>OY829122.1:10020000-11220000 GCA_963691645.1 Pelosia muscerda
ATTTATTTTTTGTGTAGTTAGACGCTTTACATAGCAATGCAATAAATGCATTTTTTTTACCATATTGAAGTTGACGTTACATGCGATCGTAATCCATTATGAGAAAAAATCATTAAAGGGGTACCAACCACTCGACCACGTTTTAACAATACCAATAGTGTAATATTACTAATTGTAATTAAAAGGAATGCCAAACAGCACGCCTCAAAGTAATTAAAAAGACATTTTATCTGAGGAGATTGGACTTTAATTCGAACAAACCTCGGTACTAGTGTTGGAGTTGATGATGAAGGCAATTTTAAAGAACACGGAACGAGAAAGCAAAGCTAAAGTCTGTCTCAATTTATTTTATTGTTGGACTTTCAATGATTTTGCGATTTTAATTGCAGTTTAGCCTTGTTTCCGCTATTAAAAAACACTAGTTGATATAAACAAGAAATGTTTATGGTTGTGTATTAAAGTAATACGTTCCGGACACATAAATTTAAAAAAGGCTTTAATTTAAAATTTAATCACTACTATTATACTTAATTGTAATGATATTTCTCATCGCAATTAACAGTATATATTTTATAATTGATATTAAAAAAATAAAATTGTATTTATGATTTTTGATGCTCACTGTACCGAACAAAATATATATTTACAAAAGTAGCGCCAGTTAAAAGAGATCGTACTTAAACTTTTAAGCTTGATATATGTGTAGTTAGGGAGAACCTGAGTCAGCTTGTGACCACGGCTAGTGCAACCAGGCCGAAACGCCAAGCAAATCAAAGGGTAAATTATTGTATTCACCATGTGATGACGTTAATACCCAAGTTCCGCTAACCATATTAAGGACTGTATTTTAAAATTTATTTGTTGTAGATGAAACAGGCTCTATAATTATCAAATCTAAAGTAATACTCACACATCCTTATTTCTAATTCGGTTAGACATGTAGGCAACACATTGGTGACATTAGACAATTCTGTTACCCGTTTTTATTGAACGTACTATTTGATGAAGCTATTTACGTAACAATGGTTGCAGCTATGTTTGAATGTTTCAATTTGATACAAAAAAATACATGCAAACCGATCCAGCTAGTGGTTTTAATATTTATTAAGTAATAATTGATGAGTTAATGAGTTTTCCTTAATAACCACCATGCAAATCAGAGAGGTCCATATAAATGAGAAAATATGCTTGCACTTGATATATACTTATCAAAATGGAAGAACTTGAGATATATTGCGATATATTGTGCTTAGTTATATTGTAAATGAGTTTATGGGCTCGGGTACCAAATGATGACAGAGCTTCGCTATTATTGACGTATCGTGAATATTCCGACGGGCGATTCTGTCGTTTCATTGAAATGACTCAAACTCTATCTTTTATTTTTCAACAAGTGCTATATCATCAGTCTCAATGGTTAATATTTTAAACCTTCAAAAATCTTCGAAACTAGTATCTTTTTTGTTCATTTGAGAACATAAGTTTTTATTCATTTATATTTGTTGAATCACTTTTGTAGCTAATTGTACCTTTCAAACTGCAAAATATTATTGATTAAATAAAGATAATAAAATGTGCAGGTCCTTTACTTTCAGATAAACAAGACAACGACATGTTTTGGGTGCGAAAGATGAGTTAAAAACTATTTTTTTAAATTAATTAAAACAAATATGGGATTTCTTTTAGTTCTAACGACGCTATCACTTACAATTACGTGAATAAAATACAGCTACAAAAAACTATTTATATATGACGAATTACACCTTACTAGGTAGCACCAGTTTGGTTTGTTCCTGAAAAAATGGCGTACACTTATTAAAAATTTACTGTTTCACTGTTACATAAATACTGTAGTTTATTTTCACCGGTCTTTAAGTTTTATAATACGAGAAACGGTCTTTAAATTTAATTATGTGATAAATTAATTATTTGGTTTTGTGTGAGAAGCACTACTGTGATGAATGTTCCCTCGGGAACAGAAACTTTCAGATAAAAAAATACCGCCAACGCAGTAGAAATATTTGTCTTCCCATTTTTCACAATACTTTCCAGTAAGTTTGGACTACCCTACTCATCGCCGGAACACAACACAAGGTTATTATTAGCAGCGGTAATCTGTAGTGAGGTACTTCCCCAGTCGAACTGCTCAATTGGAACATGAGGTACCGACGCGTCCTACGTTTGAATATGTATTTACAATATAAAAACCATACATATATGGTGTATATATTCCTAAAATTCTTCTCCTTTTAAATAATATTTTATTCTCTACATATCAGATATAGAAAATCTAACGTAAGTTCGATTTTGTACATACATGTTTGTAATGACTGGTAATATAGATGTACTTTTTACAGTTTTTATTATAGTAAACTACTACCTACCTGTACAGGTAATAATAATTTTTGTTGGATTGAGAGCTGGATTTTTTTATCGTAATAAAAGAAACGGGTCACAGAGGCAATGGTCAATTCGCGATATTTGAAGTCGTCTTAACTGGGCGTCTAGACAAAGTGACATTATATTGCTAGAATCGCGTCAAAGCGAACCGTTTTCAATTTGCTATCAATGAATTACTTGACACTTATTAAAATTATAATAAAAATATGTGTAATAAAATATTTCGAGTCACAATTATCATTATTATCATTAAATTTATGTAGATATTACAGATTTATGTATACTCCCATACTTCACTAAGCGATTCCCATGGCGTGTTCGCCAATAGAATGTCACCTTTTCTAGAACCCCCGGTTCTAGGAGACAGATACGTATCCTTAAAAACAACGTCAATAGTTTCATCAAAAAAACAAGAAGCTTTTCGTTCAATATGACAACGGTTAACTGCTTGACTATACGTAGCGTGGTCAGGCAGTCTCGGGAGGTCCCGGATTCGACTTCTGGCCATTACACTACCGACGTCAACCCACTCATAACACAAGCTATTTATGATTAGTTGGAGTGGGTAGCGAGAATATTAGTAATTTCGGTTTCTATAATATTCTTAAAAACTGGGCTTAGTAGACAAAGGACTTATTCGCAAAACGCCTTACCCATAAAAAGAGGACCTATTCGTCCAATGGCTTATTCTTATAAAGACTAATTCGCAATATCATCTCACAAAACACCACAAAACAGGCATTAGACATGAAATACCAATGAGATACTCACAGCTCCTTGCCTCTCTTCACACTGGAAGATAATAAGGCATGGTGCAGAGGGTGGGGGTGGTGTGAGTGCGGCCATCGAGGTCCCTCGGCTGGTGACAACGGCCCCGTACCCGGAGAGCTGCAGCGACCGGAGCCGACCTGAAAAAAAAGGTGTTCATTACTTTTTTTGTTAAAAGGTCCAATGATACAGGGGTAACCCGAGTTTAAGAGGTAGGGTTAACAATTATAGTAACTAAGCACTACCTCTGTTGTAACTTGTTTACGTCACACTATCTGATATTATTATTGTATTCTTATTGTGTCTGTAAAGTTACTCTGTAATAACAGAATCATTAAATATCTGAGAATAAGCTTATTTAAAATTTTGTAAAAGCCAATAATTATTTCAAATATTTACTTATTTAAAAAATATTTAAATATTATAACAGTTATTAAAAGTTTTAATGTAATGTAAATAACGCCATCATTCTAGCGTTTCTGAGGTTACAAGACCCGTGCCGTGATGAAAATTACGGAGCCCTGGGTCCGCTTGAACGTCCTTATGACTTCAGAAACCCGACAGGAAAACCAAGTCTCGTAGTATCCGAAATACCCTCATCGTACATTTTTTTAAGCATTACAAATTCAATTTTATTTACGAGTACATGTTCCCGGCATTTATCTTGACCCCAAAACTTGAATTTTCACATAATTCACATAATACTTAATGCGCGCGCGCATTGCTTTTATAGAATCTATGATTGGTGGGTAGTATTTAAGCTCCTCCTCTGCCATAATGCCCTGTGATATCCTCAAAAGATATCCATAAAACGCCTACGATGGATGAACGCCAGTGTAAAGGCAGTCTATATGATACGCATAGGACGCAAACTACTAATGTTAAAGTCTATAGCAGCTTAGAAGCCTTACATATACGACTATATCGAGACTGTTTCCACTTCCTAGTAATAAAACGTGATCTTGGAGCAAACCAACAGTAATTACTTCAAAATTATATTCGGGGATTTCAATTCCGTATAAAAAAAACGTTGTAAAAGATTCCTAATTAAGACATGCTATCAAACTTTTACTTTCCCTGATTGGGTTTGGGGAATAACCTGGGAACTGGGAAGTCTTCTAATCGTAAAATATAATGGAATAAACTTTTAATTTATTCACAAAAATAACATTATCCGTATACTCATAATTTTCTATTTTTATTTGTTCCATCATTAGCCTATCGCAGTCCATTATTCCTTACCGGCGCACGTGATTCCTTCTTCCTACAGTCCCGGATCCGTCCCAAGCGGGGCGTGAAAAAGCATCTTACCAGGCCGTCAAGCTGAGCGCCACCATTGTGGCACTGTACGTTTTCGCAATGGTAACCCTCTTTCATGAGACTTTGCCTTCAGCTCATATCTACCGATTGAAGCCAAATTGACGTGCCATAAAAAAATAGTCCTCTCCTAATATTTGTAGGGTTTAGCTTACTGTTTCCACGGGCCAGCCAGACGGGTTGGTACAGAGTTTTATTTCGAGTTTTCCTTCTCTCGAAGTGATATCGTCTACGTATTTTTCCGTTAATCGCCTCTTATGATATTCTTTCTCCGTCACCACTATTTTTTCGTCATTACTATGTATTTCACGGTATCCATATTATTAGAACTGAAATCTGTCGCCCTAGATACAAAAGTAGCTGTTCATCGGAATAGTCTCAGCTATTCGTCTCATTGTTGATAATATTGTTATTGTGGGACACATACAGACAAACACATATTACAGACTACAGCTTTATCTTTAAAATTTCTGAGGTTCAATGTTAAAAGAATTTGTGATCGAAAAAAAGCATTAGATGCTATTGGCATATTAGTGAAAACATTATAAACCATTATATTGATCGATATTTGATGAAGACAGTTGCTACTAATATAAAATAGTACCTATCCCATCGTCAAAAATGTCATACCAATGTGTTTCCCTCAGGAAAATACCTTTCTTATAGTTTCAACACATGAAAGTTAGAAAATTTCACCTATTTGGCGCGTTACCAACAATGTACGGTGTCCCGAATATTATTTTATTTTACGAGTCTTTTATTATCTGAATTACGAAATCAGTGATAGCGAAATGGTCTCTACACACATTATTTATGATTATAACAGAATAGATACCATAATAATTCATTTACATTTACTCGTTTTGTTTAAAATAGATATACACTATACGCCTTTGCCCTCAGTGATATAAAAAAGTAGTTGCGAGTGGAAAGCATTAATAGCCGCCCATAAGGCGGTGTTTACACAAGGTTGGTTGTACCTAGCCCAGGCGTGAAACCGTCGCGCCCGGTGTGAGTCCTGCAAATTATGTCCGGCCATCAGTTTGTTGTCTGTTGAGAGAGAAACATTTTTTCGAAAATCGCATTTATATTTACACATAATAAAGAGTTTTCGTAACTACCGTATTGGAATAATTTCCTCGCGTAAACGGCTCAAACTACATAAATTTTACATCGCAATTCCGTGTACCAGCACTGGTAGATTGCGGTTGTGCAGAATATTTCATCAAGAACCGAGCGGTTGGGCGAGTCTTTCCTCTGCCTAAGTCTTGAAATTCCTTATCAGCTCACGTGTTTTATTTTTACTACAGTCCCGCGTCCTTTAAGCGGGGTGTGAAAAACCATAAAATGTGGCCATTAAGCTGAGCGCCACCATTGTAACATTGTCCTTGTAATGGTGACCCTCTTTCCTGAGACTGCATTAACCTTTGCATTAGACGAGATGAAGTAAAATTAAAGTGTCCTATGTATAAAAAAAGTATACCGTAAAACCGGACCGTAATCTATACGGTCCGGTATTTCTATACTCAAAGGGAACAGTCTAACGGGTCCACAATGCGAAACCGCCTCGTAGTGCGTGCTATTTTTTATCATTATAAAAGACCTGAGTCTATCAGCGTTAGGACGAACAAAAAAGAACTAGTTCTAGTACAATGGCCTTTGGATGGACCTCGTAATGTAACCCATTAGAAATGTATTGTGGAGATAAAGCTCGCGTTCACGGCCACTGACCGGGAAACAAGCTTAGGTCTTTCTAAGCTGCGAGTTATTCTACGCACAACATAACTGACTACTTTTATTAAAATTTGCTTTGATATTTTATTCTCGTTAATGTACGATCATCTAAAATATTTTCTATTCCTAATATAAGTAATAATATTTGTTGCTGGTTCCTATTGTATAACAGTAATATTTGATTACATTCATGGAATTTATATTACTGGCGTAAATAGATGAACAATCTCCTCATTACCGCGTTACTGACTTGAAAATATCAATATGGCAAAGACTTTTAGTGTAGAAATTTTGGCGTCACTGCAATATCTATTTCTATCAAATAGTCGTAACCTAGGTTTTGTGCAAAGATACGCATGTCACACCCACACTTTGTTCCTCTAACGATAACTTTATGCTTAAATCGAAATATCAAAATGGCGTTAATCTGATATTTCGGATCAAAATCATATACCACTATGTTTACCTCAGTCAAATTTAACTAAGTTGGAGAGGTAAGCTCAAACAGTAAGAAATAACGAGTTAGGTATTGAACTTGTTAATACGTAACTTGTTATTCAGATGTCTGAGAACTGTAAATAGAAACACATACTAGAAACACAAATCACTGATTAACTATTACATAAACCGATATACATATACAGTTGACAAACTTATTAATATACATAATGAATGACCCACGATTAGATAGGTGCCGTATCTCCGGATAACTATCCGGTAAGAAAAACGATATTGTCGGATATATAGTACATACCTGAAGCTTTAACATTCAGCAATTTCGATAATAGCTTCGTGCGACATATCTATTACTTAACGATCATTGAAATTTTACCCAATGGGACGGAAAATTTAACTTAGTAGGACAAATGGCTTCCTTGGATAGTCTAGTTTTAAAATGAAGTATTTACCTAACTTTATGACCCATGATTACTTTTATAATCATGTATTCAAAGTGAAGTAGTTCAATACAGATAAGAATAATATAAAAGTTATGATATGATATGTGCTGATACATATTATACAGCTCAACCTAGTCTAGATTATTTACTTTACTACCAACGAGTCGTACCACCATAAGTGTTACAAAACGCAGATAAATGAAATAATATTTTTTGTTCAACAAATTATATTACAAATATATATGCAAAACACCCAAAATAAAAATAATCGACATATTCACGGATACGAATTATAGATTCAATGTAAATAAAACCCGAAAACGTATCCATTCCAGGGCATCCTTGGAATAAATTACTAATTTTGCGGATTCAACACAAATTGCGAGCCAAAACCAAAAACAAATGCTAGTAAGTAAATGAAGTATTTTATTTGATGATACTGAAATATGGCAGAAGAATAACTAAATACGAATAATGTACAGTACAAAAGAAAAGCAATAAAAAGGTCGATAAACCGGACATCCGGTCATTCGACGATACTCCGTACTTTCCGGATACTACCAACTAAAATCACTCGTAGCTATATTTCTAACAACCGTCGCATGTAAACGTGAACTAATTAGTTCCGATATTAATGTGTGTCTTATCTTCAGTAAACAGAGAATACATAATTGAATAACAAATCAATCAGACGTGCTGTCACGAAGTAAATATCGATGATAATGTGAGCTGCCGGTTTCGATTCTATCTAAGGTTGTTGCTCTCGTTTTCATATTGTAGGTATATTAATATAGTGACTAACAAGTATACGGTAAGCTCCAATTGTCTAAATAATGTACACTCACTTTTTTTTTCTCTTTAGAGTAAGCAGAGGCAAAGCCAAAAGCCCACCTTGAAATAATTATGACATTATTATACTTCATCAGCATCATAATCTTGCGTTAATCTCGATTTCATCTGAATCTGTCATCTGTTTTATGCATTCTAACTGCGTGGTGGCTGAATATGGATACTTCCCGAAAAGCGACTGATAGAGCGATATCGAAAAACTGCAGTTATATAAGCTGTTATGTAGTCCGGTCTGTCTGCCCACCTACATTATCTTACATACTAAGCGTGTTATTCACCCTTATTGGACCACTTTACGCTTGCACCCCAGTATACGCACAGTTTCTAAGACAAGAAGGTAAAGAATTTAAAGACTTTATAGTGTGTCAAAGAAACGGGTCGTTGAACCGTTTAGTTCTTGATAGAATTGTTTCCACGGTATGCGAGTAACATCTAAGCCCTGCGGGTGTTGTCCTATATATGAACGGAGAGGGTGGGACTAATTGGAATTTACTATTAATTCTTTCATAGTAGCGGCACAATATCAGGCAAATTCAAAAGGTATATCATTTCAGAAATAAATTGTAATACTTGTTTGTAATCACAGTCGTATTCTGCCCTACAGAATACTGCGGCTAATAATAACCTTGTGTTATGTTTCTGACGGTGAGTAGGGGAGTCAGAGCTCACTTTAGAAGTTATGTATTGTCAATGGAAAGACCGAGAATTTTTCCTTTACTTTTTGCACTGGTAATATAGAAACTCTCTTCCCTCCCTCCCTTCATCCCTCCGCCCTTTCCTTCTACTTGGTCGCAAGCACGAATGTGCTGCCCCTAGTATTGCAGGCAACGTCCATAGGCAACGGAAACCACTTTTCATCAAGTAGGACCGTTTGCTTGACTTTAATTACCTACTTAACATATGTGAAACATCATTTTTATCTTGTTAATTGAAAAGACATGTTGTTTAATTGTTCAATTACCTACAGCAGTAGTATGTACCGATTACACGATGTTTATAACATGCAGTCAATTGTATAACCAAAATCAATTTTAACGCTTTTCACCGTACAACGATCAGCCTTGGCAAATCTTGACGCCATGACTCATACCATAACATAACCACATCGCGGTTTGTTATAATTGTTTTTATGTAGCAACTAGTTCTAAGCCAGAGCAGCCAAGGTCAGTGTATAGATGGATGACCGCTGCCATAATATTTACGGTTGAGATGAGATTGATAAGCTTTTATTATGAAATTATGTCTGTTAATCTTTGAGAGGTAGAGGTGTTAAATACCTGCATTATGTCGATTAGACAAGCAAGATTCGAGACGGCAAAATGTGGATGCTTCGGCCTTAGACTTGTTCTCTAGTCACACGGTCACCTCCGGCAATCAAAGACTCATCATAGACGGCGTGGGTTTCAGTCGGTTCGAATTCGACATGATCACCTCCACCGACTTTGGCGGAGTTGGTACCCATGAGGATAAAAACGGTCACACTAAACGCTATCCAGTTTCCACATTCTGACGAAGTGAAATATCTTAGGATATACACAAAACGACGTCTAACATGGAGAATGCACATATTTACCAAACCTGTAACTATAAGACAAGCGCGCATGATATATTGGTTGATGAATAAAAATAGTCAGCTCTTAACGGTAAATAAACTTTTCTTATATATAAGAGTAAAATAAAGCCAATATAGACATACGGAATACAGCTTTACACGACTGCAAACTCCAATCCAATCTAGAAATTCTACTTGTTTCTGGACCTATATCTCACATACTATTTATCACCACATAAGTATTGTTGAATGTCTTCTAGACAGATTGCAATAACAAGAAGAAAAAACCTTCAGAAGACATAAGAGTATAAAAAATATATAATTATCTTATATTTTCAAAAATTTACAGCGTATTAGTCAGAAACATAAATTCAAAGTAGTCCTAATAAGATGTTCTAGGATATTCTATAAATATTCTAGGACAATCTACACAACACCACCTAGACCCATGGTAAGCATAGTTTAACTAGCTTGTGTTATGGGTTCTAGAATGCGGATAACATACTTAAATACTTTTTTTTTGTAAATACATACATATTATACATTGAAACACCCAGACCAATGCAAATATTAATATTCATGCACACAAATATTTGCACTGAACGGGATCGATCCCACGCGTGCACTACTGCCACGCCACGGAGATTGTCAATATATATGGTTTGAAATGCAAAATTGTTGACAACTTTTGTATATAAACACAAAGGTTTTATTGATATAGGCGCTGCCTTATCATCATATTATAGCGGTCAATATCTAGATATAATTCTATAAATAGAGTAGGTAATACAAACAAATCTTCGATACAATATCTTAAACGATCGTTGTATCCGGGATTCCGTTTCATCTGAAGATAGATATGATTTACTCTTAAGCACAGCGCACCAGCCTACTAACCAGACAAGGGGGGCCTAGACAAAATGCATTTCTATTGGCTACATCGTCAATAGAAAGGTCGAAAATGTATGAGAGTGACATTAGTGGTCGGAATGTCATGTGATCCAAACTTTGTCTGACAATCGAATATTGCTAGTCAGTGCCTCTAGCACGAAGCTCTATCGAATTCGTAACGTGAAGGTTTCGAGTCCTCGATACGATAACGGGGTAATACATTTGGATGGTTATTACGAAAGTGTGTTTGCTACCAAATTTAGTTCTTTTTACGCACTATAGGGGATCATGTAGTAAATTTTTCTGCTGTGCCCTATCAGTATCGAGAGAACGGAACATTGCCGTCTGCCTCTTGCGAACCTGAGTGCGTGTCTAGCCCGCCAATCGCAATGCTCCGTTCTGTCGATACCTTTGCCAAGTCGGTGCCAAGACGTTAAAAAAGTATCTAATATTTGATAGTACCTACTACTGTAACCTAATTAATTAAAAAATTTGAATTTCAAATATCATGTATACTTAAAAAATATAGTAAAAAACAAAGGAATTTTTTATTTATTCAATAGTCAACAAAGCGTTACAAAACCTTTTATATATTTCTTTATGGTAAGACCTTCATGGGCATGTGCACATTAAGTAATAGTTCCCGTCATATATTTCGACCCTAAGTCGATAGAGAAATGCTTGCGCGTAGCTTGAGTCGATCTGACACGGACATCAGTCGACCGATGGTTTCATGTAAGCGCAGCTATCACGCAGCTGAATACGCGACGGATACGGACTTCTGACACGGTCACGGTAAAATATTACGTAAATGTAGACACGGCATTATCGCGTACTAGTACTGCTAAAATGATGTACTCATAATACAAGTACTAGTACTGTTTAGTACAGAACTTCAATGCTGTTTATGGGTTATGGAAGTCAGATGACAGTGGCATCACTGAAAAAAAGTTAGGCAAGAAGCCGACCCTAACATAATTTTCAACATCAAGTTATTTATGGCAACATTTAGATGTTAGATTTAATGCATTTTATATGGTAACGACCATCTTACCTTCTTGTACGTGCTCCCTGGGTGACAATAAATGTAACAAACGTGTTTTATTTACTTTAGTGACCTTCGAAAGTACTCCAACAAAAAAGAAATGGCCGTCTTGAATGGGATTTTATATGTATCCTTTTTTTTATAACTGTCATGTTAATATGGCATTACCTCGCTTGATGGTGAAGGTATAAACTTTAGGAATGATGACTATCATTACAGCAGATAGCACTTATAATGCTATAGGCAGGAGTTTTAAACTCAAAATGCGCAGTACGCGTTTTAGGGCTGTCTATTGGGGATAGCACGGAGTGCAATGGTGGTGAACGAACTCAAATTCTTATACAGAAACTTTATTAAACAAAAATTTCAATATCTAATTGAAAACGAATCAATATATGAATGATTCTGAAGATAATCGTGGGTAATTTCCGAACGATTTATCAAAATCTAAGATTACAGGATTTTCTTATTTTTAGAAATGAAAATGTCACATAGACGACGACGACGTGTCAAAATGACACTATCAGCGACATCGATATTGTTACAGATAATAAATATCAATGAAAGCTGTTTCCGTTGCATTTTATTTAACCTACCATTGTTTACTTCACTCATAGTGTCATAATGATTACATTTTTAGGTGCGAAATTAGAACTGTAACCGACTAAAACTGCAAACAATCCTCGAAGGGGTAAGCAGATGTATGATAACTCGTTAACACCCACATTGCGTCAGATTTTTGGTTACACGCGAGGCACCTATTGCCGTAAAGCGGCTACGTATTTACCGTCGGATCAAGAACAGCCCTATCCCTTATCGCCTTCTACGACTCCGACGGTTTTTTTGTTCCGTGCGCAAAACCCCTACAGATACCACACCCTCACCAGCTCTGACTAAAACGCACGCCGTCTTAGGATCTTCGGTTACCAGAGGTGAAATAGTAGGTTATATATCCCTTGCACCCCGGTGACCTACGGCCATCTCTAAAGAGATACACCCCTTCAAGTGTGGGGACTACGTTGTCCCTATCTAACCCCCGAGTATGGGGAGCCACGGCCAGCTTCTGCTAGGATGATACGCGGCTCCACCCGCCACCCTCAGACCCCGGTTATTCTGCGACTTCTGACGACCAAGTCGCCTCCGTTCATAACACCGATGACCTGAGACGGGATGACCTCATTCTACATCACCGGGATCCAAAACACATCCGAAACCATTCCGGATTCGGAAACCAACCAGAGTTACAGCAAATGAAATCGAGCTTCCTTCATTAAATACGGTTCACGTTTCTTTAATTACTCGCTAACCTTAAACTATTACCTACACCCGATTTGTGAATTAACATTAACAGTAATTCAACACGCTAGTTTTTTCGAATAATTATACTTTATACTGAATATATTTACTGAAGCTGCCGTTAATAAATTTATTCAAACTAGCTGCCGCGCGCTAACTTCTCACCGCCATATTTTTTATCGCGACTTCCTCCCTTTTGGAATTCAGATCTCGTGCCCGCTGCACCTCCCATTCAAATTTCCGCGTGAATTTCTGCGCCCGTTCACGCTGTATGTTTATCCGCATCCTAGAACCCATAACACAAGCTAGATAAGCTTACTATGCTTACCATTGGTCTAAGTAGTGCTGGGTAGATTGTCCTAGAATATACACAACGCCACCCTTTAATTTTTTATTTATTTATTAAATATATTTATTCGGATCCTTCCTGACTTCAAAGTCATTATTGGTGAAATGTGTGATAACATACTCTGTCCTTCTTTTTCGTTAATTTAAAGGCGTGAGTTTATGTATGTATACGTAAACCTATAACATCGTCTGCAAAACGTATTAAAAATAATTTTCTTATAATGAGATTCTGAGGTCTCATTACTATCACTATCACTATCACTACATAGTATAAAATAAAGTCGCGTTTTATGTCCCTATTTTTCTTGTCCCTGTGTATGCTTAAATCTTTAGAACTACGCAACGGATTTTGATGCGGTTTATTTCAATAGATAGAATGGTTAAAGAGGAAGGTTTATATGTATATAACATCATGCTACGACTAACAGGTGCGGAGCAGGAATGAAAAATGTTGCAAAAACGGGGTGACGCAGACGAAGTCGTGCGGGTCAGCTAGTAAGTAGATAATTCAGGTAATTCATTCAGGCAAATTGCACCGACACTAGAGAAATCGTGACAGTAGCTGTCGAGTGTCGAGTGTCGGCTGCATCCGGAAGGCACGCTTCAATTTCGCCACACCACAAACAAACCACTAACAGCAAACCAAAGCGAAGCACTCTCACATAACGCGTTGCGAAAAACTTACGTGCTCAATTTCTTAATAAAATAGTAAAATCTTTGAAGAAGTTTGTGTTAGAAACTAAGGGAGTGTTTACACTTGACAATTATGTATTTGGTTCTATAATGTAATTAAATTGTATGGAAAGTTCCTGTTCTCAGTGCGTTTTGGACAAACCAACTATCAAATTCTTAAATGTAAAGGTATCGAAGAACGGAGTATTACGATTGGCATGCTTCTTCAGGTGCTTTTCGTGCTAAAGGCACAGAGATGTTTGCCCAATTAAGGATCGCTTTCCGTGTGATGATGGAGAAAGAATTAGATAGTCACAAGAGTCAGTAAGCAAGCAAGCGCAAGCGATATCACTGCGAGAGAAGGAAAACTTGACTGCGGCAAGCTAATTCTTTTTTTTTATGTTGTCGAAAGTTGACGTTTCCATGATCATCAAAGTCGCACGAAATCATGTCTCGTTTTAAAAAAAAAATTCTTTTCTAGTACGCTGTAAAATATCGCAAAAAAAATAACACTCAAATGTAGTTGTAAACGTGTAGTTTTATTTCTAACTATAGCAGGTATATAAAATTAGTATATAAGATATAGTATATAAGATTTCCATAATCCATCCATACCTATTTTACACCCTTAGAATGAAATTCCTTCTTTAGTAAATATTTCTTGTAATATCATACAAGGTATCACTGACAAAAATTTCAAGTTTGTAACCCAAAGGCTCCACATTTATAAAGCAGTCAGTCAGGCTACGAAATTACATTATGCACAGATGGATAGATTAGATAAATTCTTCTTTATTGCACATAATGATGATTAAACCATGGTTAAACCATATCTTAAACTTGAAGTTTAATGGGTGGTGTTATCACCAAAAGTAATCTCTTCCGGGTAACATTTGGTAAGTTGTAGGAACGCATAGAAATTATAGGACTGGTTTAAAATGTATTGTTGTACATTGTTAATGCAATAAATTTGAGCATTTTCCAAACCAGCACCGAGACGGAGTTGTCGGTCGGAGAGTGAGGCATATGCAGGACTGCCAGAGGCACCTTCGGCAATTGGTGGCTCAAGACAGCCGAGCGGTTTTGGTCGGTTCAAGTGCGACACAAACACACGCGCTGACTTAGGCGAGGGACTATCTGTGAGGGTTTCCGCGCGGAAAAAAGCACCCAGTTGGGGCCGGCTCTCCAATCTAGGTAGACAGTTGAAGCGGCGGTAGCTTAGTGGTTAAGGAGTCGGCCTTACGATCGAGAGGTCCCGGGTTCGAATCCTGGCCATTACACTACCGACGTGAACCCACTCCTAACACAAGCCATTTGAGCTTAGCTGGAGGGGTTAAAGGGAATATTAGCCGCTTCGGTTGCTAATATTCTTTCTAAAAAAAAAAACAGGTTAAACTGCTGAACGTCCATGAAAGTGATAAATCCATCTTTATAGCTTCTCCAACCACCAAAACACTCATGTAAACTCATCTTTACAACAATTTTGGAAGTAAATTTACCGCTACCAATTAAGACCATTTCCTCGTAAGGTGCGCGCTTGACCTTAACCGTAATCAGTGATTACTGGTGTTACATAACACCGTCCATTGTGGAGGCGGTTCTAGAGCGGTTACGTACAATAACATACTGTTTACTTGTACGTGTGCTTACAGTAATAGAGCATTTATTTTTTAATATAAGACGTAAATTGTACAGAACAGGCAATAGCATAATAAAGCAGCTATAATTTACTACAAATTCATACAATGAAAACTTCAGAATGTTCAATCCCCCCGCCCCCTCATACCCCCACTCCACCGCTTTAAGGAGATCATCAGAAGGTTTCTACAGCGTCGACAGCACAAATGTGACGCCCCTGGTATTGTAAATGTCCATAGACCATAGATCCGGTTAGTTGGGCGTGTCTGCCACCAAAATAGTATAAAAAAGTCACTGAAATCCATTCACATTCAGCTATGATATCTCATATCGTTACATATACAGATATTATTTCCTACTTCCCTACTTAATATAATAAATGTGAAAGTTTGTGTAGATGTTCAGATATTTGTTATTCAATCACGCTGAAATAGCTGAACGGAACTGGATGAAATTTGGTACAGGGATAGATTATAGTTTGGAATGATGACAGGAACAGATTTCTATAGGTTAAGGAACGGGATGAAAATTCCATGTCGACGACGCGACGCCACGGGTTTTAGCTATTCTTAATTGTAAATGCGTGATTTTGCGGAAGATCAAATTAAAAAAAAAATAAGTATATGGTTCCTTTTAATTTTGCGTTCTATTATATTTTTATGATAACATCTATAAATCTCCTTAGAAATACTTATTACTTTGTGGGTGTGCGGTGGACAGGACGTAGAGAGCCTTCTCGAAGAGCGGTACCTATGTTCGGACCCTCTCCGTGAGTAGTGGTGAGCGCCGCTGCCGTGAAATAAATTACTACACCACGATGGCAATTCAAAAAGCCGTCGATTCGACAGAACAACGATTACTTTGTATATCATCACCTTGAAAATAATCGGCATTCCGGAACATGAAACTCAAACGCCAATAAGGCGTGGTGTCCCATGGGTAACGGAAGACCCTACAGCAAGGTGGGGCTCGAATCGTAACTAACACGCAACCGTAGCGGTTTTATTCCTATCAATAAATTAGTTGATAAACATTTATTTTGAACAGATATAAACATGGAAAAAGCCTCTATGGCGTGTGTGGTAGTGAACGCGACTGCTACGCAGGAGGCGAGGGTTCGATCCCCGCTCAGCGCAAATATTTGTATGCATGAATATGGCTATTTGCACTGGTCTGGTTGTGCCTCGGAGAGAACGTTCGGCCTGCGATCCCGGTTGTCATACAAACATCTTCAGTCGTTACGGGTAGTTGGAGTCCTCAAAAGTCCGATTAGCCTAACTACAGAACTTCGATATCGCCAATTTGCCGTGGAGGTCCGATGACAGTCGCTTCACAGAAAATATCAAAGTTCTGCCACATCTCATTTAGACTCCAACTGAGTTGGGAATAGGCTCTCAGAATGATGATAAACTACAGAGAACGTATTCTGAAAATTCGGCTTTCTATCCCTTTGCATCTCGATATAAAATCTAGTCCGTATTCGCCTCAATTATTTGCCCCACATCCTTAATTTCCTCCACTTGCTACGGTCCTTGTGTATGAATAAATAAATACATATTCTAGTACAAAGTAATCTAATATCTCTACTTCCATTAACTGTTTGACGTGTACTCTTGAGCTACCTTATCCTTAAACGGACCTTAATCAACCTGATTACGTGATATTGGATATATTGGAAGCCGATTTCAGATGTATGACGATTGGGAATATTACTGGAAAGATTTTCATTAATACATTCGGCAGAGTATTTTTCATTGTGTTAAAAACATAACATAAACTCACGCCTTTATCCCCGAAGCCATAGGCAGAGGTGCTAGCACCCACATTTCGCCAGTTCATGTTTAGGTCCCAATGTAACAAATGGCAAGCCTATTGCCATTCACCGGGCACTTATAAACCTGAGATAAATAACACACATAACTTCGAAAAGCATCGAAAAGTCATTGGTGTGTGCCATGGTAAACCTGGGATCGAACCCGAGACCTCGTCTCAGCAGTCCATTACTTTTACATGTTAAAAAGAAATCTAGAAAAGTGTCCGGTAGGTATAGCAAGATGAGATGCCCATAACCTATTTCGAGAGACTAACAATAGTACCTAATATATTTGTTAATATCGGAACGTAAAATATATAATCTACATACCACTTAGGGGAAATACAAGCGTGACTGGGTATAGGTATCATTACAGACTGGTAGATAGTAAAAACCATTAGGTTTGCTATCCATATCAGCGGCTCAGTGATATGATAACCGTCTATGACCAACAGAGCTTGTCATTAATAATTTATATATATATTTTTAGTTAATTAATTCAGAACAATACCTAAATTATAACTAAAGGCCGGATATTATATGCAAATGTATTTATCTTTGCATATTTTAATAAAAAACATGGCATACGTAATAGATATTTTGTCGTTTTATAAGTTGCGGGAAAGTTATCTACATTTTTTTTAAATAATAAAATTCACATCATAATTTGTAACTGGTTCGGAAACGTATTTTTCTTTTTTTATTGCATATATTATGGACAATAATTGTATTTTTGACCGATTTTTCGGTAGGTATGCACTTTACGGCAAAAGTTAAAGATATTATTGAACAGAATAAAATATTGCATACTTGTATATATTATATTTGTAGAACATTTTACAAATTGTTCTATCGTTCATTGTCCGAACTAATTAGCTTCTAATTAACAGTCAATATAATATTTAGGTTATACATTGTTATATTTGCACTTGTATGTAATATTATAGCATGATTTGATAAAATAAATAAACTTTTTGTTTTAGAGCGCATTTTTTCTATGAGTTTCACAGTTAATTTCATTGCTCTAACGACTTTTATATGTTATTACGATTGTAATTATAATTAATTCATACACATATAGGTTAGCAATTAGATTACATTGATGACCACAACACCACCACTACCACCAGACATCCTTGGAGCATCAATATCGTAGTTTCCTGCACATATATAGGTATACAATGCAGAAGATCTTTTAATGGGGAATATTTTTTTCATATATTTAATTAGTATATATATTTAATAAATACACAACACCGACTCATTTTCAAAATTCATCCATATATAATTAGTTATAGTTCATTACATCAATAACCGGTAACTATTTGTATTGCTGTTCCTATTAATCATTCTTCCTCCACATATACTAGTGACCTCATCTCGATGATCTCAGTTTATCAGTTTTACTAATACATTATACAAAAAATTGTATAATAATATTGAAAGGCACTAAAAAGATAGTAGCTAGTCGTAATAGCTACTGTAATATCATAACATAACATAAACTTACGCCTATATCCCCGAAGGGGTAGGCAGAGGTGCTAGCACCCACATTTCGCCAGCCTATGTATAGTATGTCAATGTAATAGGTGGCGAGCCTATTGCCATAAACCGGGCACTTATAAACCTGCGATAAATACACACATATCTTCGAAAAGCATCGAAAAGTCATTGATGTGTGCCATGGTAAAACCTGTGATCGAACCCGAGACTTCGTCTCAGCAGTCCATTACCCATACCACTACGCTACTGTTATATTATATTCATGCATAATATGTATTGTGTCACAGTATCACCCCCACCAAGGACGTTGTGGTCTAAGACGAGATTTGATAGTTAACCAATAAGTATAAATATACACTATGTACAAAGCACCGATGTACTTAATACCTAAATATTCATACACTTTAGTTTCAGTATTTTTGGCAAGCATATTACAATGAAACTATTTTTATACGAATTATATAGCAAAGGTATGAAAAGGAGTTTCATCCCGCGCACGCTCAAGCTGTGGAATGAACTCTCTGCCGTGGTTTTCCCAAGCGATTACAATATAGGGTTCTTCAAGAAGAAGAAGGTTTCTACACGGTAGGCAGCACGTGTGTGGCGCGCAAGTGGTAAAGTGCTCATCACACTCGCTGCGTTTCAGTGCTGTTTTTTTTTTTCAACTTGTAGCGACATGTGTCTTATTTTTCTGTTGTGAATAAAATGTAGGTCGTCCATTCTTGGAGTGTTCTGTGTAATACCCGAAAATTGTTATTTGTGTATCTAATTAAGCAGAATGTACAAAAAAATGAAGCAAATGAATAATTAAAAGAAACCGAAACGTCAGAACAATTACACAAACATAATAAGAAAATAATTGTTTGTATAATTCCGTTCCAGAGTCTAACGAAAAAGCTATTATACATAACATACAGTATCTACGATACATATACCTACATATGGACAAAATTGTAGCAGGCGAGAACTGGCTTATTATGTTACTATAACTTCAGAGACGATCAAAACGTGCCTTAGCACATAGATACTTAGTTAAGGACGTCGACATACATACAAGTTCCAGTACCTAACAGGAACGTCTCCCCAGCGACTACAAACTTACATCTCGGTAGAACTTTCTCGAAACTTGAATTACTAGAAGCCATCATAAACCGCATGAAACGCTAACTAGTTCGAATGAGCTTGGGCTCATTTCTTTCAACAATGCTGGGAAAACGGCTGAATATCATTTTATAGATTTTCTATTGTAATGTAACAATGAACAAAGAAAAGATGAATGTCGTGATTTCATATTATAAAACTGATAAATTATAGATGATATCTGATAATGAATCATATTTACGAGCGGCGGTAGAATTGAACGGGTGTACTATAAAAAATATTTTGAGGAGGAACAAAGTAGAACTTCGGACTTATTATTGAATGAAATGAAGAAATATTTTTTAAGTCCCAGGAAATGTTCATATAGCTAATAACCAGAATATTTATAAGCAATCAAAATGAAGTATATTCAATTTATTTTGTTCTTCAATCGCCCTCAAGTATCACTTCGCACAAACGTCCTTATTCGCCCCATATTATATTTATTTTTATTTAACCAAAATGCAGTATATTCAATTTATTCTTCAATCACCCTCAAGTATCACTTCGCACAAAGGTCCTTATTCGCCCCATATTTTATTACTTAAAAAAGTAGAACTCGGACTTATTGTTTATTTTATTATTGGATGAAAGGGAAAAAAAATAATAGATACAATTTATGAAATAACCAGAATATTTATAAGAAACTAAAATAAAGTATAAACAATTAATATTATTCCGCTATCGCTCTACAAGTATCACTTTGCACAAACAATCTTATTCGCCCCACATTTTATAAATTTTCACCTCGAAAACCATTTTATTTCTTTTTTTTTTGCAATTTCTGAGAACTCTCTAAGTGGCATCTGATGATAGTAGAAGATCGTGGACATACTTATTTAGGAAGTGAAGTAAACACATAATTATAAAGTTTTTCCTGTTTTTGCCCCATTTTTGTTCTGCAAATGATAATGGCAGTGTCGCAAGTGCTTATAATAACAGCTTTTATCATTAGGTTAGATGATTGTTCGTTAGTTACAATACAAAAAAATGGTTATTCCAATTTCTTGTTACAAATTTCACCAGCTCATATTTTTCTTCGTATTGAATAATGACACTTATCCATTTAAGGAAATGCGAGTCACAAAACACTCAAAACGACTTTCGCTATCGCTTTAGCCAATTCGTTATCCATACTTAATGGTACTTACACACTATCATAACAACTTTCAAGTAATATTGGGCTATTAAATATATGTACTACTAGCTGTTGCACGCGGTCACGCCCGCGAGGATGTCAGTTATCGCGAGTGCAATATAGCCTATGCTACTCTGGGTGAATGGTGAAAGATTTTTTGAAATGGCACAGTAGTTTTCGTGAATGAAGCAATAACGCGCAGATTATAATGCATAGATCTTTATAAAAATTAACTTTCTTAAAATCGTGATGTAGAATCGAAACTGTAGAAATAGTTCCGTTTATCATTACTAGATGGCGCTGGATATATTTTGTAGTATTAATGTTATCATTGAACTATCTTGAAATAAGTACATTGTATATGTGAATACAATGCAAAATGTATAAATTTAATTATACATAGATAGACATGAAATCGAACTCATGACCCTTCTGTGACATGTCGTTGTGGACAATCGATACCTAATATGAACATAATATCTAACATCGCTCGTTGAAACATGTCCATATGTCGTTAATGAATTGCGACTGCCCGCCACGGCGATTAAAGTAATTAACAAATAATAGCTTTTGTGGTAACAATTTATAAAAACTTTTAATTGATTACATACTATGTAAAACATCATTCTCTGAACCTTTTCCCAACTCAGTTGGGGTCGGCTTTCCAGTTTAACTATGATACTGCTGAATTTCGATATTTTCCGTGAAGTGATTGCCATCTGACCTCCACAACCAATGGTTCAATGACTAATGGCGATATCGAAAATCCAAGTTAGACTGGTTGGACTTTTGAGGGCTCCAACTACCCGTAACGACTGCCTTAGATACTTGTATGGCAACTGGGACCAACGGCTTAACGTGCTCTCCGAGGCACGACCAGACCAGTGCAAACCGCCATATCCATGCATACAACTTTTTGCACTGAGCGGGGATCGAACCCGCGCCCTGTGCACAATTTTTACGTGATAACCCTAGATGGTCATGGAGAAGAGAGGTCGTTGATCGACCTCTGACATCCAAGTCACCTCCACACTTCGTGGACTCGCGAATCGGGGGGCCTGACTCAGTCTTGGTTGATGCCCGAGTCTTGGTTGAAGCCGATTTTGGATGTTTATTTTTATTTATTTATATAAACTTTTTGCACAAGTACAAAATAATTGTACAAATGCAGACTAATGCCAGGTTCACATATCACATAAAAAACTAACCAATAAGCCATGTTGTAACTTGTAATGCAAGTTTTACGAACACATTTGATACGCACGACATTCGACCACAAAATATTAATATTTATTCTAGACTAAAATGATTAAAGAATCTTCAAAACTAAATACATCTTCGGCCTTGTAATTCTTGTTTAATTACACACGTTTACAAATCATAAAACTATTCACAATACAATATTTGTATAATTCAAAATGTAAACTTACACAGAACATACATAATACATGTGCGATGTATGTTAAGCTGACCCGCACAGGCGTTGCCCGTGGCATACAATTAACTTAATGATTGTCAAATATTGTACGGGATTTGTTTATAATAACAACTCCGCTCATTTGGATAGTAGCGAGATATAATAATATGTGTACCTATAGCTTATAATAACCTACCTCGATAAAGGGATTATTCAATATAATCCTTCTTCCTACAGTCCCGGGTTCTTTAAGCGGGGCGTGAAAAAGCATCTGATGAGGCCGTCAAGCTAAGCGCCACCATTGTAGCACTGAACGTGTTTGCAATGGTGACCCTCTTTCATGAGACTTTGCCTTTAGCTTCTTCTTCTTCTTCTTTTATTGAAATGGCTCCTTGCATTGCCTTCAGCTTAAAATCAGCCGAGGTGAAGTCAAATTGACGTGCCATGAATAAATAAAATAAATATATATATATATATATATATATATATATATATATATATATATATATATATATATATATATATAAATTATTTTTTAAATCAAATCAGTATTTTCTAAGATTAGCGCGTTTACAACAACCCAACACAAGCTCTTCAGGTTAATTATATTTGCATAGATTAGTTCGTATCGATGAGCGGTACTTAGTAGGTAACATGGAGTGCGGGCTCACTCTGGTCTGTAATGCCAATTATTGTAAGCAGATTTTTAAAATACAATATCGATGGTATTGCGCCCCTATGGTGAACATTTCATACGTTACCGAAAATATGATGATGTGAACTTGCCTTTTTTTTAAGTCGGTAAAAAGGATAGATCATTTATTTTAAGGGCAGAAATAATAGTTTATAAGGGCATAAAGTAAGTGGTGGTTAAGCCTTCCCGTAGAGCGAAACCTATGTTCGGGCCCTCTCCGTGAGTAGCGGTGCTGCCGTGAAACCACGATGGCAACTCAAAAATGCCGTCGATTCGACAGAAGAAGAAGAATTGTTCGAAAAAGCTGTTTAAGAGCAGAAACACAGTATACGCAGTTTCGAATAACGAATTGATAAATCTCTTTGTATAGTCACTTAAAAATTGCTTCACTAAAAGTACATAGACAATTATATTCTGAGACTTTCGAAACCAATGCTCTCCAATTACATATCGTAATACATCCTCTAGGTGATATATAATAATAAGTGTGATGTATACTACATTTCAGTAATAGAACTCACCACTAGTGAAAGCCGATGGTGCGGGGGTGGAGGCGGCAGCCTCGACGGACGACGAGACACAGCGCACGGATCCTTCTGCGAACACATGGTGCTTTGTGAGTCGTGGTCGTGACTCACCATGACGCCCACATGCTGTTTGGAAACAGCTAATATATCTTTGTTATTGTTTGGGACTTAGAATAGGCGTGGCATATTCATAAACATATATTATATTACTAAATTGGCATATAAGTACAAGGTCCAGCAGACATTATGGGTGACTGGCTAGAAAGGCCACACGGTGTGCTACCCTGGGGTTAGACGGGGACACCATAGTCCCTATACCCGAAGGGGATCATCTCGAAAGAGAGGGTTTGCCGGGGTGTGAGGGATATGTTCGCTACTATCTCACCTTCGGCAATTAAAGACCCAAAGACGGCGTGCCTTTTAGTTGGTTCGAGACCGACATAACCTCTCTCATCGGCTCCGGTGGGATTGGTATTTGGGGATTTCGCGCACGAAAAAGAAAAAATGATAGCCCAGTAGACAAACTGTCAATTGTCTACACCGTGCTGGATTGTAAGAAGCTTGGGTGTAGTCCAGGTGATATGGAACACCATTCCAGATGCTGATAATTTCACAATGGTGCTCCTTGCCTCGAAGGCCTTGGCAGATGCTTTTTCACGGGACAGCCGTCTTGGGCCAACTATTGTCCAAGACGAGGTAGCCTTTGGCATATCCCTCACGTCCCGGCTTACCCAGGGTCACCGAAGACCCCCTCAGGTATGGGACTAGATGTATTATCTTTGCCCAGAAAAAGAGATGGGGGGGCGCGTACCGTAGAAGAGGGAATTCCACTTTTATGGAAGACGAAAGCTCGCATTTTAATCATAACCGGATTCCACACTGACCGGTGATTCCAGAAACATTGCCTACTGTTGTTTTGCGGTCGACAAACACTTATATTTCGTCAGTTAAAGGATGGTTTTAGCAGATGAAATGTGAGTGTAACTGTGTCTACCTACCACTTGTAAGTTTAGAAAAGGTGAAAATACTTACAACGTGAACAGAGAGCGTGGGTGCGGACTTCCCGAGCGCGGACCGGCGCATACGCACCAGGTTCGTGCGAGAAGTTTTTGTTGCATCTGTAACAATAAACATGCTCATTAATATTAGAATATACATGTAAAAATATTTGACTCTATCGAATTTGACTTTACTCTTCAGAACATTGTTTAAGGATCAGTATAAAGGTGGAATTGCAGGCATCCATTAGTATTGCAAGTCCGTTACTAACACCCGAAAACGGCTCAATGACTTTGACAAAAAAATTATACAAGTGTAAGTATAATACATATAGTTTTTATTCCGGCAATAGTTTCCTATAACCCGTCGTTTTGACGAAGATTTAACACATGTACCAATTTGACAAGTTATAAACTTCAGTGTAACGCAAATGTGTTTTAGACAGGTTTTAGACGTGTCTAGGTACTTGTTGACAACATAGAGGAAACGAAAGAATATATGGAACAGTCTTAATAAAACATGTATAAAACCAGCAATTATGTTTATAACAAGTCTGCAACAAGTTTTGTATCAGACAAATACGCAACTTGTTTCTTAATAAAAACGAGGGATAAGACGCGGGTAAAGGAGCAGACTTGTACGTGGATGGTGTTGCAAACTTTATTACCAGCAGTTGTTTTAGGTCAATTTACCATGTGAGATCAAAAACCACTCAACATTTTGACACAATACCATAAGAATACCGTCTATCGATACCATATTTAGTTTATATAACGGTATGGTAAATGGGCGTAATAAATAAAAGTAGACTACTCATTATAGTTGCGGCATGTTATGATGGCCGTTTTGACACGATTGGTTTTACTCGTTTTCTCTTAATATGTCCAATATTAAGAGAAAACGGGCAAAACCAGGCGTATTTCATCGCGGTTCTGTAACGAACTGTTAGACGAATAATTAAAGAAAAATAGGGCGAGACTGGCACAGAAGAAAATAAACTTCACACACCAAAATAGAGAAAACGAACAAAACCAGTCGTGTCAAAACGGCCATCATAACGTGACGCAACTATAGTCGATATACTTTTTTTTTTTATATACTATCACGCTTATATCCCCGAAGGGGTAGGCAGAGGTGCTAGCACCCACATTTCGCCAGTGTATATTTAGGTCCCAATGTAATAGGGGGCGAGCCTATTGCCATCAACCGGGCACTTATAAACCTGCGATAAATACACACATAACTTCGAAAAGCATCGTAGTCATTGGTGTGTGCCATGGTAAACCTGGGATCGAACCCGAGACCTCGTCTCAGCAGTCCACCACCCATACCACTAGGCTACCGCGGTCGATATATTTCTCATGAAATTATACAGAAAATAATATTAGATTAGACAATATACATTCTTGGCAAACTCATCTGTAATAAATTTTTACTAGTATTTTTAAAACTATTCTGAAAGTGTATTACATATTTCACCCACTTGTATCTAAATATGATATTTATGTACGCTATTAAAAGTAACAAGGTATATGTTTGTAATATATCAACGACATATAGAAAATTCGCTGTTATTCATTTCTTTTCTTTTAATTACGCTTTCTGTGTGCGTCTGTACTTCTGCCATTATGCTAATCTGTCCTTCTGCTAATCTGGGATTTTGCTATACCGGGGTTTTGCGAATCTGTCCTTCTGCTACAGAGGCATTGCGAACAGATACCGATATTAGGCAGATATGTAATGAATTTTAAAGCAATAAGTTTCAAATCGAATTTAGATTCGAAAAAGTGAAAGTTTCGACAAGACTCAAACGCGCGATCTTTCCTTTACACAACCCAATTTCAATGTACAATGAAACAGTTTAGTGAGCAATGTTAAAGGTTCTATATTCTAGAAATCTAGAAATTTATCCGAGGCTTAGGTGAAATCGAAGCGTGGACCAAGCTTAGATCCTGTTTCTCAGCTGTAATCTACCATGGTAAAGTCATATGTATATAAGTAAGTTGAAAGGAAAACGATTACGAACATTGGATCTCTGCATTAGTATTGAGAAGTCACGTTTCACCAGATAAAGATATTTCATATCACCACATCACTACATAGTATAAAACAAAGTCGCGTTAGCTGTCCCTATTTTTCATGTCCTTATGTCCCTTTGTATGCTTCATCATTCTCTGAACTTTTTTCCCAACTCAGTTGTGGTCGGCTTTTCAGTCTAACTGTGATGCGGCTGAACTTCGATATTTTCCATGAAGCGACTGCCATCTGACCTCCACAACCAATGGGGCAAATGACCAATGGCGATATCGAAGTTCCAAGTCAGACTGGTTGGACTTTTGATGGCTCCAACTACACGTAACGACTGCCATAGATGTTTGTATGGCAACCGGGACCGACGGCTTAACGTGCTCTCCGAGGCACGACCAGACCAGTGCAAACCGCCATATTCATGCATACAACTTTTTGCACTGAGCGAGAATCGACCCCCGCCCCGTGTGTAGCAGACGCGTGCACTACCGTTACGCCACGGAGGCTATCCCTTTGTATGCTTAAATCTTAAAAACTATGCAACGGATTTTGATGCGGTTTTTTTTTAATAAATAGTGATTGAAGAGTTTTATATGTATATAACATCATACTACAACCAACTGGTGCGGAGCAGAAGTGAAAAATGTTGCAAAAACGGGGTGACGCAGACGAAGTGGCGCGGGTCAGCTAGTATTATTATATTTCATATAACACTATCACTATCACTACATAGTATAAAATAAAGTCGCGTTTTCTGTCCCTATTTTTCTTGTCCCTTTGTATGCCTAAATCTTTAGATCTACGCAACGGATTTTGATGTGGTTTGTTTTAATAGATAGAATGGTTAAAGAGAAAGGTTTATATGTATATAACATCACGCTACGACTAATAGGTGCGGAGCAGGAATGAAAAATGTTGCAAAAACGGGGTGATGCAGACGAAGTTGCGCGGTTCAGCTAGTATTATTACATACAAGCAACAAGTATAAACGCAGCGCTATTTAGTAGCGTATGAAAATATATCATTATATGTTTATGTCAAAAATAATTCTAATAAGAAGATAGGAAGGATATGTTTATATAATTCGGCTGCCAACTCTTAAAATACCGCATGATCCGGGAATAACTCCGCAGAATGACATTCCGTGGGTGTTAAGATGTGTCTCGTAATACTGGTAATAGCCACTTTTAGCCACTATAGCCAGTAACTCAGCATCAATTTATGCGTGAATACAAAGTGTTGTCCAATATTATTTACTAACAGCCAAAATATACAACATGATATATTGTGAGCAAAACTCGGGTATTAACGCGATCATAGGTAAATACGAGTTTACGATTATGATTAGGTATAATGGTATCGTATCGTATGATAAATACGATTTTAGCGTCAGCAGTTAACTAGCGTGATTTTACGAATAAATCAATCGTATATCGATGATTTTTTTTCACTGCACTACACATAGTGCGAATACGAAACTTTTTTATAGGAGCTACCAAAGCTCGATGGTAATACCGATATGGTAGATAAATACCGCTTTCCGTATTCCTATGACAATACTATTTGGGTTCCCACATTAGGGGAAGGGGTTCGTCTCGAAGAGATGTCCCCTGGTCTGCCGGGGTGCGAGAGATATGTCTTGTATAATCTCACCACCGGCAATCAAGGACCCATTAACGGCGTGCGTTTTGGTCGGTTCGAGTCCGACATAATCACCTCCACCGCCTTGCAAAAAAAAAATTGCATAAGAGGTTGGCTTAGGCTCTGTAAATCTTGTTAGGTCCAATACACTCCCTTATGCCTACCTAACTTCAAACCTCTACCAAAGAATGTTTCAAGAACAGAATTAGCGTAAGCCATTTATAACCAAGTCAGTCTTCAACTAAGTTGTTAACTAACATTACAATTCTAGGCACACGCGCAAACAGACAATATATTTTGTATGCGCTGACAAAACATTGAGATATACCATAAAGAATATAATGACTCTGGGGCTACCTGACGTCAGTATGTTGTAATGACAAGTACCTAGGGCGAGCTAAGTAGCCCTGTCTGTGACTAACGTAGCAAGAATAGCCATTGCCTTAATTTACTTTCATATCAACATTTAGCTGTAGAGTCATTGGCCGTTGAGAGATATGTTGACTACTATCTCACCTCCGGCAACTAAAGACCCAAAGATGGCGTGCGTTTTGGTCGGTTCGAGTCCGACATAACCTCTCCAACCGCCCTCCGTGGGGATTTTTCGCACGAAAAAAAAAAAAAAAAAAAAAGGCGTACCATAAAAACACACGGGGTCACTCCAATCGTACCGGCAAGCTGATACCTAGCCAACTATTTATAAGCCACGGTAACACACTACCATAAGACGATGGGTTAAAGTATTTCATTGTGCATGTACAGTTCCAACAAATTCGTTCAGCTTTTCTGTTATTCTACTTATCCAAGCCAAGTCTGACTGACTTGTCCTGACCTGTCCAAGTCAGCTGTTTTTTTTTTTTTTGTACGTGGTGGAATGCATTTACGCACTTCGCTCACCCCCCGCGGGGGCAAGGGGCTCGCTTCGTGTGGGACTCCTGACTTCGAAACGGAGGCCAGACTACCCACTAAACCACCACGGTGTTCCTCCTTCGCCTAATCCGAGCCGCGGGATAGAGTGCTCACCGCGACTCGGCTAGGGACGCCCTATTGGGCTCTCCTCTTGGGGGCCCCAGCATCCGGATAGAGTAATCCAGATGATGGGGCCAGCTCTCTTCTTACGAATGCGCCCCAGGAACACTGAGGGGCGCATTCCGCCACATTAGCATGGGGCGATGGATCCCCCGACCCACCGCCCGTGACTTCGCTCATTCGGGGACGCGGGCGAATTGTGTTCGCCGGCGTCCCCTCGCCGGGGGCCTGCGGGGCGGAAGAGTGAACCCAGCTCGCTCCCGCTCCCGCAGAGCCTCTCTCTTTGCCGCCATCACCTCGCTAGCGAACGAGGCGACAGCAGCCCAACACTCTTCGCTGTCGGCCATGGCTGGAATCACGGCCGACAGCGAAAGGTCCGCACCAATAGTGCTTGTTAGGGCCGTCCTTTGACCGTCCCACGCCTCACACACGGCCATTGTGTGGTAGGCCGTGTCTGTGTCGCCGCTAGTGCAGTGTCGGCACCGGGGCTCCGGTTCAATCCCCACCACTTCCCACAGGTACTTGGCAAAACAGCCATGATCTGTGAGAAGTTGGGTGAGGTGATACGTCGGCGCCCCATGACCCCTCTCCACGAACTGGCGCAGGACGGGCCGGACGGCCCCCACGAGCAGTAACGCGCTGCGGGTCACTCCAAGCCTTTCGGCCCACCTCCGGAAAAGATCGTCGCGAGCCGCCTGTCTCCAGCGATCGATTTGCTCCGGAAGCGGCCGACCTCCAAGATTGCGCATCAAGGCGCCCTCGTCATACACCCTCTTTAGGACGCCAGCCTCGAGATCCCAGGGGATACTGCCCGCAATCAAACACGCCGACTCGTAAGAGATGGTGTGGTACGCCCTTGCAGCCCTCTGCGCGATGGCGCGCTGCGGTCGCCGCAGCAGCGCAACATTTGCTGGGCAGTCCAAGTCAGCTGTATCCCTGCTTTGTGACTCAGTCTCCCTAAACCGTAAGGGTGAAAAATTATATATAAAGGACGAATCTACAATTTATTCCGGGGGATGAATTTTAAGAGACCAATGGGTTGGTGGTGTCGGAACGGGTCTAGAAAAGACTCTAGGCTCGCACTCACAATGAGCGGACGCAACATTCGTGCTTCATGCGCGGGCCTGGGAAGCACTAGTTCCTCTACATACCCGGGGGCTAGATGTGGACATGGTGTATCCACACCTAAAGGTCCGACATAATCACCTCCACCGGCTTTGGCGGGGGTGGTATCCGTGGGGATTCTGAGCAAGATAAGAAAAAGGAGAACAGTTGATTATTCGGCATAATTTGAAAGCAATGAACTTTCAGCATTAGGGCGAAGGTTGAGAGAGCTTCTATGCCGCCAGCGTAGAGGACATATTGGTCTTCTCACTGACAGCACAAAAAGTCTTCAGTGAGCTCCGACTAGCCCACTCACCGCCGGGAACCCAATACAAGGTTATTTATTAGCTGCGGGCAGTACCTCCTTCCCCAGACGGCCTTCTCAATTGGGTAGGAACATACCGTCGTGTTACTCAAAACATTGACAAATATCAACACTTCAAAAACAGAACTACAGCAATAGGTACATTAGATGTAATTGTACTAGGGCGAGATAGAGGTGCGCCTGGCCCTGTCACTCCGATGTAAACATAATATTAAAATCGTGACACGCCTCTGTTATCTACATTATAAATAACGATACCGTGCTCGAATTGGAAATTAAATACTGTACATATTGTATTTAGGTCAGCTGTGAATATTGTAAACTGGTTGTCAAAGCTATTTAGCTTGGTTTATGAGCCGATCAAAATGGTCGGAGTCACGTTCCACCACAATGGAGCCACCATTGTAGCACTGAACGTGTTTGCAATGGTGACCCTCTTTTATGGGACTTTGCCTTCAGCTTAACATCAGGCGAGGTGAAGTCAAATTGACGTGCCATAGATAAAAAAAAAAAAAAAAAAAACGTTCGATATTCCAACGACGCGGCGGTCAATAACTTGTGTCCTTTTTTTTTTCGTGCGGATATCACTCCGCCATAGCCGGTTGGATAAGTTATGTCGGACTCGACTAAAAGTCACGGCGTCTTTGGGTCTTTAGTTGTCGTACGTGAGATAGCTAACATATCCATCGTACTCCGGCAGATCCGGGAATGGCTTGTGTCCTGGGATTATTATTTAAATGTCGGTAGCTTAGTGGTTAAAAAGTCAGCCTTATAGTCGAGTTCCCAGGTTCGAATCCTAACTATTAGACTACTGATGTGAACCAACTTTTAACACAAGCTTAATATTTTTCTTTAAATATATTAGACTTCCTGTTGTCCACATTTGTGGTAGAGATCTAGGCCCACTGATGGATAACTCCTCTCCAGAGAATTTTGTGAGTTGTCAGAAACACTGTGATTTGGTCAATCAGATTTCAAGATATAATCTGTCTGACCTTAATTTCCACAGACATAAAAAACACAAAAACTCAAACGACACTAATTAACATTACACTCATAAATCAGGGAGTAATTCATCAAACATGCTTAAAACAACCAATAACTAAACATATGGAACGACGTTGATATCATAACTCCTTAAAATACAGCCAAAATATTGAGGGGTTGGGCACACACGTATACAAATGATGATTTTAAAGGTAACCCAAATACATGAAACATATTTGACGGAAAAATACAACGTACACGTTATGACAACATGTGTAATTCGATTTTTACGCCCAAAGCATACATCTATTCGTATCATCGGGTACCAGTATTGTAAGGCTGCTTTCATACTATGATGTATTTCGCCGATTTTAAACAGATTAAACTGCTTGCTTATTCAGTGCTCCGTCAAACCATGTAAGGGAAATCACACTGCGACTTTAACATTTTTCTTGGCAATTTAATATATTATGGAGTAAAGCTGTTTTGACGAGTGGTCTCTATTAATCGTACCAATAATTACCTTCTGAATCCTGTTTCTTTATATTCTACAGGCTCGCGTTTGACCGGAGCGGGACCATCACCTGTTGGTAAGTGATGATGTAAAGCACGCTTGCCTAGAAGTAACCTATTCACTCTAGTCTTGAAGACTTCCATGTTAGAGCTATCAGGAAACACAGATTCAGGTTGGGCGTGCCACTCTTTAGCTATACGCATAATGAACGTATCACCGAAACGTTTGGTAAGTATAAGTGGAATATCCACCATGTGGCGATGGCATGCATCATGTAGCGTGTTTAGGCATCTTTCGCGTTTTCGCGTAATGACTACATCATTTTTATCAGAGTCGTTTCTGCATCGAATTATTAAAGTATCAAGAGCAATTGGCTTATTTTGTGCTTATGTGCATCATCTTCAAACGGCTTCTATAAATGTCCTACCTAAGTCACTAATCACCGAGGCTCAAAGTTAAGGCGGCGGTGACGGCGCAGTGCATCTCCCCATGCCTGAAAGTTAGATAGGAACACCATGGTTCCCACATAAGGGGAAGGAGGTCATCTCAAAAGAGATGTCCCCGCGTTTGCCGGGTGCGAGAGATATGTCTTGTATTATCTTACCTCCGGCACTCAAATACCCATAGACGGCGTGCGTTTTAGTCGGTTCGAGTTCGACATAATCACCTCCACTAGTTTTGGTAGTGATGGTATCCGTGAGGATTTTACGCACGTTAAAAAAGGCTCAAAATTGAAAGCGCGTTTGCGAAAATCCCTCAGAAAAAGATATTCGTAAGCTCTCTTGAAATGTGTTAATTTTACAGAAAGTGGAATTAGAGATAGGAAATAGTGTTCGTTTCGTTTCCGTTACGGCTACTGCTCGTCTGCGAAGATTGATAGCAGTTGACCCAGATAACTTCCGTAATAACGTGATCTTAGGGTACTTCTTCACTGGGAGCAATCTTCATAGTGACATTACAGAGTTTGGACCTTCTGACAAAAATATTCGTACTTCCTCACTTTGGATACAGCTTCGACCCCAAATATTAAATCCAGAAAGCATGGTCTTATTCGACCTCATTTTTTGTACTTGTTGAATCTACAAAAACACTATGCCACTAGTAATTATACCAATATCTGTTATTCATTTATTCATCATCATTTCATCAGCCATAGGACGTCCACTGCTAAACATAGGCCTCCTCCATCGACCTCCAATCCAATATCTGCTACGTTTTGATACAATACTAGTGCGTTACTTTTTATTGCCAATTTTCTTTCGCTACATATCCCTTTCCTGTACATCTGGCTGTAAAAGATAGTGTAGAAGCAATATTTCGGACATCCACAAGTATTATTCTCTGATCTACATGATTCGTGCATAAAGTTTAAATAAATAAACAGATACATTATTACTTTGTAACAAAATCGAATTTTAAGTCACCGATGTAGTATAACATAAACTTCAAAATCGAAAGTGAAATGTTACAAAGAGGTTTCTACCTCGTTTCTAAACGATTGCTCCCAGTGAATGAGTACCTCTTATATATATGTTGTTAATTTATAGCATCGGCTATCACAATTTAAAATCATTTATGGCCATTCTTCATTTAAACGATTATTTATTACAATTATAATGTGTTTACATAACAACAAATTATTTGATATTAGATGTGATAATTTTTTAGTGCTTTGTTATGTTGCGTTGTGATTTATGAGTTTTGTTTTGTTACTAAGATTGCTTATAAGCACACGGATCACCTGCTGGTAAGCGGTTACCGTGGCTTAAAGGTGTTCCACTTTGCCATCTACACACAGAACCGCTTTACTCTTACAGTATAGTCGCTTTTATTAGTTGCAGTACTAGTAAATCTCTCGAACTGGCGTTGGTGTAGCGGTAGTGAACGCGACTGCTACACTGGAGGCGCGGGTTCGATTCTCGCTCAGTGCAAATTTTTGTTTGCATGAGTATGAATATTTGCATTGGTCTGAGTGTTTCTTTGTATAATAGCTATGCATTCTAAAATAATCCAGTTAAAACCCCATTTTAAAATAACTGTTACAATTTCACAGAAATGCAAACAAGTAACTAATTGAATTAATTAACGTTATAAACACGATAACGGCACGTATCGTTATAATAAACACGATAACTGTTACTGCAACGCAACGTAACAATAACAGTTACATAACCGATACTGCTTTATCTTCGTATTGAACCAGATTGCTTTGTCTGTGTTTGATTTTTGTAGGAAATAAAAGGGTGGTAAGTTGGATGAGCTCATCAGAACACTCGATTCTTAATGTCAAGAAGCATTTTTGGCAATTTGCTATGAGCGCAGTAAATAACACTTCTTAAGTGTGTGGCATCCCTTACTTAGCAGTTCAAATCTCGCCATACCTCATAAAGGCGGGTCCACATTTTGTGACACGTACAACGAACTTTTTTTTATCGTGCGGAAAAATCTCCACGGATAGACCTCCCCCACCCGGTTCCTGTTGGGTAGGTTACGTCGGCCTCGAACCGACTAAAACGCAAGCCGTCTTTGTGTCTTTACTTGCCGGAGGTGAGGTAGTAGCCAATATATCCCTCGCACCCCGGCAGACCCGGGGCTTTGAACGGACTGGTCTGCGGTCATCGGTACAGGACATGACTTCCAGTGTGGACGGAATAACTCGTATCAATAAAAACAAGAGTTGTGCTGACACCGCCAGTCGATCAATTGTTTCATTTAAGTTGCGCTCTCACGCAGCTAAATACGTCCAAATTATTGGACTAACACGCGCTTTCGATACGGTCACGGTAAAACGTTACGTAGATGTGGACCATCTTCAAAATGTATATTTAAAAGGAGTAGGTAACAATATTTACTTATTTATTTATTATTATATAATTTCATTTATATTTCAATTAAATTTATTTGTAATCTATTATTTTTTACTGTCAATTGTAAGTCATCGTGTAGCAATTACAATTGCAATTAAGAATCCGGTAAAACAATTTTCCTGTCCCTGTACTGCCCTTGTCGTTGTTTAATTGAAAGGAAGTTAATTAGTGAAAAGCGTGTTTTTAATATTCTACGTAGGTATTTTATATAGCTCTTTCAATAGAATACCGGTTTAATTAGTAGAGATTAATTTAATGATTTAATTACTAATAATCCCTAATAGACTAGTCAAAATATATTTTAATATTTGGTTCTATTTACTAATACTTGCTTGACTTTTTTTTTTGAAATTGGAATACTTTTGCCCGCATATAGAAAATAACCGCGGTAGCCTAGTGGTATGGGTGATGGACTGCTGAGACGAGGTCTCGGGTTCGATCCCAGGTTTACTATGGCACACACCAATGACTGCGATGCTTTTCGAAGTTATGTGTGTATTTATCGCAGGTTTATAAGTGCCCGGTTAATGGCAATAGGCTCGCCACCTATTACATTGGGACCTAAATATAAACTGGCGAAATGTGGGTGCTAGCACCTCTGCCTACCCCTTCGGGGATATAGGCGTGATATTATAAAAAAAAAAAAAAAAAAAATTTGCCCGCAATCGGCAAATTGAAAGAAATCGGTGTGTCAGCTTATTAGGGAGAATCATTGCTTAAATATAACATTAATACAGTTATCATCATCATCCTTGTATTAACCCCGGTCGAATCCGTAACTATCACCTCACTTTTTCCAGTCTAACCGTGTCGCGGCTGAACTTTGACAGTTTCCGTGAAACAACTGCCAACTGGCCACCACAATATTATAGGCGATATCGAAGTACTGCAGTTAGACCATTTGTTTAACTTTTTAGGCCTCCAATTGACCGTAACGACTGCTATAGATGTTCGTATGATAACCGTGCTCTCCAAGGCACAAATAGTCATATTGGGGAAGGGGGTCATCTCAAAAGAGATGTTCCCGGGTCTGCCGGGGTGCAAGAGATATGACTTGTGTTATCTCACCTCCGCCATGGACGGCGTGCGTTTTAGTAGGTTCGAATGCGACATTATCGCACAGGAATCGAATTCTCACTTTCTTTATTGATTCTGTCGCAGTCGCGTTCACTACTGCCACGCCACAGATGCTTCAGTATCTAGTCTAAATAATAAGTAATTAGTCCAAAGTTAAAAGTACGACATAAAAACGTGTTTCCTTCTTCCTACAGTCCCGGGTCCTTTAAGCGGGGCGTGAAAAAGCATCTGATGAGGCCGTCAAGCTGAGCGCCACCATTGTAGCACTGAACGGGTTTGCAATGGTGACCCTCTTTCATGAGACTTTGTCTTCAGCTTAACATCAGGCGAGGTGAAATCAAATTGACGTGCCATACTTAAATAAAAAAAAACTATTGAATTGTATTTACATTGTAGGTCAAAATAAAAACTCACATATTGTCGAACGGTATGAAAACCATGAAAAATATTATTCCTCAAGGTTATTTTACACATTTCTCTGTATAAGCGAATTGGCAGAACAACAAATAACAATGCCAGTATATGAACCACTTACGATATTAATATAGGTACTAATGTAAGCAGCTAAATTCAATATTTATATGCTCATTTGGGTCTGAAAATTCATGAGAGACTAGGCAGAGGTGTATTACATAACATAACATAACATAAACTCACGCCTTTATCCCCAAGGGGTAGGCAGAGGTGCTAGCACCCACATTTCGCCAGTATATATTTAGGTCCCAATGTAATAGGTGGCGAGCCTATTGCCATTAACCGGGCACTTATAAACCTGCGATAAATACACACATAACTTCGAAAAGCATCGCAGTCATTGGTGTGTGCCATGGTAAACCTGGGATCGAACTCGAGACCTAGTCTCAGCAGTCCATTACCCATACCACTAGGCTGCCGCGGTTCACTTTATTTAAGCTAAGAGATGATAGTAAGCCACAAGGAAATACGGCACAGTGCAGTTGGAACAAGATTGTTATTGACGACATTATGGCATACCGGCATTGTTCTCACTCGAGGAAGACTATTGCCGGATTATATAAATTTCCTTACGTAGCTAAGGCTTCACGACTAAGTGCCGACTGTTAGCGTAATAGCTGATATATAATTAAGATGTTCCAGTCCCCGTCCAAAACGGACGCAATCCATACCTCAACCGAGCAATAATTAAGCTTGACTGAAGGTGTCAAACAAGAAATTTGGGTAGTAAATGTATGAATCTACTGTTTTAATTTTAAACCAGCATTCAGAACTGTTACATTCCAATTTTGAACTTTGGATCTCGCGGTTCGCCCTAATACTCCCTAATAATTTAACCTCCCAACTCAGAGAGTAAGCTCTTTTGGGTCCAAGTCAACCTTACCTAAAACCCTAAAGGACTTGTCCATTCAAAAGGTCAGGAGTCTGGAAGTCGTTAAAAAAACTATATTATAAGAAAGATTGGAATAGCGGCTAAGTGCAAACTTTGCATTCCAATCGATGGAATCAAGATCGGCGCTTGGAAGAATAAGGAACCTTTTCGCGCTCACCGATTATATGTGAGAGTCAACATAGTCATATTGCGATCCAGTATCATGATCCGATATCACGAATCGCATTTGCACATCAATATTATCAATATTTAACACAAATCACGCCATGGCAGTCGTCAAAAACATACCTAATACCTCAAAACATCGAACTGTATTAAAAAAATATTAATAATCACGAAAGTAGGTTATCATATCAATAAATAAACTAAAAACAGAACGTTAACCTCCTCACCCACTAGTTCAATCAAGACGCGCGGCTATAAAACTCACTAAATAATGCAGATTATTTACGAGTTTGTGTTCAACAACTAATAAAATATTCTAACAGCCGTGGTGTTTACGTATAGTTTAGGGATACGTTTGAAACTGTTTGTCGTAAACATAAGCATGCTGGTACTAGTACCTATCTTGTTATTACGTGATGGTTATAACAACAAAGTTCTATGTTTCGACGGTATGTTTACTACTACTTTTGCGGTAAATTTTATGATAAAAAATGACAACATGCGTACATGTCGATTATTATCTCAGTAGGTAGGTACTAACGTAAATGCGAAAGTTTTGGATAGGTGGATGGATTAATCAAAACAGATATGGATGAAATTTGGCAGAGGGATAGATTACATAACGGACAGGAAGATTTTTATTCTGGAAATAGGTTCGGGAATACAGTAATTAAAGCTACGGGCAATAGCTAAGTAACACAATAAATCGCGATAGGGTCAATAGTCTTATACAGTTCTCACTGGCGATAAGAGTTGCCAGAATTCTCTGGAGAGAACGGTAGGTACAAGTAATTTAATCACCTATCGATGTTTATATCTACTTGCTCGGACAAGCTTTATCGGGCAACCCGCGTGTTTGTTTGCCCTTCACAAGCAATTATAAAACAGATACGATTGTTACTATGACTAATACATAACACGAACGCTCCACTAATAATATTATGTATATTAGCGTGAGAACTAAAACATATTTAAATTAGGCATTAATATTCTAAAACCACTTTCGCGATAACATCCAAAGTGAAATCTCAATATTTATCTTAGCATCGTACAGTTGTGATATAGAGAAAAGGAAATAGGTGCAAAAAGGAAACTTTACCTAGTAGAAAATGTGGAATGAAATCGTTAGGAGCTATATAAGTTCATACATTGTAAGGCACATGTTACTTATCTGTCGACACGAATTTCTAATTGGCTACATGGTGCAGTAGAGGCTAGTATGTAGTATAGTAATTGGTCAATATTATGGGGTTATTGCGTTAAGAAAATGTAGGGCTAGAAATGTGTTGGGTTTTCTGGGTTAGACTTGTCCAGTTGGTTTGGTTTGTCCATGAAACTGGCTGGTGCCAATGGTATCATGGTGTCAAAATAGATTGAAGTAGTATTCATCAACGTCATTAACAGGCCTAATAAGTATCCACTGGTGGGGGCTTTTTTATGAAAAAAAAACATGTTTGAGACTAGACGCCATTTACGTAAGATTTGATTTACTTTATTGTTTAAGTTAATAAAAAATATTATTTGGTATAGTATCTTATACAAATACATTTTTTAATGATATTTTATCATCACAACTTTTTTTTAAATTTCAATAAATGTTAATTTGTATGATAATTCAAGAAGTGTTTTTTATTCATACCCCTATCATTAAAATTGCGTCATGCGTTACCATCCCTGGGACCATCTGGGAATGGGACGATCTGGGATTGGGACCATCTGAAACAGCGTGACGAGTTTGGGAATGGGACGTTCTGCTACCAAACCGTCCAGTTCACTACTATACATGATCACATATTGGTATACATTATACCACTAATAACTACTAAAGAAGCTATATATGTATAGAAGTAAACAGGTTTACGCAATTAGTCGCACCTTTATCGCGCCGAGGAAGACGATAATAAATTGGATTATGGGACTATGAAAAAGAGATCCCAGGCTCGTAGTTCAAACACATGAGAGAAGTAGGTTTTTGTCCTTTAACGTCAGTAACCTGTCATGTAATTTAAATACGTCATCAACCCGGCCTACCTGTCCACCGTTTAAAATACTTTGAAAACATGCAAGTTTGCGCATAATCTTTAAGGTGTGAATTACCTATCCAGAAAAGGCATAAGGCATTACTTTAAAATCAAAATCGTACGTATCGACGCAATCGCAGAGCAGAATTGCGAAGAAACTAATTATTGAGATTTTTGCTTACAAGAATTGGTATCCGTACGGTTGATTTCCCGAAAGTGCCATTTATTTTTTTCTCTTTACAATTCACACAAAAACATTAACAAACAAAACGACCTTAGGTCTCTATCGACGCATATCGTTGAATAACAAAAACGTCCACATTTACATCAACCGTGTCGACAGAGCTCCTTGCCCTTTTTAGATCACGGCGAACAAGCATACATAATCTATTACGATACGCATTAGTGCATAAAGACCTTAAAAAGATTATTTAAACATCGTTGCCTTATTCGCATTCCTTAATCGCGCGTTATGTCAACTCTACACATTGGCGAACATAGTGGCGAACGCGTTGGCCAGCACAAGACATGTTAGCCTCACTAAGCATCAAAAATGACACAAGCCTCCCGCTATACACGTTTGCGGACAAGCGTTGTCCAACGTGCACGCCTCTGTGTTGGCGAACGTGTAGAGGCAGCATTAGAGTCTGTGCATATTTATCTATTTATTTATTTATAAAACTTCATGAACAGGTACATAAGCGGACTTAATGCCATAAGGTATTATCTACCAGTCAATCAAAGGTGGTGCAGAGAAAGATTCAGTAGGTGGCAACTATTGAGAGCAACATTGTAGGGAGAAAGTACCTACCGTACATGCGCCAATAATGTCCACAGTATTATTTATATCACAACGATAAGTTTACGCGTATAACAGTAGTACAATGTTCAGATACATAATTTAAGTAGGCTGTGGCATACATTCCCTTGCGTAGGACACGGTACGTTAATTTGACTTCACCCCGCTTAAAGGACCCGGGACTGATGGAAGAAGGAAAAATGTGAGCTGGTAAGGAATTTCAAGACTTAATGGTGCGGCAGAGGAAAGAGAAAATTTTCGTGAACGAAGTTAAATTTCATAATGCATAATGTATTACGTAGCAAGAAGAACAGATGGCCGTTGGAGCCGAAAGGTTTTCGAATGGTGACCGCGTACCGGTAGACGAAGCGTGGGACGGCCTTCTAGGAGATGGACGGACGACATGGTTTAAGTCGCGGGTACGTATTGAATGCAGACCGCCTCCAACCGGTCGGATTGGAGGTCGATGGGGGAGGCCCATGTTCAGCAGTGGACGACTTGTGGCTGAAATGATGATGATTATTACGAAAATAAACAGATATTATATAATCACATCTATTTATCGTCGATAAAATCAAATTTAGCAGCAACTTCTTATCTTGACACAAAGGTACTCTCCACCTATCGAATTATCACAATCAGAATCTATGCATAGGTACTATCAATCAATCGAAACTGTGTCTATTTTTGAAGATATCCCTATCAAGTTCCTTATCGTACTAAATATTAGTTTAATACGACACACATTGGCTGTTTTCTACCGGCTTTACCAATAGTGAGTGCTGTTATGACCTCTTTCAACAGAGGTCAAACAGTATTCCTTACTGTTTAATTTGTTAGAATTTACACTTGTTTTTCAATCTCCGTCACGACCTCCGTCGAGGGGCGGTAGAGAACGCGACTGCTACCCAGGAGACGCGGGTTCGATTACCGCTCAGTGCAGACATTTGTGTGCATGAATATGACTGAATATCTGCATTGGTCTGGGTGTTTTGATGTTTTTACAAAAGAAAAGTATCCGCATTCTAGAACCCATAACACAAGCTGGTTAAGCTATGCTTACCATGGATCTAGGTAACGTTATGTACATTGTTCTAGAAAATTTACTTATTTATTTAAGATACAGTAGACAAATAATTATCTATGGACGACAAAGGTCCGAGTTCGAATCATACTTTGAAAGTAAAGTTAGAATTATAATTTTAGGAGGTAGTGGCCTAGCTCTTGATTTGTTCAACCAATAGTACTCGTAATTACTGTAAACACAAAACCAACTCTCGCAGGAGACCGACCGAAATCCTCGACTTGAAATTACTACACAAAACAACTTCAGAAAAACAATAAAAATTAATTGACTTGCTCTTATTCTGGTTATCCAATTATGAGAAACGAAATACTAAAAACAACGAGCTAAAAGAAATTGACATTATTTTAATGGACGGAATAATTACACTTGCGCTATTAAGAAATGAATACACTGTAATACAAAAGGTTAATACAGTACTGTAGTTTTAGTAGATATACAAAGCTGTTCATAAAAGAGTAGTTTTTAGGTAATTTACGCCAAGCAAACACCAACCTTTTTTTTTTCGTGCGAAAAATCCCCACGGCACAATTCCCGTAAGTACATATATGCGATAGTTGCATGAAGCTATTTATTTTATACATCAAAAGTTGACCGTGATCGATTTTATACAGTCAACGAGAAATGTTAATGGCCGTACCACTGAGCTGTCACCACACACACCCTTTAAGGCATAGACCATATATGTAGACTCAGTATCTTCAACCCAGACCCACATACTGAGTTATACCTGGCGCCATATATATTGGACCTAATGCTATAGAAACGAGAGGTCCGAACGCGGACTGTTTAGATATAACCCATGATTTGTGGATTTGCGATGGTACTCAAAAACGTGTAAAACGTACTCAAAAATGCGTACTACACGTAAAGCATATTTTGGGTTCAAGATATATGCCCTGAGGCAGTCCCTCCTACACAGACCTTAAGACCTGCCTACACTAGACATGTTATATCCTGACCTCAGTTAGCGCTATACATTCCGTTACGCAATGACGCGAAACAACCACGACATTGAATATGTTGCCAAAACTTGTCAACCATGGTCTGAAGATTTTAATGTATGATAGGATTATATCACAGAATATGTTATTAAAAGGAAATGTCCTCGTTAGTGCTGTGTCACCAAACTATCACATAATTGACTGGTTAACGATAAATAAGAATAAATCTAAATGTAAATTGAGTATTGAATTATATTCAGAACGGGTTCGGACTCCGAGCCCGCACAGTCCGCAATGAGCGAAGGCGACTCGGGCGTCGATGGATACAGAATGACTTCCGTCCTCTATGAGTGCGGGCCTGAGGTGACTGGTGGACTGTCAGCCTAGCAGAAGCAGGTTACCAAGGCCAACAAAGTTTCTTAGCTTCTTAAAAATATGGTCTGTTAATTCAAAATATGTTAAGTTAATACATACAGCAACTGCATAAGACGTCTACTACGACAACATGCGTAGATCACGCAAGCAAAATATTCTGCAAAAATTCTCTTTATGCGTACGGCCTCAATTTCTTTCAACTATTGGTCTCTATTGATTAAAGGTCTCTTACATTGAGGTCACGACAGACGACTTTCATCGGAACTTCCATAGAATGTGAATTTTGTTTTTTTGTCGTGTTTCAATCACGTATTTTTGTTATATCACAAGTACGTGGTTTTAGATAACGAGAAGGTCCTTGTGTAAAGTGATGCGAAAGTTGTATTATCTAATAGGTAGACTTGGTAACCAACTGCCGTTACTGAATGCGTTATTGACAAAATGTTTTAACATTTAGCAATAGCAAAGAGAAAAAACTGGAGAGTCTCGATGCAGCTCGTGTCTGCGAAAGCCATTGCAGTACAGCGGGGAAATGCGACCAGATTTCTGGACTCCTTTGCATGAAACACGGCCCGAGGCGGGTTAATTACATGATAAAATACATTTTTGTAATTTTTAGGCGCTGCGCAAACGTAGACACTTTTGTTGCCGACACGGCACACCGCCACAGGAAACCGTAGTGGCTGTGTCCCGTATCGACAATCGGACACAGTTGCCGGTTCCCTGTCACCGACACGGCACACCACAATAAACTGTAGCTGTAGTTGCCAGCCGAATGCCGAATGCACCTCCTTCGTTTACGCAGCTCAGTACTATTGTAGGAAATTTGTGAATGTTGCTTGTGTCTTCAACTGACGACTTTTAGTTTCCAGTTACCGACACCGAACACTTTTTGATCGTCCTGAATATAGTGTTAAGTGGAAGCAACTGGACTCACGTATGCGCAGGGAGTTGAATGATTTCATACTTGTTCTATAGAATTCAAATATTCATTGGTAGCTTGTATCGACACAAGAAACAAAAGTGTCTACGTTTGCGCAGCGCCTTAAGGCTGTTTATCTAGTTGTGGCTTGAGATCCGCTCCTCGGCAGTCTGTACCAAATCTTGACCGAACAGGTTACGCAGTTGTCACGCATAGGCGATTTTAACGGCACACCGTGGTAATTGTGGAACATTGCATTGTAGTGTACTTCTTCTTTGGCTCTAGTAACAATATAAACTCACGCCTATATCCCCGAAGGGGTAGGCAGAGGTGCTAGCACCCACATTTCGCCAGTTTATGTTTAGGTGCCCAATGTAATAGGTGGCGAGCCTATTGCCATTAACCGGACACTTATAAACCTGCGATAAACATACACTTAACTTCGAAAAGCATCGAAAAGTCATTGGTGTTCGGCATGGTAAAACTTGGGATCGAACCCGAGACCTCGTCTCAGCAATCCATTACCCATGCCACTAGGCTACCGAAGTTATTAGTCGTAGTAATACTACAATATATTGTGTGTTCGAGTGAAGTATATTGTCTCCCTGCTGCTTACTTCATAGAAACGACGTACCTCGTGTACAAGTTTAGTTTGAAGTCTTGGGAACAAATACTTGGAGCGGGCGGGAAAAGGTCGAGTAATGTAAAATATTTAATAACGTACGTACTAAATCTTAACAATAGTGCAGAACCGAAGATAAGTAAGTGTGCTGGCAAACAACAGTTCCATTATATTGCTTATTCCGTTTGTCATCTCACGCCATTTAATCAGAATCTAAGCTGAATCATACCGAATGACAACACAAATTATATAAAAAGTACTTATTTACATACGTATTTAATGCTGTTTGAAAAACAAACTGGTATGTATTGTTAAATCAAATAAAGGAAAGGTTAACGATGTCAGTGGTCATTGGTTATGTACCTATTGCGCTGAGACTAGAAATGTATACTTATATTGAGAATAGGGAGCGCAGCATATACCACCACCTTTTAAAAATTATATTATTTCAATCTTACTTTACTTTCAAAATGTGATTCGGAGTCGAACTGACGTGGCGCGCCAAATATCCATTTCGACACGCCGGAAAATCAACACCATAGAGAGAATACGCCACCAGAGAGACCACCAGAGAGAGAACGGAATAATTTTCCCTCTGGTTGCCTTTCTACCACCTAAGTGATATTATTAAAAAAACTGTGAATTTCGTGCAAAATCTACATACGAGATGTAGACTCGTGTGTCGTATTATGACGAAACGAGAGTCGTTTCTGAACGTTCAGGATTTGACATTGATTAACGTCCCCGTCTAAAAACGTCCGATTTACGGCCACATTACATTCTCAAATGTAATGGCCATAACATACCTTGAATTACTGCCAAACACCACATAAAGGCGAGAACAGAGTTATAGATGGACCGCAATCCGCAAACAGGACTGTATCTCTGCCAAAACTTTTGGTGCTATATTGAAATTGTATGCAACTGCACATTTGTATATTATACGGCTAAACTCGTTGGACTTTGATTTATAAAAAAAATAATAATAAAAAAAAAACTGGAATAATAAGTTTTTTTTTTAAATTGAACTTTATGCACAAGTACATAGGCGGACTTAATGCCGTAGGCATTCTCTACCAGTCAACTAATGGTGCTGCAGAGAGATATTCAGTAGATGCACTATTGAGAGTGAACTTTACATAACAAGATATGCTACTGAGGCAGTACAGTCTATAGTTAAACTATTTAACCGAGATCAAACAAATAAACATAGCAACATCGGAAAAAAATACTATCATTTTTGAATTAGCATATTTCTAAGCATCAATCCATAACATTAAATATAATGATGTGGCATGATATAACATCTTGTTATGTCACACAGAAAATGCAGTTATCATAATAATTTAATCGTTTTGACATACATACGTCATAATCACGCCGTATTCACAGAGGAATGGACAGAGACGAGCACAATATGGTCGTTATAGATCTCGTCTGATACTCTCCAAAACGTTAATTGGTAGTGATTGTGCGGCTAAGCACGTAATTAATTTCCTTGCGATTTACACAGCAGAGCAAGGAATCAGGTAATTTTTTTTTACCAAATGTATTTAGCTGCAACATTTTCGGTTAGGAATTTATTTTCGGCATACTCATATTTTTACAAAGTGCCCGATTGGCAGCAATAGGCTCGCTTCCTATTACGTGCGACCGAAAATCATAGTTGGCGAAATGTGGGCGTTTAATACACCTCTGCCCACCCCTTCGGGGATTACGGGCGTGAGCAAATGTATGTATGTATAAACAATAGTAAACAGTAACACAACACAAACTATATAACCGATAATAAAGGCAATCAATAGAGTACGGTGTCCACACAATCAATTACATCCGGACATGTCTGTTGTGTTTCTCTTGTTCTGTCTGTCTGATTATGTTGATGTAATGTCGTAACACTATACACACATAACCGACGATATCGGTTTTTGTGTGATAATCATTTAGATGTGATGTATTTTGATTTTCGAATGTTGCTCGAATAAATCGTACGAATAATATTTATCTGTAAGTAGTGAAAGTATGACAGCAAGGTGTGTTATTATTAATATTTCTTTATGCCGTATCAATTAATAAGCGTCGGTAGCTTAGTGGTTAAGGAGTTGACCTGAGGTCTCGGGTTCGAATCCAGGCGATCCTGTAGATGAGTTGATTGTTCTTTTAGTCGTACATGGATGGATGTACGACTTAAAGAACAATCAACTCATCTACAAACATGTAAATGTATGCTTATTGAAAAAAAAACCTGTTTAAAATTCTCACCACGTGACCCCTGTACTAAGAACAACGTTGTATGTCAACAAATGTGACGTATTTGTTGAGAAGCAACACACATTTCGTGGTAATAAATCAGAAAACGATACCGATTGATCGTCAAATTTCGTTTTCGTTAGGCGTCGGACTTGTAATCGGGAGCTCGCGGGTACGCACCGAGCTATTGCAGCTACAACGTGAACCGCCTACATTGAATGTGTTAATAAGAATACCAGTAAGCCGAGAAAAGATATTTGTATTGTCATAAAATGGTAAAGTAAGCAACAGAGACGTCCCTCGCACGTGACAACTCTTGTGGGAAATGAATTAGGATAAAACTTAACTTTCTCCCCCCCCCCCCACCCCCCTTCTTTTCTACATGGTCAGCAGCACGAATGTGACGCCCCTGGTGTTACAAACGTGTATAGGCCACGGTAACCACTTTCCATCAAGTGGGCCGCGTGCTTGTCTGCCAAGTGGTAGAAAAAAAGAAACCTAAGAAAAAGTGACAGATAAATAGTTATTCTATCTAAGATATTTTTATGTCATCTGGGTCTCCTAATGTAAACTATAGATGACGAATATACATACAACTTTTGTATCAAGGTAGGTACATGTGGGTTCATTGTTATAATCTAGATCAAAAGTAAGTATAGCTTAACAATTACCTTGTGTTACGAGTTGTGTTGTAAACTACTAATCACGAAATATAATGTTATAGTATAATTATTATTAATTAATGTAACCAAATAAAAGCGTTGATTTAGTACGTCACTTAAAGCATAATGCACTAATAGGCTATATTTTATACATAAAGTGACACACGTATCTAATAAATAATAAATACACATATTTTACTGACATTTAAAATAATAAAATTAGTATTAAGTATTGTATGTAAACATAAATTATTATTTCACATTTCTAGTGTTTACAAAACTAATTACAAGCATAATATATTATTTCTATACAGTTTCATACAACCAAGTCTGGATAATAATTTATTTTGTATGTTTCGCGACGTAATGTATTCACTTACTAACCTCTTTATAATAATAGTAAAAGAGTACCTGCTCTATTTTTAAATCTCAAGTTCATTTACAATATTTTTTTGCTTAAGCTTTGAGAGATTGATATCATATAGAACTGGATTTTGAACGAGCAGTAATTACGAGAATTGGCTCTTCTGACTATACAGTAGTACTGTTTAGTTTACAATCTCTGAAATACAATGAGTGCATTGGCAGCTTACTAAATATCACTGCAGCTGTCGATTCCCACGCAAGTAAGTAGATTGCCAGTGTGAGAATAGAAAACATAAAAATAATAATGTATTAATTCTTGTATAGCGCGAATTAAATCGTGCGAATCTTACCATAACCCAAATACATAAATTAAAACAGTAGTGTTTAATGGTTTTTTTTTACTCGAGGGGCTTGGCTGATTGATGGCCGAGTAGGTTCGCACATTATAAGGTAGGCTTAGGCAATACCAGCCTAGGGGTCTGGGTCAGATTCGGACCGTCGTCGCGTCCGTCAGGATACGAGTGTTTGTGTAGTGTACTAATCGCGGGGTAGGTACGATCGCATAATTTGGGTGCTAATCATAAGTAGTAGGATTTTTTATACCACCTGCTAGATGGAAAGTGGTTATCATGGAATTTGGACGTGTGCAACACCGGGGGCATTACACTCGTACTGACTCTGAAGAAACCATATATAAGAAAATAAATAAATAAATAAATAAAACCTTTAAATGTCCTTTGTGAGGAACCCTATTTTGCACGACGACCCTTTTCGCAGCTCGACTAAAAAGGTACCAGGTATTTCACTTTATGCCCGTTTCAAGAAGCACTACTGATAATTACTACCAGAGAACTTAATTCGCTTCCAATATTTTAAATTCTAATACACCACTAACCTTTAGCACAGTACACCGTCTTTTATTGGTAAAATTTGCCTACACATGACTGTGCTATCGCTTTCTTTAGCTACTCACGTAAGCCTGCAAGAAAACAGGTATTTATGGTCGAATTTCACCAGTAGGTAAATATAATTGATCAAACGTAACTGGACTTTCAAAATTTACTCAACGATATTTATCAGACAATCTAATCTGAAATCAATATAAACGCAGTTCATATGATTAGTAAAATTCATTACTAATTAATCAAATTAAAATATTCAGATACTTATCATAAAATAATTTTCAAAATTTTCCTTATATCATGGTACCCCTACAAATTAGCCGGCCGTAACCTACATCGTGAATAGTGACTGATAAATCATAACGAGTCATAATCAATCAGCCCTAATTACGAACCATGAAGGGCAACAGATCGATAACTAAGTCACGGCCATGATTAGATGCTTCGAACGACAGCTCCGTGACAGTCAAGTGCCAGGAGATATGACGCTCAGGGTCCTGGGGGCCTAGACAAAATGCATTCACTCCGAAGCTACAGTCGTCATCGCTCTGAAAATGTATGGGAGTGACATTTGCGGTCGGAATCGGATCACATGACATTCCGATAACAAATGACGAATGTAGATTCGGAACGAATGCATTTTGGCTAGGCCCTCTGGGCCTTTAGACAAAGTGACATTCTGCGAAAACGCTAATGAAATAGCTCATTAAAGTATTAGATTGACATAAATCTTTAATATTTGTTTAAGTTTTATAACTAACTAGCTGACCCGCGCAACTTCGTCTGCGTCACCCCGTTTTTGTAACATTTTGCATTCCTGCTCCGCACCTGTTAGTCGTAGCGTGATGTTATATACATATAAACCTTTCTCTTTAACCATTCTATCTATTAAAATAAACCGCATCAAAATCCGTTGCGTAGTTCTAAAGATTTAAGCATACAAAGGGACAAGAAAAACAGGAACAGAGAACGCGACTTTATTTTATACTATGTAGTGATTTTATAACTACAAAAATGTAATGAAATTTGAATCTTTGTGACTCGAAATATTACACTTTTACTATCACCACAGTATCAAGTTATCCATTGATAAGTAAATTAAAAACGGTTCGCTTCGACACGATTCCATCAATAGAATGTCACCTTGTCTAGAGGCCCTGGGCCCCGATTCTGATAATTTCATATCATAGCAAAGACTGTCATGTTACTGACATTGCAAAAAAACGACTTTATTGTTATGATGGTTAAAGTCTAAAAATCAAATGACATCTTGAAGAATGAAAAAAATGAAATGATCTCTTTTTAATTTTGGACTTGGATTCAATTAATAAAGCCTATAATTTAATGTCTGTAGTTTGACATAAGTTTCCCTATATTATAAAATTAGCAGAATCGGGTTCCTAGTTAAGCGCTGAGTAGTGACAGTCTAAACATTCAGCAATGGAAGTCTACTAATTATACCACAATAGAGTAAAATCTCAAAACACCACATGTAGTACCCACCTTGACATATCCTTGCATCACCCTAAGGTTGACTGGTAAAAAATGGCAATGGCATCAAGTCCAATTTTGTACAATTATTTTGTATTTGAGCAAAAACTTTAAGTAATAAATAATAATAAAAAGGTGGTTTCAATTTTCAACTGCGATGAGTGGAGTAACAATCTTTTCATTCATCGCCGGTTCAACGCTCTATACAAAAGTACTGACCAGATCATGCTTCTATGATTAAAGACAAAACGAATTAAATTTCTAAAATACCAATGATACCAATCACAGGGATAGTAAGCCTTCTCGAAGAGCGAAACCTATGCTCGGGCCCTCTCCATGAGTAGTGGCGCTAAGGTGAAACAAGTTACTACACCACGATGGCAACTCAAAAATGCCGTCGATCCGACAGAAGAAGAATCGCTAACTTCTTGCCCCTATTGCTTTTTTTTGACGTGACAACGTCTTATAAATTGGCTTGCCGGGTGACACTTCAAGAAACTGCGTTACGCTCCGCTCACGTTATGCGCTCACAATGAGAGCGAGTGAGAGGCACGCGTCCCTTCCACTCGGGCATGGTTAGCCCGCCTAAGAGCGAGAGAGACAGACATAAAAAGTGAAAGGCACGCGTCCCTTCCACTCGACGATTCACATTAAAATTATTTTACCACTCAAAGTCGTTGTCACGTAAAACTTTCGCCCGTATACCGACTTTACAGGCAACCATTTTTTTTCATTTATACATTTGCGTGTTACAACAACGTCCCTTAGGCTAAGGTGGACCGTGGAACTTGGCCAGACCTTGACCGGGCGTGTATGCGTATATATTTGTCCTTATTTGCTCCATAAAAATATCTTTTACTAAACTTGATTACGTATCATGCAATATATGTAATATCATTGGTATCATGGATATTCAATATCAACTTGCATGAGCTCGAAGCGACAAGTTTCAATGCCCAAGGGTATGTCACTAAGGATTGATAAAATCTAAAATAAGACTCCAAATTCAAATATGATTTGTAATGTAGTAGACATTACGTTTGTCAAATGATCCGATGACATTCGAAATTTAAAATGTTATTTGCAATGTTCATTTAGTTTGTCGAATGATCTGTTGACATTCGAAATTCAAAGTAACGAAACATAACGTATTTATTTGTAATGTTATTGGCCATTCATTTCGTCGAATTGTTCGATGACATTCGAAACTTAAAATAAACCTTACGGAATCATAAAATAGGTTTTAGATTAGATTCATTATCTGTGGCAACTATAAGAGACTTACTTTTTCATTACTGATACCATTTTTAAAATGGTGATATTTATTAATACACTTGCTTTGTGTTGGCTGGGCGTAATGTGTAAAATATAGTATATAGGGCAGGAGTAGTATGTACGCAGGGGGTCATCCACATCAATCCACTTCATTACATCAGCCCATACTATTAATGAAAAATATCTAACCAAAATGATTATAAAAAAAATCATCTATGGAATCGAACTCGAGAGCCTCATGACGTCACCACAATCCTCTTTACAATTTAGTTAGAACCGGTTCTTTTAGCATAATACATACACACGCAAGTTACATAGACATAATTTCTAAGGTGTTCATTAAGCAAATGTCCGTTAGAAAGTAACTGTTTATAATCTTAACATTTATGAAGAAAGTAGGGCTTCTCATCCTCAAGGGTCACCAATGCCCTTTAAAGACATTACAGAAACAATCCAGTCAACTGCGAGTCGGGCTCGCAAAAGAAGCCATCTTCCCTACCATTATCATTAAAAATACGGTAATTATAAATTATAAAGAGTTCCCATGATTCGTCATATTGCACATATTGCATATATCTTGGCGGGTGTGCCTCGCACGCAATGTTCCAATACGACTTCACCCTTTTATATACTAGAGAATAAAAACGCCCAATATTATATGTAGATAATACAATAATACAATACAAGGTTCTTCAAGAAGGGCGGTTCTTCTACATTGTAGCAAACGTCTATAGGCCACGGTAACCACTTTCCATCAGGTGTGCCGTGTGCTTGCCTGCCACCTAAGTGGTATCTTACCCAAAATCGTGAATACCTAAATGATTTTTCGGCTTCGGCAGTTGCTTTTTGACGCCATGCTTGAAGTTTAAGCCAACTACCGAACTACCGACCCTACTACCTACCTACATAGGTTAATATCAATTCATGTATCAAGTAACAGTATACAATAAATAATATAATTTGGGAATAATCTAGTCCAAATTAGTCCGTAGTTATCGCTCCGAAATATCCAGGGACATTATTGAGATATCGAAATCTTCTTCCAAGGTTGATGATGATAAATATTATCCCTTGTGATATAATAAATCACTATTTTATCTAATTATTTCGAATTATTATTGGGTTAGGTTGCTTTGTGGTCCTTCATCCTACAGTCTCGGGTCCTTCAAACGGGGCGTGAAGTCAAGGCTGTCAATGTGGGGACTGCCGCTGCAGGGACGGCACCTGTAACGGCGGCCACCGTGTCCTGAACTGCGCCAATGCTTACCATCAGGTGTGGTGCAGTCAATCTGACGACTTACACATAAAAAACTCTTATACAAAGTAAGCAAGCTCCTAAACAAAGAGTTTTATTGACAGAAACGCCAATGGAATCGCTTAGTATAGAGTATGTGATTGACATAAATCTGTAATAAAAACTTAAATGACATATATGAATCTTTGTTAATTGAAATTTTTTATTCCGCATATTTTTATTATTCAAATCACCGCAGTGTCAATATATTAATAGCACTTTGATTCGCTTCGAAGCGATTCCATCAATAGAATGTCACTTTGTCTAGCGGTCCTGAGTCCCGATTCTACTAATTTATCAAATATTGTTAAACCACAGATATTACAATTACAATCCAAAAAATGTAGACTTTACCTTAAAGCTGAGTTAAAGTTTCAAATTAATTGGCATCGTGTAGAGTGAACTATACTATGTGTGTATTATATTTTAAGCCATAAATACTTTTACATACATATATCTATAGTAAAGTAATCGCTATTTTGAACTGTTGAAACAAAAAGCGATGGCAGTATAGTTGCCACTACCTTAAAAGGGTTAAGTGTGTTTTCGTTTTGCAGTATGTATGATTTGAGCTACATATCGGTGCCGCTACTGCAACTATCGTGAGACATTTCTACTAGTTTTTTCTGTTCTGTGGTCAAAACTGGATAAAACAGTATCTTACTGTAGTGGATAATTATATTTCTTTCATTTTACACTTATCTTAGAAGGCAAATATCAACGAACGACACTGATCCCATACACACTATGAAAGTAAAGATTGAAATAACTGTTGACCACCAGTCTCTGTTCCAATTCAGATAAAACAAAATCAATTCTTGTCATTCCACAGTATAACATGTCTGCATTGTACCAATCACTTATCGCAGTCGATAATTATTTTATCGATACCGACACGAATTCCGAGTACGTACTCATTGTTTAACGTTATCGAGAAATGCACTCTAACAAACATTGTCGGACAGATGATATCGATGTGTCTGTCCGATAACGTATCGTAATCGTATCGTGAATCGATGCCATGTGTTTTGTTTTATACCTTGTTTTTGTTTTGCGGCAAAGATATCGCATGTTTATTTAGATGTGTGATAGTAGGACGTCTAATCTAAATAATCACTGTTGAATGATCTTTGTGGACGGTTTAGGAGCGATAGCCGTATGTGTCTAGGCACCGCATTATTACAAATAACATCTTTAACAATCAATAAATAAAAAAGTTCGACCAAGAAAGGGCTTATCCGAAAAACTTTTAAAGTACTTAGTTACTCCTCATAACATTACGACGTTTGCCACACCAAGGGCGTCAGATTTCCCCCATGAGCGCAGGCCTGTGGGTGATGGGTGGAGCAGAAGCAGGCCACGGCGACGGCGCAATGTGCCACCCCATACCCAGGGGCTAGATAGGGACACCATGGTCTCTACCTACCTACCTGACATTGTAGCTGAAAAATACAGTGTGATACATCTCTAGAGCTTAGTTCTGTTGCTATTTCACATGAAACCTTTTTTTTTTTTTATAGTATCACGCCTTTATCCCAGAAGGGGTAGGCAGAGGTGCTAGCACCCACATTTCGCCAGTTATATTTAGTTCCTTATGTAATAGGTGGCGAGTCTATTGCCATTAACCGGGCACTTATAAACCTGCGATAAATACACACATAACTTCGAAAAGCATCGCCGTCATTGGTGTGTGCCATGGTAAACCTGGGATCGAACTCGAGACGTCGTCTCAGCAGTCCATTACCCATACCACTAGGCTACCGCGGTTAGACAAAAGGCTATTTGCACTGGTCTGGTCGTGCCTCGGAGAGCACGTTAAGCCGTCGTCGGTCCCGGTTGCCATACAAACATCTATGGCAGTCGTTACGGGTAGTTGGAGTCCTCAAAATTCCGATTAGCTTAACTCGATATCCAATTTGGTTGCAGAGACACGATAGCAGTCGCTTCACGGTAAATATCGAAGTTCAGCCGCATCTTAGTTAGACTAGAAGCCGATCCCAACTAAGTTGGGAATAGGCTCGGAGAATAATAATAATACGAGCACACGTTTTTGTGTGCCTTTTGAGGATAGCATGAGGTGCACCGGCGGCAGAGGAGCTCAAATTAAAAAATCATAAGATTATATCATAGCAATCCGCGCACGCCATGGCCTCATTCTCGCGACTTCGGGTCAAAATATATGCCGATATCTATACTTTAATTAAAAGCATTGAAATATGTATAACAACAGATGTATAGATATCAATTATGTACAATACGTACCACTATCGATTATAATCACCTTTTGAATGATTTCGCAATGTCACTACTGAACCAGATAAGGCTCTGATTGCACAAGTGTGGTGTACACCGCGTACTCCACACGGAATGATGTCATAGAAACACATGTAGTAAGCACAAGTACAGTCGCCGGCAGAAGTAGAACACTAATAATATTATTAATTACTTTTTTATTACATGTAGATTGCAGATAAGCACACGACCAAAGTTATGGGGAGTGGTTACCGTGGCCTGTGGACGTGTGAATCATGAGGGTCAGATTCGTGGTGAAGACCCTATAGGAAACTTCTTATATGTCCGTCAAGAAGTGATGATGAAAATGACAGTTTGAACGTGAGCATAATGCAGTTAAATTTACAAATAGTCTTTACATACAATCACACCTCTTTCCCATTGAGATCAAATTGCCTTCGACATACATTATTAGCACGTAATTAATGTATAATAATTATCAATTATGATATCTTCATGGAACAAATATTTTCATTATTTGTTTAGTATTTTATAGTTCTATTTAACCATTACATAACAGTGGAGTAGGATATAACCAATCATCATCATCATCATCAGAATAGGACCACCCCGACTCTTCTCGTACAAGTCGTAGAAGGCGTCAAAGTGCCCGCTTAACGGCAATAAGCTCGCCTTATTTACGTGGGACCAAAATCATAGTTTACGATATGAGGTCCACTGCTGGACATATGACTCTCCCAATATTGGGAGGTTTTGGCTTACTGTTTCCACGCTGTCCAGTTGGTACAGTTTTATTTCAAATTCTCCTTCTCTCGCAGTGATATCGTGTGCGTATTTTTCCATTTGTATGTTTAGAGCTGAAGTAACATGGCATTTGCTAGGCCACACATGAAATCAGCATTTACTACGCACACAGTAATTTGCCAAAAAAATATCAATGTCAAGAAGCGTAGTTGCGTAAATATAGTTTTGCCGTGTTGGTATTTTTTTTATACCACTAGGTGGCAGACAAGCACACGGCCCACCTGATGGGAAGCGGTCACCGTGGCCTACGGACGTTTGCAACACCAGAGGCGTCACACACGTGCTGCCTACCCTGTAGAAACCTTCTGTATATGGTCTCCTTTAACTCGTGGTGACTGTACTACTGGTCGGTTATATTTAGCGATTACAAGTAATAAAATAAGTAAGTAATATGTGTTTGTAGGATGAAGGTGTGTATGGGTGTGAGAAATATTAATCTAGTTCCGTTTATAACATTATTCTTGTGTTTTGGGGTCAACTGCTTGTCTTGAGGCAGGTAGTATGATATGATATCATTTATTGCCTGATCCGCAATGTGATTATGCAGAGAAAAGCTGGGCACGTAACATATCAGGTTATTTATATTCTTCTCATGTTAGATATATGAGCGCGGGCCTGAGGGTGCGGGTGGAACAACCTGTCACCCTAGCAGAGGCAGGCCGCGGCCGCGGCGCCTTAACTACCCTATACCGGCACCCTATACTTGGGGGGCTAGATGGGGACATCGTGGTCCCCACACCCGAAAATGGTCTTTAATCGGCCGGTATCCAAGGGATATGTTACCTATCTAACGCATAGATGATAATTATTTGTAACCGTGGTGATTTCTGCATAAGGAAAAAAGGCCGTTTTAAATTTGGCAACTAGAAAAGAAACCCTTGCTGCTTTCCGGTGGATGTTTTATAATATCCCCCCAAGGTTCTATTCAAATATTTACACTGAAATTGCAAGCCGCAACCCCTGCCACCTCCCACCACCAAGCGAAACAGGTCATCAAGGCCAGCGCTTTGTGTTACACCGAATCAAAGCGAAAATCTACAAACACGTTACAGAACACAATAGAAACTGGAAACGTGCGACTTTTCGCCAAGTCGGTAAGTTTGTACACGACGCCGCACGACACGTAAAAGGCGAACAGTACAGACTCGAACACAGATTGAGGGTACACTAGATGTGCATCAAATCAGGAGCCTGATTCTACTAATTTTATTATTAACTACATTACAAAAACTGATATTTAATTTTCGACATTATTTACATAAGTCTTTAAAGTTGAACATTAAATGAAAAAGAGTTTATTTCATCGTTTCATTCACTCTACACAATGCCATTTCATTATGGCATTTTGGACTTCAAAAGTGTAAAGGTAGAGTTCAAAATTTTATGGTAAGTACTTTTTGTAACACATATTGAGAACTCACTTGTACTTTTCCACAGTATTTTTATTTTTTAATAGACCTCACGGGTTTCGCCATCCTCAAAGGTTTACAATGACATACAACCTTTTTGTAATCCCAGTGCCTTGACAACGTTGACAATCAGTAGAATCAAGACCCAGGTAACAAATTCCTTATTCCGAGTGAAAAACCGTTCCGCGCGTTCGTTACACACGGACGAGACGAACGTCTTAATGACAATAATGCAAGGTCATCCTAATCTGTACGAGAAATATGTCTTGTAATGTCTTGTAGGTATAATCTCACCTCCGGCAATCAAGGACCCATGAAAGGCATGCCTTTTAGTCGGTTCGAGTCCGACATAATCACCTCCATCGGTTTTGGCGGAGGTGGTATCCGTGGGGATTTTGCGCTCGATAAAAAAGTCATCCTAATCTCTTGCTCTCGTACATATTTATTATAAATAAACAAAGAAAACAAATGAACGACAGGATAAGGATAATCTACTTGTGTTGTAATTTCTTGCTGGTCTCTTCTCAGTAGCAACTTACTGAACCAGCGAAAATAATAATTTCAAATGATTCATTTGAATTATTGTAACGTTGACAAATAAAATTGTGACTTAATATTGCTCTTTATGTGCCTAAACTGTATGAACGAAATTGATTCTTTGATTCATTGATCAATTGAAGTTCTCTCCTCTGTTGTTAACCAATTGTAACCCAGTGATTTCACGCGTTACTACTGCGTTTGAAATTCGAGGTTATTCTAACTTGACTATCTCCAGCTCTCTGTGCTGTTCAGTTCAGCTCAGTTCTTCAATCTGGTCTTCATCCATCAAAAATCTTTGTCACAAATGCTTAGAAAATACGCGTGTTATTGTTAAAAACCACAAACAATATGTGCCGTGCACAAGCCCGACACCACTTAAATGAAACATGGGACTGGCAGCATGCGCTATCTAGTCATTCTGAATCTATGGATCACACGGTCTGATTAACGTCAGTTTGCACGAAACAAGACGTTTTTACCGCCGGCTTAAGAGAATCATAGACCGCGCCAAGTTGTTGTTATCGCTAGAACGAGCGGGAGATAAGTGTAATCTATTCTATCTACAAGAATGAAGCAGAATGAGAATGATGTGACGGCCATATAGTTACTAATTAGACCTCTTAGAAAGATTTCTAAGCCTGTATTTGCATCACTATCAGTTATAGCCAAATCTTTTAAGACCTGCATCGTTTGTGATGGGTATAGGTTAAGCTTTACATTATTTCTAGCTATAAGATTCATTATTATTTCAATATTTATCTATATAGTATATATTATATAAAAATGAATAGCAACATATGTTCCTAAGCACGAAACACGAAGACGACTGGACCATTTCGACTTTTTTTGAATTCATTCCCTAAAGTTTTTTATAGAGCAGTAGGAACGAGGTCATAACTTGCTTTTTTTCTACTCCGCCGGGAAGAGTAAGTACTATGGAGTTATAGGCAGTAAATCAAACTTAAATCAGTATCTTACGTTCCTCAAGACCGAAATCTATGCTAGGGCCCTCTCCGTGAGTAGCGGCGCTACCGTGGAACAAATTTGCTACACCCCAATGGCAAGTAAAAGCTTTCGATTCGACAGAAGAAGTATCTTACATCACTTTGCCACACGTGAAATGTGCGAGTGGCGAGTCGCGAGTGCCGCGTCAATTAATTTACATATTCATTACTATTCATAGGTAATTAGGTGAAATGCATTGTTTGTGTTTTACTTTTGTACGGTCCAACTCTTCAGCCAGTAGATTTTCTCAAAGATATGAATTAAATAAGTGTGAGTCGGTGCAGGGTTGCCACCAGAAATGAACAGGGCAATTTTTGTAGCTTTATTTCTTACGGTGCGCTAGTTCTTCTTAGAAACGGATTAAGTGTAGGGACGAGTCTTGTGAAAGTTATCAAGAAGAACAAAGTGTGCAAGTGACATATGTATTTTTACACAAAACCTAGGTGATAGAAAATGACTGAATATATTTATTTATTTATTTATTTATTATATACTTTATTGTACGCCAAATTACAGTTATTCATGTTACAGAAATTAAGTACACAAGTACAATATACGAACCGTGAAACGTTTTTTTATAATCCATTATCAACTTTCACAGAAATAAATAATAGTGTGACATTAATGTCTGTACATTCAAGTCACAAGCCTCTGACATTTTACCGGTACGAGAATCATCGGGGGAAAATCATAGTTGAGAAATCCTGCCTTATTTATTTTATACCTAAGTAACTAGGTAATTTCTATATTTGTGTTAAACGTATTTTTTCTTAACGTCAAGATTTTGAAAATAGAACGATTTACTTTTCATAAACCATTCATTCAGCACATCCGTGATCATAAAGCTTGGAACAATAGTGAAATATCGGAAACTTAACAAAACATATAAGTGATAGGTACAAAACTATAAGACAATATAATTAATATTGTTAAGTCAGTAAACCACATTGGACAACCCTACTAACAAGCCACAAACCGTAATAGGCAAACAAGCGGTTATTTACGAATACGTCAGTCATTATTTTCCTTAATACCACGTCTTGTTGCTAACAATAGGGCAGCTAGTTACATCGACAAGCAAAGTGTAGAGTATGTTGAAAAGAAACTAATACTACGATTAGTTATGCATTTTTACTGTTGGATTATATGAAGCCAAAATATATTCAATAGTTAACATAAGTTAATAAGTGATTGTAACTTTTGGTGTAATTTAAAATAAATTTCAAAAAAAAGGGTAAAATCGAATTGACAGCCACTGTGGCGTGGCGGTAGTGTCTCATAACATAACATAAACTCACGCCTATATCCCCGAAGGGGTAGCCAGAGGTGCTAACACCCACATTACATCAGTTTATGTTTAGCTCCCAATGTAATAGTGGCGAACGTATTGTCATTAACCGGGCACTTATAAACCTGCGATAAATTTATATGCGATATTCTTAAATTAATTTATTAATCGACTAAGTATGAAGATGGCTCTCCATTCGTTGGAATCTTATTTTTATACCACTAACTCCAATAGTGACCACCGTGGCCTATGTACGTTTGCAACACAAGAGGCGACACACCCGCGCTGACAACCCTATAGAAACCTTCTATTGACCTTCTTGAATAGTGGGGGAAAGTAGGGGGGGTTGTTATTATGTAGTAACGAAACGAAAAGATATTATTCGAAATTGATATCAGGATTTATCCTATTGAATAGGTCCTCATACAATCTTCTTTTCATTTCGTTAGTTGAAAAACATTTCAATACAAAAAATATTGAATGAATAAGTACAGATGTTACGCATCTGCCGGCATCCCACAACGGCTCACACATTTCTTTATCGTGTAGGCGTTATAGAGTATAAAGGTTTCGCAAATAATGATGCACAGTACACAGTATACAAATAAGAGAATAATTTAATACTTTATAACATTAATACGAAAAGCATGCACTAATTATAATTAGGGCACGTTATGATGGCCGTTTTGATACGACTATTTTTGCTCGTTTTATCTTTTTTGGTGCTTTAAAATAAGCTTTAAATAAAATAAAAGGAAATATAAAACATACCACGCAGAGAAAATATTGGCGGTAGATTTTTTTTAGAGAAATTTTGAGGCATATGCTAACTTTTTTAAAACGATTTAAAATTGGAATAAGTTTTCGAGTCGCGTCGAGAAATTCACTTTTTCAAATTTAAAACGATGGCAGTACAATGTTCGCCGTATTAGTAAAATAAAAACAGACATCGTGTTTCAGACAGATTTTTGTACTTACAAATTATTTTAATTCCAATGCGTAATAACGCGTAACTTTGTACAATAGATTTTCGTGTTTTGAAAATGTTGAAAATTACGCGCCATTTTCCTGTTATGAAAAGTTTATTTATAATACACACAAAGACCTTTATATGGTGAGTGCAGAATGAGCGCACAGACAGTACAATGGCTTCAATCGTCTACACCAAGTGCTGTAGATTAGAACCATATTAAGGTATGATTCCGTGGGCGACCGCAAATGGCAACTGCACGTTGCAAGATGAATTACCATGAAAGGCTCAAATTAGATAATATTGTTGAGTGTTTTAAATTTCTGCAGCTTCACTATGAGGCCGTAAGCAATGTTGTACAAATTATTTTGCAAAACAATATTATGTGCAAGGTTTTTGTTTGGGGGCCATTAATTTATTACTTAAGACTATTTTCGCTCGTTGGTACAGTCACCTGCAATAATATGTATACGTTTTAGACCTTTTCCACATTAAATTTGTCGAATTTTACCGTTTCATGTCATAATGTTGACTTGTCATATGTCATATGACATATTATTGCACGTGACCACGTTTGTGGGTTCACATCAGTAGTGTAATGGCCAGTTAGGAGCCTGGGACCTCTTGATCGTAAGACAGACTCCTTAACCACTAAGCTACCGACACTAATATGTATCCTAGAATATTAGTTTCTTGTCTATCCAAAAATGTTCAGCTAGTAATAAACTATTTATAGTAATGTAACCATGGAAAACCAAAAACCAGTGGAAGTGTGATGTAGTGATGTAGTCGGAGCATGCGGGTCATTGCTGTGCGTATTTACGCAACGAAAGATAAATTCGACAGTATGAACATTTTTGATAAAAATATGTCTAAACTTTTTCGTAAATATTCAAGCTTGTCCGATTAAAAGTATGAAACGCCATAAATATGTTTTTATGGCAAAGTAATTGCTATTTTGAATGGTTCAAAAAGGGGTGATGGCAAAATAGTTACCAATACATTAAGGGTGTGTGTGTTTGTGTGTTTATGGTTTGTAGTACACATGATTTGAACTAATATGGCATTAAAGGTAGTATATAAATAAGTACAACCAATGACAGCAATTATTTACTAGTAATGCACCATATTGTTAATAGACATATGTGTGATTTTGGCGACATCAGTTCCGCTACTGAAACTATCGTGTCGCATTTCTAGTAATTTTTTTCTGTTCTGTGAATGTAACACAAGGTTATTTATATTTTATGTAAAGTAAGATGAAAAAAGTAAAATAAGGAATTAAATTTGTTTGATACCTGACAAGGTTTCTGCTTACACTTGCCAACACTCATATCTAATTAAAACCTTCAATAGATAATTTTGCTAATGCGCACAGCTATCATAGTATGTATTTATAGCATATCCTTAGAAGACCAAAGTGTGCGTATACCCAAAACCTAGGTGTGCAAAATAAACAGGTTGTATGAACATTTCATGGAAATGTTTTTTTTCTTATACCATTTATGAGGCCTCTCACATTCATGCTGCCGACCATTTAGATAAATGGGGGAGGGGAAAGGGGGACAGTTAAGAGAGTCTCTGTGCTGTCAATGCCGAAGACAAACAAGAGTTTCTCTATCTTCCCACTTATAGCAAAAAACATCTCCAGCGAGCTATGGCTACCCTACTCACCACCGGAAACACAACAGAAGGTTATTCTGTAGGACAGAGGTACTTCCCCAGTCGGACTGCGCCATATAATCATAAGCTACTTATAAACTATTATCCTCTTTGACAGAAATGTCAATGTCTCTGTATGCAAAGTCACAAGACACTGCCACTGACACTTTAAATTCAGTAATACAGTAATGTGAAGTTTGTTCCTCTTCAATGTACATCAATAATGTAAACTCTATGATTTATACATCGATTGCAAGGTATACCAAAATAATAATAATTTTTTTATACAACATATAGGTGATACCAGTATATTTTGCTATTCAGATACACAATTGAAGCATGTGTGTGAGTAGACCTATCACTATTCATATAGTGGTCTACCAATATTCCAAATTCAAAAACATTTAAAAAAAATGTTTTCTTTTTTTTACTGTAAGTGTATAACTTTTTAGAGGTAGGGAAAATGTAGTCATTCATAGGTTTGTAAGATTTTATTCTTGTATTTATTAGTAGGTACCTACCTATATAAAAATAAAACATTATCAACATACAAAAAATAATTTCTTCTGCTTGGGGCAATGAACACCCCATGTTCGTTTATGCTGTGTGTATGTGTGTATTCTAAACCAAAAAAGTAATGTACTCATCACATTTGGAATATTTTTATATTTCATATACGCCACCAAAGCAAGAGTTATCAAGATTCCACTTTTTTTTAATGCACAGGAATCTCTCCGAGTTACATATTGCTATTTATTTATATAAGCAAAAACATCATCTGGGTCAATGTAATGCAATTATGTTTCATAACCATAACACGGCACGAATCGCGGAGTAAGCGTCAATAATAATAGACATGCACTTTTAATTTGGCGCACAAAATACGTTCTGCCAATAAACAACACCCGCTCATTCACGCTCTCGTAATTGACTTGACAGTACATAAACCTTGAAAACACTGAAATCGCGCTCCAATCTACCCATTTCTCAACCATAATATTGATACTACAAACCTTCGGCGCTCTGGTTCAACGCTGAAGGCGCCCCGGAAGACGACAAATCCTTCTTCTGTCCAACTTTGGGCGGATCAGAGTCCGAATCGTCGAACACAAGTGTCCGAACCGACTGGGAACATCGGCGATCCATCGTTATTCTCACTGCACAACACACAAATGCACTAATATTACCCCCATTTAACTCCCCTTAAAACTGCAATACAACTTCACGGTCTATACATGACACCGTTGATTCATGTGCAAACATTGAATAAATTCAAGGTATTCAGAAACGATTGTAATTGCAAATATTTTCTAAGCCATGATAAATAACGCGACACACGACACGACTTCGCACAAATCGAAATATGACAATTTTGTTTTTTTTTATCTGAAGTGCTGCTCGGGTGTTCGGTGCTGCCATTGGAATAAAAATAGCTCCCTAAGTGTGACCAGATACGCAAATAAAGGTTTGTTCAGTGGAAAATATGTTTTTAAAGTTGTCAGATGAGGGTCGGAGGGAAGTATTACTTAAAGATAATGAATTTGAAAGAATGTGATATAAGAAAAACATTTTTCATCAAACAGCGCGCTACACATCCAATCTTTTAATTTGCTTGGCATACTTAAACTTAATATATATTATAGTTAGCGAAACCCGCAAATATGTATTTAGCGAATTAATACGATCTTATTTACCGGGTTTCACTAACCTTGCAACGCGAAGGTTTGAAAGTCAGTATACTTAATATATTTATCATTGTATCTTGCCTCATAAATCTGTTTCTCAATCTTCTTTCTTCTATCACCTATACTTTTCAGCATCCTTTTATCTAGTTTCACTCTCATTCCTTTACTTTTAGGAAAACATTTCCACGCATAATAGGTACGGAATGCCTATTTTACCATCAGCTGCAATCTCATTTTGATAATAAGAAATCTTATAGATCATCAAACCACAAAAGGCCTTTAAAAAGAATCCAGACACATTTTGATCATCAATGTCGGTTAAACAACCTCGACAACGACACTCACATTTCTGGGAAAACCAAAAAACAAGGGAAGAAAGACAGCCTCTCTCTCAAACAAGAAAATGTTTGACCCAATTTCTTGCTATGCAGTGTAAATCGCAAGGAAATTGATAACGTCCTCAGTGGCAAAAGCGCGATCAATTAACGTCCTGGTCCTGGAGAGTATCAGATGGAGAGTATCTAACTTAAAAAACAAAAAACCCGACTGCCTAACTAACCTAACCTTACTAAAAAGAAAGAAACAAGCCCAGTAGTTAAAATTTCATACAATACTCACAGTCGGGGCCCCTTAGGAAGATGTGATTGGTAAAATTTAAATGGGCCCCGACTGTGAGTATTGTATGAAATTTTAACTACTGGGCTTGTTTCTTTCTTTTTAGTAAGGTTAGGTTAGTTAGGCAGTCGGGTTTTTTGTTTTTCTTTAAATTATTTTTTTTATTTTATACTTTTTAGTTACGATTCATTTAAAATTTATTTTTTTATCAAAATATTATTTTTGTTTGTATATCGTTTATCCTTGAAGTAAGAAAATTAGCGAGAATTAATGTTTTGTTAAATAACTTTAAATCGTTATATATCCTAAACTATTAGTTAAAATGAAAAATGGTAAAAAGAACCTAAATATGATTTTAAAATACCTATTCAACGACACCCCACTTGACATAGTTCATCGAAATTTTTTTTTTCATTTTGACAATATGGCGTCTGGTGGTCGCTATGGTGAATTTTGATTACTGTCATGTCTTTAGTGACACTCGCAAGGTTAAGACGAATCGATTGAGGTAAGAATCATCAAAATCGGTCTATGCGTTTAGGCTCTAGAACGCCACATAGAAACAAACATACATACATACATACATACATACATAGACTGATAAACACAATACCCTCCTTTACGTCGCGCAGTCGGGTAAAAATAGGTATTATTGTAGTAATTAAAGGGAGTTTTCATTAAATAAATGGTAACACTATAGAAGCGTTCCAGAACCATCGATGTTTTTTTGTACTATTAGTAGCATATAGGATAAGTATTTTTCTCTTTTATTATATTAAAGGACTTTGTCGCTTTGCGACCACATCGCCCTAATAGGCAAGTGTTTTATATTATCATGACATAACATAAACTAACGCCTATATCCCCAAAGGTTTAGGCAGAGGTGCTAGCACCCACATTTCGCCAGTTTATGTTTAGGTCCTACTGTAATAGGTGGTGAACCTATAGTCATTATCCGGGCACTTATAAACATGCGGTAAATACACACATAACTTCGAAAAGCAAGTTTTATATTTTATTTTGTAAAATACCACGTGGTGGTAGTAGTTTTTACCTTGGCCTTGGTATTTATTTGTTTATTATAGTTATGGGTTTTATTTAGGTTCTGTTGCAAAGATATTAAAAATGTTAAGATTGACATTGTACTTTTTCTCCGTGTGGGAATCCCTACGGATAGCCCCCACCGAAGCTAGCGAGGGTATGTCTGGCTCGAACTAACTAAACCCGCACGCCCTTTTAGGGCAACCAGATGCCGAGGGTGAGGTAGCCTCTGGCATAACCATCACGCCCCGGCTGACCCAGGGCCAGCGAAGGCAGGTCGGGTGTGGGACTACCCGTGCTACCCGTAGGAGCATGCATCACGCTGCCTGCCTGAGGGTGACAGGCGGCTACATCTGTCACCCCCAAGCCTGCACTTATGGAGGACGGAGTCCTCACTTGTAGCACAATGATGGCATTTGGGCGTTGGCTTCTTCCGGATCCGACACAGGTAATCCCCGAAAAATATTGAAATTGTACCAACAAAATTGTAAACGTGTGTATTAAAATGGTGGAAAATATGACACAATATTTTTACTATACTATTTCATTCGTAAATATAAAATAATTACAAAGTAGAATAATGTTATTATTTTCATTGCCTCTTTGGTCGGGTTATATTTCTGCTTATTTCCGAACCCAAATGAAGATTAAAAACGAGCACCACAGAACATATAAAATAATGGAATCTTTGATTTTATTTATTTTCTCAAAATTAATGACAGTGCCATCTACTGGCACACTAATACAAAAAGTTGTTACCAGAAAAAAAAACTATTAAACTGTCTATAAATGTTGCTACACATGTATAATTTCAACGATTGTATTTCATTACAATATTGAATAAAACTAAACACAAACTATTATTTGCTATGTATAAATAATTTTAGCGTCATATGTAATATATATTGTCGTCAATAAGTGGCGAAAAAGATATAATTCTAATAGCATACAGCGCCATCTAGGGACAAAATTCATCAAAATAAAGTTGTTCCGTCAAAAGAAACGGAAAAACACGAGTGTGCGTCGCCTCCGTAGATATCAGTTGAATTATTCGGCTAAAATGCCCTGGCACGGGCATACGTAGTCGTCGGTCCGCCATTACGACGCAGCCGAAGACACGTTCGTCGTATTTAGTTAAATATTTTCGTTTATAAATGAGTAATAACGCTCATGAACTAAGTAATCGACTTCTGAATGCGTTGGATAACAATTACAATGTAAGTTTCAGAGTTTTGATGATCGTAAGACCGATAAAGTAGGCGAGATACGAAAACGGTCCACGAGCCCATGACACCCGATTCGATGTTGCGATTCGCTAGTCGTGAGGTTGCCTCCGGAGTGCCTTGTGCAGTGCTATGATCACAAAATGTGTTGATAACCGTTCAAATAATAAATCGGAATACAGTGTTAATCGCGGAGCGGAAACGGAGCGTGTGGATACGTGAGCGTTGCGAGTTAGAGGGGCCACTGACGTCGCCAGCCCGCCGCCTCGTCCCTCCGTCCCTAGTGCCAAAAATTTTGCAATGTGAAAGTATGGAATTGTGCCACGCGCGACCTTTCCCGTTTATCTCCTCCTTCGCTGTGATTAAGCGAATGGGCTGCTGCGAATATGTGTTTTTTGTACCGATTGACCTTACGTGAGTACGTAGTTATAGGTGGTGTGGCGGGCAACTGGCGCCTTACCGTGCCGTATGCTGTTCCTCATCACGCACATTTTTTCCATATTGACCATATTTGATTGCTTGATATGATTTACAGGTTGTGTAACAAGTATTTGAATGTTATTTTTCGTGATTACTTAGCACATTCGTGTTATTTTTTTCCTCTGTCTGTTGCCAAGGAGTCATGGCAGCAAGTCTACAAGTTTATAGATATTGTGTTTTGACAGCTGTTTGAGTATATTATCATACCAGTTAATGTAAGAACATTAATATACTGGCCGGTACTGCTTATTTTAGAGGTCTGTTTCATTCTAAGTCAACTTACAGATGATTTTATTGCAGCCATTGAGGTTAAGAGTAGTTTGTTTTGAAATATAAAGTAATGCACAAGTTTATAGGCTTTACAGGTTAGATGCTAACAGGGTGTGTGATGTACTGTATTTTCAGTCGTCCATAAACATCCAAAATACACATTAGACTAGCGTTGCATATGATGTAACATTGATACTATAATGAAGTCTTAGGATCAGCTGATCCTTTCCTGTTGATCTCTTAATTGCAAATTGTTTAAATAACATTTGATTTAATATATTATTACAAATCTTTCAGGACTAAATAAAATTATTAATTAATGGGGCTGGGACTTGAACCCGCAACCAGTTTATTAAAGGGTGGATGCTCTGACCACGTGACCACTTGAATGGTCTATACATGATCCCGTAGCTCAAGTGGTCAGCATTCTCCCTGTAAGATACTCATTCATGTCTATACTTCATGTCACTTTTAAATGTCCAATATTAAAATACATATTCATATTGTATTTATATAAAACTTCTAATACTCCGAACACAGTAAATTAAAAACATATATAGTTAGGTTTACAAAGACCTAAAGAAAATTTTCAGTGTTTCTTTTCATTTACATGTAATTTGATCCTCAATCCTCAAAACCTTATTTAGCAATGCTACAAATACTTAGTTTGTAAAAAAAAAATTACTTTTTATATGACAACATTGTCAATATTACTTAACATTGTACTGTAACAAGTGGTTGATAATACCACCCCAGATGATTCGGGAGCAAGGTCGGCAAACTGATCATGTTATCATGACTAATGATATAATCCCTACAAAAGTCTAAAGTTTTCTAACATTGATCACTATCGGTATAATTTGATAAAACTATGGATTATAGATAATGATTTATGAGTAATGTTTTTCTTTACATTATTGTTATTTTATGACTTGTAAACATACTTTTTACCATTGACTTTATGCCAGTACATAAGCTGTTTAACACAAAATTTTGTTTTGGTTCCAAAATTGACGCGAATATGTGTATTGAATTTGAAACGGTATTTATGTTAAATTGCACATTTTTATAATGCCGTCTTTGTGATAGCCACCATATGTTAATGTTCAGATTTTAGTCTTAAATTGATTCCAAATTTTTTATGCCATAGAACCATTAGTTAGAAATCATTGCTTTGTCGATAATTTAGTATAGAAGGAATGATATGTTTTGCACAATCTATATCAATAATGTGATGCAATCTGCAAACTGAAATGTGTTATTATTATGAGTATAGTTCGTTTTTATTACACCTGCAGGTCTAAAAAGGCAGCATAATAAAAATGCGGCCGTCTTAAACCTGCTTCAGTCATATTCTGATTTCATATTTCTTAGTGATCTTAGTTAAAAAGCATTATTAATGATTGATATTATATCAATTAATATGAACCATTTTATATACATGTATTTACATACAAAACATCCCATGTGGCCTTTTTACACTCACTGTTAGACAATTTCTCATCATCCTATTATCCGTTAATTCTTCTCTCTCTCTGTTCTCTCACTGTTAATTGTAGGTACAACAATATTAATACCCATCAGCAAATGTTGTACATCTTCAACTTTATCACATTCTCTGCACTTTGGGAAATCTGATATCTTCATAAGGAATGCAGAGATTTCTCTTTAGATACTGAAATTCGCTTTGCGGCTCTGTCTTCTCTGTTTAACACAATCTTGGGTTTCCCTGATAGTAGGGTAATTTTGTCATTTAGGCTTTCCCCTGGTAAGATACTCTCTTTTGACTAGTGTAATTGTTCAAAATTAACACACATTGATCATAACCTGTAAACTTTATGCGCTATGGCGTTATTTTAACTACACACATATTAGTTACACAGTTCTATTTCTATCAATCTTTTAAACAAATATATACAATCATGCTTTTTTCCCAATGGGATAGGCAGATAGACGTTTCCACATGCTATGATCCTGGCATAGACCTTTAACTTTTACTTTTAAGACATGAGTAAATGAAGGAGCTATCTGAAAATTTCAAAATATTGAGATATTCTTTCTTTTTTCTTTAAAGCTGTCATTTGCAGATAATCATGAAGTTTTCTGTTTATTTATATAACATAATATTATTGTATGACCAATCAGAAAATGTCATGATTATCTGCGACAATAAGTATTAAAGCTTTGAAGGCCATCACCTCAATATTTTGAAATTATCATATAGTCCTTTCAAGCACTCACGTCTGGAATTGTTTTCATTCATGTTTTATTAAAGTAACTATAAATATACACTAAATTTCAAAGTGTAGTTCATATTCCTAGCATTTAAATCGGTTACCTATCACAATTCTGATACTGGAACAGAAGAAGTAAATCAATTTACTCAAAAAGAGTTACAACTGCCTATTCATTTATTCCTTTTTCAAATTCAATATGAAACAATGAAAGTTGCTATTATGCAACAATACCAAAATCAAACTGCAATATACTGATCAATATTATGCAATTCTTTAGCTTGAAGTTGGGTATCAGACTACTTTTTGTTACACAGACAAAGAATTGTTCCGGTACCTCATAAGTGTTCCTTGAGAGAAGTCTCTCAATTAATATCCTCCCAAGTCTCATATAAAATAGTGCTTTTTTTGTCTTTGTCTAACTTAGCAGACGTTGTCTCCTTGTCTCTGTCTCTCTTAACACACATCAATTCACCATCACCGCCATCAAAAAGTACAGCATGTTGCATTTTTGTCTGTTTCCAACTATGATACTTTTCTCCTCACACTTTTGTTCAAACTCATGCCTAGATTACCCTAGTTGTTCTAGGTTATGCAAGGAACCCATCATATCTTATCACTCAGACATGATGTATTCCTTAAATAGCCTAATAGGCGGTTGCATGTTTTTTATCTTCTTACTTTTCACCATTTTCTTCTCAATTTTGATAACATTTCAACTGGCAATCTGTGATAAAACATGTGTTGCAAAGTTTCTTAGGTTATGAGAACTTCGTACCATCTAAACTGCATTGTTTTTATTGTTTTCTGGTTAAAGAAGATAAAAAGAATTCGTAAATAAAGAGAGAAGCTATGTGAATAATAGATGAACTCCATATTATACTACTAAATGTCACCCATGTGAAATGGCCCACATAGGGCTGGTCACATATGCTTGCGCAAATTTAGACTTGCACAAATATATTGTAACATGTGTTGGGTGCAAATCATTCAATCACTCAATCGTCATTAATTATCCTTTCTCTCTAAGTAACCGCTGATAACTGATTAGTCATTCTTAAACTACTTATTTAAAATTCAGTTTCCCTTCATGTTCCTTCAACATTTCATATTAATAACAAGCCTAAGCTTGTGTTAAGTTATACCCCATACCATATCGGCCCTAACGGCATCCCCATGGTGCAGTAATACCCATTTACCCATGTGAAGGTGTACCCTAAATGATTTGACATAAATGGCGAATGAATTTGTTGATCATTGTGTAAAAAAAAAAATAATGAACTGATGAAACTTTTACAGTTCTTACATTATTTATAAGGCCTGTTTTTTGCTTTTTTTATCTAGAACAATCTGTTTTCAATTCTCTACTTTATTCTATTTTTGTAATGTTTATTTTTTTAACTCCTTCGTCTTTGCCTCCTTAGGGACTAGGGTCCTTTTGGATGTGTATTGGCATATAATATATCCATATTTATCTTTATTCAGAAGTCATAGTTGCCAGGTCATAAAATTTCACAAAAATAATTACAGTTAAGATAACATCATGTAAAGACAAACCTAGAATTCTAAGGCATTAAATAAGTTTTGTTCAAAAACTCCGTATAGTATATCTAAGCTTAGAAGCATAATATGAAGACTAAATATCGGTATCGAACCACTAGTTAGTCAGTTAGTTGGTTCATTTGTTTAACATGTTGTGTTTTTATAAAAAGTTGCCACAAGATTGTTTACCTCTTTTAAAGTACCTAACCAAATGGAGTTTGTTACCTAGTATTTTGTATTAAAGATCCAAACAACAAAATTAAAACAGATAGATAAAAAAAAGGATATTTTAATAATATTCCAGCTCATTTACTATTACATGATAAATTGTTTATATTGGCTACCGCAGTAGCCTAGTGATATGGGTAATGGACTGCTGAGATGAGGTCTTGACACCTCACACCAATGACTTTTCGATGCTTTTCGAAGTTATTCTGACAAATAAATGAATCTATCTATCTATCTATCTATGTGTGTATTTATCGCAGGTTTATAAATGCCTGGCTAATGGCAATAGGCTCGCCACCTATTACATTGGGACCTAAACAAACAGGCGAAATGTGGGTGCTCGCACCTCTGCCTACCCCTTCGAGTATATAGGCGTGAGTTTATGTTATGTTAAATTGTTTATCTGCTAAACAGTTTATTTTACCTGTTAGCACTAATAATATTAGTGCTACATAATCATGTGTACTCCTATTATTTTATCCTCGGTAAATCCTCAGAGCGCACAATTACTTTAATTTGGAAACACTATACACATTATGTATATAACTTTTTAAAATTGAGTTGAATTTTTGATTTATTGGGTACACCCAGAGTTTCACTCAGACTTCTACTAATGTCTGTGGTTAGAGTAATAAACGAAGGAGATTGGTCTGTACTGAAGTATTGGATCGGTAACTCTTGAAATTATTTAAACAGTGGTTAAATAAATAAATAAGTTAATGTATGAAATGTTATAATTTTAAACCTTTATTAAATTACTTTTTTTCTCACTCCTTAAAAATCAAAAATTTACATTACTTTATCTACTTCACATCACTGCAGTTTCATATAACAGGAACAGGCAGTGGTCTAATATTTTGAAAATTTAAATTTGATATAATTTTTTATTTCACATAAATACTTAAATATTTAAAATCATACTTCTTAGTATTTTACAAAATATTTTAAGCTTATTTAAGTATCAAAATTTTATAACAGGAACTAAGAAAATCCTTGAATATTTTGATAAACTAAAATAAATGTGTGAAGTATAAATTTCATAACATAGCTAGTCAAATTAATACACATTCCATCCTTCTATATTATGAAGACAGGTGTAGCCATAAAACATCAGATATTTGATCAATTTGTTTAGGTGAAAGTTCTCTTCACGGGGCGGCAGCATGAGTGTGACATCCCCCTGGTCTTGCAAATATCCACAGACCATAGTAACCACCTTTCCATCAGGTGATTGTTTGTCACCTAAGTAGTAAAATATTTAAGTGTCTTCCTAGTGTAATCAAAATGTCCTTCCTAAGTATAAATTATAGATTATACAAAAAGTACTCATCATAATAATGATGATGATCATCATCCTCATCCTAACGCTAGTTCCGGTCGCATCCGAAGCTTTCACCTCGTTTAATAATATTAAAAAATAAAAATACTGTGGAAAAGTACAAGTGAGTTCTCAATATGCGCACTATTAATGTATTAGTAGCTATTGCCCGCGGCTCCACCTGCGTGGATGTCGATTATGGCGTGGTACGACTCTACTCGAATCTCTACTTGCCTCTCTATACTACTTCTTGCTGTCATGACAACGGAAATAGTTAGCGATATTAGCGTCAATGTATCTAGACACGCGGGAGCGTGTCAAGCCAAGTTCTAGAAACAGAACTGGCGAGCCGCACCGTGTGTAATATTACACGAACCATTTGGAGCCACTTTTGACCCCCTCATAAATCAAAAACTATTTAACATAAACGTATCAAATTTGGCTCATATATTGAGACTTGCGAGATACATATGTGTTGTAATTTTCATAAACTTATCTCAAATGGTTATTTAAATTATAATGTCCAAAATTCCTCATTTTTATCACTGACTGACCTATAGACCAAAACTATATCCCAGTTCCAGATGACCTAGAGAGTTAAAATTTGGCATGCAGATAGGTAATTAGATGAATAGAAAGGAAAAAATAAAAAACTGGCAATTTTTAAATAATTAGTTGCTATTATGAACGCTTAACATAAATTTCCCTAATATTACTTAAAGGAGACCAAAACTCTAACCCAGTTCCAGATGACCTAGAGAGTTAAAATTTGGTATGCACACAGGTAATTAGATGAATACAAAGGAAAAAATAAAAAACTGGCAATTTTTAAATAATTAGATTCTATTATGAACGCTTAACATAAATACCTAATATTACTTAAGGAGACCAAAACTCTAACCCAGTTCCAGATGACCTGGAGAGTTAAAATTAGGTATGCAGCTAGGTAATTAGATGAATACAAAGGAATAAATAAAAAACTGGCAATTTTTAAATAATTAGATTCCATTATGAACGCTTAACATAAATACCTAATATTACGTAGCATGATGTTATATACATATAAACCTTCCTCTTTAACCATTCTATCTATTGAAACAAACCGCATCAAAATCCGTTGCGTAGTTCTAAAGATTTAAGCATACAAAGGGACAAGAAAAATAGGGACAGAAAACGCGACTTTATTTTATACTATGTAGTGATTATGAACGCTTAACATAAATACCTAATATTACTTATAGGGTAGGTACCTACGTTATTAACTGGGATTAATATTATTATTTTTATATTTAGCGCACATCAATAGTGTAAAATCACATCAATAGTGTAAAATCATTACCTACTCATAAATAATGATAAAATAATACGCATTTATTTAGATTTTCGGTATATACACGACGCGCGCTCATCAAGTGACGCCGGAGCGTCACAGCGCATGCGCAAACCGGGGTTCGCGCATGCGCTGTGACACCCGAATCGAACCGTTGTCGCCGAACGAGCGGCAGCCGCGCTCATAAGCGCGAGCGCCGTCTTGCTGTCCGGTTGTCTCTCAATATCTGACCTATAAGGTTGCGATTTAGGCTGCGAAATTTTTCCTTAAGTTTCCTTTAGTGAAGTTTGTAGTAATAAAGTAAATATATAATTGTAGTAATATTATTATTACAATTTCTTTATTAAGTAGGTACGTACGTATAGTATTATAGTATAGGCAATAGTTTATTTTTATTTTTTTAAGCAATTGTATTTTTAAGTAAATAGGTAAGTTAAGTATAGTTAAAAGTAAGTAGGTGTATATAACTACTTAACTTAAGAGTTTGAGAACTTAACTTAAGTGTTGATAGTAGCAAATAATTATATCTTTTTATTACGTAGGTAGGTATAGGTATTGTACAATGAGTCGTACAATAGAATTACGGGTGGGTGACACTCTCACCTTACACCAAATTATTCCAATGCCTCCCGATGGAAGATGGGCAATTCACTCAAATATTTCAAAGGTACAAGAAAATATAGGAAATAACACTGAGAAGGAAATTATACCCCGTAAACGTAAGAAAATACAGTAACTCATTCAATTGTTTTATATTTATAAAGTCTACTTTTAATTTTATTGATTTATTACAAAAAATATTAATGCATCATTAAGGCCTCTACATACCATACCCGCCTGCTCGCCAGGTTTGCCCGGCGGGTTGGAACGGCGGCATTAGATATTGTAATCTATTATCCCACCAAAAACATAAATGTAAAAAAGGAGAGCCAAGTTCAATACAAAAATTATTCTTTGCTTGCAATGCAATTGTTTTATACTTATCAAGTCAACTTTTAGTTTTGAATTGTCCTTTTAAAAGGACTCACGGCGTTACGAGGATATGTACTTACCTACAAAAAGTAATGATATCCCACCAAAACATAAATGTAAAAAAAGGAGAGCCAAGTTCAATACAAAATTTATTCTCTGCTGTGGGCTTCGCCGCTAAAAGAATGGAGATCAGAGATTGAGTGCCAAGTTCTATGCAAAATCCAAATATGTAGTCTAAGGGCTGACTTGGCTGGTTTTCCCATACGAATTATTACTAAGTACCTACTTTTACACAGTCATGGAAGAGCCTTATGTTCGATGGGTAGTTTCTACCAGCAAGCTAAATTTTCGGAATATAGAAATAAGAACCGAAAGGTAACAGGTTTAGAACATGCGAAGGCTATATAATTCGTATAGGAAAACCAGCCAAGTCAGCCCTTAGACTACATATTTGGATTTTGCATAGAACTTGGCACTCAATCTCTGATCTCCATTCTTTTAGCGGCGAAGCCCACAGCAGAGAATAAATTTTGTATTGAACTTGGCTCTCCTTTTTTTACATTTATGTTTTGGTGGGATAGAAATTTACCGGATCTATTGAGTTTTATGATTATTTCTCTGCTCCCTTGGATGATATTGTGATGATGTATAGCCTAAGTTACTCCTAGATATTGTAGCTTTTTATAGGTGAAAGAATTATTGAAATCAGTCCAGTAGTTTCAGAGCCGATTCGTTACAAACAAACAAAAAACGTCTTTCCTCTTTATAATATTACATAGTGTAGATATCAGTTGACTGATTATAAGTATATTTTTGAATTTAATTTTCATTAGCCTATTCATTCATGACCTATTCATTTGAAATCAACAAATTAGACATTGTATTTACAATGCTCTCAATAGCGTAATTATTAAATTTATCAACCATTTTCAACTGTCAACTATTATACAGATAGTTCATGGTCGAACAGTCACCATTTTAACAATTGTGGACTGTTTGGGATAGGCCTATGTAGAGCACTAGACTCTGATTGTGTTGTGCTTTAAGATATTACATCATCATTGTTGTTAAGTTTTAAGTCATCAATCACAGAATACGTGAATGTCAGCTTCTCAATGACCTTTTAATTTATTGATAGATTAAAGGTATAATTCTGTTGCCGACGACATACTACGACTTCAGACGCGTGCAGCAAACCACGTGTCAATACGCCGCACGACACATCACTCAGTCAGTATTTTTTTGTTATACCACTTTATGGACGTTTGCAAGGACGTTTGCCGACTATATAGAGAAGTGGGGGAAGGAGAAGGGGAAGGGGAGAAAGTTAAAAGATGGTGTGCTGTCAGTGTATAAAACAAAGAAGGGTCTCTCGGTCTTTCTCCTGACAACACAAAACTTCTCCGTGAGCTCTGGCTGTATGCGTCTGATGTTGTCGTCGGCTACGAAATCATACCTTAAGTCTCATTATTGATTTCTTATTCTATCTAGAATCTTTTTGATTATCTGAAATTTTCCTTAAGATCCACTTAACTGCAGTTTTCCCTCTATTATTAGCTTGCCATACTATTGTAACTATTGTTAGAGGTTGTGACCTGCACAGTGTACCTTCTCGGCTGCCTGTGTTGTAGGAGAACAGGGTATTTCTGTCCCCTCATCCCACCTCCCTTTTGATCACCGCTACCTGCCTAAGGGGCACCCTGCACTAGAGACATTGGTGATCTCGAGTCGTTTTCGATCACTTCTCCCTTCACTATTTAGGAGGCGCTCTGGGAACATAACTTGCCGCCATTCTAGGCCTGCTTCTGCTAGCTAGGGCGATAGCTGACTCGAGTAGTTTTCGAGATATTTTCGATCCTTCTACGGCAGAGAGTACTCGATTTTGCTACTTCTTTCACCACTGCCTGTTTGGTGTGCATCTCCACTTCGTCAAATGAGGCTCTGTGTTCCACGCAGTTTCGCTACTGACCATAGCCAATACGAAGGTCTACAGCGTCAGGCTCCCCTTCCTGACGACTGTAAATAGGCCGACCCAACCAAGTTGAGCGTGTTGCCAGTATATGCGAAAGTGTACCTTTATTATACCACTGGTAGTGTAGTGACAGCGCTCTGGTTGTAACTCTTGCTTTTACAGTGCAATGACTTACTAATACAGCCATATATGTGGCTAGTATTGACGAGCATATTATGTCAGCCACTTCAGTCAGCAAGAGAGGCGACCTTGGCGTTGACCTTCCACTGGTTTCTCTAAGACGAGTCTTACTGTGGCCTACCAGAAGGTTTCTGTTATCAAATTTCTACCCTTTAACACCTAATTCTTTCTTTTTAATTTATATATGATAAAAATTGTAAACGCAGCTATATTTCTCCATAGTAACGTAGTCAATGACCCACGAGTAATAGCCCATTAAATATTGATAATGAGAAGGTTAGCGTATGGTATGGTTTTATGTAACAGTCTACATTCTATTGCGATACGGAGTTAGCGGCTGGATACTTTGAAATGCACAAAGCCAACTATGATAACGACAAGAATATGGCATGCTAATAATAGGTGGAAGAGCGGGTGGAAATGCAAAGATTTAAAATCTTTTTTTCCCACGATTTGTTTTACATAGGAACTCATAAACTCACGCCTATATCCCCGAAGGGGTAGACAGATGTGCCAGCACTTACATTTCGCCAGTTTATGTTTAGGTCTCAATGTATTAGGTGGCGAGCCTATTGTCACTAACCGGGCACTCATCATTAACCTGCGATAAATACACACATAACTTCGAAGTCATTGGTGTGTGCCATAGTAAAACCTGGAATCGAACCCGAGACCTCGTCTCAGCAGTCCATTACCCATACAACTAGGCTACTGCGGTTGATTGTTTTAATTTAATTTAAATAAATTTAATTCAAATATATATATTTTAAGATAGTAGATTTATTAGAGCAATGCTTTTCATAGCACGAAGGTCTTTCCTGCCTAAATCTTCTTCAGCTTGTAACCTTTCATTCAGCAAAATTCATCATCATTATCACAGCAATTCTGTCATGATTGCATCTAAGGCCGTTCCTCTCGGCACCCAGGGTTTTGCTTACCCGCTTCGCTTACTGTATGTATTTGCATCCCTGGCAATGCGTACAAGCAATCCATCTTACACAACGTCGGGCGTCCAAAATATTTTTATTTTCGCTTCAGAATTTATTAATTTAATATTTTAATATAGTATAGAAATTACGTAGAATCGTCCGCGTACCTTTTTTATATGTTTATTTCTTAAAGGTTTTGTGTTAGTGAAGTTTTTTGATATTGTAATGCCTCTAATATTTGACCAAATACCATTTTGCTGGGCATAACTCGTAAGTCACGATACGTTGTAGAATGACTTAAATTTTTACCTCGACCCAGTAACACATTTCAGTGAATTACGAAGTAAACTTGTAACTAGACAATTTGTTTTACGACACCATTATTAAAATATAAACATGATACTACTATAGATGATTAATAAATGTTATATTTAAATAAATATTATGACTACTCACTTAATTACAAGTGACAAAGAAAAATACAAGACACCGCGATAGCCTAGTGGTATGGGTAATGGACTGCAGAGACGATTTCTCGGGTTCGATTCCAGGTTTTACCATGGTATACACCAATGACTTTTTGATGCTTTTCGAAGTTACGTGTGTATTTATCGCAGGTTTATAAGTGCCCGGATAATGGCAATAGGCTCGCCACCTATTACATTGAAACATAAACTGACGACATGGGGGGTGCTAGCACCTCTGCCTACCTCTTCGTGGTTATAGGCGTGAGTTTATGTTAGGTGTACCTCAACATCTTAATCATTTCAGTCATAGGACTGCTGAACATAGGCCTCCCCCATCGACCTCCAATCCGACAGGATGGAGGCGCTCAGCATATTACTTACGTAAGACAAATAATAATACAATTTTGTTTTATGTTCGATAGGCTCGCGTTTGACCACTATCTCACCTGTTGGTAAGGGATGATGTGGTCGACGGTGGAGCATGCTTGTTTAGAAGTAACCTTTGTCCTATTTTTATGGTATTGCTCGAAAAATATATGCTGAAGGTATTTACGCGAAACCACGGCCATAATTCCTTACCAGCGCACGTGTTTCCTTCTTCCTACAGTCCCGGGTTCTTTAAGCGGGGCGTGAAAAAGCATCTGATGAGGCCGTCAACCTGAGTGCCACCATTGTAACACTTTACGTGTTTGTAATGGTGACCCTCGTTCCTGAGACTGCCTTGAGCTTAACTTCAGGCGGGGTGTAGTCAAATTGACGTGTCCTAAATAATAAAATAAAAAAGATAGTATTTAGTATTATTTCATATGAAGAAGTTTCACTTCATTGACATTTTAAGCCTTAGTTGCACGATCTTACTTTGACCGTGACAAAGCTGGTCAAAGTACCGGTCAGGTATAAAACGTCATAGCCTTGGTTGTAACTATCACCAGCCACGCTCAAACGTCAAATTCTGTCAAAAACAGAGCTACAAAATCATGGAAAACAAAAATAAGTGGAAGCGGCATGTAGTCGGTGCACGCGTGTCATTGGTTGGCGTATTTATGCTACGAAGGATAAATTCGATAATATGAACGTTTTTGATAAGAATACGTCTAAACTTTTTCGTCTATATTCAAGCTTTTTCAATTCAAAGTATGAAATGCCATAAATACTTTTTTCACTACGGCAGCTCAAACAAGTAAGTTTTACTGCATAACAAGAGTGTGCAAAATGCGATTTTGCCCACTGCGTGAGACAAAGTAACTTTTTAATATATATTTTTTATTTTTTCTATAAACAGTGCCAACCATAGATTTTAAAAAGAATTGTTCCGCGATGAACTTTCCAACTACATAATCTGCACTCTATTCCTTGGCCGTCTTTTAGAAAGTTCTTTAAAATATGAAGGTCCAATTTCGAAATTCTAAATTTGAAAGGTATTTGTAAAACGAATAACCATGTTTTTTATTTAATTTATTTAATATTTTAATGTATTATCATCATTCCCTGAACCTTTTTCCCAACTCAGTTGGGGTCGGCTTTCCAGTCTAACTGTGATGCGGCTGAACTTCGATATTTTCCGTGAAGCGACTGCCATCTGACCTCCACAACCAATGGTCGAATGACCAATGGCGATATCGAAGTTCCAAGTTAGGCTGGTTGTACTTTTGAGGGCTCCAACTACCCGTAACGACTGCCATAGATGTTTGTATGGCAACCGGGACCGACGGCTTAACGTGCTCTCCGAGGCACTTATAAACCTGCGATAAATACACACATAACTTCGAAAAGCATCGAAAAGTCATTGGTGTGTGCCATGGTAAACCTGGGATCGAACTCGAGACCTCGTCTCAGCAGTCCATTACCCATACCACTAGGCTACCGCGGCTTTTTTAATATTTTAATGTATTATAACATAACATAAACTCACGCTTATATCCCGGAAAGGGTAGGCAAAAAAAAACAATTATTTACTAGTAGAGCACGGTATTATTAACGGTTATGTGTGTGAGTTTGGCGATATCGGTTCCGCTACTGCAGCTATCGCGTCGCACTTCTACTAGTTTTTCTGTTCTGTGTACTAACCATAGAGTTAACCAAACCATTACTATCAAACTGTTAAAATTCGACGGTGACCGTAACTTTGACCATGACCATGACAGATAGTTCGTGCAACTAAGCCTAAATAGCTCCTTTCACAAGCATCCAATGCTAATCTAACTCGTAGCAATCAATCAGAAAATTAATAATTGCACGCGAAATACTTACCTGTTTGTGTCGTATGTCGAATCAGTCTACACGCTCAAGATCTTCTTTCGATTCAGTAGCACTAGCATGAACTCCTATCGAATTCGTAATGTAAAGGTTTCGAGAAAACGGAGCATTGTGATTGGCAGTCTGCATCCTGTGTGCGTGTGTAGCCCGCCAATCGCAAATATAAATAAATATACTACCTAATAATAAAAATAATCAAGGGTTACAGTTTGGGGTTACAGCTACATAATAACGAGTATAAGGTATTGTTTTGCTACTGATTGAGTTTATCTAGAATCTTCCTTACTGTTCATACATATATATATACATTACATCTGTTCACGCCCGTAATTCCCGAAGGGGTAAGCAGAGTGTATTAAATATCCAAATTTCGCCAATTATGATTTTCGTTCCCACGTAATAGGAGGCGAGCCTATTGCCGCTAATTTGGCAATTTGTAAAAGAATGGGTATGCTGAAAATAATTCCTAGCAGCTAAATAAATTTGGAAAAAAAATTGACCCGATTTCTTGCTTGCGATGTAAATCGCAAGAAAATTAATTACGTGCTTAGCCGCACAAACACTGCCAATTAACGTCTTGGAGAGTATTCGATCGATTGGATTTATACTTATACTTACAGTTGATACTTAATAGGGAGCGCTTTATAGCTTGCTCCAAAGAGCTGCCCTTTTTTCAATACAAAAACAATTTGATTGGCCCTGGTCTCTCCCTAATCTTTCTTCTTCCCGGAGTCCGTTTTCCAACTTCCACTTCTTCTTCGTACTGTCTTGAGGATCCATGACCGCGAGACGGACCCTACATTATAAAGTATTCCGTTTCTCCTCTAAGTTGTCAAATCACGTCAGGGGCCGTTAATCTCCGACATTAGCGCTGTCGTCATTTATTAATCTATTGTGCATATTTAATTGCTTTCCGTATTCATTTTCAACCTGCGCCATGCATATCCTGTGCTAAACAAGGCCACAGTCAGCCAAACAGTGACTAAGCGTTTATGTCGCCGACTTTAGAAGCCGCGAGCCGTTTTGTTACCACCGGCTTCCTCTGCAGGGGGGTATCATAGCTGACGAGACTTGAACTAGCGCCGAGACGAGAGAAACGTACAAAACAGTATTTTTGTCTGGTGGTGAGACTTAAATTCCTTTACTGACCTGCCGATCGGGTGACAGGTTACCATGGCACCTGTTACTACGCCATCGAAGTTTATGACTGAGGTTTTCTTTGTCACAACCCTTAAGAATTTCCCCCTGACCCCAGATGGCCAAGGTTGGATGATTTAGTTCTGTGTTAGACCATAGAATGAACGCATTACTAGTCGCCTGATCGTCGGCTTCATTCATTCATCGGATTGTTTAGATTGCTTTTTTCTTCACGATCTGGAGCACCTACCGTCTTCCTCAAAAATAGGAGACGCAGTAAGTTGCTTATTTAAGGAATGGATTCAAATGGGGTCAGGATTAAAACACGGAACTTCTCAAACATTAAGCTGATTCCTTAACCAGCACTAAGCCACTGGCTTGACTACAGAATAACAGTATCCCTATTGTGATGGTACCCTAAGGTCTTTATACAGAAAAATGGCAATTAACCTCGTACAATTGTATATTCGTATAATGCATACATACAGCGGCGCGTGCGCACCACAATCATAGGAAACGTTGTTATTTTTTTCTCCCATTGATTGCGGAACGTCGTAAAACTAAGAAATACCGTAAACTAAGTTAAAATAACATTGTATTTTTGCCATGGATTTTTCAATGTTTGTATTTTTTTTCCACTTTAATCTTTTTGTGATTTTAACTGTATGTGGTAGAAGTAGAAGAATACCTGAAGAGATTTTGCCCTTAGTCCCACCCTCTTTTTTCCTACAAAGGAATATTGTTTATTTTTTCCTAGTGAATTTTGAATCATAAACGACTGGAATTTGTTTCAACGAGTGGAAATCTCATAGGTGTCGTATATTTTTATACTAGCTGACCCGCGCAACTTCTTCTGCGTCACCCCGTTTTTGCAACATTTTTCATTCCTGCTCCGCACCTGTTTGTTGTAGCATGATGTTATATACCTTCCTCTTTAACCATTCTATCTATTAAAACAAACCGCATCAAAATCCGTTGCATAGTTTTGAAGATTTAAGCATACGAAGTTGCGCGGGTCAGCTAGTGCAGTATAAAAATTAAAGGCACATTGTTTTAGTTGCTACATAGTATACTTATTACGTTAATCATTTATTAATAACCAATTTTGTACAATTCAGCAAATGTAATACTTCTTTAACTCCAGTTTTTAGAGCTTATATTCATTTATTACCTTATCATAATACAGCTGTACATCTCTGGAGGGACAGACAGAGGATATAACGTTTACGCGCGTGTAGATTAAAACAAAAAGGTCAATCTCTAACTCGACACTAAGGCACACATTGCAAAATTTCTTAGGGATTAAAACTACGGAACTAATCGAATTTGAAATATCAATTGACATGTTAAGAGCGATTTTACCAGGGCATGAGATGAGAATCATCAAAAGCCCTTGGCACCAAAGTTAAAAATGTCCATAGGTCACGGTAACCACTTTCCATCAGGTGGGACGGCTGCCACCTAAGTGGAATTGTGTTCAATATATTGTATATATTTCCTTCTAAGCTGATGTAGGTGATCGATCGTAAGAATATTCACTAGTTCTATGAAGCACCGACCGCACTGCAACACCGCGGCCGATGGTTTCGAGCCGTCCGCGCCGCTTACAACGTCGGTCACCGATGTCAGCTTAGGAGGAAATCAAGCCTTGAACTGTGTTTTGAGTGGTTTGTTGTTATATTTCCAGGTTGTCGACATGCATACTGTTAACGAAATTATATCCATATTGGAGAGAATCAATATCACAAAAGAATTGTTGGAGGTAAGTTTCTTTTTTTTTTAAATATTTCACCTGAGATTATCTCCCTTTTCTGATGATGAGTTTCCTTATAAAAACACTTATGCCCTGCTCACAGTAGCATTCACGCGACACCTTAGTACCATTTACTAAGTTCTAACAAGTTTGAATTATAATCCATTTGTTTAGGTAAATGTAAACAATCTTGTACTGTCTTTTTAATATATTTTGTTTAAAAAATAATTTTTGCTTAGAAATACATTTAAAAAAATAAAAACAGGTACCGAATCACTAGTTACTCAGTTAGTTAGCCTAGTTTATTTGTTTAAGGTGTTTTTTTATAAAAAGTTGCCACAACATTTTTTACCTTTATTTAAGTACCTAAACAAGTGGGCTATAGGCTTAAGTAGCTCATATTTCGGAGAATGATGAGCCTAGTCTCACACTCGAGGAGTTTTTCGATGGCCTAGGCTACCTTACCCTGGATAACTGATGCCTCGACACGGCCGGCCGTGCCGTTTTAGTCGGTTCGAATCTGACGTAACCTTCCCATTGGCTGCGGCGGGGGGTTTCCGTGGCCATTTCCGCACGTAAAAAAGGTAGTACGTATCGGCGTTGCGTTTGAACTGTCTCAATGGAGAATCCTGTTCTAAGTTGGCTTTCTCCGATAGGATATTCCATGCACAGTACTTTGCAATGTTAATCTCGAAGTAACTTAACGAAGTAATTTTTATTTCCACATAATAAATTCGTAGACAAAGTTAATTAAAAATTCTACTTTTCATTTTTTACCGCAAAAACACCGGTGGCTGCCATTTTTTAAGCTGTGACGTCATTATAGCCAAGGTGGTGTTAATAAACCACAGAATGTAAAAGGAAGTGGTTGGTATCTCTTGCGTACCACAATGTGGTGAAGAAATTCATAAAAAAAGCAACATGAATGAATGCCTTATCTATTATTTTAAGAGTTGCCTGGAAGAGATCGCTTCCAAAACGATAAGGCCGCCTATTTTATATAAGAACAATTGTAACTCTCACTACTTGTCATCATTATCATTATCATCTCCCTACTCTTGTCCCAATTACATGTGGTAGGCACAAAACTATTTTGGAACGACCTCCGCTTCTAAAGTCCTCTACATGTCCCCGATATAAATTTCTTGATGTACAATAGGCAGTTTTCTATCTATTTAAATACATCAATTGTATATGACGGGGCTAGCATGTTTATTAATCGTATGCGCCTAACGAGATTGGAAGGTCAGTAATAGTTGCAAAATAAAAGCCTAAAATAAACAGTAAAAAGAGTAGTTGGGGAGCGGACTCCTAAAGTGCGAGCATCGAATATTGGCGCTCGCATGAATAAAACTGACTAGTAGCTTAGTGGTTATGGAATCGGACTCACCATCGAAAAGTCCCGGGTTAGAATCCTGGGTGTTATACTACCGATGTGAACCTGCTCCTAGCACAAGCCTTAGAGCTTCGCTGCATGAGTCAAAGGGTAAAAGGTGATTATTTCTTAAAATAATAATGATTTTTTTCTTACCACATTTTTTAAAATCTGACCATTGTTATTCACAGACCACCCGATTGGGCAAGCACGTGAATGAGTTACGAAGGAAGACGACGGAGCCCACGCTCGCCAGGCGCGCCAAAGTGCTCGTCAAACGGTGGCGGGACCTCGTCATACCCACTGTCGCGTCTCCCGGACACACTGGTAATATAACAATCCCCGTACACACTGTTGCGTCTCCCGGACACACTGGTAATATAACAATTCCTATACCCACTGTCGCGTCTCCCGGACACACTGGTAATATAACAATCCCTATACCCACTGTCGCGTCTCCCGGACACACTGGTAATATAACAATCCCTATACCCACTGTCGCGTCTCCCGGACACACTGGTAATATAACAATCCCTATACCCACTGTCGCGTCTCCCGGACACACTGGTAATATAACAATCCCTATACCCACTGTCGCGTCTCCCGGACACACTGGTAATATAACAATCCCTATACCCACTGTCGCGTCTCCCGGACACACTGGTAATATAACAATCCCTATACCCACTGTCGCGTCTCCCGGACACACTGGTAATATAACAATCCCTATACCCACTGTCGCGTCTCCCGGACACACTGGTAATATAACAATCCCTATACCCACTGTCGCGTTTCCCGGACACACTGGTAATATAACAATCCCTATACCCACTGTCGCGTCTCCCGGACACACTGGTAATATAACAATCCCTATACCCACTGTCGCGTCTCCCGGACACACTGGTAACATAACAATCCCTATACCCACTGTCGTGTCTCCCGGACACACTGGTAATATAACAATCCCTATTATTGTCTGGCAAGCTTGTTCGTGACACTCCCATGGTCTGCGAGGGGTCGAAAGACAGCGGGGGGAGTAAGAGACGAGCGCGGGGTGGGGGCTGGCTCTCAGAGCCGTCATTCAGTTGCGCGATGACGTCTATGTCATCGATAATTACGTCCCCCACCACCCGCGTGGACCATGGGAGTGTCACCAACGAATTTGTCAGGCTATAGGGTATCCACTGCCACGCTAGACAGGCTACTACTGAAGGCACCTGGGGCCTCAAGTGATTCTTACGCACACATCTTAGCAGGCTGCCTTAGCTTCAAGGCAGCTTGCTATCAAGACTTTCAATCAGGAAGTACGGACCGCATTTCTGTTGTCAATGTTATAAGGCACGCTACGAGTATGGTGCTATGAAATATAAAAACTGACAATTACATTTTCAACCTTATTTTTGACTTATTAAGGTCAATATTACTGCAGGTTCAAACCGGTCTTCGGCTGAGCGACAAGTGCGACGCCTCGGAGGTACTCCTCTCACATCACCGGCGCTTTCCAGGGTGAGTACACAGCGCCATCTGGCGGTAAATAATGTGTTAAACTATCTTTTTGACTCGAAGAACTTGCATTAACACTCAGCTGTGCAAAAGCACACCTACACCAAAAGGTCAATGACATACATACACCGATAAGATAATGATTACGTCATACACGAAAAATAAGATAATAAAATGATTCATTAATTTTCATTTCATTAATCAAGCAATCAATCAATCAATTAAGTCTTCCTCTCTTTTATTTCGAGTTTTTCTTCTCTCGCAGTGATTTACGCACGATATTTTCTTTAAATACAACAATATTTCCTTTAGTGTAACGTTTTTGATATAACGATTATATAATTGAAAATAATTTGTTCTAACTTTTAATTATATTATACAAGTATACGGGTTTGAATCCCGGGTCTGGTGGATAATATATAATTCTCTTTAGAATTTTACCCACATAATTATCCCAGAGTCTGGAACTTGTGCCCGGTAAATGGCAATAGGCTCGTCCCCTATTACATGTACCCTCACATAGCTGGTGAGATGCGGGTGTGTTTACACACCTCTGCTTACCGCTTCGGGGAAAAAGGCTTGATGCTATGTTTATGTATGTTTAAACACGTATTACAGTTAACACCCCGACTCCGATAGGTTAGGTTAGAAGGCTAAGGCGAGAGCGCTTTTTTGCATAGTTATACCATAATGAAATACTATTTTACTTGGTACAACTAGTTGTGCAAACGAGTTGGTCTATGGGGAAACCTTGGTAATGATAATGATATCATAATTAACATAAAATTACTTTATGTTTCAGCATGTGGTTAGTCCAGCGGTGCCTAGTCCTCGCCCAGCGTCCAGACCGGGTTTGTATTGGCTACTTAACATAATTCATCTGGCCATGGTACCATTAGATGGGTCGTGTGCTTGTTTGCTACCCTGATAAAAGAGCTAACTATTCTGCAAGGGGCCTTGACAAATGGCGCAGTGTTTAGTAGAATAGAATAGAATAATCATCCACCCATGCTTAGACCATTCCAGAATAGAACCTTGCCATGTCGACCGCACCGTCAGTGACTCCATTCTAGTCGTCTTTAGTGCAGGAGTCAGGACATAGCGGGCTCAAAATTAAGTGCGTCTTGGTTTGCACGTGGGCACCGAAGTCATATGCAGTTAAGCCCGTTGAGATCCGTTTCCCTAACACCCTTAATTTTGTAAAACGTCTGATCAAAAAAAAGGTCCGATTCACTAAATGTCTGTCGATACCCGCTCAATGCAAATATTTGTATGCATGAATCCAGACCAGTGCAGACCAGTGCAAATAGCCCCATGGTTATTTGCACTGGTCTGGTCGTCGGAGAACACTGAGGCAGTCACTACGGGTAGTTAGAGTCATCAAAAGTCCGACTAGCCTAACTACAGAACTTCGCTATCGCCAATTTTGTTGTGGAGGTCCGAGAAAATAAATAGGTAGCCGCGGTAGTCTAGTGGTATGGGTAATGAACTTAAGAGACGCGGTCTCGGGTTCGCTCCCAATTTTTACCATGGTACATACCAATGACTTTTAGATGCTTTTCGAAGCTACGTATGTATTTATCGCAGGATTATAAGTGCCCGGTTAATGGCGATAAGCTCGCCACCTATTACATTGAGACCTAAACATAAACTGGCGAAATGTGGGTGTTACACCTCTACCTACAGCTTCGGGGATATAGGCGTGAGTTTATGTTATGTTATGTAATAAATAATAATGTATGTGTGTGTGTTTGCAGCGTGGGGCGGCTACGAGTCCGACTCGCAGGATGTGATCCTGGTGGACGACGACTCGCCCGCGCCGCCCGCGCCCAACCCGCTCACCAACGCGCACAAGCCGCTCACTCCGCGTAAGTACATGCTCACCAGCACCCGAGTATTGTGAACATGTTTGGTTCTTCGTGTATTGGTGACCATACGAAACACGGGTAACATACTCTGGCTGACATTTTTCCTGGGATATACTCTGGAATTACAAATAGGATAGCAAATTTTGCTATAAAGGGAGCTTCGCTGAGCAAAAATTAAAACATATAGTGGTCTACAAAACTTCAAGGAAAACTTTGCAAAAAAATTGTATGGAGTGATGCCACTACACAATTACTAGTCTTAGAAGCTACTGAATAATATATTTACTTATTAATGTAATTAAGTTTAGGCTACTACTTGCATGAGTTTACTTATTTTCTTATAAAAAACAAGACTCCGCGTCGATAGTTTGTTTAATTAAACTTTATTTATGTTACTTTGATAAAATAAACTTGGGCTGTCAAAGGATTATAGATCTTAAGGTATCCCAAGAACTTTTGTAGCCCACTGTAAATAAGAAAATTTGATGATTCTTGGCTTCTTCTTTGTCCAGCCTATGTTCCCAGTTTAGCTGAGGTCGGGTCTCACTGTACAGTCAAGGAATTTGATTCGCGTACCGTTCTAAGTCTAAATTGCCGATGACAATCTATAATATTAAGCCTTAGTTGCACGATCTTACTTTGACCGTGACAAAGCTGGTTGACCGGTACGGTCAGGTATAAAACGTCATAGCCTTGGTTGTAACTATGACCAGCCACGCTCAAACGTCAAATTCTGTCAAAAACAGAGCTACAAAATCATGGAAAACAAAAATAAGTGGAAGCGGCATGTAGTCGGTACACGCGTGTCATTGGTTGGCGTATTTATGCTACGAAGGATAAATTCGATAATATGAACGTTTTTGATAAGAATACGTCTAAACTTTTTCGTAAATATTCAAGCTTTTCAATTCAAAGTATGAAATGCCATAAATACTTTTTTCACTACGGCAGCTCAAACAAGTAAGTTTTACTGCATAACAACAGTGTGCAAAATGCGATTTCGCCCACTGCGTGAGACAAAGTAACTTTTTAATATATATTTTTTATTTTTTCTATAAACAGTGCCAACCATAGATTTTAAAAAGAATTGTTCCGCGATGAACTTTCCAACTACATAATCTGTCCTTGGCCGTCCTTTAGAAAGTTCTTTAAAATATGAAGGTCCAATTTCGAAATTCTAAATTTGAAAGGTATTTGTAAAACGAATAACCATGTTTTTTAGTTAAATTATTTAATATTTTAATGTATTATAACATAACATAAACTCACGCCTATATCCCAGAAAGGGTAGGCCAAAAAAACAATTATTTACTAGTAGAGCACGGTATTATTAACGGTTGTGTGTGAGTTTTACGACATCGGTTCCGTTACTGCAGCTATCGCGTCGCACTTCTACTAGTTTTTCTGTTCTGTGTACTAACCATAGAGTTAACCAAACCATTACTATCAAACTGTTAAATTTGACGGTGACCGTTGTTTTTGACCATGACAATGACAGATAGTTCGTGCAACTAAGCCTTATGGTTATCTTTCTTCGACGAGACTTTTGTTTACCGACACAGACTAGAAAGAGATACTACGATGATACTAAACCGAGCCAAACCGAGCTCTTGCGAACTCACTGTTTGACATCTTTCGAGAATACTATATTTGACAAACGATAAAGGTTTGACTTGACAAGGTAATTTTTCTAAATTCTTTGAGGTTGACCGTGACCATAGAGTTATTTTATATTTTACTAGTATAATAAGTTTTTATGGCTGTTGCGAACATAATTTGGCTGTTGTCATCTATAACTTCGTGGTTGTCATAGGTGACTTCAAAATATTAGCTGTGGACGTTGAAGTTTCAATGTCGACAAGTTCTCCCGCCATTGATAGTAGTCTGACATTTTCAGTGATAATAATTAAAAAACTAATTGCTACGTTATAATATAAACATCAGAAATTGTATTCTTAATACTTTTAATACTTAATAGTAACCACCTCTACTGTCAGACACAGCTTGGTGTCGGGCCGGCATTGAGTCTACTATCCCACTACAATGTCTGAACCACGCAACGATTCCCACACAACGTGACAATATTCCACTAAAGCTTGCTTCGTCCTTTCTTGACTATTTTGCCACATTTGCACCAAAATTCCCCAATTATTTTCTATTGGGTATGAATCGGGTGATTCTACTTCTCCTTCCTCTCCAAATCGAGTAATCCATAGCCTCACAGTGTTGTTCTCGATATATTTAATAACCGAGCTATGTCGCAAATGCCGCGGCCCTGGTCATGCAATGTAATTATTTGACTTCTTCCTTCAGCATTTTAAAAATTTTACGTTTTTATCAAACACGTTCATGTTTTAGTTGACATTTGACTGTGTCACTAATTTGACATGGCCGAAGACTTTTTTTCCTATTTTAAATACGAAACTAAAAATAGGTTAGTATTCAGAGAAGACAGTTTGACATAGTGAAATTAATCTAAACTTACTTTATCTAAGGTCGAAGTTTGCAGACCTGTCTACCGAACAATGTGTCATTTTAATTGTGCAAAACTGTTTTACCATAATTAAAGGAATATAAACCTTATGATATTTTCATAGTTCGAGCAAAAAATCATCGGAACGGTACGCAAATCAAATTCCTTGTCTGTACATCCGCGCTAGACTATCTGTTCTGTGTTATCTGGGTGCTAAGGCTGTGGAAGTCCATCTCCTTTTGTAATGTTATTCCACCAAGAAGCGCGTTGTCTTCCTATGGGCCTGTTGGACATATTAAGAACTTTTTTGACAGCACGCTCCATCCTCGCGTCTCTCCTTTACCTTGTCCACGACAGGAGCTATTCCTGAAGTTCCTTTAATATGTTCGTACATTTTTATAATAATGAGTCAATATGTCATATTTTCAGTTTATTCATTGCGGTGAATTAAAAAATATGACAACTCAATATTAATTTGTATCTTTTATAATATAATGTGTTTTTTATTGCAGCGGTGAAAAGGCCGTCACCCGCACCAGAACCACATGATGAAAAGAAAGCGAAAAGAGACAAAAAACCTAAGAAAAAAAGGTAAGTTATAGTTATGAGTTGACATCCTCTGTGGTGTGGCGGTAGTGAACGCAGCTGCTACACAGGAGGCGCGGTTGCGATCCCCGCTCAGTGCAAATATTTGTGTGTATGAATATGAATATTTGCATTGGTCTGGTCGTGCCTAGGAGAGCACGTTAAGCCGTCGGCCCCTGTTGTCATAAGAACGTCTATGGTACACCCAGACTCAACAAAACAACAACAACAACAACTATTTGTGGATCTCACAATTTTTTGTCTTGTGTGACGATCGAACCCATAACCTCGTGCGCAACCGGCACATACTACCACTACCACTGAGCTAGTCACGAAGACTGTCATATAGAAAAATTGCAAATCGTAATTGGTTTTGGTCAATATGTACTACACCAAACACCAAGTGTACTACCAGGGGCCTCCGGCTTCGGGAGTGTGTCCCTTATATCCTGTATGTATGTCAAGTTTACAATCACAGAACAGAAAAAACTAATAGAAGATTGCTTGAATATTTACGAAAAAGTTTGGACGTAGGTATTCTTATCAAAAAGACTCATAATATTGTCGAATTTAACCTTCGTTGCGTAAATACGCCTACCAATGACACGCGTGCACCGACTACATACCACTTCCACTTATTTTTTGTTTATTTTGATTTTTTATTATTTTATTCTTTATTGTACAGTGAGATGTACCAAGGCGAGTTTAAGTCATGATGGAATTATCTCCCAGAAAATCCGGATTTGTTTTCCATGTTTACAATAAATCAATAACGTAATGTCCCCCAGGGGCCACAGCCGCGCCGGCTCGGGTACGGAGGCGACGTCGGTGCCGGCGGCGCCGCCCGGCCCCGCTCCGGCGGCCGTGCCGGCGCCGCTGCCGGCCGCCTGGGCCGCGCGCAACGGCACCGGCCACGAGCGGCGCCGGAACGGCACGCGACCGGCGCTCGACCCGTACGCCGCGCTCGTCAACAGGATGCCGCCCGCCGGGGCTAAGAAGGTATGGATATATTCGTTTAAAGCTTCGGTACCTTAGTGGTTTTATTTTTTTTTTTTTTATCTATGGCACGTCAATTTGACTTCACCTCGCCTGATGTTAAGCTGAAGGCAAAGTCCCATGAAAGAGGGTCACCATTGCAAACACGTTCAGTGCTACAATGGTGGCTCTCAGCGTGACGGCCTCATCAGATGCTTTTTCACGCCCCGCTTAAAGGACCCGGGACTGTAGGAAGAAGTTAGAGAGTCGGTCTTACGATCGAGAGGCTTCGAATCCTGGCCTAATACCGACGTGATCACAAGCGATTGAGCTTAGTTGGAAGGGTTAGAGGGAATATTAGTAATTTCGATCGCTAATATTTCCTAAAAAAGAAAATGTAGCTTAGAGGGATTATTAGTAATTTCGATTGCTGATATTCTCCAAAAAATAAACTTCAATGTCAAACATAGTTTCTAAACGGATTTCTTAGAGTTACACCAAATCAAGGTCTGAACTAACCCCCTTACCCAGGTGAAGACGACGAAGGAACTGTTGGAGCAGATCCAGTCGAGAGGTGCGATGGCGCCCACCTCGCCTGCCTCTCCTGCCTCGCCTCGCTCACCCGGCTCGCCCGACGTTATGCTCATAGAACCCGACGGTGAGTATTCACCCGCTGTGTTCATCCGTACGGCCGTATCGTACAGTACCTATACCGTACTAAACGTACGTAAAACGTGAATATTATGCTTTTAATAGGAATAATATCAGGTAGGTACGTTATATACCCGTAGTATTTCATAACAAATTTTTTGTTGTGTAAAATTAATAATGTTTGCTTTGTATTTTATAGCTCCTGCACCCGTGAAAGTAGAATCGCCTCTGCTGAACGGCGGTAAATCTCCGCGGGCGGAGTCGCCCGAGCCGACGTACGAGCCGCTCGAGGACGAGCGCGAGTACCACGAGTGCACGTGCGGCGACGTGCCGGACGGCGAGCCGGGCGCGCCGGACTGCCCCGCCGCCGCCCGCGCCGCCGTCCGGCCCGGCGCGCTGCTGGCGCTGCACAACGCCTTCCTGCCCGGCGTCAACGGCACGCGCGCGCCCGTGCACCCGCACCGCTTCGCCGTGCGCCCGCCCGAGGCGCCCGACCGGCCCGGCCTGTTCGCCAGCGTCGTGCCGCTCTACAAGTACTCCGACTACGCGGACGACTACTGCGTCAAGAACTTGGCCCGCGTGCCCGTGTGCCCGCACTTACCCTGGACGGAGTTCGCGCCGCCGCCGCCCTCGCCGCCGCCCCCGCCCTCGCCGCCGCCCATGCGGCCGTACCCCATCGACTCGCCGGTCAAGGAGGAGGCGGAGGACGACGAGATGACGGACGACGAGGCGGCGGTAAAGTCGGAGCCCCGGATAAAGTCGGAGCCCGTCGTGAAAATGGAAACGGATTCGTCGCCGATACCGGAGTCGAAGACGCCGGAGGCCGAGCCGGCGGGCGCGCCGCCGCTCGAGCCGAGCGAGAGACTGAAAGCCCCCCCGGTGGCGGAGGAGCAGCCGGCGCGGGAGCCGCCCGCGCCGGCGCTGCGGCCGCGCGCCGCCTCGCCGCCGCCACACCGCACCGTGGAGCGCACGAAAGAGCTCGGCGGCGCCGCGCTGGTGGCGGCGGCGGCGGCGGCGCGCCGGGCCGTGCCCTACGACTACGCGCAGCTGGACGCGGCGCCCACGCTGTCGCGCGGCGCGCTGGCAAACGACGCGGACGTGACAGAAGCCCTGGCGGAGGCGGCGTGCGCGCGCGACGCGCTGGGCCGTCCGGAGCGGCCGGCGCGCTTCGCCGAGTGGCACGAGTGCGCGCGCCTGGGCTCGCTCGTGGCGCTGCCGTACGTGGTGATCGACTGACGACGTAGTGCCAAACGCGTGCGTAGCGCGCACCAAGTGTCCTTACGTGTGGTGGCCGCGCGAGATATTTGTTCGTATTCGGTGATATCGGTTGTGCGCGGGCCGACGGCGGCCAGACCCGCGCCCCGCCGGGCGCTCGAGTGTTCGTATCGAACGTGTTGTATTTTGTAACGCTTTGACCGCGCACCGTGTTATAGAATTGTGCCTCGTGTATGAATATTACACATAGTAGAACTTTCGAGATATTTTTGATAATATGGAGGAGTTGTTGGACGGTACGTTTGCTCATTTCGAATTGTTTGAATGTACGAGTATTGTTAATGTGCACCGAACCGGTTTCTTGTCGACAGTCGTAACGACGTTACTTTTATAGATACGTACATTTCCGCTTGGTAATATTTTTACTTCTCGTTTGGGTACTAGATGTATGATTATCGAGGAATCTATGTCAAATGTAATACCATACCTAACACACAATACTGTAATTCTCGATAATTCTTCATTGAACATATCAACTTTCAATTCGAAGAACCAAAAAGTTAATATAACATTTGTTTATTACATAAAAAGCATTTAATAATATCAGAAGATAACATTTGATCGATCTCAAAATTTAATATGATATAATATCCTTCTTAGTCAGTTATAATTCTGGCCAGCTTAAAACTGACCATAGTCATATCGAGTTACTGACGCCAATACATTGGCGAGCGGCTAGCTTACCAAGTGCCTTCAATCAAAACAATATTCATCTAAAACTTAGTGCGCAATAGAATCAAAACATCCGATATATCCTTGTGTTAAGTGACAAAAATTCTCATTTTTTCGAAACCAACCTAAACTTCAGAGCTAGATATACAATAATGTTAATAAGAATTAACGCGATCATGGTACAGGTGTACACATACCTTTAAATTATCTGACCACTATGACCATGACCAGTACCTGGTCGAAATCCCAGGCATGTCTAAGGTATAAAAACCTATACTAGTTATGTTAGAACCTATTAACATTACTGTTTATCATGAAACACGAAATAGCCAGCGAATGACGTTTTTAATCAAATGTGTTAAAAAATCATAATTTTGTTGGAATATTGTATTGTTAGTAATTTGGTGTTTTAATATGTCTTTTAACTTAAGCAGTAGTAATGCCAAGCGGTAAACACAGTACATATACACATACTTAATACAATAAGTTATATATCTAATGCATATAGCTACTTTCTGTTCCAAAAACACTGTTCACTGTCTCATAATGTGTTGCAAAGTCTTCCTCTATTCAAATGTTACAAAAAACCAAAAATCCAACTGTCTTCATTTCAAGAGACTTTCTCTTTTACCGAATTTATGCCGTATTTTCGAATCACTGCCTCCTTAATAGATATTTCCTTGATTGTCAAAACTCAGTCCTCTGTACCCAGATACTGCCTCATTTTCATGTGTCACGTGGTTTCCTGGCAGAGTACAATTATGACCATTCCATCTCTTTCCAAGCGGTATCGTACAAGGTGACCAAGAGAAAGGGCTATTTAACATCAGACAGATAAATGGGGTCCAGATTCAGCATCATTATATATGCCACGAGTCAACAATAGTGCCCGGAATACCGCAATAGGCTCATCCCCGATTACATGGGACCGAATATCTACCCTCGAGGTAAATTGGTGTGAACAGCGTATATCTACATATATTCCCTGTTTTTCTTTGACAACACACTTGCATTTGTTTTCAGAAACTCTTTCCTATTCGCCCACACATTTTTACAATTTTCAAATATGGCGAAAGTTACAAAAAACTACTAGGTTTTCAGAAAGTAGCTATATGCGCTTTGATAAAACAGATAAATAAGTCTAACAGACGCTACGTTATATTATAAAAACTTTACTACTTTTCATTTCATGTTCACAGTTCTCTGAAAGAACCTCTTATGGATACTATTTGGTAAATTTAAACTGCGAAAGATCTACTTTTTTTCGTCTGTGTATAGCTTAAGCAGCGTACGTATCGAAGGACCAATGTATTTCGTTTATTTTTTTGTATAAAAGCCTTGTATTTTACATAAAAATATCAATAAATCATTATATTGCAGCCCACTGCTGGGCATTTAAATATACGTCATCGCTCAAGATAAAATCTCTTAAAAACCAATCATAATTCAAATGGATATAAACTATTTTGCGTTGCTAATAATTCAGTTGAATTCGATTCTCCGATCAAAAATACGTTACTGAATTTTTCTATCAGGAAAATTACGAGTAACTTCGGATTGAGTCTAAGAATACACCTGGTAGAAAGTTCTTCTTCTATCGAATCGATGGCATTTTTGAATTGATATCGTGGTGTAGTAATTGGTTTACGGCAGCGCCGCTACTCGCGGAGAGGTTTCGCTCTTCAGGAAGGCTTACTACGTCCCCTCCCCTGGTCCACTGGTAGAAAGTAATAGGTATTCTGTCTTTTTACTTGATATCAGAAGCTGCCGAAAAGTCGTAATACTTCTGGCGAAATCACACACCGTGGCGTATCGTCTGAAAATGGTTCCTTCCCTAAAGTCTAAACTACCCTATTAAAATCATCAAAATCTGTTCTGTGGTTTAGGCATGAAAGCGTACCAGACAAACAGTTAATTTCGCATTAACAATATTAGTATAGATGTTTACAGCTATACACAGATGGAAAGAAATAATCTCACTATTTTTGATTATCATCATTCAAAATTAATTTTCAAATATTTGACGGTTGTAGTGTCGAGCCGTCGTAATTCAAATAGTGTCGTGTTCAGACACATTCGTCCATGATTGTCGCCTGCGCTGAAGCTCTGTGCACTCATACTAACACAAAGATTCGGTCCACCTCAATCTGTAGACTTAGACAATCCCAAATAAGAATAAAATGATATATCGATAATCTGTCGACTGTTCATGAATTGTCGTTACCTTATGTGATTTATAAAATTGATTAAAAAAAAATTAGGTAATAAATAGGAGTTCCAATTGTATATTATACATAATTATTGCATCTATCGTGCATAAAAATATCAATGATAAGAGAAAAAAAAGGAAAAAATGTTAAATTTTATAAATATTAAACTGATTTAATATATGAAAAGTTGTACCAAATTGTTTATGGCGATGTCTATGGCGTGTGTTATTGTCTATGGTAGCTATCAATATGTTTTTAAATGCATATCATTACGTTTACAATTCAACTCGACTACAAGGAAATTACCGTCCTAGGTTTTTATTCATTTACCCTAGAAAAGTCAATTCCAATTTTTCGTTTAAAAGTATTGTAGTAAATTATCACAGTATTGTAATTGTTCAAATGATAATTTAATATCAGTTCACTCAAAAAGCGTCTCTCTTTTCGACTGTTTAAGAGTTATTCTTGTATGGGCGAATATCTCAGCGTTGCTACTAAGAGTTTGCAAATCACGAGTTCTGCAAGCTCTCAATAGCTCTTTTAGATAATCCAATCTCATATAAGCTTTCCATCAGTCGGGCTGTGTGCCTGTTTGCAATTTTCAACCTAAAAGTGGATCACCATTTTTTGTCAATTATCCCCTTTTTATGGTAGACAAAGTTTGTATGTGGCAACATTCAATTTTAGTCTAACCAGTAGAAATGCAATAGTTTTACAATTATCAATAATACTTATATGAATCTCATCTATAATGTAACTTACTTGGAGTTACAAGAATATTAGTTTAACTTTCATACATACATATATTTGTATTATCTGTAATAATAGGCACAGATAACCCAAATGCTTTGCAGATTAAAAATATATTTGAACTCAATACAGACTACAATTTAAAGACTTTGAAAGAACATAGCTTATTATAACCTTATAATAAGCTATGTTCTTTCTTTTTGAGCCGTTTCCTTATCTGTCATTTAACTGGTGTAAAAATACCTCATTTTCTTACAAGACGAATAGCATATCAAATTTTCAATATATTGTTTTAAATTCTATAGACAGCCTCTGTGGTGTAGCGGTAGGTCTCCGCTCTGTCCAGTTGTGTCTCTGAGAGCTTTTTCACCTTTGGTCCCAATTGTCATAGGAATGTGGCAATTGTTACAGGGGAAATTGGTGAAATGGCTCATAGAGAAGTGCTTGACACTTATCTATGAAATTCGTTTGAGCGGCTATATACACATATTAATGTACATATTATATTTATATCAAAAAATGGTTTAGTTACTTATTTAGATACATAACTGCATTGTTTCTAACATCTCTTTTTCACTCATTTATTCACTAATAACACAGAGAGAGATGCAGATAGCTCTGACCGCTATGTCATTGAGATTTTGTAGTTGCATCTCGCTCTATGGTACTACATTTTAAAGAGTGAAAGTGAGATGTATATATGATATTGGTTATGGTGTCTAAATACTGTTAAACCTTAAAAAGTACAAAAGTGATGCATCGACAATAACATACGCCTGACATATTATAATATAAATGCCTCTAATAGTCAAAACAAATTATAAACATCCAAATGATATTTTTACCAAAGTAGTAAATGCCTAGATTAGGCTTGGTTGCTTCCTAAATTGCAGTTCCTGGACTGTGCGTTTTAGGGGAACACACACCAAAGTAAAGCATACAGCAAATTGCCAAAAAAATGTTGTCAAGAAGATAAGTTTGCTGCTTTAGTCCATTAGCGGCTTTCGTGTGTGACCCCCTTAAAGGAAGCAATGATAGGCGACGAAATGATGAATAACAATTTAAAATTCGACCTAAACTCTTTTGACATACAGTTGAATTTTCATTAGCGATGACACAGACAAGACCTCGAGACTGATCTGCGAGGTTCACTTCAAATGATAACAAAAAAAAATATTTCAATCAATGCACGACCACGTTCACTTAGTCAATTGCAACTTTATTTCAAAGCTGTTAAAGTTGAAATTTACTTTGTCATTCGTCTTCGTCTCTCACTGTCTATCTCTAAAAGAATGTAGTTGACAATTTGGTAAATTTTTCACTTATCATATCTGATGTATCTGTACTTGAATAGTGCCTAGTGATAACGTACTGTTGTTATGTTCTAGATTTTTCTATTATTGCAGACACAAATTTTCTGATTCACTGTCCATATTGTGATTCTATAATCTCTGTTCGATCAATCCTTAGTAGAATACCACCATTGTTTGAAAATATCGCGAGTTAAGGCCGCGGTGAGCAAAATGCTGATAAATAAAAGCATGGATCTTGCCGTGCTGAACTAGTTAAATCCGGTCCAAGTAGCCGTCATAACCGAGTCTTATAACGTGCGACAGTGCAGGCTAACTTTCGAATTCGTAATGTAAAGATATCGAGAGAACGGAGCATTACTATTGGCAGCCTGCCTACTTTGTACCTGTGTGTGCGTGATGCTCCGTTCTCTCGATACCTAATTGCATTGATTTTCGTGCTAAGGGCACAGTGCTATAAATAAACTCTTCGTACCATTCCTTTTGTGTGATTAGTGAAACAGATATTATATATTCTTATTTATCTTTATGTTCATAACTGTATATTTAGAATCTGAAAGACTAAATTTCGAGCTTATTGTATCATTGAAAACGTATAGTATATTGCCTATTTTCAGTATAGATACATCAGATGTGCTACCATTGAGATTGTGTAACGAACAATCGTAAAATATTGGTTTGAAATACGCGTTTGAACATACTTTGATCAAGTTTTTCCAAGCGACTATAATGTGGGGTTCTTCAAGAAGGGCATTAGAAGGATTTTACAGGATAGGCAGCACGACTGTGACGCCTCTGGTGTTGCAAACGTCCTTAGGCCACGGTTCCCACTTTCTATCAGGTGAGCCGTGTGCTTATCTGCCACCTGCGCTTATCCTAATTATTTTTGACCAGCGCAATACATACCTGTTAGATGTCATCTTCCCTTCGTTCCCATATCCCTTTTCACGCAATCTATTCATCTTTTCTTGGACCTACCTCTACTATTTTATTGTAATTCCTCCGCCTACTGCATCCAGTATACCTAATGTTCAAACTATCCCAAAAGCCATACAAGTCATCATCGCTACCAAGACGTTATTATAAGCGACCGTGTTTAGGGACGCGATTCGGAAGGAAAGGGATGGAACTATATACCATGTAAAGCTGTTATCTCTCTCCTTTTTGGACCGCGGCCGCGTTTCACGACTATATAGTACGTTCGTGGTAGACCTACAGGTTATAACAACTGTAATAAGTCACGGCAATCCATATTACAACACGCGTATTTCAAAACTAAAACTACGGTTGCGTCGCTACACAACTATGCTAATATGAATGTTACGAACCGTCCGTCTGTTGCACCAATATCTGTTACGAATTAAACAAAATTATTATTTGTATGATGAAGTTTTTTTTGTTATACACATTGAGTGTTGAGTGTATTTTTTGAAGACATGTGATATGTTACTGACAGAACTTTCCTGCAGGCTATTGGTATGTTTAACATTATATGCTCTCCTAAACCCTGGTTTTCACATACACGGACGCATTTAGTGTTACAAACGTGTTTGGAGTATCACGGATGAGCCTCTTTCCACGATGCGTTGTCCGCGAAATCGCCGATCGTGGAAACCGGCCCTAATATTGATTATATTCAGACTTGGTTCTTTATAGCAGTAACTAATCACATATGGCACTACACGAAAAAACTCATTGTGTATCTCTTTGTTTTATATAGATACCTCTAATTCAAATTAGAGCGCGGGTTCTCCTATATCGCTTGTATAAGCCCGTTCACGGTATAAACAATTTATCCGTGTTTTTATATCATTTGATCGAATTTTATATATCAATTATATTCATGTATAAAATGTATTTATCATTATTTTTTTAAATCTATATGGTGCAACTTGGCCGAATCATAACTTTTTTTTAACGGGCAATAAAAATACGCGGCAAAATTGTTTATGCTTTCATAAATGTTCCTGTGAACGGACGATTCTGATTTTCTTTTTTTTATAGAAAGTGGTGGCTGATGTAACCTTTTTATATTCCTAGTCAGGTTGTGGACGTATTTTTGTAAATAGTGTAAAATAGTCACCCACAGCGTCTAAATGACTATTAGCTAAATTCAGGTTACATACAAACCAGTCAAAAGTGTTAGCCCCATTGTTGTGTTAGCTATTAAGTTTATTTTTTTCCTATTTCATCTTTAGTTTTCACTTTAAGATGTGTCATATCGATCTTGTATATAGAATTGCGTTAAGTTTTGATGGTCTAATCGCAGATTCATTACTAATTATTACTAGTAATAAGAATAGATTTATTTTCGGTTTATATTCAACAGTATTCGAATTTTGCTGTGGAACGTCGGGTAGTTAAGTTCCCTGCTACAGTCGGTTTGCTTTAGTTTTCTAGATCGTTCCCTCTGCTGTACATTTTATAGAGCGGCAATAGTAAAATTCCATCTGGCGTAAAAAAATTTGCCCGGTACCTAAATTACGCTTTATAAAGTCGACTCGATCTACAGAAAAAATCCCGTCCATATCGACTCAGATATTTTAATCGAAAAAATAAAAAAAAAATTTTTTTGTTTCATTAGACTAGCATACCAATTTAATTTATATATTATCGGTTTAACTCCTCTTAAAATATCAAGCTATAGACATGCGTTGTGTGATAGAGAAAACGCTATAAAAATAGAAGTCACTTCCTAACGTGCCACTTAAAAAGCCGGATACATTATTTAATAGAAAAATATGCAATATTCTTATTAATAGTAATAAATAGTAAAAATTCTGATAATAGACCGTTTTGATAATCTTACTAGTTAACCAAATGTTTTTTTTCTTCTGTTATTGAGTGTATGAGGACAATTTGCTGTGGTACACATTCTGCTCAATATGCCCCGCATACAATTTGTTAGCAACTTGGTAAATGTATCAGTCATAGACAATAAATGCATTCCGTGTAATGGCAACACTTGTTTGCACGGGCGATTTATTGATAAAAGAAAAGAGTTTAACCACCATCGCGAAAATTTATCTTTTATTAACTGATATTTGTGTAAAATTAAGTTTTTATGTGTAAAAATAGTAAACTTTTATACATAATGTCTTAGATAACCTACACAAGAATCAGAAAATAACTGTGAATTTTGTATTGGTTTCAAAACTTCTTGTAATCCTTCACTAAAGTCTCCACTAGTTTACTGTTCTATAATACAGATAAGTCTTGACCTAGGTCATAAAATACCCACAAACTGATATATTTACTTGTTGATAATATATTGCCGGTGACATTAAACAGTATACCTGTAATGAGTGGATACAAATTTATTCGTAATGAAGAGTAGCAGCAAACGGGCGGTAGAAGCATATTTTGTAATAGTCGGGTGACGTTCCGTCGTGAGACATGATTGTGAAATTATATCTACAGTGCCCTTAGCACGAAATACTATCGAATTCGTAATCTAAAGCTATCAACAGAACGCAGCATTGCGATTGGTAGCTTGCCCGCCAATCACGATGCTCCGTTCTGTCGATACCTTTACATTATGAATTCGATAGTTTTTCGTGCTAAGGGCGCAGATGTGTGGTTTCGATGTGGCGCGGAGAGTGGCTTGCCTGTGTGTTGTTATTGATATAGATTGTTAATTGTTGTGCGATATTAATTATTGTCTTGTTTTAATGTACGATACATAATTCTTTCGACCAAATGCGTCTGTAATTATGTATTTTGAGGTAATTTTCAACTTAAAATATTCTAAAACGCTACTCAGCGATAAGTCTAGAGTTGAAACTAGTTCATAGTAAGTACAGCTTGTATTCTAGAACTAAACATAAATCACCTGACTTTTCATAAAATATCCTCTCTAGTTCTGGAGTACAATTTGTGATTAAAATTAGTTTCAAGTCTCTCCAAGACTGTGTAGTTACCGTTTTAGAGTACAGGACTTAATATATTAGCAATGTCTCGTGTGTTAAAATAAGATGGATAGAATTAAGAGATTTCAGTACTAAAAGGGTAGTACGGTCCGGGTGAACCGTAGAGTTTGGGTAGTAGATAAGCACCTCTCCGCGCCACAGGTGGCGCCACTAGCAGTGATACGCGCACTGCACCGACACAATATTACAAACGACTAATATATATACACACAACAACGTGTTTTTATTACGAATCTAATGTTTTATTTTTCATTACCTTTAAACCTATTAAAATGGCGACTGAGTGTATGTATGTATAAAGAACGAAGTTTCCAAAATTGGAAGTCCTTCAGTCGGAAGATATAATGTACAAATATAGGATAGCCGCAGACCTGGGGACTGTGTTGCCCACGGTCCTGGGCCCCGATTCTATAAATTGTTAACTATTGTCAAACCACTGAAATTATAAAAACTGCCATTGAATTTTCGACTTTATTGCGCATTTGCCTAAAGTTCAATATTTAAAAATGAGTTCATTAAATGTTTATGTGTATACGGTGCATTTTTTTTGTAATCTCAGCGGTTTCGGCAGTCTGTAATATTGGGGCCCTGGTTGTCTGGAACATCTATATCAGTCGTCACGGGCAGAGCCCTAAAATTCATCGAGTGGTCTACCTACAGAACACCAATATCGATTCGCCAATAGGTTGTGGAAGTTGGGCAGTTGGCAGTAGCTTCACGGAAAATAGTTCAGCAGTTAGACAGCAAAGCCGATCCCAGCAGGATGTGGAAAAGTATGAGGATAATGTATAATATATTAATAAGATTATATAGGCAAACAAATCGAAAACAACAAACATTTTCAAGTTTTTATTTAGGTGTCCATTTTGATGTTAACAACTGAAATTAACACACGCTATTATAAACCCGTAGCAAAGCTAAAATTTTTGTAATTATCGTCTATTTTGGAGGATTATTTATACTAAATTTATACCGGGCAGGGCTCGTTCATACACGACGGAAACAGAACATATTTGTGCGAAAACAACACGTTTTTAGGAACTTACGTAAAATGAGGGTAGGCGAAACATTTGGATCACACAAATTAGATTATGGGCCCAAAACATCTAGTAAATCTTAACAGAATCTATCCACTCTTATCAGGCCTAATATACTTATGATAAATACATAGACTTATTGATATAAGTAAGATGTGATATACAGACTTATAGTCAAGTTTTTCAAAGTATATAAGTATTGACTAACTGTATTAAATATACTATAATCGCAAATAGGCAATATAAATTCAACCTATTTTTATAATAAGTTTAAATTTCAATAGTAATTTTGTTTCAGTCTGCACAATAACTGATGTGGCCTGTCGGTTATTTCTTGCTACCTGTACTAGGTTCGATTTACTAGTTAGACAAGCACCCAGTTGTCGTTATTAGGTGTTATCTTAATGTTAGTCAATGTTCAGGCATATTTATATGGGTATGATCTTCTCAATATATATAAGTCATGAATAATTCTAGGACCGAACTTTTGACTTGACCATAAGCCCGTGATAAAAAGCTTTAAAAAATAAACCATAGTTTTATAAATAAACTATTTTATGGAAGGATGCGAGAATGGACTTCGATAGGAACTAAATTAAAATTTAAATACTTGTTATCTCTCTACACAATTATCTAGCATACACGGTATGTCATACAAAACATGTTACTTTTCCTACTTTTCATACAAATCCATACAATACATGAGCTACCGAATCAGTTGGCTACATATCACTTTCCAAACAATTTCTTCATTTGCTTATCATAAGTTGTTGAAATAATTTTATATACTCTCAGCTGAATACAAGTAAGATTATGTTGATAAGAATGTATGGCAGTGTCCGACACCTCCCATAAAATCACAACTTTGACACAATAACTATTGATCAGGTGATCTAAATACTAACACTCAGAATGCACAGCACTAGAGCATGAAGCTGTCATAAATAAAGTAGTACCATTTTGCTCGAACCCTTTAGAATGTTAGCTAATTGGTAACTTTGGGTAGCTTCACACGCTAGTTATTTTTTAGTCTGGTGGAATACAGTTTATCCGCGATCGCTGTACCGCTCCCATGGTGTGAGTGGCGTGGTGGGGCGGAGTTTCGACCGATCTCGCTCGCTTTCGACTTTTCTCTTTCTTTCTCTTTTTAGTAGAGGAGGCGAGTATGCTAAACTTGTAGTTACTCGAGCATCGCGGATACTGTGGACTTGGGTCCTCCGCGCGCATCATGGGAGCGATACAGCAGTCGCGATCCGAACCAAGTCCGTCATAATTAGATTGTATTTACTTGTCAGTAGGTATGGGTGGATTTTTTTTTTTACTATTTACTTACATTCAGCTGAGATTTTCATTAATAAGCCCATTACTAATACAAAATCAACGTCTAAATACCCTGTTTCTACGGAACATCATAGAAATCATTATTCAAACAATATTTTCGAGTAAAATTCTAAAACATCAATAAAGCAAACATAACAATGCACTTATATTAATAAATTAAACTTCTATATAACACTCTTCATTGCCATTTTTATACTGATTATATCAGAAAATAATGACATTTTTTATTCAACATTAAAAATTAGATCACAGGGAAGGTGAGGAAAGTTTGTTTGTGGTTTTTAATATGTTCATTATTTTGATAATATTGATAGTATACTGTATTTTTTGATGCTACTCCAAAGCTTGGAGTAAGCTTAGAAATACTGTGGCATGTTAACCCTGGCTGTGAGTTATGGACAGTGCAAAGAGTAACTATTCATAATTAAGTTTTAAAAATCCAGAGATTTTCAGTCCTTCAATATTTGTAATTTAGGAATAATTCTAAATTCCACAAGAATTATCAGCCAATGTGTAATTTTGTCACTTCCTCTGTCAATATCGATATTTTTTGTTGTAAAAATAGCTATGACAGGATATGAAGTCCTACAATTGGTATAATAATTTTTTAACCTAAATAAATACAAATATAAACTAAATAAGTCACAGCTATATCTTAAATACATTTAGAATCAATTTGTCATTTGATAAATTAGTAAAAAAGTGCAATACGGGCTAATGATGAGATATATTTAGTTAAAACTCAGACTGCCCAAAACATTTGCTCCTAACCCTTTTTATAATGTTATCATCCGGTGTTAATTTCCAGTCTATAGTCCTAAAGTCTGATTCATCTATATCTTGAGATTGTGACTCAAATAAGTCTCTGGAATGATGCCGCGGCCGTTCAGCTCCGCGAGACCTTTTCAACTTTTTATCAGGCCGTAAATCCGATTTCACAATATCTTCCCGACATGGATTTGGCGTTTTCCAAACAGGGTCCTGCCCTGTTCGTTTTATCAACATGTCTGCCGGTGAAAAATATGAAAAGAAAGGGCTAGAGACTTTTGGCTCCTTCTTTTCTTCGTTAGGTATATCAAGAAACGAGAACGTGTAATCTGCGTCATAAATTTTCTCGTGAACGTATGACGATATGAGACGGCGATTAACAGTATTTTCTGTTTTACGCTGCGGCTCGGCCAGTTTGGTCTGTGTTTTTTTAATAAACATAACAAAATCGTAATACCTTTCGACATTTTCTGCACACTTGTGGCATATCGTGTTTATAAAATCGCTTTCTTCGATCACTACTTTGAGACACACTAAAATTTTGTCTATTAAATTTGTTTTCTGGCTATAACTGCCAAATAAAGAAACATTAAATTCTGTCTCTGATAGACATAGGCGGCAAGACTTTCGTGATATTTCCATTATATTAGAATGTAATAAAATTGAATTTGAATAAAGTATTAAATAATAAGTAACAAGTACTGTAACTTTAGGTAGGTAACTTTTAATAATATTATGTATCCCGCTAAAATCGATTGTCACGTATGAAGCGATGTGATTGGATTAGCTAGAGATGCGTTTTGAATGATCCTATTACGTTCAGAAAACTAAAGTAAATCTTTGCCAATAAACACTACATTGGACGGCTTTCAATTTGTTATGTATACTTTGCCCTTGTTTATTGATGTCTAAAGAAATTATAATATTTTTATTTCACAGTTTAGGGATTTATTTTAATTATGGTGTACTCATAAAATAATACTATAATAAATACGTAAATGATTCATTACAACGAGTGTCACATAAACAATATAATAAGTTTTTAAAATAAGTATCTCGTTACAAAGGAAACTTTGGGGCTAAGCTGCACACATTCAAGCTGAATTAATAAAAAGAAGACACTTTAAAATAATACCAGGTATACACGTATGTACTCAATTTAACATTAATTAATATTTACCTACGGTTTAACAATTTTATTAAAATACACCAAAGTAAGATAGCGAATTAGAAAAAACATATTGTACTGAGATTGATACATTTTCAATAAGATAATTTTTGGGTATTATTCTAAAAATATCTAGATCGAAAATCTGTCACATCTTATATATAATAAATTAATTAAACAATCCTTCAATCATAAATAAATATAGTAATTATTTGCTAGTCTCATTACTACTATCACAAGCCACCACACTCCTATTTAATAGACAGTGATTTTATGATAATTAATTTATATAAGTAGTATATCATACCAAATCATAGTAAATACATAATTAATACAGTCGTCGTTATAAAGCGAAGCTTTTTTTTCGTATTTTTTATCCGTTTTAAACATTGCGTTTAATTTTCCCTACTTTTTTTATGTCTTCTACTTTTCGTAATAAATGCACACTGCGACTATTGTACTAAACATATGAAAGTATTTTCCAAAGTCTTAAAGGCAGTTACCTGGAACTATATGTGAGGTAGTCTTTTCAAGAATTTGTTGTTGTCTTAAATTCTGAAATAAATACACTCATACATTTAATTCATTAGTCACAATGTAGATCGAAAAGTTGATCTAACTTCGTTGCAACTAAACGTTATCTTCTTCCTTTTTCCCCCAGAACTTATCAAATCTCGTACGAGCTCTGTCTAAAATCTCCGCAGCAGTTAGACCACCAGTATTAGGTGTTTCATTCACCACATTAGTGTCAACCACACCAGGAGCGATCTGAGTTGCTTCAATCGCCTTTTTAATCACTTCTTTTTCTTTCAGTGGTTCTTGAGTAGGAGTTTCTGGTGTCAGCTCATTGCTGCTGTTCATTCCGTTGACTCCGTTAACTCCATTAACTCCGTTAACTGCACCATTCATGCCATTGACTTTATTCATATCCAGGGCTTTAGTCTCATCGATGGGAGTTAGGCTGACCGGAGTAGTAGGAGTCTTGTCTGTTCGCTTGCTCAGGCTTGTGGGCGATTCGCTCTTTTTCAACGAGCGTATAGGCGACATTTGCTGGTGATGTATTGGAGCGATTTCTGTAATAGCAATTGGATATATTAGAAGTTCATTCAGAAAGCTTACTACTTCTTTGAGAGTTTCAATTTTTTTGCTATTGATTTAAAGTTTTAATTTTTATTTCTTTTTATGATTGTATTCTTACTTAGTATGCGTATAAATTAAAATATTTCTGGTTTGAAACTCCCAAGTTACATCAAATAAGCATTACAAAGGGTCCTTCATGGCTATTTAACATACTAAATAATATAATATAATGGAAAAGTCTAAAGTTCTATAATGTTAAAAAGCCACGAAAGATTACAGGTTGAGATATTTCCTAGCCTGTAACTGTAGGGTGCTCAACATTGTTTTTCTGTCGACATCTATTTACTTACCTACAATTCCTTAAGGGACAGCAGTGGCAACATCTAATACTGTGGGTATGTTTTTAATAACCCAGCCAGATAGAGCTTTATTTAATGAATTTCACTTAAACATGCTACCTTCTATTTGAGTACCCTAACAAGACTTCATGCCATAATATCTATAACCGTTTAACGCTAAAATAACTGGACTATTTATTTAATGTACGAAGAAATCATGCAAACTATTTCGGTTATCAAAATCTCCATGAAATATATAGTTATGGTGATGATTTATAATGTTAAAAGACCTACTGTTAATAATATAACTATTTCTGTTTATTTGACTAGAGGCAATTTGATGATAAATTCTAATGATATGAAAGCGCACACCGAAAAATATCTTCCCTTAGGTTTACAGAACAGGTTCAGGCAGCATGCAAAAGTGAACGATCAGGATGAAATGGGTAAACAATAGGAACAGGGTGCCATACAATGACAGTGTACGCAAACATCGAAACAGACACACACAGACAAGTGAATACATACGTGGTCGACGCCTCAGCGGAGTACGGTCAAAATAAATAAAAGCATCTCAATTATTGGAGTAACACAATTTAATCATGAACTATTTAATAGATATAATATAAAACAGATTATATATTTTTTTTCTGGTGTCGATCGTGTGTCGTGCTTATGTGATAGTGAACTCTATTGGTTATTTTATAGAGTTCACTGTCGCATCGTCTGTCACACTTATTAAAACGTGTGTATGGTCGATGGTCTAGGCGGTGGCGGTGTTCGTCGTACCTGCCGGCTTCACGGTGGCTTCTTCGGCTACGGAGCCACCCTTAAACTCAGAGCTAGGGCGCTTAATGCTCTCATCTGAAATGGTGAGCGAGTTGTATGGTCGGATGATGTGAACTAATGTTACGTTCTATACCCATGGAAAATTATTTTATCTGTGCAATTTTTCAATGGCAACATTCAATTTATTATCAGAACCAACTCAGAGATGGCGTTACTGTCAATTTTTTTTCAGTGGATATAAAACGGTATCAAATAAAACACTGGTTGTGTACAAACAAAAGATGTGAAATGTGTGATGATCAGAATATTGATGAGTGTTCTCTAATCATTTCACCGATGCATGATTTTAATGTGTTCGTTCTGTGGCAGTGTCGCAAGCTCTACTTGTCCGTACTATGTTGGCACACTTTACCGAATGATAATGAATTGTGTGACTACCATTGTAGTGGCATGACAGTGTGATGGCTTACAATTGATATTCAAAATTATCTCCTATTGATAAACCTTACCTACATTATTTTAACAAGTCAATGATCTTAAAATTATTTAGAGTAACGTTCATTCGAAGAGCATCTTATTCAAAAATAAGTGTCTAGATTCGAAAATAAAGTGCAATATTTGATTGGGCTACACCACCACCGTAACAGTATATTTTTAAAATTAGATTACCTTCTATTACAGCAGAGAAAAAGATACTCTTTTGTACAATTTAATCATAGTGAAACCAATTTTACGAAGAAAGAAGTATAATGATATAAATTTATCTTTTCTTTACTCAGTCTATCATGCCTAATATATTCGATTTTCATCGCTACTGAAGCAGTCCATCATACACTTAATTATCTCTCTATCAGAACAAATAAGATAAATGAAAACAGTAGGTCATTTCAACTGCTTAAGCAGTTTTCAAGTGGTAAGTAAATATAAACCTTAAACAATAATTGAGGCAAATAATAAACATAGTATGCAAAAAACGCCCTCGTCTTATCATACAACTGTATACTATTTTCAGCCTTGTCAAAATGGAATAAGGTTGATATTTAACTAACACTTAAAAAGTACACGAGTATTTTTCCGCGTAGTCTGAATTGACCCTAAGTACTTATTATGTGTGACATTGAAAAACAAATTCTAACATCGAGTCTCAAACGTGAATGATAAAAAGACACATCCAATTAGAAATTTGAATAGTCCGGACGAGAAATGTAAAACATCCGTAAAATCAGTCCCACAACCTTAATATTAGTAAGTCTAGCTATATTTGCCGCCCAGTCTGAGTAAGATCCTGCACTCACCGCTTTTCACGTTCTGGGTGACGGTGAAGGTCTTCCCGGTGTCAAGAGGGACCGTCCAATTTACAGGGTCCGGAGATCTCATATTCATCTGCTCGGGTGACTTGACCCTCGTCGGTTCGGGGGGTGATTTGACTACTGGTGAATCATCGAAGAAATGATCTTTGGCTACCGAGGCGCTGCGATGTGAGGGTATCTCGTCGTCTGAAATAGTTAGGTTTGTGAGTTTTTTTTTTCAATACAATATATAAGGGTTGCATCATTACAGGCGTGTTGCAACATTGAAAATAATTTTAAAGTAAGGTAGGATAAACAGTCATTCATGCAGACCACTCAGTATTTTTTTTTTATAAAAGTGGGCATGATACATTGAAAGCATAGATTAAACATCAATTTTTTTTTTGGTATTTTAAACAGCTATTATATGCGACAGTATTAAATATAAAAAGTTAAACACATCTGTATTGATACATACCTACCAGTGAATTATTACATTATGTGCCTAATTTTTGCAGTGAAACAAGTTCTATATTACTTGTTTTATCTTAACCAAATAATCCAGTGTTTTATTTATCTGTAGAGTGAATAGATATACAGGGAGAGGGGTTGCCAGTAAATAAAACTAAACCTATTTGGAATATATTGTTTTTGCTTTGTACCTACCTACACAATGTGTTACAGAATATTATGAACAGTATTCCGATTACTCTAGGAATGCTGTGCTATCTAATTTTAAGATATATATATAAGGATCCTAAAAATATGGGACGATAAAAATTGTTTAAATTATATGTAAGTATTATAATGTATAGACCTATAGTCTATAGGTACTATTATACATGCACATACTTTAATATATAAATGTATACAAATGGACCGGTTACTGCGATAGTGCGATCGACCAACACGTGCTACCGCACCGAGCTCCGGATCGCAACACTGGCAGTGACATGAATATTATTCAAAATATCGTTCTACCCGCACAATGGTTGACCTAATAAGATCTTTCAATGTTTAATATCAAAGGAAACAAACTATACAATTTAAGTACTTAATCAAAATAAAAAAATAATAACGATTGACCTTACTAATGAAAATATCTAACAGTGTAGGATCACATTCGCCATTCTAGTGTCATTCGAGGACATAAGAAAAGAAAATAATGGTCAATTCTATTTGATAGCTAAATATTTTTCAGGTTCGGGGTAGTAAAAAGTATTAAACCTATCCTAATTATACCTACGGGAAATTAAAGTAGTCTAAACAAACAAACATTCAAAACAATTATCAATCAATCAGCTATTTCTATATAAAAACACATACATCGCATGCAAATTAAAACATGTTTCTAACAATCAACATAAACAGAACATACTTGTTGTTCAAACACACAAAATTTGTTTAAATACTAAGGTATCGTGGACCTACTTAATTCCTTATTTCACAACTCGTAGAAAACTAGGTATATAAACAACCATTTAAGATGAATAATATGAGATATAACCATTTATAACCAAAGAAATAAAAGACAATATTTTTTTTAATCTCATTTGTTTTTTTTTTTAAATGACAGCACGCTATCATATATTTGAAATCGGCCTTTCAACACCTTCATTTCATGAACGACTCTTAGGTACAATACATGTAGTTCCTTATCAGTTTATAGGTGTAGACTATATAATATAAGAGACCGATTCTTTAAAATATACTGCAATAAACAGTGAATTCAAAAGCTGGATACAAGTCGTAACAATAACAAAATTGTTGGCTCTAACATTATCTTTATACCCAGCGCAAAAGGCAAAGATTTCACCTTTCCTTTTTTAAAATGCCAAGACCATTGTTACAATGTTGTAAAATACCTTTGTTTCATTTTTTTTCTGGTAACCTTTGACATTCATAGGCTGTATGATTTCTCATCATAATTAAGTGGAATAATTATTATCATTGACTATCAGTTTCTGGGGGCCTAAAAAGGCCACTAACGACGAATCGTATCCGCATTGAAATACGAAGCGGATTTAATTTCGTAAAATGGTCACACACAGCTCAATTCGCCGCGCGATTCGTTTTTGGCAATTCGCCTTTTCAAAAAAGGCTATTTCAAGAAACGAATGAACGAAAAGACGCACTGCAATCCGATTCGTTTCTAGAAATGGCTTGAAATGAAAATGAAATATTTCAAGAAACGAATTGCCAAAAACGAATCGCGCGGCGATTTGCGCTGTGTGTGACCATTTTACGAAATTAAATCCGCTTCGTATTTCAATGCGGATACGATTCGTCGTTAGTGGCCTTTTTAGGCCCCCTGTTGTGATTTTTGAACCCAATTCCGGAATCGATATGGTCAGTTTCCCGAACAATCTCAGACTGTCACATCTACTAGTGGGGTGTGCAAAGTGTTCACACATACAATACCTAAGAATATACAATCACACCTGTGTTGTGTCAAGCCATTCTCAGTCGGTGCCATTGCGTTCTTCAGTGACCAACGTTGCGTAGACGCACTAACCAATGTAATAATATAATATAAAGCTCACAGAAAACACGAGAAAGCTATATAATGTCCAAAACTTTTTTCATTTGATGTGTAAGTAACTTTGCCCATTAAAAAAATTGTGCAAAATTACCTTCATTTGAATTTATTCCATGGAATAAATGTGAAACAAGTTTTAGACATTTTGTGTCAATAAAAAAAAATTTTTTTCTCTCTGGTCAATTATTGAAAATAATTTTGAAGTGAAAGGAGACAATAAAAAAACAACATTTTAAAGCCACACAGGTCGAATAAAACATCGCCAATTTTAACAATACAGTCAAAAGCGTCACAGACTAGAAGCTATAGAACATAGAGCGTCGACGCAACTGCAACAGTCACCTGGTAGAGCTACGCACCCAACTTTATTCCGACTTTGGACACGCTGCGACTGCGGCGGCTATTTGGGACCCCGTTAGTCATCGTCGCCCCTAGTGTCCCTGTGGTCCCACTGGACGTTTTGCTCGGCGCCGACGGCGATCGGCCGCCCCGCGTTGTAGACCTAACTCTATTACTACTCCCTCTACTCAACGGCAAACCTACAGAAGAAAGTATTGTTTTCTACTATTTATGGCTATTGAGAAATGGCTCTTGGGTTTCCATAATTCCAATATTGGTGAACATAACTCTATAAAGTCATTTTTTTTTTCTTTCAACATTAAAACTTCCAGTCGATTTTGCTTCCGAAACTGTGGGTGAAACACAATATTCTTTTTCCGAAACCACTATAAAATCACCGTGTATAATTGACATCATTGATGCAATAATTAATAGAATTTCGACAAGGGTTCATTTAGAAATTACTATTTCTAAAGAGTATAAATCTAGATTAAATTTCGAGTTCATTCTAGACCTCGTTTATTGATAAATGATAGAGCCATAATCTCAGAATGTAGCCAGATAGGAGGGGACAGGCACCAGGCAGGATAACAACAGTTAGTATTATAAACACATCGATTAGTTTAACTCTAGACACAGAATCTAGTATAGTAAATTATAAGGAAAAGAAATATTTTACTACTTGTTTAGTAAAAATGATACGATATAGAGATGTTGAAATTGATAACTCAACTTGCTTGGTAATATTAATAATTAGAAAAAAATTACATGGAATGATGATCATGATTATGTAACAGAATTTGCCGCTTTGCTATTTCTGACTCTTAACTCTTCCAAAAACAAAAAGCAACTGCTCCATATTTTATTAAAAGTTTATATCCAAACATAAAACAACCACTCAACAGGTTCCTATATATTTTTGACCACTCTTGTGTTATTGACCTTAATTGTGACCCTGGTACCCTTGAAAAATGTTTTCCAAGTTAGAGTAAAGCTAACGAATAAAGCAGCAATGTTATATTATGTCCTAATAGCGGCAATGTTGCACTATACTTTAATAGCGGCAATGTATCACCATATTATATTTGATTCTATCTGATTAACACTGCAGCATCTATAAGCGTCTCACCGGTAGGTTTAATAGGAGCGGGGTGAGGCTCGTGCCCGTTGGCGAGGTGCTTGGCGTGGGCTGCAGCAGGCGCGGGGTCAGCTGAGCGCGGTCGCCGTCGTGGAGACCGGAATGCTGCGTTCTCGCCAGTTTTCGCTCCTGAAATGACAGAGCCAATGATTTCCGTTTCCGTCGTTAAAGTTGGATAGTTCATTCATTCATTCATAATTGGAATGACAATTACTAGAGGTGAGTGTGTATGGCAACACACACATCTATGAGAGTCATTACGGGTAGTTGGAGCCGTCAAAAGTCCAACCAGTATAACTTGGAACTTCGATATCGCCATTGTTTATTGGACCATTGGTTGTGGAGGTCATATGGCAGTCGTTTCCGGGAAAATATGGAAGTTCAGTCGCATCACGGTTAGACTGGAAAGCCGACCCCAACTGAGTTGGGAAAAGGTCACAGAATGATGGTGAGTGTGAAACACCATCAAATCCAGTGTTTCCTCAAATGTGGAGACAATGGGACAGATAGAAGGAAACAAAGACATGTTCAGTTTTCATGTGGAAAGAGAACCATGGACTATACTCCTAAGCAAATTCCGATCCATATCATCACTGGCCGAGCTCCGACAGCGGCAATACAAAACGCACTCTTAGACTAAGATTCTAGAACGTTAAGACTAACCACAATCTAAAATATGTTATCATCACTCACCATCTTGAGTAGCACCTTCATCGAAGCTGTGTCCCTGCAGCTTCTTCCTCTGCTTCTGTGGCGAGGTCTTGTGAGGGGAACGTTCTAAGGCCTTCGTCTCCTGCAGCTTAGCGTGAATCGATTGGTGGGGCGCCGACCTGAACGACCGGTACTTCTTTGGTGAATGTCCCTTGGATTCTTTTCCGTCTTTTTCATCGCGTGACAGTGCCCTGTGAATAGAAAGTATTTTATTTATATTTATTCAACTTTTGGTATATGATTTACAGGGCATAATACGAAAACTTTGGGTCATTTTTATTATAAAGCTGATTAGCCAAATGCTGAGCAACGTAGCCAATATTACTGCAGAACTCACCAAATAAAATTTTGCTCGATGTTCCAAAATATCTTCCAGCAGTGTAGATTCTGAAAAGTACTTTGTCGGCCTATTCCAATATTCGTATATTTTTCCACGTTTAAGACCGATGATGTCTACTCTACTGTCAGTTTGCAGATACCACGGCTTCCTTTCACTTTTCAAGCCATTCTTGCATTGCACTATCGCCTCTAACTATATCTAAGATTGTACGGAAGCGATTTGACTTTGTCAACTTGAGGCACTTCGTAATATTCAACCAAACTTTTGTCATTTACTTTTTGAAAATATTATTTACAAATTCAATTGTCTAGCCGAAAATACGATTTACAAATTCATAAGATATTTGCGAGTTAAACGCGATAGTTGTTGGATTTCTTGATATGCTTTTATCTGCAATTGTTTCTACACACAGCAGAAAATAACAGTCAGGAGTGATATTGAAGTGCTGACAATGAAAGAAAATGGATTCTGGAGTGTACCTCAAGCTGTAGAAGCCAACGCTTGGTGCATCACTTACTTGTGATTGGTGGAAGCTAGTGATAAGGCCGACAGCGAGGTTCGGCGGGACACTTGGTACCAGAGCTCGATCTGCTTATTGTAAAGCTGTGTGATGTGTTCTGGCGCCATTTCAGTTCCCCAGCCGCGGTACTGTCGAAATATTGACAATATTGAATACCAAGCATGATTATGGAGAAGCGATCTGGTTTATGAGTGGCTGATGAAGTCTACCTAACACTTTAATAGATATTCTGTATAATACACACAATACTTATATAAAATTATGTTTGGTGTTGGATTTTTTTTATAATTTCAGAATGTTTCAGGAAATTCAAAATTTTCAAGACAGGACAGAAAAGTTTTAAAGAATCAAAAACATGTGAAGTATAATAGGGAGGAGATTGGCGTAGATAAATATATTATATATATTACCATACTCGTTAGAGATAAATTTGCTGATCACAGGTAGATCAACATATATTTCAAGAAATAGCAGGAATACTATGATTTAGTTCTTCACTATGTAGTTCTTTGTTCCAAAGCTTGTCCGCCCTGTATCATTAACTGTTTGAAATCTGGCTATTCTATTTTGGGAGCTGTCCGTGGAATAGTATTACATGTAACAGACGCAGACCTTATATTCACCGGCGCGCTTGCGCAGGTCCAGCACCTCGCGGTACCAGGAGTCGCCTTGCGCCAGGCCGAGCGGTTGCAGCCCCGCCGCGCGCAGCGTCGTGGCGCTGTCCTCCCCGCTGTCACCCCCCGCACCCCCTACCGCCCCAGTCCCCGCGTCCCCCCGCCTCGAATCCCCCAGCATCCTCTCGCTCGCCTCGTCATTCGACTTCCCTTTTCCCCTGCATTTCGTAAATGTCCCTTTAGACGCCTCGTACACGTATTGAGAGAACGGTCTAAATTTCTTTTTGTACTCGCTTTTGTAACGTTTCCTATTATCTTTGTTACGATCCTCCCCGTTGGATATGAGGGCCGATAGCGCGTTACGGAACGTCGATTTTCTGGAAAATTCCATTTAAGTCTTAGACGCCTGGTGGTTGTCGGCTGGATGATGATGTTGCAAAAGAAACGACTCGCGCCGAGCCGGGTTAGTAGTACAGACATGCTTCAAATAATTGTCAAGCTCGCAATGGTGAGGTTAAAATGTCGAAACCTAGAAGAGTCTAGAAGGACCGACAGACAGTGCGGGCTGCTGCCCTGTGCCCTCTCTCTCTAACTCCAGTGTTCAAGTGTGGTGATACATCGACATACAGGTTCTAAGTAAAACATTATCAATGAAAGTTCACATCGACATATATAAGTGCAGGACACATTGAGTAATCAAAAAATCTAGCTGTCATTCCGTACTAATGTTGTTTTTGATCTAAATCTACTTCGGCCTAGACACCGTCACCGTGAGGATTTTATATGTTAAGCAAATATCAAAAACGAAATTTAGACTTTGTTCTGCATTAAAAAGGCTTTTAGTAAAAAGTTGGGGGCAGAACACTGTCGTGGAGGAACCTTTGTCTTTGCATAATCAACCAGTGGTAGTTTAGGTGTCCTTAACTATTGGGCTTGTACTAGATATTATTACTTGTTATGCCAGAAAAAGTAATTTCATTAATAATGACTTTAACACAATGTATGCAATTATATTCTATAGATTAGATTCTTTTATACCTGAAGATTGGTTTTAGTAGAACTTGAGATACAAAAAATGTTAAATAACAAATTCAAATGGAATAACTTTTGAAAGAGAAAAGTAGTACGAACTTAACAGCTTGATTGTAAATACAAAATGAACACATTTAAAATAATATTGTCTTAGAAATTAGTGTTAGTGTTGCCCAAAAGGAAAATAAAAAAGTGAATAACTATAGAGAAAAAGTTTCCTCCACAACCAGGTTAGTACATAAAGCTAAACACACAGAAATTTGAAAGCTATAGCAATCTTAGGAAAAAATATTTTGTATTATCTTCACCTGAAAAAGTCTGGGATTATTTTTTACATTACATATAATCTATGTACAAGATCTAATGGTCACAATGTTATATTACAGGGTTAAGTCCGGATTCTTACGGATTTTAATTTAGAAACATGGTATCAAAATTGGTTGTGTGTAATTTTGAATTTAGTGTTTTGAATGTAAGTGGTGAAGATGTTGGTTCTAAACTCCATTGTGATGATCTTGATTGTGACACAATTTGCTAAAAAGCTGCTGCTTTAGCATTAAGCAAAGCATTTCGCGATAATGATAGTCAAATTAGTAATACACTTAATGATTATAGACTGTTTCTTATAAACGAATATCATTGTTCAGTGTTTAGAGTCAAAGAAAGGCATGCTGTTAATAATATAAAAGATATAGATAATGAAATATGAAACAATCTATAAGAAAATCTAGAAGACATTTGGGAAGCTTTAGTCTTATGAAAATGTGATAAGCTGAAGCTGATTAATATTGAAAATACGTTTTACAAAATTTAGTAAACTGTAAATTTTTACAAAATTTTGTAACATTCTGCAATATTTTAGGCTAAAGTTAGTTGACCGTCTACTTACAATATTAGTTGCCTTAGTTTTAAAATAGATAAAGAAATAATAACTACATTTCTATGTCTAGAATATACATGTACTATTTGGTCACATTTTGTACTAAATAATTTTTGAAATGTTTTGTAATCATTTTATGAAGTCAATCAACTCGAATCGTTAGTAGACGAGCCATCTTTACATTTTGTTAATAATGCGTGTGCACCCACCTCTGGACTCCAGGTTTCTGTCCGTTCCAGAGATAGTCCTCGATGTATCGCTTGTGATCATCGTGGTCTCCATCGACGTGGTTCATTAACGGTTCCGCTTCTACTAATCCTGTAATTTCAAATATTCATTGTTATGGTTCAGGTCAGGTAAACCTTCCTCTTTAACCATTCTATCTACTAAAACAAACCGCATCAAAATCCGTGGCGTAGTTTCAAAGATTTAAGAGCATACAAAGGGACATAAAGACAGAGAACGCGACTTTATTTTATACTATGTAGTGATAGTGATAAAACCATTTAACCAAAACGGCCTTGGCAGGCTGTATTGAAATCTTTCAAATGTCACAAGAGTTTCTTTAACAAATGGCGAGATATTGATCTGTTTCGTAAATTGAAATTTGAGAGCAAAAACCAACCTTGATGTTGTTTTATTTTGGCTATTGAGATGTATGTAATTGTTTTTTTTTATTATTATGGCGTCGAAGATAAGATAATAGTGAACAAGGAGTCTTAGCAAGTCTCGAAATCGATACATTAATGGTTAAGGAGTCGACCTTATGATACGAAAGACCACGGCTTTAAATCCATTACAGTCATCATTCTCTGAACCTTTTCCCAACTCAGTTGGGGTCGGCTTCTCCGTCTAACTGTAATGCGGCTGAACTATGATATTTTCCGTGAAGCGATTGCCATCTGACCTCCACAACCAATAGTCCAATGACCAATGGCGATATCGAAGTTCCAAGTTAGACTGGTTGGACTTTTGAGGACTCCAACTACCCGTAACGATTGCCATAGATGTTTGTATGGCAAATGGGACCAACGGCTAAACGTGCTCTCCGAGGCACGACCAGACCAGTGCAAATAGCTATATTCATGCATACAACTTTTTGCACTCAGCAGCGATCGAACCCGCGCCCCGTGCGTAACAGTTGCGTGCACTACCGCTATGCCACGGAGGTTGTATGTGTGTGTGATTCCATTTCGCTACCGACATGAAACCACCCCTAACACAAGCCATTGAGTTCAGATCGAGGGGTTAGACGAAACATTAGTGGTTTCCGTTGGAGATATTCTTCAAAAAATGATAGTAACAGACCTTCGGCAACCGCAGCTTTCTTGAGAGCTCCCATGGAGATGCTTTTCCTCGGCACGGAGTCAGTCTGGTCTTTGGGCCACGCGAACTGGTTGCGGTACTCCGTGCTGGCTATCTCTGGCTCCTTGGCAGTCATCACGTCGCCTAACGCGGTGGTGGCCTGTGAAATATTGAGGATGATGATCGATTAGCTTCAAGAGATAGTACATGACGGTATCCCCCGTCCTAATTGAGCAGTCCGACTGTGGAAGTACCTCCGCCCTACAGAATACTGCGGCTAATAATAACCTTGTGTTGTGTTTCCCGCGGTGAGTAGGGTAGCCAGAGTTCACTGGAGGGCTTTTTTTTGTTGTTGGTGAGAAGACCGAAAAACCCTTCTTTGTCTTCTGTACTGACAGCACAGAGACTCTCTTAACCTTCCCCCCTCCCCCCTTCCCTCTCTTCTCTATATGGTCGACAGCACGAATGTGACGGCCTTGTTGTTGGAAACGTTTATAGGTCACGGTAAACACTTTCCATTAGGTGAACCGCGTAGGTCGTCTGCCACATAAGTGGTATAAATAAGGGCTTCTAGACAAGGTGACATTCTATTTATGGAATCGCGTCGAAGCTAACCGTTTTCAATCAGCTATCAATGGAAAAATTAACACTGAGGTGATTTTAATAATAAAAGTACATATAATATTATGTGAAATAAAATATTTCGAGTCACAATATTTCAAATTTCATTAATTTTTTAATATTACAGAATTATGTCAACCCCATACTTTAACTAAGCGTTTCTACTAATCGGAACAGAATATCATAAGAAAATTAATTACATCTACATACAGATAACTCAATTATCAAACAATGTAAGCTTCTTGTTGCTATCAATCAACTGACTTATTCACGCACGTGCATTACACACGAATCAATTAGTTTTCTGCATGGACACTCGCGCAGTGCCATTACGGTCTAACGAACTTTATTCGTGATTGGTATCTGCGTTTGAGCACATTGATCGATTAGTTGTGTGAAGTGATTGAAGACAACAGGGATTCTAATTATCATCATCATCTTGAATGCGACCGGTACCTTCCCCCTCCCTAATTTAACAGGATCGGCAGATTGAGGTAATGCCCCTGGTGTTGTAAACGTCCTTAGGCCACGGTAACCACTTTCTATTAGGGAGGCTGTGTGCTTAGCTACCACTTAAGTTGATTTTATGACATTCCGTTTTTTACTTAATGTATTATTTTAATTAATTAATGTTGTTTCTTCTGTTTTGACATTTTATTTAGGTAGGTACATACTCATAATGTAATATTATATTTATAAACGTTTAATTTGCGCTATTCACTCTACATCGTGTATGTTAAAAAACATGAATTCGCAAGAGGGCGCCACTTGTTTTTTTTTTACAGTGAGGATTTTTTTTATGAAATTTTCGTTTCATTTAGCTTTACTGCTACGATGGAGAGGAAACAATGCGAAATAAAAAATCCTTTGTCGTAATTTTTTTTCATGCCAATATGTTGTGTACCATGAGTACTACCAGGGGTCTTCGGCTTCGGGAGTGTTCCCCTTATACCTCTGTATATTGCACGCACAAAGTACAAAGATCATAAATAAATAAATTGCTAGAAGGAATCTCCTCAGACCTCAGACGTATAAGACTTGGAAGATAAAAAGAACTAATTATATGAAACTAAACAAGAGAAGTTATTCTCTTTGTTAAGGAGTGCGTACGGTACATTACATTCTGTTTATCGATTCCTTTATTTTATACCAAAGACGTGCGCAAGCTAATAACACGTGAAGAGCTAAATGAGGTGAGAGTATTACTGCAATATAATAATGAAACTACGTCACGTAGTTTGGGTCGTGCGTCTTTTGTCGACCATGATCGTAATCTAAGGCCATATATAAATAGACATTTCTCCTAAGGGCCGGCACACACGCCGGCATTTTGGCATTTTTCTGCCAAAATCTTATCTTCTATAGAAAGTATTAATTATTTACTCTGAACAAGCTAGCCACGGTAGCCTAGTGGTATGGGTAATGAACTGCTGAGATGGTCTCGGGTTCAATCCCTGGTTTTACCATGGCACACACCAATGACTTTGCGATGCTTTTCGAAGTTATGTGTGTATTTATCGCAGGTTTATAAGTGTCCGGTTAATGGCAATAGTCTCGCTCACATTGGGACCTAAACATAAACTGGCGAAATGTGGGTGCTAGCACCTCTGCCAACCACTTCGGGGATATAGGCGTGAGTTTATATTATGTTACTAGAGCCAAAGAAGAAGTACACTACAATGCAATGTTACACAATTACCACGGCGGCGTGCCGTTAAAATCGCCTATGCGTGACAACTGCGTAACCTGCTCTGTCAAGATTTGGTACATTTGCCATCTGGATCTCAAGCCACCACCAGATAAACAGCCTTACAAAAATGTATTTTATCATGTAATTAACCCACTGACTTTTCGATACCTTTCGAAGTTATGTGTGTATTTATCGCAGGCTTATAAGTGCCCGGTTAATGGCAATAGGCTCGCGGCTCGCCACCTATTACATTGGGACCTAAACATAAACCGGCGAAATGTGGGTGCTAGCACCTCTGCCTACCCCTTCGGGGATAAAAGCGTGAGTTTATGTTATGTTATATTATGTTATGAACAAACTGTCTGGTTCATTAAGTCAGACTAAATCATTGAGTCTAAAAACTTTTCTTAAAAACATTCAACATCTATCATCCCAGGATCTATCTACTAAGGATAGGTTTTAAGACGCCGCGTGAGCCCCCGTTTTGCCATACAAATGAACCTCCCTGTTTTTTTCATTCTTTCTGTCAATTTGGCAAAAAAATCGTTAACATTCACAGAAAAATGTATTCTGTGGTAAAATCATTCTGAGCTGTTCTATCGGCTGTCCTTATTGCAGTCTGCTAGCATAGCGCGTGGCCAAAGCGACAGTAATAGTTGAATTCCAATTTCATTTATCCAATCCTGTACTATCCGTGTGTCCTCTCAAGGTAGCCATTGACCATACGTTCAACGATCCAAATGGAGTGGACGTCTTCCAAAATCGTTTCGTGAATGTGATATTATATATGCCAATGAAATTGAAGTCTTCCAGTTTAGGATTTCCAAACATATGAAATCCATGTAAGTATTCAATCCAAGACTAATTGTCAATGATCTATCTTTAAGATAATATATTTCACCTATAAGGAGGCAACATAGGGAATTAAGTTCGTCATTTTCAAAGATTATACAATTACGTATGCGACGTATCTTCCTCTGTCAAGAAATAAATTTGTTCAGCGGTTACAACGTGAAGAAATAGCGAACAGACACATTATAATCATGAACTTCGGCATTTAGATTTTAGTGCATCTTTACCGTAGACAATGAGAGGTCAGTCACGGCCACAGAGCATTATATAGGATTAGATATCTATGGTCACGGCTATTTCCAGCCACTCAAAATGCCATCGGCCTACTTTCCACTGAAATTCAATGGAATTCGGAATTTTATTGACAACTGGTCACTGGCGTCCGGCCGCCATGCATATTACATTTCGTTTAGTTAATTGGGTTTCGATCGATACCCAATCGTAACTAGTTCATGGCTCAATTCCACGAAAAGGAAATGGGGTTTCAATGTTTTGATGTACCGATTTATGAACAGTAAAATAATAGATTGACCGATGTGTTCGCGGTTTTTGCCATTAGCTAATTTTGAACATAAAAAAAAATGTAACTCTTTCATGAATGTTTTATTGTCTATGGTCAATTTTGGAATAAAAATTTCGCGCGCTTTGCGGTTCGAAAAACTTTCGTAAGTTTCTTTTTTTAAATGATACTGCCGCCGTCGAATGTACTTATAAAAAGTATTGCGACTTGGCTTCGCCTAGATGTAATTGGTGTTAGGTAAGACCCAACATGAGCACTATCAGAAATATTTAACCGAACCATAATGAATACCTACGTGTATACTACGTGCATAATGAATTACGTACGCAGCAGTTCTCAAGCGGCACATATACATTTCAGCCTATTTTATCATGTGTATCTACGTAAATTATATTTATATATCTTGAACTGAAGTCGCGAGAGATACAAAGCCATGGCGCGCGCGGATTGTCTTTATATAATCTATGGTTGGTTGATTTGAGCTCGCCTACCACTGTAGCATTATCCTCAACACGTACCTACCCAAAGACATAGCACTAGACTACGCAATAGAGCACATTTTGAACACATATTGGGTTCAAGTTAAATGCCTCGACGTCACTTGACATTTAACTTGGATCCAATATGTGCTCAAAAAGAGTTATTGTACATTGGTCATAGAGTTAATTCGTCACAGAAAAATGTATGTATAAATTGGTCATAGTTCTATTTTTATGATGTAAAAAAAATTGCCATATTATTTTTATAGTGCGGAAAATTCCTCACGGATACCCCCCACCAGACTCGGTTGTGGAGGTATGTCGGACTCGAACCGACTAAAACGCACGCTATCTTTGGGTCCTTAGTTGCCGGAGGTGAGATAGTAAAAGATTGCCATATTGGTGTTTTCCGCACAGACAGCATAAAAAATAAACAAGGAGTTGCTCTATTGACATGATAATTAGTGTATTTCTTCATTCACTACTTTTTTATTTGCCTCAATCAGCAGGCCTAACACGGGCGCGGGACAAATATCTCTCTCCACCGCTTATGTCAAATTGGCGGGGACAAACGCGTTTGTCCCTAATTGCTAGCATGGCGTCGAAGGAGATAACTTATGTCCCTCGCTGTGACGTAGACAAGGGACTATTTCTCCACTTGCTTAGCACGCCGGCCGTAAAGTAGACAAGATATGTCTCTTTTTGACAGATTATAGAGAGATATTAGTCTCCGAACTATTATTGAGGTGGAGACAAAAATCGTAACCGAAAAATAAATACATTGAATTTGATTAATTAATTAATGAATTAAAATTTTAATATATATATAATAAATATATATACATATATATATATATATATATACATACATATACATACATACATATATATATATATATATGTTTATTATATATGGACTCTACAACCGGTCATAGTGGGACCCCCCCCCCCTACAGCGGTCAGCAGTACGCATTACAAACATCGATAGGACATAGTAACCATTTTCCAACAGGTGGGCCGTGTGCTAAGTTGTATAAAAAATCCAAACATATAATCCTATATTATTACGACACATTACGTAACACAATACATCCCATTACAAGGTAATAATACCTACTTACTAACTTAGCTATATCTACATTATATGAAATTTAAATAACACCGACAATTTAAAAGTCAATGTTGCACTTATAAAATGTGCACGTTGCTAGGTTTTATCAATTTGGTCGAATAATACTTTTTCGTATATTGGTAGCATTGAGTGGACAAACGTTTTCCCCGGTGACAAACTAGTCTCTCCTCGACGCCATGCTAGCTAAAGGGAGAGAGAAGGAGGGAAAGACAAATTTTTCTCCACTTTTTCTTCTTTTGTCTTCGCGCCATGCTAGCCCTACAGGCAATCAATTAATAAGTGCATACTGGTCCACTGCTTTGGTCTACTGTTTCTAGGTTGAACAGACGGGTTGGTTGGTACAAGGTTTTATGTCGAGTTTCCCTTCTCTTGCAGTGTATCTTACGACATTCCCCGGATGAGATGGAGTGGTGATTATTTTATCTTCTTCACTACACGGATTTTTTTTTTTTAATATTCTAGTAAAATTTACACAACGCTGCCTACAAGTGGCGGGGTGCGGTCGGGTTAGTGCATAACTTATATTATACCTATGCTAATTAATAAATCAATAAATATTTTAGGACAATCTACACAACGCCATGGGAAGCATAGCTTAACTAGCTTGTGTTACGGGATCTAGGTTCGAGTCCGACATAACCTCCCAACCGGCTCTGGCGGGGGCTATGCCGAAGTTTCCGCCAACAACCCAGCAGTTAGGGTCTCCTGAGTAGCAATCACTTCCACTACCGCCACGCCACTCAGACGTCGTCATACCTTTTTTTTTTCTTAATTTAAATATATTAAGTGCAGCTAATTACAGATACCATATCTTCTAGTATCAGACCTACTATCGATTTTGCGCAGTAACGGTCGAATAAATGCTTAAAGTGTGAAACATCGTGAATGCCGTGAAGCTTGGCATTAATCGCGGGCACAGACTAGTGTGAACATTATCGAGCCTCTCGGTTCATTGGGCAATTTGTTTATAAAAGAATTCGTCCATTGGAAAGCCTTCATAGGTGGGTCACTGATCAGACACGGTTGCCTTGATAGGGTATTTGCTGTGGTGAGTGTTACTGCTGTGATTGAAGGGGTTCGATTGCGCAGTCTAATAAATAAAGGTCTATACCGTATTACTATGTCCCCTTTTTCCCGTTAAGGACTGTAACGAAGAAAACCTTGAAATAAAACCCTGTACCAACCCGTCTGGCTAGCGTGGAAACAGCAGGTCGAAGCCTCCCAATATTGAGAGAGGCTTATGTGCAGTGGACTGCAATAAGCTATTAATTGTAATGGTGACCGCTGAGCAAAGATATCCATGCCACTGAGACTTTACCATCAGTTAAGTTATGTTGACGTATCTTACTATTATTATAAACGCGAAAGTTTGTTGATGTTTGTCACTCTTTCACATAAAAACTACTGAATGGATTTTAATGATACCTACTTTACAATAATATAGCTTATACATCTGGATAACACATACGCTATATATTATCAAGCTATCATCGGGAGCGGAGTAATAATCATATATCTCAATAGGACCGGTAGATTCCCTTACATAGGCGCTAATATCGCTAACAAATGTTTTGCTCGCGGTCGGAGCCACGGATAACAGCTAGTTCTATATAAATAACCAGTAACTCCGTACCTTGGGTTCCACGGTGTCAGTCCACCGTGGCTGGCGTGGTCCCTCTGACTTGCTACGCCGCCCAGCGCGATCATTGTCGTTCCTTTGAGCACTCTGCAAAAAGATAATCCTTAAAAGGTAGGTACGTATCCTGTCTTTGTTTACTAAAAAGTAGACAAGCTATTTAGAATCAATAACTTTCTGTCTATATTAATAGCATCGCCATGCGGTTTCACGCTTGTAAATCCTGATCCCGTGCGAATATCGACATAAGAAGATGCCTATATTACTCAAGGATAATGAAGCATTTGAGTTTTGAAAGAATTTTAAAATAGGTCAAGTAGTTTTGCAGTTTATGGACTGCAAACAAAGAAATCTTTACATTTTTTTTTTCTTATTAAGTTTTTGTAGCTGCCAAAAGACATAGCCTATACGTCAAATTCTATTAAAAAGATAAACCGAGCTACCGGTACTAAATACACTGGTGCAACACATTTAGCCAAACCATTAAAATCAATGTTACTGATACTGTTAAATTTGACGGCAACCTTAACTTTGATAGCCATAATGTAAAGAAATATTCAGAAAGGTGTCAAAATTTTGATTTCAAATTCCTTGTATACCTTGTCTAAAGTAATATTATAGTTTGGCGTTGTATCATGGTTCGCACGGCGTGGTGAGGGACGAGGTAAAGAAAGAGACAGAAAGAACATAAATCGCGAGTAAACGAGATAGCACCACGAGTGTTGGCGGCCGACTGACCAAATCTGACGGTCTGTACTTCCCCCTCCACGCTGCGCACACTGGTAGCGGTACCTTTTTTTTATCGTGCGAAAAATCCCCACGGATACACTCCCACCGGAGCCGGTTGGGAAGGTTATTTCGGACTCGAACCGACTAAAACGCATGCCGTCTTTGGTTCTTCAGTTGCCGGAGGTGAGGTAGTAGTCAACGTATCCCTCACACCCCGGCAGACCCAGGGCCTTCTCTTCGAGATGACCCCCGTCGGGTGTAGGGACCACGGTGTCCCCATCTAGCCCCCGAGTATGGGAAGGCGCACTTTGCGCCGCGCCGCCACGTCCTGCTTCTGCTAGAGTGACAGGCGGCTTCACCCGTCACCCCCAGGCCCGTGACTGGTAGCGGTACCTTCCGCGCCCGTAGTCAAACTATTATGAAGGTATAATATCGAAATCAATGAGGAGATAGATAAATGTTCTTACCCTCGCCCGGTCGAAAGCTGAAGCCTGATGAGGCCTGATGTCGTCAACGGGGGCGGGGTCGAATAATTCATTCGTCTTATACGCCACTCCGGGATACTTTTTGCGACGAGGAATCGCTGGCTCCATAGGCCCTGTAACAAAAGAGAAATTGTGAAACCCTTGTAAATTTAGGGTCTCCAGATTAATTCCAGGTTTCGAGGCAGAGTAAGGCCTAAAAAATTCTTCTTGAAATTCAAGTTTAGAAATTAATAAGTAGGGGTATAATTTTAGTTCATTTATTTAGGTTTTAGTTTTGTTAGGTTAGGGAAACGTTCCCGAAGCTACATATGGTAGGACTCTGGGTGCACTCCATATTGGAATAAAAAATAATATTTAGAATTTATTTAAAAAAATATTTTCCGTTTAATTTGCATTATTTACTCTCCAAACCGGTACAATAACTACAATATAATAAAAAAAACCAAATGATAATTTTTTAAGTCAATATTTAGTATCTTCGGAGTACGGTTACTACCAGGTGCTTTCAGCTTCGGGCACCTTTCCTTAACACCCTGTAGGTATATAAAAACTATAATATTCAAGCCTAAAATATCTGCGCAGAGTGGTAATCGAACTCGCAACCTCTGATTCTCTACGCACTCTACCACAATGCGAGTCACGCTCTCATTGCGACACACTTCTGTTGTCTGTTCTCCACACACAATTATGCATATAATTCTGCCTCCATAACTCTCTCTTTTATTACCTCACTATGAATAATAATACATAATAAATTGTGTAATACCGTCATATATGAGTAAGAATGAAAGTAATATTGTAAGGAGTGTTACATATGACTCCCCATACCTGGAGGTTAGACGGGGACACCGTGGTCCTTACACCCGACGGGGGTCATCTCGGAAGAGAGGGCCCCGGGTCTGACGAGGTGCGAGGGATATGTTGGCTACTGTCTCATTGACATAATGGGCCTAGTTACTATGTCATAAAATCCCTTAAAAATCAATTCAATTCAGAAAAAAGTGAACGCTTCGACGGGACTCGAACCCTAGCATTTGAATTCTCCTATCCTCTCGCCCTCTATCCTTCCTATCCTTCCACCTTCTCCGACGTGGTCAAGACGTCGCTCCGTGGCTCAGCGGTTAAGGGATTCCCCTGTAAGGGAACGATTGCGGGTTCGAGTCCCGTCGGAACAATAACTTTTTTGAATCTAAATTGATTTGAAACAGTTAGCATTCTAATTGCTTTTAAACTTTGCTTCGCTGTGTGCTTGTATGCCACCTAAGTGGTATAAAAATAGTTTAATTACTTACCTCTTTGTATGGGCAGCACGGAAGGTGGCGTGGGTGCAGGTGCTGGCTGCTTCACCACGCCCTGCTGCTGTTCTTTGTACTCGTGCCATTTGTAAGTGCTACGGTATTCCGAATGCAGCTGGAACAAGGAAAGGCAGGTTTTGAATAAAAGAATGCATGATGTCAATCATATTTATTATTGTACCTAGCTGGTTTCGGCTTGCGGCATTCTTAAAGGTTTACATAGTATAATTTATTACCCAAACTAGCTGACCCGCGCGACTTCGTCTGCGTCACCCCGTTTTTGCAACATTTTTCATTCCTGCTCCGCACTTGTTAGTCGTAGCATAATGTTATATACATATAAACCTTCCTCTTTAACCATTCTATCTAATGAAACAAACCGCATCAAAATCCGTTGCGTAGTTCTAAAGATATAAGCATACAAAGGGACAAGAAAAATAGGGACAGAAAACGCGACTTTATTTTATACTATGTAGTGATGATGATAGTGATAGTGATGATGGAACCCCCCGACAGACGTCTTTTGACGAAGAGAAGACGCATCTCCTCCTAACCTAACTTAACCTATTTACTTGTCTATTTTTCCGTGGCAGGGTGTCATATTCCGCAAACGTTGGTAGATATGTTTGGTGGGAAATCTACCCTATTTGGTAGCAGATTTATTACTTTGATTATTTTTTGTTCATTTGATGACAAAATTTCAAGTGTGTGGACAAACATTTCCAATAATTTATCATAGTTCGGGTACTTTGGGATAACTTGCACTTCAAACTACATGACAACTACCTTTCTTAGTCTCTCCGTGACCTTGCCTGCTGAAAGGTAGTCGAAACGTCCGACTTAAAATAAATAATACCTACCAAAACAATAATAACGAATAATAATACATAGATACCCTACATAACACCACGGCTAATAATAACCTTGTGTTGTGTTTCCAGCGGTGAGTAGGATAGCCAGAGCTCACTAGAGAGGTTTTGTGTTGTCAGTGGGAAGACCGAGGAACCCTTCTTTGTCTTCTGCACTGACAGCACAGATACTCTTTTAACCTTCTCCCTTCACCCCTCCCCTTCCCTCCTCTTCTCTATATGGTTGGCAGCACGAATGTGTAGACCCTGGTGTTGCAAACGTCCATAGGCCACGGTAACCACCTGCCACCTAAGTGATGTAAAAAAAAATGTATAATTTATTTTTTGGCGTTGGTAGCCCTAAATTATCGATATCGGTATACATGGAGATGTAATGGATTTCTAACTGTAATATCGATATTCAGAATATTCAGTGCTATGGAGAATGTTCGCAAATATTATTTTCTGTCTAGACACAGTATTACAATTACACGGACATAATGTCCGTGTAATTATCATTTATTTGTCTCGTAACAACATTAAAAATAGCTTTGTTTGTGTCTTCGAGCGAGTGAACTTAGATCCGGGTCTTATTATTGCGCACGAAACTCTAATTCATTTTTACTATGCGTTTCTATACTTTGTAAAATATAGCTTGGGTCCTATGACAGATGTCAAAATTAGGTTCATAGGGATGCACGAAATTCGATGAAAATATCGATACTACCAGCTATTATAGATGCATGTTACATATAATTAGGTTTAATTTAATTGTATGTATGTATTTAATTGTAATGAGAACGGAATATACGTAGCATACAAGGCGTCGGCACTCGTACTGATGAGAAAAAGATGTTGGCGCGTGTATCTTATGCCTATATCATGGCCCAAGAGCCAAACGCGGCGTGTCTTCTTACAAAATCCAAAAACAGGTTCAGGACGTTGATGGATTGAATGTAGGATTTTATTTACTCAATATTATTTAGGATCAAGTTTATTGAAATATAAATATTATTATGATATTAAAATACCTAAGCAATAAGATTAAATTCTATTTAATTTTTTCTTATATCAATTTCAATTTTAAATTAAGCTTTATTCAAAATATGGATAGTTTATAGTATGTCACGATGATTCATCGCCCATCACTAATTAGCTCGGTATGCCCATAAAGTATGACATTGACAGCTACTGTATTCATTATTAGAAAATTCAAAACTTCATGTGCGGGATTTCACTGACAGCTGTCATAGGACCCAAGCTACATTTTACAAAGTATAATGAGTTGATAACTGTCAAAATGACATTTCGATGCCCGTTGCTAACTTCGGTTTTGTACTATGTCCTATATTCTCATTTGAAACGCATAGTACGTAAAATTAAAGGACCTAGTTGGGTTAAATCTTATATACCGTTTCAGGAATTATTAGCACAAGCAAGATAAACAGAGTGCATTATTTAAATTTGGTTTTCGACGAGTATCTATCATATTAATCAATTTAACCTATTGCCATCCAGTCTATCTCAGGACCTCGATTCAACTACTTGTCAAAACACGGATATTGAAAAATGACATAAAGAGATAATTTCATTCTTTCATTCACTCTACTAACTGCCGTTTAAGAGACTGCCGAGATTGAGAGACTGAGAACAGCTACGCTGTTACGTGTAGCTAGCTAGCAGACTATACGACCCGAAAGTTTAGATCCATGAAATGTTCGACCATAAATATTAAATCTACAAAAGATTTCCTTGTTCGACCTTATTTCGAGTAGTTTTTGTGGGTTCAACACGTACCTACGTACGTGTTGAACCTACAAAAATATGTGTTTGATCAATGTTCTTAATCGGTCTCAGTACGGTAACAAAAAAAGGTTAAGTTGTGTATTACATTTGGTTAGCAACAGGTTAACGTAACACACAGACTGGTGGTACGAAAAAGTATTCAGACTATAACTATTTTCAAACTAAATTATCCTATTCGTTCTCATTCCAATACACGGAATTCAAAACATCAAAGTCACTGAAAATAGACATCGAAGCTCAATAAAATCGATCTGTGTACATTCACACACATATACACATCCAGTGTACACAAACACACAGTGAATGTACAAATATATACACATGGTTTCATTTCAGGCGATGCGACGTCACGATGCTCATCCATTATTCTGAACATGGCAACTTGGACAGTAGAGTGACTATGAGAAAGTTGAATGTGGGATATTTGCATGTTTATTGGTGTGAATCACAGATATAGTATTTTTTTTATTTTTTTTTTATACAACTTAGGTCGCAGACATAGCTGAACATAGCTGATCAAATTATGTAATAGACCATCTCTGTACCTACCTATGTTTCACAATAAAGATATTTGAATTTGAATTTGAATTTGAATTTGAATTTGAAGACAAGCACGCGGCCCACCTGATGGTAAGTGGTTACCGTGGCCTATGGGCGAGTGTAACACCAGAGTATAGGCTAGATACGATTAACCGTCTGCTCCGGATCACCAAACTACAAGTATAAGGCATAAGTTTTCCGCACTTTCCTGTACATTAAGTGCTAAGTTGTTTATCGATATTCGTCTGAGTAAGAGCTTAAGGGAAAACAGTGCGTGCACTATCTAAAACAAACCAAAAGTACCAAAACTTGGTATGATGTAAGTATTCTAATGTTACCACATACCTTACATAAACACATCTGTTCAAAAATTTGAACGAAAGAAAGAAAAACATTTATTAAGCATACGTACAGGACACATATAAACAATTGGGTTATTTTATAAGGTTATTTTTTAATAAATAGTCATTTCTTTGTAGTTTTTAATGCTCAGTCTGGGTAAAGTGAGAATGTAGCGCAAAAATGATCGTTTTCGTTTACAAAAAACGAGAATATATAAATACCATTTACAAAATTCTGTTCAAAGTTCAAAGGAGGTAGGACACGACGGTATATCCGTCCCAATCGAGCAGTCCGACTGGGGAAGTACCTCCACCCAACAGAATATCACCGTTTAATAACCTTGTGTTGTGTTTTCGGTGGTGAGTAGGGTAGCCAGAGCTCACTAGAGAGGTTTTGTGTTGTCAGTCGGAAAACCATGGGCTTATCCTATATATTTTGCGCTGACGACAAAGAATGTCTCTGTTCTTACAGGGGTTGCGGCACGAGTGTTATTCCTCTGGTGTTACACTCGTCCATAGGCCACGGTAACCACTTACCATCAGGTGGGCCGCGTGCTTGTCTGCGACCTAAGTTGTATAAAAAAAATCCCAGAATGCTGTCTAGTGTGGTCACCATAACGATAATAAGCTATTTACACGTTCAATTAAGTCGCTAGTTTGAACGACATGACATACTAAACTCATAACCCATTTCACGTGCTGACAATAAAAAGGACATATTGCGAACTAATGAATGACGAATGAGGAACGAATGAACTGCAACAGAGATAATAAAAATTGTAGCTAATGTTTGTCATTCAATCACATTACGAAGAGACCTTTATTTCAACGAGTGGAAATCTCATAGATGCCGTATATTTTTATACTAGCTGACCCGCGCAACTTCGTCTGGGTCATCCCGTTTTTGCAATATTTGTTATGCTTGCTCCGCACCTGTTGGTTGTAGCATGATGTTATAGACATAATATAAACCTTCCTCTTTAACCATTCTATCTATTAAAATAAACCGCATCAAAATCTGTTGCGTAGTTTTAAAGATTTAAGCATACAAAGGGACAAAGTGACAGAGAACGCGACTTTATTTTATACTATGTAGTGATTAACAACATTGGTGTTAAGCTCTAACCATCGCTGCAAAGCTAACAATAGATATTTAGACTGATTTTAACCATTGAATATCCTTTTAACTGACGTAAGTTTATGTGACGATTTAATAGTCATTAAGTTGAGAAAACATCAATATTATACTCAATTTGTTTAGGTACTTAAAAGTAAACAATCTTGTGGCAACTTTTTATAAAAACACGTGTTAGACAAATAAACTGGGCTAACTAACTGACTAACTAGTGGTTCGATACAGGTTTTTAATTTTCAAAATGCGGTACTAAGCAGAAAAGTATTTTTATATTGAGTTTTTAAACAAAACATATTAGAAAGACACACTAAGATTGTTTATGTTTATTTAAGTACTTAAACACATTGACTATAGGTATTTTAACTCATTGAATGAATATAATCTGTGTGTTTCTATGTATAAATATGCATGAGGGGTTAGCTCTTCTCCTTTTTGTCTTTGGGTTATCTTGATTTTTACAGTCAGCTAGTGTCCTCTGACCTTAAAACCCCTGCTGGCTAGTGAGGTTTATTTGGATTTCAAGGTTTTGTATGGATCATGGTTCTATAAATACTCTGTTGTTTCTGAGAAAAGTCTACACCTTCTATATTTACCGATATGTCTAGAATAGCTTTTAGATTTTATGTCTAGATATTAGGTTACCTTCAGTTCAAGGTAACGGTAGGTGTCAGAAATTTCAGAAGTAACATAACAGCATTTTGACAGCGCCTGTCAATCGGTTGTGTGACATTATAGACGGTAGTTAAAAATGGCGGCTTATATTTTTAAAATAATTGTTTAGTATTGTAAGTGGCCAGTGACCTACACTAATAATGAATACATTTCATTACTGGATGACAGTTTTTGGAATAATGACACTCGTCTACGGAAAACTCGAGTAGAAATAAACTTAATTAGGAAAATTTGGAGGTTAAAATGTCAATCTACCTCTCTCAACATATTCCAGTATGAAAATATTTAGCAGAAAAATTTTTCAATGAAATATTCAAATTAATCAGGGTTTACGACTATATAACCGCATAATATACATGGCTGACAACGAAAGTGGTTAGCGCATAACGTAAAACGTCGTATCTGGCCCGTTTTCCTCAAGAACCTTCCACTACATTATATTTTATGGACGTTATTCAAGAATTATGAACGCGAACACAAGAAAAGTCAAGATTTCGTTCCAAGAATTTTTTTCTCGAGAATAGTATTCCCATAAGGGTTTGACTTTGTTAATCTTAACATACTGCTACAAATTTTTAATGAGTATGGAGTAAACGTGTAATAATAACTCTTTTATATACATACATATGCTAACGCCCGTAACCCCCGAAGGGGTAGGCAGAGGTGTATTAAATACCCACATTTCGCTAACTTCCACCAATTGGGCACTTTTCAAAAAAATATATATAATATATAGTACGCCAAAAATGAATTCCTAACCGAAAATGTAGCAGTTAAATAAATCTGGAAAAAAAATTGACCCGATTCCTTGCTATGTAGTGTGAATCACAAGGAAATTAATTGTGTGCTTAGTCGCAAAAGCACTACGAATTAACATCTTGGAGAGTATGAGACCGAAATCACTCCTCTATAAACCAATATTATATTAAGCGTTGTAAAAGTGCTGCAAAATAATTAAAAATGAATCAGAAAAATATAATGTCTTACGGTATTCCTCAAGGTACCTTTCTAGGACCACTATATTTTGGGACATTAATTGTATAATGAAATGATAAATGAAATATCTCAGTGTCAAGACAAATTTACAGGTGAAACGGTATCCAGTGCAACTGCTGTACTTTTTTATGATTCGGTTACTGGTTCATTCAAATAGTAAGTAAAGATATTGTTTTTTCCATCGTTCTCTACTAATTTATTATTGTACCTAGCCGGATCTCCACTAATTTATTATTGTACCTAATTAAATTTATTTATTATATAATAAATATTCTAGGACAATCTACACAACGCCACCTAGACCCATGGTAAGCATAGTTTAACTAGCTTGTGTTATGGGTTCTAGAATGCGGATAAACATACTTGGATACTTTTTTTTTGTAAATACAATATTTTACATAGAAACACTCAGACCAATGCAAATATTCATATTCATGCACACTAATATTTGCACTGAGCGAGAATCGAACCCGCGCCTCCTGCGTAGCAGTCGCGTTCACTATCGCCATGCCACGGAGGTCGTCATCGATATATAAAGGTTTTGGCATATCACCTCACTATTATCTAACCGTCGTCAGTGGCGGACATTTTCGCAATCTATCCGACCATAATAACCAGATGCGGTCATATCATCTCGACCATTCATCACGCCCATGTCTCACGAAATTCAGCACAGCTTATGTCGATATTTAGAGAAAGGGAGGGACTATATTTTGCGTCAAATGTCCATAGCCTTTCGTACCTACTGTGAAAGGGTTTCCTACTTTAGTGCGAAAGCCGTTTCATCGAATTTTGGTAGAAAAGATAGATTCAACGACTTCTATTCTGTGTATATTGTACCTACACTTAGGTGAACCAAGGGTACAAAAAGTTAACCGTGAAACACCTAGTTGTACAAGGGTCAGAAAAGTGTTGACTCGGTGTTTATAAGAAACAAAAAAAGTTCTTCTTCTGTCAAATCGAAGGCATTTTTGAGTTGCCATCGGTGAAAAATTGAAAATGTAAAAACTCGCGGGAGCATTCTTTTTTGAATTTAAGAACTCATTCCATTTCAAGGTAACAAAAACATTGTCTAGTCGGCTACAACCCTCTGCCATTACGTCAGGGAGTCAATTTCTCGCGTCAAGGCAGGCGCAACAACGCCACACGGTGAGACAAACATCTATACAACAATAGAGGTTTTTCTTTGCGTTGGCAACATTGTTCTATAGAGTTTGAATTATCTGTTTTTTTTTTAAGTTATCTCCATGGAAAACAAAACACAAGTGGAAGTGTTATGTAGTCGGTGCACGCGTGTCATTGCTGTGCGAATTTACGACTATATGAAACTTTTTGTAAGAATACCTCTAAACTTCTTCGTAAATATTCAAGCTTGTTCGATTCAAAGTATGATTTTTTTTTATAATAGCACGCCTATAGTGGGGTAGGCAGAGGTGCTAGCACCCACATTTCGCCAGTTTATATTTAGGTCCCAATGTAATAGGTGGCGAGCCTATTGCCATTAACCGGGCACTTATAAACCTGCGATAAATACACACATAACTTCGAAAGGCATCGCAGTCATTGGTGTGTGCCATGGTGAACCTGGGATCGAACCCGAGACCTCGTCTCAGCAGTCCATTACCCATACCACTAGGCTACACAATTAATGATACACCATTAATATTTTTTTATCTACAGCAAAGTAATCGCTATTTTGAATGGTAACAAATGTCCTTGAGAGTCAAATCAATGTCATCGGGAAGTTAGCGCACATCCTAAATAAATGGAGAGGCTCTGGCAGAGGTTGTCTTCTCAAGATTGGGATGTCTGATGGCAGCTGTTCTTGGAAAAGTCGATATATCAATCAAATTCGGACCTCGAGCAGACTCCGGAGTCCGATGTGAAAGCTTCAGATTTGACTGGGACTAACGTAGGGATGATGATCATTCAAAATCAATAATTAAACTTCAAACGGATTAGTAGTTCATTTTAACACGTAACACGGTATGGGTAAAGTACTGCTGAGACGAGGTCTTGAGTACTTTTCGATGCTTTTCGAAGTTATGTGTCTATTTAACGCAGGTTCATAAGTGCCCGGTCAATGGCAATAGGCTCGCCACCTATTACATTGGGACTTAAACATAAACTGGCGAAATGTGGATGCTAGCACCTCTGCCTACCCCTTCAGGGATATAGGCGTGAGTTTATGTTATGTTATGTTTAACACAGTCACAGCTACACGTTAACTTTTGACCACGAGCACAGATAATTATACAACTTAATTAAATACAATACAATTAATTCAATAGTCCATCCATTACTTAACCATGGTGTCAAAACGCGTTACTGAGGTCTATATAAGGGTTCATTACAGGGCATTTGGAGGTTCAATTTGGGTGTACGTAATAGAATATTGAAGTACTGGATGGAATTGCAACAAGTGGTCACTTAAACGATGGGTTCTGTACGTGAATTTTCTTAGCTTCTCTAATAAATCTAAAATGCAATTTGATAAAATAAATATAGTGTTTACGATTTATTTCTCGAATGAATAATAATTTAATGATTTAGACGAGCATTTCTTGCTTGCAGAAGTAGATAATAAATATGTAAGAAGATTAATTTAAAACACTTTCTGCAGAATATGTCCGGATCCTCTATTTTTTATTACATTTATATATTTTTTTTACATAGATAGCAAGGCTAATCTAGTTTCTAATACGGGACTCAGAAAAAGCAATCATCTATTCTTCAAGGACCAACCAAGTTTTTATCCATTAAGCTCACAAGAACATCCGGGTATCTCGTAAATAGATTAAATAAAGCACAAGTTCGTTCTGCAAAGTACGAAGTCTTCCGAAGTTTTGGATTGGTTACTTTTAGACGAATAGAAGTACTTTTTGTGTGTTATAATTATTACTGCAGTGCATATAGCAGGATAAACAAATTTGTAATGAATAAGGTATCGAGAGAGTGGAGCATTGCGATTGGTGGGCTTCACACTTACTCAGGTTCACAGTAGGCAGGTTGCCTATCGTAATGCTCCGCTCTCTACCTTGCGAATTTAATAGTTTTTCGTGTTACGGGCACTGGTTCTATTTTCAAGACGTAAACTTGTATTTGACAAGTTGCAATAATGTCATAGACTTCATTTTAAATGCGAATGTGTTAAACTTGTGTATAACTTGTTGACTATATTCATTTATTCATTTGTGCATTCATAATTTGCGATACATGGGTACTAATACATACATACTGGGCGAACGAACAAGTGCTTCAGACAGTCTCAATACATGTATAAAACAAGTCTTCAATAAGTTTTTGACAAGTCTTCAACAAATTTTGTGTCAAAATAGTTTCAAAATTGTATAACTGTTGCAAACCCGTGCAACTTCGTTTGCCTTACAAAACATGTCCTCCATTTTTTTCAATATTTTTATTTCTATTTTATTTCCGTCATATTTTTTTTGTATGCATAATTCAATCCGTAATAGGGCATTAAAACCATGGTTCTACCAACTAGAGAAGTTCCTCTCTACGGGACTCTAATAACATATCAGCAACACAATATAACCAGCGGCGCCATGCCATTTTCAGTTACTTAATTTGATAGCTCCTATCCGATTTGGCATCCGTCTCTTTGTGTGAGGTTATTGACTTGGACTAGGATAGTACAAGTCTTCTGAAGGTCAACTGATTTGAATATATTTGTTTATTACTGCATACCTATTTATCGAAATAAAATCTGTATAAGTATAAAAAAAATAAAATCACTCCTATATCCCCTAAGGGCTAGCACCCACATTTCACCAGTTTATGTTTAGGTCCCAATGTAATAGGGGCGAGCCTATTGCCATTAACCGGGCACTTTTAAACTTGCGATAAATACACACATAACTTAGAAAAGCATCGCAAAGCCAATGGTGTGTGCCATGGTAAACCTGGGATCGAACCCTAGACCGAGACCGAGAGAAAGAAAGTAACACCCAAACTAAATGTAAATAAAAAATTGCATTGAGCGAATATCGAACCTAAAGACATTGCATTCGAACGCTGTACAGCTACGGAACAGAAGTCTTCTGTTAGTTGCCAATTGCTTAGTGAATTATGTTGAATCTTACACACATCTAACACTATTGTGGCCACAAGCTATAGAGCAGGCTGGGCACTTCTCGGTTTAATATCCTTGATGACTAACATACGGTCGAAATGACACAAGGTCCGTAATTCCTGAGATCTTTTAAGATATATCCGCAGATTTATTCGTTTACCCACTCTCTTGTAATTAGGTCAGGTCGTCGCGTTAGTGTCGTAAAGAGGTCTAGTGTCGGCTAGAGCGCTCGGGTGTGATGGCTAAGTGTCGTGAGAGCGTTCACGTCACATTTTTAGCTTTAATGTTGGGGAATTTATAAAGATTTCGTGTGGGTAAGTATTTTTTATATCACTTAGGTAGCAGACAAACACAACCACCTGATGGAAATTGGTTACCGTGGTCTATGGACGTTTGCAACACCAAGGACGTCACACACGTGCTGCCTACCCTGTAGAAACCCCCTTCTAATGCTCTTCTTGAAGAAACCAATATTGTAGTCGCTTGGGAAAACCACGGCAGGGATTCATTCCACAGCTTGAGCGTGCGCGGGATGAAACTCCTTTCATACCGCACAGTGCGCACCGTTTCCGTTCAGTGTGTGAGGATGAACTCCCTCTCTATGGCGAGTGGTGCGATGATAGAAAGTAGGTGTGGGCATTATGTCGAACAATTCTTCTGAATACAAGCCATTATACAGATGGTAGAACATACACATGGACTGCTGAGACGAGGTCTTGGGTTCGATCCTACGTTACCATGGCACACACCAATGACTTTCCGATGCTTTTCGAAGTTATGTGTGTATATATCGCAGGTATATATGCCCGGTTAATGGTAATAGGCTCGCCACCTATTACATTCGGACCTAAAACATAAACTGGCGAAATGTGGGTGCTACTGCGGCCTACCCCTTCGGAGATAAAGGCGTGAGTTTATGTTTATGTAGAACACACACAGTGAGGCAAAACTCCCTCCTGATGTTCAGAGGTTCCACTCCGCCTGAGAGTATGGGATTGTCGAAAATCCTTAGCACCCGTCGTTGTACCGAGTCGAAGGGATGGGGTCAAGCTGGCATGTAGGAGCGCCGGCAAAGAGGTGACAGCAATACTCTATGCGGGGCCGAATTTTGCGCACGAAAATAAAAAAATTGCCAGTCTACTTTTAAAGTAACTGCATTAGCTCCTACAATAGGCTGCCTGGTACCGTTGCGAACAGTAACCTCGGTCTATGTAAGCTGAAGCGCTGGACCAATAGCTGACCGATTTCTGCTAAAGCTAAATTCGCAATGGTCACGCGATCATTCTCGGTTGGTGAAAGAACGTTTATAACTATACGATTTACCGTTGCTTTTATAGGAGCTCGTGGTAATCAACTTAGTTAGTACATTGTAAGGTTAAGGAAGTTAGGTTAGTCAGGTTAGTCTTAGGATGGGTGAAAATACCACAGAATAAAAAAAACTAGTAGAATCGTTCGTTCAATCATTCATATGTCTACGCCCATAAACCCTGAAGGGGTAGGCAGAGGTGATTTTCGGCCACTATGATTATTGGTTCCACGTGTCCCCTATCCACCCTTCGATCCCTATTTACCCCATTTTACGGTACCTAAACAAATGGAGTATAGATATCAAAACATAATACCTATAATTTGATCATAATCTCACTGATATTAAAGTATACCTCATCACATTTACGGTAATATGTATCTTGTCCGTCCGGTATCTCTCTTATCATGATATTGTAACTGCAAACAATGTTAATATCGCATATTAAAATGTAAAATGACTCATTGTAACTCTTATTTATTGCACAAACGATAATGTATCAGACATTTCCTCCATCTGAGAGCCAATCTTGATGTCAAAGTTTGTGATTCTCAAACGGCTACTAGCTGAGAAATTCTGTAGCACTAGCATGAAGTTATCGAATTCGTAATGTAAAGGTTTCCAGAGAACGTAGCATTGCGATGGGCAGTCTGCCTCTTGTGAACCTATGTGCGTGTTTAGCCCGCCAATCGCAATGCTCCGTTCGCAATGCTAATGATATATATATATATATTGCCTATTAGATTGGGACCTAAACATAACTGCCTACCCCTTCGGGGATAAAGGCGTGAGTTATGTATGTACATAAGTTTCTTTACTCAAAACTTACGTGTGAGTAAGTAACAGAGTATATGAACAAATAAATACATTTGATTTGATTTGATTTGATTTGATTTGAACGGTAAAACGTTTTTCTATAAACCTATCAAATTGTCAGATATAAAAGGCTGTCATAGTACATATTTAAATTCGGTAATAAGGAGACTGTTGCTCTATTCAACCTATTAATAATAAGTTTATGGGTAGTAATATTTATTAAGTAGCAATACATGCAGAGATTTAATATGACGGAGCATCAGCCAGCTCTATCACAGCACAGAAGGTGCAACGGGAGTTCAAAATATATCACAAGTAAAGCTAAGTAGAAGGTGCAGCGTGAACAGGATCACAATTCCACGCAGGTGGAGATGCGAGCAACAACTAGTCATCATTCTCTGAACCTTTTTCCCCAACTCAGTTGGGATTGGCTTTCCAGTCTAACTGTGATGCAGCTGAACTTTGATATTTTCCGTGAAGGGACTGCTATCTGACCTCCACAACCAATGGTACAATGACCAATGGCGATTTTAACTTCCAAGTTAGACTGGTTGGACTTTTTGAGGGCTTCAACTACCCGTAACTACTGCCATAGATGTTTGTATGGCAACCGGGACCGAGACGGCTTAAAGTGCTTTCCGAGGCACGACCAGACCAGTGCAAACAGCCATATTCAGGCCTACAACTTTTAGCACTGAGCGTGAATCGAACCCGCGCCCCGTGCGCAGCTGTCGCGTTCACTACCGTCACGCCAACAACTAGTACCTATTCTTATAAAAAGTAAAAAGGCAGCTCGCTCGCCCAGGTACAGTTATGTACGAAAGTCGGTCAACATTTTGCAGTTCCATTGTAGTCCAAAAGCAGACCGTCTGTGTAGAACCTTATTTACATTCTGAGGTTAATGTGAATATCATTTATAACAAATTTCCCATGACTTTCGCTGCCATTGTTGTTCTTTGTCACTATAATTTAAGTTTCCCATGAAGTATCTAAGTAATTAATACCTACCTATATTGCTTGTTTGTGCAAACTTTCACGTTTTATATTTAGGTTTTTATTGCAGAAAACTATGTAGGTATTCATTACACAGAATCAACAATTACTTTTTGGCTACTAACTACAAATTGCTTCTTGCTACTAACTGCTAACTGCTTTTTGCTACTAACTACTAACTGCTTTTTGCTACTAACTACTAACTGCTTTTTGCGACTAACTGCTAGCTGCTTTTTGCTACTAACTAATAACTGCTTTTTGCTACTAACTACTAACTGCTCTTTGCGACTAACTGCTAGCTGCTTTTTGCTACTAACTAATAACTGCTTTGAGCTACTAACTAATAACTGCTTTTTGCTAGTAACTACTAACTGCTTTTTGCTACTACCTACTAACTGCTTTTGATAACTAACTACTAACTGCTTTTTGCTACTTACTGCTTACTACTTTTTGCTACTAGTTACTAACTGCTTTGAGCTACTAACTAATAACTGCTTTTGGCTACTAATTACTAACTGCATGCTCCTCCAGCTACATAAGCCACAACCCGTTACTATAAAATAATAAAGTTAATACCGTGTCCCCACCGCGCTAAAACAAATATTTGAGGAGCCTTCATGACCTTCAAGTGTTTACACTCCGTCTATGTTTGTGTAAAAAGCGAACAGTACGAGGAATTATAAAGTCCTTGAATTGTAAAACATAACATAACATAAACTCACGTCTATAGCCCCGAAGGGGTAGGCAGAGGTGCTAGCACCCACATTTAACCAGTTTATGTTCAAGTCCCAATGTTATAGGTGGTGAGCCTTTGCCATTAACCAGGCACTTATAAACTTGTGATAAATCCACACATAACTTCGAAACGCATCGAGAAGTCATTGGTGTGTGACATGGTAAAACCTGGGATCATTTATTTTAACATTTACATTTCACCAACTGTCCTACGTAATAGAGGGTGAGCCTATTGCCATGTTTCAGGCACTTTGTTGACTCGAGGCATGCATCTGAGGCAGAGTCTAGGCTGTATGTATCTGTCTAATGTTAATGGGAAGAGATGAGGCCCCTATTGTACTCTGCCGGGAGCCACGTGACATCTATAATAAGAAGGTAGTTTGTAATGTTTTGGTTGTAACTCCAAGATTAATTGTATAGTGTTTTAATCTGTAAACACAATAAAATAGTTTCACCATAAATCATTTCGACGGAACGAAGCGATTGCAGTGTCGCTTCACTAGTTTGTGTTAATTAAAATATCGAAATGTAACAGTCGGGGCTTTCGTCATGGCGCGTTGCGGCGGCCATCTTTCTTTTTGTACATTTGACACTAGTATAATTATAAGTATATTATAATAGTTATATAGTATATTATAATAGTTATATTGATGTTTCATTGTTTACTTCTTTATGCGATTTGTTTATGAAGGTTTTATGTGAAAATATTTGAAAGGGGTTTTATAGGGTTTACAAGGTTTCAAATGGATACCTAAACTCGATTTACAGAAACTTAATCTGGTTGAAATTCGATACAGGAATTATAAGACTAAAAATTATAAGACTTATAGGCTTTCAATCTCGAGAAAAGAAAACGTTGCCATAATTTGCGGCAAAATCAAAATTACAAGCAGGTAAAGCAGCAGGCACCAGTTATTTTCAATATAATTATAATACAAGTCAACAAAGAGACAAGTAAATACCAAATGCCGGCAATTGGTGTGCAGAGATTAGCATAATATTACAGGTAAGGACTGGCAGAATGCTGCGAGGAACAGCGACAGTTGGCAAGTTAAAATTTGCATACCTAATGTACAATGGGCCTCAAAAGTTCGTGAACAATTCGGAACTAAATTTGTATGAAGTGATGTCACTTCACAACTACGAGTCTTAGAAGCTACTGGATAATAGATCTACTTATTAATGTAATTGAGTTTAGGATACCACTTGAATGAGTTTACTTATCACTACATAGGGCTTGTACACAAAACTGCAATGCGACGCGATGCGATGCGATGCGAATCAACGAAAAAATCTATCGAAATAACTGTTTTGCGAACTCGCATCGCAACGCATCGCAATTCTGTGTACAAGCCCATAGTATAAAATAAAGTCGCTTTCTCTGTACCTATATCCCTATATCCCAATGTACGATAGATAGATAGATAGATAATTCTTTATTGTACACCTTAGAACAATGTTAGCAGTAGGACAGTAATAATCTTTACACTTTGTGTGTTATAAAATTCGGTTACTCGGTAATGAAAGTGGTATGTGGGTCTTTTTACGCTAGTAATATTAATTTCTATGGCCCTCATATTTTTTTTTGTTTTATCGTGCGAAAAATCCCCCCCCACCGGAGCCGGTTGGGTAGGTTATGTCGGACTCGGACCGACTAAAACGCACGCCGTCTTTGGGTCTTCAGTTGCCGGAGGTAAGGTAGTAGCCAACATATCCCGCGCAACCCGTTAGACTCGGGGCCTTCTCTTCGAGATGACCCCCGTCGGGAAACGTGTAGGTATACGTACTGAGAAATTCTTAACAAAAACTATCAATAACATAATAGGAAACCAGTAACCTCTGTGCATTCGCACTGTTGCACTATCGAGGTAATTACAAATTCTAACATTACATAAGTTACCAAAGTAGGTAAACAGTACTGTGACGTCACGCATGTTAATTTCTTCTCATTTTAGTACATTGTAAAACACGCGTCAACCATAAAATGATTGTACAATGCACGATTACAGGGAAAATAAACTTAATTACGATTGCATAACAATTATTTTTATTTGAGGCTACCACGAAAATAAAAACAAAAATGGCAGCTGAATTGCAACGGACAGTAATTATTTTGCTTAACTTTAAAAGAAACGACCTTAATTTAAGACAAGTTATGAAATACAAGGACATACCTAAACGTGTCGCAATATTTTGTCTAGTGGGTTTGTTTTTGGTATTTTTGTATAGTTTCTACCACAGAACAGAAAAAGCTAGTAAAAATGTGACTCGACAGATTCTATAGCAGAATCGATGTCGCCAAACTCACATATTTAACCGTTAATAACACATTGCATTACTAGTAAAGAACTGTTTTGATTGTTTGTATTTATATACTACCTTCTCGGCAAAATATTACGTAAATGTAGACACGGCATACCATTTTACCGTGACCGTGTCAGAAGTGCGTGACCGTCGCCTATTCAGCTGCGTGATAGTTGAACTTAAATGAAACCGTGGACCGACTGATGGCCGTGTCAGCACAACTCTAGTTTGTGTGCCCATGTGCCACAAGTTGTCACGTCTTGATACTACGCTGTCCGGCCCGCTGTTTATGTCACAAATCTGTGCGCACCACTACAATATGGTTCATACTGTTGAGTTTGTCCTTCGTTGCTCAAAAAAGGCACAGCTATGACACGCGTACCTCGCCTACTTACACTTCCACTTGTTTTTATTTACCAGGTTTTCTACCTTGTATTCAATACTCAACGACTGCTAACCTGCCTTCTGTACCATTCATTTTTCACGGAGGTAGGACACGACGGTATCTCCCGTCCGAAATGAGCTGTCCAACTGGGGAAGTACCTCCGCCCTACAGAAGACCGCGGTCATAATAACCATCGTGTTGTGTTCCCGCCGGTAAGTAGGGTAGCCAGAGCTCACTGTACCCCTCCTTCCCCTCCCCTTCCAAGCCTCCCCACCCCTTCCCACCTCTCCCCCTTTCCTTTCAGGGTGGGCAGCGCGTGTGTGACATCCTTAGTGTTGCACACGTTCATAGGCCACGGTGGCCGCGCCACCTAGTTAGCATAAAAAAAAAAAAATCAGTTTCTCTCGAGAAATTACCACTCCTTCGGTGCCCCCCCCGAGACGGTGGACCCTGGGCACGTGCCCCGGGTGCCCCTATGTTGAAGACGGCTTTGGGTATATATAGGTAAGTATATAGGGGGTATATATATGTATATGTAGATAGGTACCAACTGTAATTTAACCTGTAACTAAATCTAGTTACACTGGAGGCTGACCTGGAGTGGCAATATCACGCCAAGTGGACACGAATTTAATATATTTTCGGATATTAAACTTCAATTTTCGCAAGATTTTCAAAAAGTAAAAGCACTGGAATATTTATTATGCAGTTTTGAACCGTAGCAGCACATTTTAATATCTTCAGCCTCACCTCTCACTCTTGAGGGTTTTGAGGGAGGGGAAGGGTCACTAATTACACGATAACAGTACGAGAACAGTAAGATGACATACATAAAAAAAGGAAAAAAAAAGCTAACACTACTTACATAGGAGAATAAGTAATTCTCTAAAAAACAAACAAGACATCGATTTAGGTTATTTCATTAACGCTATCTATGTTACTTTTGGTTAAATTAGACTTTGACTTTAAAAGGATTATAGATCTTAAGCTGTCCAAGAACTTTTGTTGTTTTGTTGCCTTGGTTGTTTTCTACCACTCAACCTTAAGTTGATGCAGAGATTAGTCAAAGTACGTGCTCGAATTATGTCATGAATTCATACTAAAAAGATATCTATTTCACAAGGTCTATAAAATCTAAGTCTTACATAAAGATTATGAGTTACAGTCTACATTCAAATAAAATTAAAGTACCGATAAATATAAATGGCGTCGGTCGTAAAACACACTGTTAAGATGCAACATGAAAGAGTTACACTGCAACACCACTTAAGTATTAAGTGCATGTATCAATAAAAAATATCTGCGGAAGTTTTTTTGAGCTTGTAACACTTGCCTTTAGTGTTATCCGCTGTTACCCGCGGCACTGGCCACCTGGCAATCCTATTGCCGCAATTCTTGGACAATTATTCCTGGGATAGTTTTCAATATATATATAGTTTCAATAGTTTCAAGTAGCCTAGTGGTATGGGTAATGGACTGCTGAGACGAGGTCTCGGATTCGATCCCAGGTTTACCATACCACACACCAATGACTGCGATGCTTTTCGAAGTTATATGTGTATTTATCGTAGGTTTATAAGTGCCCGGTTAATGGCAATAGGCTCGCCACCTATTACATTGGGACCTAAATATAAACTGGCGAAATGTGGGTGCTAGCACCTCTGCCTACCCCTTCGGGGATATAAGCGTGATATTATAAAAAAAATCGTTTTCAATAAAAAAGAAATCTAAGTATATTTTGGTATGGTATGATATGGTAGGCTGACTTCTGCAACTCCACGTCATAGGACGGTTTTTATGTGAGCGTGGGTAGTTAATTCAAATCACCCCAACTCATCTAAGAACGCCAGCTAGCTGTTCATGTTGCTTGTGATTTCCCGTATAACTATAATTCAATCCATGCTATGACTTATCCCTGTATTAAACCCCACTGTTTGACCTTTCAGATCCAAGAGGACAACCGTTAGTTGATAAGCCATAAAAAAAAATTGTAGGTAATACCCTCAAACCAGGTCAGCCAAGGTTACCAACCCATAATACAATAATAAGATGAGGTTGTGGTAAAGACACGGTATCCTCTCAATTGATTAAGATGCTGCAGATAAGTAGCTCCCGCTGGCAAAAATTAAGAACTGTTTGTCTAGAAATTTCTTTTATTTTTTAGTTTAATGCATTGAGAGGTTGAATGAATGGCTATATTATATCATAATTGCCAAGCGGGCCAAAAATGGAAATGGATTTTTCTTGATATATTATAATATATTGTTTCAACATTTTCTATGGAAAAAGATATAAAATTACGAGTGTTACCTACTTATGATTACCAGACCCCAATTCCACTAATTGTTAACCATTGTCAAACGACTTAGATTAAAAAATTGTTTTGAATTTTCGGGTTCAAATACATATGCATCGTTTACTGTTTTCTTCACTCTAACCTGATGCTATTTAGTGTTCAAGTTTATTAGTATAGCAGTGAGGTCTAAAGTTAAATGACATTTTTGGTTTTCAATTTTAGTTATTTAACAGTGGTTGTGCAAATAGTGGGTGCTAGCACCTCTGCATACCCCTTCGGAGATATCGGCGTGAGTTTATGTTATGTAATGTTATGACAAATAGTAGAATTGGGACCTTGATTCTGGTAATAGCCTGACAATTGCCATTTAATTTTTAAAAGGCAATTTTTGTAACCTCATACATAGCAGTAAATTCTGAAATTCAATGACATTTTTTGTAACCTCAGTGTCTTGACAATCCTTGACACTTAGTAGAATTGGGGCCCTATTCAGGGTCCAAAGACAATAGTTACTTTGATCACAGCTAGGATGGAGAAGACTAGTCATAGAGATAGGAGAACATCTAAACGACCGCCTGCACTAAATTATTAGTGTCGATATAGCTAGCTAGACAGATTAGTCACCATTTTTCTGGCTTCTACCACAGACTAGAAGGTAATCTGTCGAGACTGGTCGAGACACGCTAATGCGAAGCTTTTTAATTACTTGTTAAATTACCGTTGCGGTGAACGATCGGCCTTGAATCTATTTAAGTCCAGATATAGCGAGCGAAGTGTACTATTATATAATACCACAGATAAAATAATATGTGTAATTTTTTTCTTTCATTCGCGCCAATTTCAGTTGCATCCAATACTTATGCGTTTCAAATGAGAAGATAATTCCGATCGCGGCAACTTCACTCCGTACTCATCAAAATTGTACAGTTAATAACAAAATTTCCATGTCGGATAGGTTCATATGTGTGTGGTAACAACGAGTGATAACGACTCAATGTATATTTTCTTTACATTAAGTACATAACATATTTTTTAATAATCATAATGATAATTTCTTTAACTAATAAATAAAACTGAAGTTAGCAACGGGATCAAAATGTCGTTCTGACAGTTATTAACTCATTTGAAACGCATAGTGACTATGATATTTTCTGTGAAGAGACTGCCATCTGACGTTCACAACACATTGGTGACATTAAAGTTCTGTAGTTTGGCCAATTGTCGGATTTTTATGACTCCTACTACTCGTAACGAATGCCATTATATCCGAATGGTAATACCTTCCCTAATCACTAAAAAGACTGCACTAAAACCTATCGTTGCATTAAAATAAATACAGTGGTCATATTTTACAACGTACATTATTTGTAAACAAAATGACTTTCAAATTCCGTCTTCTTTAAAAATAATAAAAGTGTTACATACTTTCTCGCTCAAAGATTAGATAATTATATCTACTATTATGGTACTTCTAAAAAAACAATCCCAACAATTAATACAATGAATTTTGAAAAATGTAAATGTATGCATTATATTTATTTTAGTATCTACTGACAAAATGACTGTTTTGTTATTACCTGAAATGAATGAATTTTATTAATACCATAAAAGTGAAATCCACCTAAACTATTTCTAATTCAAGACATATATTCCACTGAAAAATGAAGAATAATAAACTCCCTAAAAGATTCTACCATTGTTCTACAGATTAATAAAACAATAGACACCACAGATTATAATTTTATACCTACTGATACGTTTGTATGAGTGAGAGCGGTCCTAAAAAAATTCCATTCACATTTATAATTCAAAAGCCACGGTTTCACACGCGACGGTAGACAGAGGTCGCGAAGCCAAACAAAAAAATATTAGGATACATTTATTAATTCTTAGCTTATGCTGCTTATGGTATTAAAAGTTTAGGTACTTACCTACAGGAATGAGAAAAATATTTTAATTTTGATAACACGACTGTCTACGATGTTTATAAGATATGCGAATTCAAAAGTAAATTCTTGTAGCGTATTTTGTGACAATGTGTAATTTGGGCGTAATCTGTACTTTAACAACAAAAAAATAATCAACAAAGTTATTTTTAAATCACTTCTTACAATTATTATGAAGAATTTGCTAGTTTCAGAACTGTTTCTTTTTTTTTCTCTCTTTAGACGGAAGGGTGAATATTTTGAAAATCGAAGTCGAAAAATAAACATTCCATTTTTGAACTAATTTGTCATCATGCGACCTAGTGGGTCGCCGGTATAGAGATCATTTTACTGAGAGAGTCTAGCTAGCACTTAAACTACCAAAAGTGCAACTATAAATAAAAAAGTATAATAAATAATGTATGGGTATTTTTGATGCATGTGCCGAGTACTTCAGACTGTAGAATAGGCCTTTTAGGTATTTAAAAAGTACTGTATTATTTTTTCGTATAGGTAGATGTAGACTCTACATTGTAGAGTCAATATTTATGAATGAAAACTCATTCCACACCCTCACCAACTGGAGTACTTTGCTAGTAGGAGCAAAGTACAAAAGAAACTAGAGCTTTTTGTACTATGGCTAGAGTTGTTTAGCTATTTTCTGTAGGGCGAAGGTACTTTCCGAGTCGGGTGAGTCAATAGCCAAACGGAAAATCCCGTCTTTCTTCAAGTAAAGCGTCTACTTGTAAGATTTAAAAAAATACGATTACTGAAAAAAGAGTATGTTAGAACCTATTTTTATCTATTGTATAAACTGTAAAACTTATATTAAACTTAGTAGAGCATGTAGATGTAAGTAGTATTGTAGAAATCGTGATGCGCTAAGCGGAATTTGTAGATAGATAGTTTGTGGAGATGAAGAGATGCTATAAAATTATACCCACTTCCAAAGTAAATAGAGTTTTCAATTTATTATAACGAAGATATTACACAACAAACTTCGACTATTAAATAAGGTTATTATTATGATTTAAATACTCACTTCAGAAGCCCACTGAACGTGACGCGGTCCCGCCAAAACACTTCGTTCCATTATATAAAAAAAGAACTAAAAAAAAGACGAATCACATTTCACAAGGCACAGCACTATTGAAAAAAAGCACAACACAAAAACGGTAAAATTCACTCGAAATTCGAAAATAGAACCAATAAAATATAGTTTCGTTTCGTTTTCCACACTGCAGCGCGTTTATGTTTTCGAAAATTATTTGCCGTCCGCGAACGCACCGGTGTCTGTCTAACTATACTGCTTATGATACGGTACTATGCAAATTTTTATGCATTTTCCCCCTCACAGAGAAAAACACCTACTATCTAATGCGGCCGGGCAACAACAGCTGATAGGTAGGTGGTTACAAGAAAAATCTGATATTACGCTCGATCGGGTTAGTGTGCCAGACGAGACGTAGATACAGCTATCTCTCTCTAGAGGGGTCTGTAAGTGGCGCGATAATTTGCATCTGACAAACGTGATAATAATTTCCTTTTTTGCAATGTATTCTAACAACAGTATGTTGAAAGAATAATTGCTTTAATTATTTATTGTTCATAAAACTTGTTTACTTAACGCGTCAGTCAACAAACACTGGTATATATGAAACTATGTAAAATTAGCTCAATTTAGTCGTAACGTATACCGGTATGAGGCTCAATAACGCTATTAACGTTTTAAATGAGATAATGTCTCACTGCTAACATTCAGGTCAACATGAGTCACCTCATTGTAAGCACAATTACGTGTCTAAGTATTAGCAACACTTTTTTATCACTGAAAACACGACAACTCAAACACGTGATTATAGAAAAACTGGCTTGAAGCTGAAGCACTTAAAGAAAAAAAAGGATATTGGCGGTATAATTTGAAGTTCGAACGCGGTAAGGCGCGAAAAGTATTGTAATTTATTTTCGAACGCAGTTTTTTGTTGTATTTTTATTTGTAATGTGGTATCGTGTCGCGGGGCGATGGCCGACTAGAAGAAGTAACTGGAGCGAGTGGGAGTGGTGGCGAGTAAGCAGGTGGTGGGATCAATACCACAGTCTAGGGCGCCGGGCGCACGCACTGACCGCTCGTGGCGCTCGGTAGCTTCGCTTATTTGGACAGACAGGGTGTGTTATTAATGTCAATAAAAATTGGGTTTGTCCATGAATGCTAAAAGGAATATACCTATAGGTTATGCTGCTAAATGTGTTGCCAGTTGTAAACAAACAGGGTAATAAAATTTATATTCATGGTCCGTTTTCGTTTCGCATGTAATAGTAAATATACAAGAAGTGTTGCCATTTGTGAATAACAATAGTAGGTACCTCACTATATACTTTACACTAAAGAAGTGTTTCAGAACAACTTTTTCCATCATGGTAAGTTTTAACATAAATGTTAGCTACAGCGCTGAACTTTTCTGGAGCATTGGATTATAAAGCGCTGTATCATTTCTAGGATGTCGTTTTTTTAAATCAATGCGATTTTATAACAATATTGCGTTCTAAGCATGGAGTATTTACTTGACAAAGTCTAGAAATCTATGCTCAGAATAAAAAAAAAACTGAAACAAATACAAAGAAATAACTAAGAAGTAGTCTTAATACTTACAGTATCTATTCTAAGCGATATTTAAGCACATGTCAGTGTCATTAGCCTTAACATTAAGTACTATTTCATTGTGTTATTACACCTAGGTAGGGTAGGTGTTATTACACGAAGTATCGCAATAATCACTGCAATTAAATTTTATTGTATTGTGTAACAAAACCTCAAAGCAAGTCGTTCAGAAATTACATAATTGCTAACAACACCTATACATTAATGAATTCAATGGACAATGTACTAGCGTATTGAATGCAGTGGTTAGAAGGAGATACATAAATAATTCCTTTCCTACCAACGCCAAAGAATACACACCCCATAACCCTCGTTCCTTGTTACCAATATATTGTATAACTTATTCCAAAAAGCCCGAAATTTCTCTAGCTGTTTTCCTTATAATAAACTAGCTGACCCGCGCGACTTCGTCTGCGTCACCCCGTTTTTGCAACACTTTTCATTCCTGCTCCGCACCTGTTAGTCGTAGCATGATGTTGTATACATATAAACCTTCCTCTTTTACCATTCTATCTATTGAAACAAACCGCATCAAAATCCGTTGCGTAGTTCTAAAGATTTAAGCATACAAAGGGACAAGAAAAATAGGGACAGAAAACGCGACTTTATTTTATACTATGTAGTGATAGTGATAGTAATAGTGATAGTGAAGGACACATAATATGACTTCACCTCGCCTAGTAAGCTGAAAGCAGTCTCAGGAAGGAACAACAAAATCGAATAACTCATTTTACCCAACCCTGGAATAGTTCGAATATACATAACAGTCAAATTTTCAACCGCTACACCTTCTCGTTATTAAAGAAAAGTCAATTAACCGACAAGAACGCCATGTTGGCATTTAAAAACACCAATATCATAAAACATTCATTTCTAAATTGGATTTTTCGATTAATTACTGAGGGTGCCAAAATGTCACTTTTAAAAGTAGTTTATCAAAAGTATAACACTTGGTTTTATAGACTATTACTGAAATCTTCAGGGGCTTCTGACTCTGGCTCTGGCGAAGGTTTTCATCTATGGATTGAGGGATACATAAGATTAATAGCGTAAGTAGAGCAGTAGTAGCAGTGACTTGTGACTTTTAGTGTAGAGACATTGACGTAACTGCAATATCTGTTTCTGCTTCGACGGGATTCGAACCCGCGATCTTTCCCTTACAGGGGCACACTCTGACCGCTAAGCATGAAGCCTCGTCTGAAACATTCAAAATTCTTCTATATAACCATCTTTGGGGCGAGAATTTATAATGATTCAGTCGAGGCTTCGTGGCTTAGCAGTCAGAACGTTCCCCCTGTAAGGGAAAATTTGCGGTTCGGATCCCGTCCAAGCATTCACTTTTTCTTATCTAAATTTGATTTGAAAAGTCAGCATACTAATTGCTTTTCAAAATTTTCTTTTCATATCTGTTTCTGTCAAAGTTGATAATGGTTTATAAATAAACCAATTTTTCACCCTGTATATTTAAAAATGTATCTTTTACACAAGATTTAGGTCGACAGGCCGCACGCCGAGTATTTTAATAAGTATTAGAGAATGCATTCCAATGGAGTAAGAATTTCCGTAGACTTTAAGTATATGCGTAAAGTTAAGAATATTTTATATAACGCTCAGCATTCTAAGAGTCTTATGTAAATTATTTACATGTTGAGTAAACAATAAATACGGCATTTAAACAAACTGAAATAATCGTTTTACATCGGAAAATGTGAATGCGCCGACGGGATTTGAACCTCCTTTACTTCCCTTTAGAAAATTTCTTAAAAAAAAATTCGTTACAGATGTGGCTCCTTGGCTCAGTGGTTAGAGCATTTCCCTTGTAAGGGAAAGATCACGGGTTCGCAGTTTTTCTGATCGTTTTGAACAGTCAGCATATTAATTGCTTTAGAAAAAATTCAGTACCACATTCTGGAACCCCTTTTTTATTTATGGCACGTCAATTTGACTTCTCCTCGCCTAATGTTAAGCTTTAGGCCAAGTCTCATAAAAGAGGGTCACCATTGCAAACACGTACACGGCCCGCTTAAAGGACCCGGGTCTGTAGGAAGAAGGAAACACGTGCGCCGGTAAGGAATTCCAAGACTTAATAGTGCGGCAGAGGTAAGACTCACCGAACTGCTTGGTTCTTGATGGAATATTCTGCACCGTATTGCAGCTCCAGTATATTAGGTCCAGATACCGTTGTATAAGTTGTCTTAGTTGTGTGTTCAAAATTACAAAAGTTTAACCTAACAACTTACTTAACCATAATTTCCTTCACTTAAAGATGGCGGAGCATATAAGTCGTAATACTACATGCCAACACAGTAACCCACATGTGTTGCCATGGTGATTATAAATGGCAACACAGAGTCTAAAACACGTACCGGTATCTCTTTGCTCGGTAAAGGGGTGATTCCATTACTTGTAATATGAATTTTCTAGCAAAAATAGCAAATGGCTGGTACTATTATTCGACTGTGTAAGCAAGACCGCAGTAGCTTAGTGGTATGGGTAATGGACTGCTGAGACGAGGTCTCGGGTTCGATCCCAGGTTTTACCATGGCACACACCAATTATTTTTCGATGCTTTTCGAAGTTATGTGTGTATTTATCGCAGGTTTATAAGTGCCCGGATAATGGCAATAGGCTCGCCGCCTATTACATTGGGGCCCAAACATAAACTAGCGAAATGTGGGTGCTAGCACCTCTGCCTACAACATATAGGCGTGAGTTTATATTATGCTATGTAAGCAAGAGTTATGTGTTTTTTATACCACTTAGGTGGCAGACAAGCACACGGCCCACCTGAAATTGGTTACCGTGGCCTAGTTGTAGTGGTTTAGTGGTCCATACGGAATAAAAGATTTTAAAATTTTGAAAAACATTGATGTCGCTGTATTATATGTTTGTGTCAAAATGATCAACTTGGTTTATAAAAAACCGTTTCGCGGTTCATATACTCTATCACTTTCTCACATCTAGGTTTTGTATAAAGATACGTATATCACTCGCACACTTCGTTCCTCTAGGATATCCTTATGGTCCTGATACGCTGATTATGGCAGTATAGTAAGACTGAAATAATGATCTCATGAGTTTATGAGAGTAAGACTGAAATAATTTACTTTTAAAAAGTGGTAGTAGAGCCTCAGGCTTTGCAAGCGCCCGGGGGTTACAGGGGGACACCGTGGTCCCTACACCCGAAGAGGGTCATCTCGAGAGAGAGGGCCCCGGATCTGCCGGGAAATGTTGTCTACTATCTCACCTCCGGCAACTAAAGACCCAAAGACGTCGTGCGTTTCAGTCGATTCGAGTCCGACATAACCTAACCTGTTAGGGTAGGCAGCACGTGTGTGACGCCCCTGGTTTTGCAAACGGTGACCGCTTCCCATCAGGTGGGACAGGTGGGCCGTGTGCTTGTCTGCCACCTAAGTGGTATTAAAAAAAATAAAAGCCTACCCAACCGGCTCTGGTGGGGAGTATTCGTGGGGATTTTTCGCAAGATAAAAAAGGCTTTGCAAGCGCATAAAAAAACTGTAAGTTTGTTTTATAGAATCCTCCTCTACACAGTGTAATTAGAGATAACAGAGTAATTAAATGCATGCTTCATATCGGAACAATCGGCCGGAGTTAAGTATATAGCTTACTTGCAGACAGCATCTATAACGGTAGTGAGGAGATTGCAGATTGCATCACGATATCTCAGCGTTTGTATGCAGATGACTTTCGAGACGGCACGCGGCATGGCATAAAAAATATGTCGATCATAAATGAAAGATAATAATATAATAATATAATCTATTACTAGTTGTGGCTTGTGATTCTGCACGCGTGGATGTTGATCAAACATAGTATAAGTCCTTTCCTAAGTTTTAATCTATGTGTATGAAGTTTTATATAAACTTCCATCCCCTATTTCAGCCCCTTTCTTCAGCCGGTGTTCAGTAGTTTACGCGTAACAGACAAAGACAGAAGTGTTCGCTTGAAGAGCAAGTAATGCTCGAGAAGGAGACGGCGGATCGGGTCCGGAATCGCACAGCCCGCGATGAGCGCAGGCGACTCGGACGTCGGAGGTCGGAGAATGACTCCGTCCCCCATGAACGCGGGCCTGGGGGTGACAGGTGCCGCTTGTCACCCTAGCAGAAGCAAGCCGCAGCAGCGGCGCAAAGTGCGCCAACCCATACCCGGAGGATAGTCGGGGACACTGTGGTCCCTACACCCGAAGTTGATCCCCTTGGGTCAACTCAAAAGAGGGGGCCCCGGGTCTGCCGGGGTGCGAGGGATATGTTCGCTACTATCTCACTTCCGGCAACTAAAGACCCAAACGGTGTGCGGTTCGAGTCCAACATAACCTCCCTCACTGGTTCCGGTGGGATTGGTAAGTAAAAAGATACAAGTGTTACAGATAGTAAAAAAATACCAAAATACAGGATTTTCTTTCATTCACAATATTCGCATTTCTCAATAGAAAATTATTATAATACTTTCAAAACTCGGCAGCACTTTCAGGTCCAAGATGCTCACTAACAATATTGTCAGAGCACATAAATATTTATTTTGCCGTCTGGCAACAAAGTTCGACGTAATTTTGGCATCGATACAAAAGCCTCTTATCTCTGTATTTGTGAGATCTCTGTTGATTTAGTGCTCTAACTTTGATTAATACAAAAGTAATATTAATAATTTATTTTATTAAAGAATGGAGGATATGTATATCGCAATAATATGAGATATTATATTAAAGAGATATAATAATAGGTCGATTTCCAAGAACACACACAGGCACACACACACACGCACACACTATTGTGTCAATAAGGTTGGTGCCATTTTAGATAGATAGATAGATAGATAATTCTTTATTGTACACCTTAGAACAATGTTAGCGGTACAGTAATAGCATCATTTTACATAATGGCATAACGCTTAAAAGCATAATCGATATGATATTGAATTTATTTAACAATTATAACATTGGTCTTTTGAAATCTACACGACTTACAGTGCACGAGATACATACAAGACATTTTCCATTTAACACACAGTCCATGAACAAAATAAATAACGGGTGGACTTAGTGACGTAACATATACAAACAACGCCATCTAGCGAGTTCAAGAGGAATTTCTATGGAACTGCAGATCCTGAATCACACAATTAAATTTTGCATAAGTGTATTGATGGCCTGACATTCACGGTCGCGAATCGTTAGGTGTTATTATCTTATGTGGTCGGATAATCTTTACTTTGTTTTTCTTATCTAGGACACGTCAATTTGACTTCATTTCGCCTACTGGTAAGCAGAAAGCAAAGTCTCAGGAAAGACGGTCACCATTGCAAACACGCACGGTGTTACAATGGTGGCGCTCACCTTGATGGTTTCGTCAGTAGCTTTAGCACGAAATACTATCGAATTCGTAATGTAAAGGTATCAACAGAACGGAGCATTGCGATTGGCGGGCTACACACGCACACAGGTTCCCAAGAGGCAGACTACCAATCACAATGCTCCGTTCTCTCGAAACCTTTACATTACGAATTCGATAGGAGTTCATGCTAGTGCTACTGATGCTTTTTCACGCCCAGCTTAAAGGACACGGGACTGTAGGAAGAAGTTTTGTGCCTGAGAACTTTGTTTTTTGTGAGCAACTTTGTGTATGAAAAATATCTGTTCCTCTACAACTGTAATAGGCTCGTCATCTATTATTCGGGACCGAAAAGCAGTGCCTACATATTATATACAAGATAGAAAAGGTTATTGAAATCGTCAGAAGAAGTACTTCACAAATAACAAAGTATTATAAAGCAAAACCGTTACTAGAACTTTTCGTAACCACTAAACCTGAACCCATGTATCATAACTCCTCACAAAACTACAAAAAGGTATCAATGTAAACTATGAGAAAATAACCCAGGGCGTGTTTCCGTGCATTTGACAAATACAGCCTAAATTATAGCCTCCGTTCCACCCCAATAAGAATTAATGACTTGGCAAGATATTACGTTTTGAAGTAAAATCTATTACTGGGTTGAAGTAAATGGAGCTTAATAAGGATTCTTTAAGTTAAAGTTATGAACGGTAAGTAAAGCCATTTAAAGTTAAAAGTTTAGGAGAGGCAAAGAAAAGCCACTTTCTTCCGACTGAAAAAAGGAATAATTGATTGAATTTAATAATATAGTCTGATACTCTCCTAGGCGTTAATTGGTAGTGTTTGTGCGGCTAAGCACGTATTTATTACGTTGCGATTTACATCGCATAACAACGAATCGGGTCAAAACTTTTTTTTTAAATTTATTTAGCTATTATATTTTCGGTTAGGAATTTATTGTACGTTTTACCCATTTTTTCACAAAGTGCCCAATTAGCGGCAATAGGCTCGCCCCCTTCCGTGGGACCGAAAACTGAAAATCATGGTTGGCGAGATGTGGGTGTTTAATACACCCCTGCCTACCCCTTCGGGGATTACAGGTGTGAGCATATGTATGTATGTATATTGGGGAGGGAGAGGAACCCACTCACCTGTTTAACAATCGCAACGATAGCAACAGCAAAAAGTTTTTAATTGTCATAGAAAGGAATACCAAACTGTACCCCTTAAAGCAAGTAAAAAGACTTCTTACCCGAGGAGAGATGTTATTATATGTGCAATATTCCGCAAGTGCGAAGAACAAACCTTGGTACGTGGTTTCAGACTCGACAGTCATTTATTTCAATTCAGTTGAAGTTAAAGCCAGCCAATGAATTTATTCAATGAGCCGATAAACCATAATAATAATCAGAAGACAATGGCAGGTAGAGACAGTCAAAATTGTACCCATCGTCATATCTACTACTGGAGTAGTCCCCAAGACTCTCCAATTCAATCTCAACTCACTGCAAATGCCTAAATCTACCCTTACTCTCATACAGAAGGCCACCCTGCTCAATACATGCCGTCTGACCCGTAAATTTCTAGCATCACCAACATCATCGTAATAATGTTCTCCTGTTTTCTTCTTCTTACACACTTGGTCATGACCCGTGTGTCTGATATTGTACCCCTAACCAAAAGGGAGATATTACAAAAAAAGAAAAATAATAATAATAATAATATTTATTTATTTGCTTTGAATGCAGGTATTACAATGAGGTGTACAATTTAAACAAAAGGATCCTTATACATTCTACCTATTAGGCATGCAAATATTGAAGAAGCAAGTTAATCATTCAAAATAATTTAGTCAATTTTAGGTCAAAATAGGTATTACAATTACATGTCATATAGGATTTAGTCATTAGATTATACATTGCACAGTTTTAGTTAATTATAAACTTGTCAGCTAAAAAGTCCGATACCGAGTAGTAGCACTTGTCTAGTAGCATTAGAGTTAAATTCTTTTTAAACATTCTTAAGGGCTGCTCTCTTATAATGCTAGGTATCTTGTTATAAATAACAGGAGCCATCCCAAAAACACTTTTTTGAAGTAAAGTAGTATTAAAGCCTACAGTGCAAAGTCGATTTTGGTATTGAGCTCTCAAAGGTACAGATCTTAATCTAGTTTCATTGACTGTCTTAAATAGTTCAGGGTTGCTTTTAACGAAAAGAGAGATATATATATATATATATATAAACCAGTGGTGTTTGGTTCATTTAGCACAAATATTGTGGCTACGTGTTGTGGTTGGGATACGATTACCGCTCCAAATATGGACACAATTTTCATGTTAAACTGTAAAGTCATTACATAAATTTTAAAATATTTGGCAAAAACTGCTGTTTTCAAGAATAAGTGCTTGATGTTCAACGGGCAAAGATCTGATGAACAAACAGACCATAAAGTTATTAGTAATACTTACAGAGATAAAGTGTGAAAGTACATATCGTTGCATAAAACCTAGGTGTGAGAAAGTGACAGACTATATGAACCTTGAAAAGATTTATTATAAACCTATAAACTCGTCAGAAATAGCCGGTTCCGGTTGTCTTAAAAAATACATTTTTAATTTCGTGTGACAATTTAAATTTGAATATGTATAGGTAAACCTCGATAGTAAAATGGATAATTACTATCGAGGTTTATGCACATTCGTGAATTTGTAGACCGAGATCATTCTCAAATTGTAATTCGGACAAAGAACGAAAGAATCCTTACAGAATTCGAAATTGGAACACTAAACTCGTGTGATCGATGATTGCCGAACGTTTCCGAAGTCGATGTCACGCCCGTCGCCGAGGCTTACCTCTCTTGAACCCGTATCTAAATTAATAGAATAAAATAGGCCAAGGAAACCTAGGTACAAAGAAGAACCATTTCGTGCCTTATTTCCGTATTTCCAAAGGAGAGAAGAAGCAAAGGACGAACCGTCGCAAAATAATAAGAATAACTTATATCAGGAACCCGCTGTTCACTGTACAGCTGTTGAGAAACTATGAAGAGAGGCGGGAATAATTTTGAATTTCGAATTTGGTACAACATGCAGAAACTCGGGGAATGAATGAATGACACATAGATTAGAAATAGGAATAAATAGGAATGAATCGATTAATAAAAAAATACAAAACCTGAACTTTGGGACTTGTAAAGAGAAGAAATTTTATAAAAAATAATATTAATAACAATATTCTCTGAAAGAAAAGTGTAAAAGCAAAGACAGTAGGTTCCTACCTTATCTTAACGCTAAACACGCGCTAAAACGAAATCGCATTGAAAAAAGAAAATTGTTCTGCAATATTTTGATACGTATATTTTCATCCCATGACAATAAAACTGTTATATCCAGCAAACACCCCCTTCAGTTTGCTGAATCAACAAACATTAATTCATCAAACAAATGAAACCCGACGGAAAATTCACCTTTTGACAGGCAGTTCAAGGTTCAAGGTAACACTTCAGCTGGAGGTCAATGGCCGTCGCGATCGACCAATCGGTGTGCGGCGCCGCACCGGCGCGCGAATTCCACCAATCTAGAGCCGAGGCGTCGGTTAATAGCCTGCCATTATAGAAACGCGCGAAAAATGTGATTAGTGAGGTTATAATTTATAATATTGCTGATTAAAATTATCAGAGAAGTAATTGCTGGTCGGTTTTAAACATTTATATCCATATTCTGGATATATAGCGATTGTAGAGAGTTACTTGGGGTTGGATTACAGGGATAGAATAAATAATTTGGTATTATTTTTTGCAGCATAGTTTGTAAAATGATGCCCGTTGACAGTAAAAGCTTGACAGGTGAAAATTCTTAATATAATAAGCGAAATGTGGGTAACGATAACGTCACCATACCACATGTATCCAGCACCATCTAGCGATTTCAAGCTGAACTACTAACGTCATTACGAATTCTGCATCGCGACATGAAATTTCTAGCATCTAAACCACAATGACATCCATCCATCATCCACTGTGGCGAATTCTTATTATCAAAATCGTGCAAGATCGTGCGAATTGGGGGAGGAAAAGCAGTGTTCTGAAAAGCACTCTGAAAAGGCTCCGAGTTCACCTTGACCCTTGACCTTGACCTTGAGGAAAATGATGGTGATAATAGCAACTATGATTCTTCGCTTCCACATTGCGCAACGTTTTTCATCCTTCAAACTTTACGATGACCGTTTTATACGGTGACCTTTCACTAACCGCACGGTTAATAAATAAATAGTGCAAATAAAATTGTTTTGCAAAGTTGCAAGCAATAACCGCTTGTGTTGTGACATAACAAAATGGAGGTTTAGAGATCTCGAGCTCCGTTGCAGTATATTGGGTTTAAAGTTTTGCCGCCATTATGAATACGTAATGGCGGGCGTTCACCTGCATTCTGGAGATGGTTTACAGTCTTTGTTCGAATATTTGTCTTGTTTTTACTCATGAATTTGTGGAATAAGGACTTCTTAAAGTTCTTTTATGAGGTTACGTGCTCATACGACCTCGAAATTTGAACCCATTTATGTATAAAGATTAGATCCAAACCATATAGTTATTAGTAATACTTTAGAGGGACAAAATGTGCGAGTGGCATACATATCATTACATAAAACCCAGGTGTGAGAATGTGACAAAGTAACGTATATGAACTGTGTAACGGTTTGTTATAAACCTATCAACTGGTCAGACATAGCTGACTGTCATATCAAGTACTTATTTTGCCATTTTAAATTCGGTAACGCAGTATATACTATTCCATTGACTTTAATAATGGTAATGATGACTGACGATATAAACAGACAAATTATATCATGGGCAACAATATTCCTAAACTAAATATAGCACTCAAAGGGTTATTTTCTTTCCATTAGAGGAGTACTTCCCTAGACAGGGACATTAGCGACATCGGATATTAAGACAACGGTTCTCAAAGATTCTTTAAACAATTTTCATATCTTGCAAAGCAATTTTTGTCATGAATATTTCCAAGTCAGTGAATATTATGACTTCAAAGGATGAATAATGGATTAATGAAGTATAATATAATGTTCAACAAATATATAATTACTCTTGTCTGTAAAGTGAACTTTAATAGAGTTTAAATATACTTAAAATAAATAATGTTTTGAGTTTGTTTCATAATAAAAACTTAAATCAGGACGAGTATCAAATCATATTCTAGAGAAGGTATTTCTTTTATGCAGCAGAGGTGGTAAATAAATTCACATTTATCCAGCACTAGGTAATGAACTCCGAAAAGCCAGAAAAGAAAATAAATTTTCGTGAATACTAAAAAGACTTTATTGCACTGTTGCGTTGACTATAAAAGCACCTGGTAATTCCCCACACACAAAGAGAGTTAATTCACTGCTGGAACACTATATACTTTTTTCATTTAAACACAACAACAACACAACCACTAAGCCAGTGGTTAATAAGTGTGAGTCGACTATGCGGTGGAGAGGTCCCAGATTTGAATCCCGGCCATTACACGTGAAACTAACCTAACACAAGTAATTTAGCCTGTCTGGATGTGTCAGTTAGGAGGAAAAACATATTATATATACGGTTTTATGGTCAGACTGCCGTTTGACATTCAAACCAGTTGACAGGTGAGTTTTGCTTGGACCTGGAAAACCTTGGTGGTCCCCTAATACGTAAATTTTACTTTAATGATTAAATGCATGCCTATGTACAACTAAAAGTATTTCTTTCTTTCTTTCGAAGTAAGGGGCAAAGGATTGCCATTGCTTATCAACAAGGCAACGCGGCCAGCATCATGGGCACCTTTGCGTCGGGTACGATACGAGGTCATGACATAATCACGGATGTAATCTGTGTATTTTGTATTAAATTTGACATGGTATTAATCGTACTATTTTGACAAATAAATTGTATTTCTGTAGTAATACAGTAATTTCTAAGTATTTAACTTATTATTTTGTAAAACTTATTCTATATATAATACTCATTTATTATTATTGTACTATATACTCGAAGTTGTCCAACAATACCTTGTACCTTGTGTTGTCTACCTTGGTACTAGGTTATTCAGCTTGGTAGAGACAACTTCGAGAAAGAACTCGCCAAATGGATTCAGTTACACCTATGTCCAGCAGTGGACTAAGATAGGCTGATGAGCTATCTAAACACTGAACCGTAGGCATAATAGTGTATTATTAAGGCACAAAATCATACAAGATTTTCGACCTTGCAAGTACCAGCGTCTCATTGTTTTTATTAGCTGAACTATAACAATGGCTGCCATTAGCGTTAGTCGTGACGTCACACCAGACAATGGTGCTCAAACTTTTCTTGCAAGCTTTGTTCTGAGTGGACATTTTCTTGTAAGAATTGAAAGTGTTCTTACATTGTTGTGAGTTATTATTCGCTTTATAGGTACAGTCTTGCTCCGAGAATTGACATCGGAGTCATATTTTATTTTCTTCTCTTGATTTGGCTTTCCAGGCTTTTATGAGACCGACTGCGGGTTGGAAGTTAGATAGCTGCGGTCCAGATGAACTATATTATTCATACGTCAATTAGCATAAGGTTTACAGACAAATTTGACTCCGAAGACCTTTTTAGACCTTAAAACGGGCTCTGTGGTGTGGAGGCAGCGAACACGACTACTACATAGGAGGCGCGTGGTTACCGTGGCCTATGGGCGAGTGTAACACCAGAGGAATAACACTCGTGCCATAAACCCTGTAAGAACAGAGACATTCTGTGTCGTCAGCTCAAAAGATGTAGGATAAGCCTTTGGTTTTCCCACGGATAACACAAAACCTCTCTAGTGAGCTCTGGCTACCCTACTCACCACCGAAAACACAACACAAGGTTATTAAACGGCGATATTCTGTAGGGTGGAGGTACTTCCCCAGTCGGACTGCTCGATTGGGACGGATATACCGTCGTGTCCTACCTACCTCCTCTGGTATGTATGTATAATATTAAAAAAATAATGGTTGATTGTAGAATCATGCATCGTCATTCTTCATCAGCAAAATATCACAGATTATTACACTACGCAGGCAGTAAAAAAGGTACAAAGTGTTTTTTATCCAGCCCAGTGGCTTCTAACAAAGAAAGAGATTTCTTTGTCTCCTCTTAATTGAAATATATCAGGGTATAACGACATATGACGTCAGAGGGCTGTATTAACAATGCGTATAGTTTACTAGAGGGATGTGGGGTGATTTTATCTATATCTATACCTACTTTGCAAAAAAGGGGTAACACAGACGAAGTTAGTTAGTAGAAATATAATTGAATGTTAGACTCGAACCGACTAAAACTGCACGTCGTCTTCGATGTTCAAATACCGGGGATACTATAAATACGTCCGACTTCAATTATAAGAAAACAATTTCGTAAGCCTTACAAAAAATGGCCGCGTTATACCTAATCTCGAAAAAATAAACTGAAAAAACTAAACCAGAGCGCTGTCTAACTAAACCAGGTTTTACGAATTAATAGAATGTTTTTTCTCGCGATCTAATCTCAAAGTAAATTGCATAAACGATTTCTCATGTTTCTTAGAAAGACTATTTAAGAACAAAAGCGCTTCTTTATCATTAGTGAGCGTAAGAATCATTTTCTTCGCTTTTGATAAAGATTTTTAGAAAACGTTGTTAATTTAAAGGGGTTTAAAATGAAAATTTATAACAACAAGGGGCGAAAAATTGGCTTACGGCCGTCAAGGTGATGGGGATCACCAAATTTGGGCTTCGGGTTTCTTTTATTGTTGTTTTTTTTATGAGTGGTAGTGGCATTACGGCTACTACCTCCCTGCCGAAGTCAGCGTGGGTGGTTATGTCGGATTCGAATCGACCAAAACCGCACGGCTGTCTCGGGCCATCAGTTGCCGAGGGTGACGTATCCTCTGGCATATCCCTCACGCCTCGGCTGTTAATCAACAGCTAGAATGCAGGAAACAAGAATCAATTTCATTTATTCAGTTTAGACCGCAGATATCCGTGGTTTAGAAAGAAAAAGAAAGAAAATGTGTTTATTTTCAAATCTGGTGCAGCACATAACAAGAAAAAACAAACCATAAACCCTATGAAACCAAAAATCCTTATAAAATAAAATAAAACTTGCAACGTCAGCACCGCCGTTTAGACACACAAAGAGTACATAATATGAATGTCAAAGTTTGACAATTTTTGTCAAAAATATCAAAATAAAGTAAAGGACCTAAGTCACGAGAGGAACGAGGTCCTAAGGCACGGAATGTTTTCATTTATAATCTATGATTGCTATATTTGAGACTTATCCACCGTTGCAGCCAACGACCACACAATGCACCCCATGTTATTCTAAAAAACAGCCCAAAAACGCGTATCATTTATTTAGAGCACATTTCGGGTTCATAACATACTAGCATGGTGGCTAATTATAAAAAAATACTAACGAAAATCATAGATTACAGGACTGACACACAAGAGAAAAATACTAGACATAACATGACATAACATAAACTCACGCCTATGTCCCCGGAGGGGCAGGCAGAGGTGCTAGCACCCACATTTCGCCAGTTTATGTTTAGGTCCCAATGTAATAGGTGGCGAGCCAATTGCCCTTAAACGGGCACTTATAAGCCTGCGATAAATACATACATAACTTCGAAAAGCATCGAAAAGTCATTGGTGTGTGCCATGGTAGAACCTGGGATCGAACCCGAGGCCTCGTCTCTGCAGTCCATTACCCATACCACTAGGCTACCGCGGCTCCTGCTAGACGAAATATAAAATTGCAATTTATCCTTACGTGCCTCATAATACAGTCTCTCGGTGTTTCATATTTCACTGCAGGTTTTGTAAAAATGCTCAAAGAATTCTAGATTGTTTAAGAAGCCGCTAGCGGCATATTAGCTCACCCTCGAGGCAAGTTTTAAATAACCAATAAGATTCAACTTGTAGAGGCTGAGATAGGTACCTATATATATTTCTACTTCTTTTTAATAATACTTAGTTTCTGCAGCAGAATCGCTGCAATTTCAACAATGTCTAGAAAAATTTAATGTATTGAAATGTGAGGTTGCTTTGGACCTCAACTATAGTAGTATCCTGTACACACACACATAGGTTTATCGGTATATTAGCTGTCATTAATGACACAAATTACTAAGAAAACCTTCACAATTACTAAGAACACATCAACAATTACTGATGACATATTTTCGTGACGATTCATTCCCTAATTTATTTCAAACATCACAATGCCACAGTTACACACACACACACACGTCAAGTTGCTTGCAGTTTTGAATTTTGATCCCGTTTCACTCATGGGAACTCACTCTTGAACATTACATCTTTATATGTCAGAAGAAAAGGAATATATCAATAGGTATATTACTCAGACGAAAACCGAGCGTTTGTGCGTAGAAAAGCACCCGTACCCACAGAAAAAGTTTGTATTCTATTTCATATAACTTAACTTTTTAGCTTTTAACTTTATAGTTAGCTCTCATAGTTTTCCATCTACTTATGTTTAATAGAAGCTAAGTAGGTATTTCACAAGAAATATGAACAAAGGTAGCTATGAAATATTTGCAACATAAAAACCAGCGACAAAATGGAGTTGTTTTTGTTGAGCACCATTGTCAAGATTAAAAAGTGAGAAAAATTGGTTGGTATACATTCTGTGTTGTTATTGTTCGCAATGAAATAATAGTGCTCTACCGCAGAAATTAATGTGGATTAAATATTCCAAGCGAGCTTGGAAAACGGTGCTTATGTTTTTTTGTGATAATCCGACTTAAGGCGGGTATTATTCAAAAAAGGCGAGATTAAGATGATTGTGATGTTATTAATACATTCTTTGTCCCCCAAAACCGAGTAGATGGGTTTGATTTTTTGCTTGCCTTAGGTTACATCTTAAGACCGAATTAAACACGTGTACGATAATAACTCACTTATTGCATCTAGACTAAGTAAGTACTTATAGATCAAAAAGGAAAAGTTAGAGTTTATTGTCGGCGTCTTCTCAGATGACTTGTTAGTAAGGAATAGAGACTTTATCGTGATAAGTCATAACATATTTTCGACCGACAATAACGTAGCTGTGTGGGAGAGCCTTTAACTTGTACTTACTTTATAACAAAATGTGTATTAATATACTAACTGAATAGTTGTTCGCGCCTATAAAAACTCACTTAGCAATTTACAAAGATAAGTTTGGCGTACTCCCTTCGAGAGCTAAAATGATGGGTACCTATTGGTTCTTTTCACCCTTTCCTATTGTCACCGTACAAATTACACGTCGGGACCTATATATTTTATTAATTAAAGATTTCTTCCTACAAAGGACAACACATTAGGCTTAGACGTAACCCACATACGTTTCAGAATATTTCATCAAGAACTAAGCGGTTCGGTGAGTCTTCCACTGCCGCACCATTAAATCTTGGAATTCCTTAACAGCGTACATGTTTCCTTCTTCCTACAGTCCCGGGTCCCTTAAACGGGGCGTGAAAAAGCATCTAATGAAGCCGTCAAACTGAGGCGCCACCATTGTAACACTGCACGTGTTTGTAATGGTGACTTTCTTTCTTGTGACTTTATCTACAGTTACCATCAGGCGAGGTGAAGTCAAATTGCCGTGTCCTAGATAAAAAAGTTATGTATATAAAGTTACTAGCTGACCCGCGCGACTTCGTCTGCGTCACCCCGTTTTTGCAACATTTTTCATTCCTGCTCCGCACCTGTTTGTCGTAGCATGATGTTATATACATATAAACCTTCCTCTTTAACCATTCTATCTATTGAAACAAACCGCATCAAAATCCGTTGCGTTGTTCCAAAGATTTAAGCAAACAAAGGGACAAGAAAAATAGGGACAGAAAACGCGACTTTATTTTATACTATGTAGTGATAACACATGTTGTGAGTTTTGAAGCCTATCCAAGTCTTCAGGAAACTTGGACAGGAGCCAGCGCCTCTGGCCAATGTGATCACATGAGACAGTTACCACGAGTAGTTGCTCACAATTTTACGTTTGAAATTGTAAGTTACGTGATATGGAGGTTTGTCATTTTCATGTATGTAGCGTACGTGCCTCGGAGAGCACGTTAAGCCGTCGGTCCCGGTTGCCGTACAAACATCTATGGCAGTCGTTACGGGTAGTTGTGGCCCTCAAAAGTCTAATCAGTCTAACTTGGAACTTCGATATCGACTTCGGTCATTGGACCAACATGACCGACTGTACAACACATGGATGCAAATAAAGACTATAAAATATGACTATGACCATTGGTTGTGGAGGTCACATGGCAGTCGCTTCAAGGAAAATATCGAAGTTCAGCCGCATCACAGACTGGAAAGCCGACCCCAACTCAGTTGGGAAAAGGTTCAGAGAATGAGAATAGTGCTATAGGGGAACATCGTGGTCCCTACACCCGAAGGAGGTCATCTCGAAAGAGATGGCCCCGGGCCTGCCGGAATGCGAGGGATATGTTAACTATTATCTCACCTCCGGACCCAGAGACAGCGTGTATTTTAGTCGATTCGAGTCCGACATAACCGCTCTAAACGGTTTTTCATACTTTGAATCGAAAAAGCTTGAATATTCACGAAAAGGTTTAGAAGTATTCTTACAAAAGGGTTCATATTGTCGAATTTATCCTTCGTTGCGTAAATACGCACAGCAATGACACGCGTGCACCGACTACATAACACTTTCACTTGTTTTTTGTTTCCCATCTTCTAAGTATGTTCTACGCAATAACCGCCATCGACGCAAGCGGAGTCACGGGTAACAGCTAGTCATCATCACTACATAGTATAAAATAAAGTCGCGTTCTCTGTCCCTATTTTTCTTGTCCCTTTGTATGCTTAAATCTTCAAAACTATGCAACGGATTTTGATGCGGTTTATTTTAATAGATAGAATGGTTAGAGAGGAAGGTTTATATGTATATAACATCATGCTACAACAAACAGGTGCGGAGCAGGAATGAAAAATGTTGCAAAAATGGGGTGACGCAGACGAAGTTGCGCGGGTCATCTAGTATGAAATAAAATTGAAAAATATTTGTTCTCTCGAGACCTACTGCTTGTCAAATATTTCATTTCTTTGAACATATTTTATTTACTATTACTTGAAGTGTCCACCCACTTCTTTTTTAGGCTTCTATACCAAGATTACTCGCGGGATTCGGCCTCTGTATAATTTTATTACCCGTTTATTGATCCAGCTTAACCCAGCTAAATGTCGAGCAGAAATTTTTGTATGAACTTGTATGGTTTCTGAATGGCGTAATAGTTGAATTCAACTAAGAGCCGTATCATCACTATCACTATCACTACATTAGTATAAAACAAAGTCGCGTTCTCTGTCCCTATTTTTCTTGTCCCTTTGTATGCTTAAATCTTCAAAACTATGCAACGGATTTTGATGCGGTTTGTTTTAATAGATAGAATGGTTAAAGAGGAAGGTTTATATGTATATAACATCATGCTACAACAAACAGGTGCGGAGCAGGAATGAAAAATGTTGCAAAAACGGGGTGACGCAGACGAAGTTGCGCGGGTCAGCTAGTCAATTATAAAGGGCTTAGATTAGTTTTACATCTGTTTTAATCTATAATTTATAAAAATGAATTGCTGTTCGTTAGTATCGCTAAAACTCGAGAACGGCAGGACCGATTTGGCTAATTTTGGTCATGAATTATTCGTGGAAGTCCAGACAAGGCTTAAAAGGTGAACAAATATGAAAATGCTCGGAATGGCGCAGCGGGAACGGGACCAGAAGTCCACGCGGGTGGAGCCGCGGGCAACAGCTAGTCTAGTATATATTAATGTTAATTATCGTAACTTAAGAGTGTTTGTAGAAATACGTTTTTATATTTTCTGTATGTTTATATTGTCTGTCTGACGTCTGATACTCTCCAAGACGTTAAATGGTAGTGATTGTGCGGCTAAGAAAGTAATTATTTACATTGCGATTTACACCGAATAACAAGAAATCACACACGAAGAAAATGGTTAATTGGTGTAATGTTTTAGGAATTTGGAATGTTCATAACTATCAATGTAAATATTTGAGAATGCCGCAAGGCGAAACCGGTTGCTAAAATCGTGGTGAAGTAAAAGTGTGTTTAATAATGTATAGTATAAAAAAGTTATTGCAATTGAAATTATAAATTCTATCTCTTAATTCACATAGGGTGTACCCACTAACCTTATCGACGGGCATGGAAGGGCACGCTCGGCACAGGTTCCAGAATGAGCCGATCATCTGGGCACGCCTCTGGGCCGTAGTCTGTGGGCAAGGGCACTACTTTACGCCCTGCGGACCAAGGGCTGTTGGGGCATTCGCTGCTGAAATTTAAAAACAAAACGCGTATTAGATATATTTTTATTTGTTATTTTTTATTCAAATATTTTATTGCGATATATGGGTACAAAAAAGCCGCGGTAGCCTAGTGGTATGGGTAATGGACTGCTGAGACGAGGTCTCGAGTTCGATCCCAGGTTCACCATGGCACACACCAATGACTTTTCGATACTTTTCGAAGTTATGTGTGTATTTATCGCAGGTTTAAAAGTGCCTCGGAGAGCACGTTAAGCCGTCGGTCCCGGTTGCCATATTAACATCTATGGCAGTCGTTACGGGTAGTTGGAGCCCTCTAAAGTCCAACCAGCCTAACTTGGAACTTCGATATCGCCATTGGTCATTAGACCATTGGTTGTGGAGGTCAGATGGCAGTCGCTTCACGGAAAATATCGAAGTTCAGCCGCATCACAGTTAGACTGGAAAGCCGACCCCAACTGAGTTGGGAAAAAGGTTCAGGGAATGATGATATGGGTACAAAGAGGTTACAGATAACACATTTAGGTTCCACCATATTGACATGCAACAATATCACAAATTATGACCATAATAATTAGAATTTAACAATCATCAACTAATAATAGAGAATTCGCATGTCCTAATTTTAGATATCAGTATTTTCATGGTAAACATAATAATCACCTTCATGCAACATAAAACGTCAAATTAGTCAAGTGCATAGTCAATAAAAAATATCAAAATTATGATAATCATTTTAGGTCAATGTCATTAATAAGGGCGAGCCTATTCCTGTCACCCTGGCTCTTTGTCATGAATTGTATATTTACTATTGGATGGAGATAACCCTATCATTTACATGCGTTTAAGAACACCCACGAGAAATTTATATTAATATTTATAATGGTTAGTGTCTATTACCCTACGTTTTCACCAATAAACAAATATACAAAAAGAAACAAAATATACAAATCTCGTAGAAGACTTATTGAACATTTATCGAAACACAATTACTTATACATTATTGATAACACACTTGTACTTCTCCACTATATTTATTATTGTACCTAACCAGTTTCGCCTTTTCATCATTTCAAAGTTTACATTGTCATCTAGAATTGAGCATGCAGCAAGGGGAAACCGATTAGTTACAATAAATATAGTGGAGAAATACAAGTGTGTTATCAATAATGTGTTCCAATAAGTGCTTTCAATCAACAGTATAAACAACACAATTAGTTAGGTACTTCTTGAATACATGCTTCGAATCACTTTTTTTCACATTGTATTTATAGCTAACAAGTGTTTACAAGTTTAAAATTCATTAGAGTTCGAATTGAAATCCGTGATATTTAGCAACAAGTCAAATACATGTCTTAAACCTTGGTGCAAATGAAGGGTTCAACCATGGAGAGAGGATTACAGCGACTCGGACCGCAGCGGTCCCAATCGCCGGATCCGTATTAAATAATTATCTTCCAGCGACTGGATCCATGATTAGCTACTTATTTCAGTTCTCTATGAGTTAAACTAAACCGCACGTTACTTGGTCGCCTCCAAGTAAAGACAATACATGGGGTATCATTACAATTCTTAAATCATCTGATATAAGAAATTATATAATTAGGGGCGGATTCCAATGTCCTTCGCACTTGCGTAATATTGCACATAATATTACAACATCTCCCCTCGGGTAAGAACAGAAGTTTTTTTAATTGCTTTGGTGGGTGCGGTTTGACATTCTATTGTATGACAATTAGTAATAATTTGCTATTATCGTTGGAATTGTTAAACCGTGGGTGAGTGGTGGGTTCCCCTCCCTCCCTCGATATATAATTTCTTGTAATCTACGTAAAATACGTATTTCAAATGTATTGTCGCTATCGCTTGCAAGGTTTTGGTATGACTTAAGTATTAATCAATAACTGAGACCTAAATTGCTGAATAAATAATGTTAATGGTTGACAGTGTAAGCGTACAGACTAAACCACATTAGGTACGGGGTACGGAGGTATGAGGAATGAATTAAGAGCTGGGTGTGATGATATTTTGCTGATTAGAACACTACCATGAAATATAATAAATAATAATAAATAAATATTCTAGGACAATCTACACAACGACACCTAGAGCCATGGTAAGCATAGTTTAACTAGCTTGTGTTATGGGTTATAGAATGCGGATAAACATATACTTTTTTTTTGTAAACACATACATATTATACATACATCCAAACCAATGCATATATTCATATTCATGCACACAAATATTTGCACTGAGTGGGAAACGAACCCACGCCTCCTGCGTAGCAGTCGAGTTCACTACCGCCACGCCACGGAGCAGTCGCCCCGTGGCGTTCATGAACAGAGTCGTGTTCCGACTGCGAAACAGGGATAGAACTACATAAGGTATACCTATCCCTCTTCTCATCCAGAATATAAGTGCTCACGAGATGGTTGAGTGCTCGATTGCAACGTTAGGTCGTGAGTTCAATTCCAGTTTGGTGCAAATGTTTATACGCCTGAATATAACTAGCCTAGTGGTATGGGTAAGTAATGTAAGTATGGGTAATGGAGTACTGAGACGAGGTCTCGGGTTCAATCCCTGGTTTTACCATGGCACACACCAATGACTTTTCAAAGTTATGTGTGTATTTATCGCAGGTTTATAAGTGCCCGGTTAATGGCAACAAGGCAACAAGCTCACCATCTATTACATTGGGACCTAAATATAAACTGGTGAAATGTGGGTGCTAGCACCTCTGCCTACCCCTTAGGGGCGTGAGTTTATGTTATCTTATATAACCATACAGGCAGATCGTATCCTAGCTTCACACTTGAAGATTTTATGAATTCAGTTAGTGAAACAGTCTATACTTATATATGTAACATAATATCCACATACTTGACACATAAGTTACAGGATTACTTAGTTTGGGAGTTTACTCAAATATTGTACTAGCTTAACTCCATAGTACATAACATCTAAGACATAATCGTGTAAGGACTATGGCATCAATTCAACCTTCAAGCAAATTTATTCGAGTACTAAATCCAAAATTGCAAGCTTATCTTAAATATTGTTAACGCTGTTCAGAATGTCCTTGCTCAAAGCTATTTCTATATAATCAGTTGACTTTATAAACAATCTCGTCGTACAATAAACTTTTAGCCAAAATCTTTGCCCTCTTTCAACTGGTTCGTCATCAAAACTCTTAACTTGAACGAAAAATTTCCTTTGAAAATTCCTCCAAATATGTTGGCGAACAGCCAAACCGTCTAGCCACTGCAATCACATGCGATTTTTATTACTTATACCAAAATGGACGGTGAAAATAAATGTGTGTATTGACTAATAAAATATTCAGTTGTCTATTAACTTTAGTACACTTTTATCTGAGCCAATCATGGGTTTCAAAATTTCATTTGGTTTTTCTTTGTTTTTTAATGTAGCCACTAGGTACTTCGTGAACCCCAATACTGACAAGATAGCCCGCAGATGAGATTGCTCGATGCTAAAGGTGGCTCACAGAGAATGTTCTCCCTCTGTAGGCAGGGGTACTAGCACCCACATTTCGCCATTTTATGTTTAAGTCCCAATGTAATAGGTGGCGAGCCTATTTCCATTAACCGGCCACTTATAAACCTGCCATAAATACACACATAACTTCGAAAAGCATCCGAAAGTCATTGGTGTGTGCCATGGTAAAACCTGGGTACGAACCCGAGACCTCGTCTCAGCAGTTCATTACCCATACCGCTAGGTTACCGCGGTATTCTTTAAAATACCAATAACAATATCCAGCCCGCCGAAAACCTACCACCCAGTCATGAATCGCAGTGGACGACCCAAGTTAGCTGTTGCAGGGCAAAACGGGTGAACCGGGGCCCTGCACACAATGGTCCATCTTTACAAACACAACCATAACATATACAAAACTTTGGATTTGATCAAGGCGACTGCGTAGGTCATCAGTGTCACCGAATTTTGGGCTGGACACGACTAATTACAGTCTAAATTGCCATCAACTCCTCGAAGAAGAAAACTAGATGCTTGTCCGTTTGATGGTGAACCCGAACAGGTGAAGTTGACTTGATATTCGATGATTTTTATAGAGGACTAGCTGTTGCCAGCGGCTCCGCCCGTGTGGAATTCTGATAAAAACCTTCCGTAGAGTTCAAAGAACAAAATAAATAAAAAGAACAATTACTCGAATTGGTCCAGCCGTCTTCGAGTTATGCGCTTACCAACATATTTCGCGATTCATTTTTATATATATTACTACCTAGTTTCAGGAGGTCAAAACGGAAATAAAACGCATCCAATATACCTATGTTCTGCCAAATCTCTGGTTAGTTGCATCAAACCGAGTGAGTTAGTTCTACATGGCCACAAAAATTCAGTCGAAAACGTGAGAGTCAAAACCTCTGTCTTCACACGAAAGATGAAATGGACAAGAATGGAACAGACAGGATGGAAAATTTATAGAAAGGAAAACATTACCACCAACATCCGTAACTTAAGTCAATAAAATTCATACCGAAGCCGGAATACCGTTCAACTTATTGAACGGGCTCATAAAGGGATAAATGACGTAATAAGAATGTGATTACGACACAACTTGGTCCATTTGTCGATAGTTTCTTATCTTTATGAACGAGTTAGGAACTCTAGTTTAAGTAGGCGTTTGTTAGATGATGCCAAGACGGCACTTACGCCCTTATTGGTCCAAGCGAGTACAATATGAAGTTTTTCAAGAAGATATAGGTAAGATAAGATGGTGAATGTTCTGATGAGCTCTTCCAATTAATCCCACCCGCGCCTTTCCTACACCGGACAACACGTGCAGGGCTTAGATGAATATTTCATCAAGAACCAAGCGGTTCGGTGAGTCTTTCCTATGCCGCACCATTAAGTCCTGGAATTCCTTGCCGGCGTACGTGTTTCCTTCTTCCTACAGTCCCGGGTCCTTTCACCGGGGCGTGAAAAAGCATCTGATAAGGCCGTTAAGCTGAGCGCAACCATTGTAGCACTGAACGTGTTTGCAATGATGCCCCTTTTTCATGAGACTTTGCCTTTAACTTAACATCAGGTGAGGTGAAGTCAAATGGACGTGCCATAAATAAAAATAAAATAAAACCTAGACAGGGTAGTTCGACCAAATCCCTTCATACGGCACTAAGCCCGTTCAGCTCGTGCGGTACTTTAGTGTTGCTAGATGTACAGGAAGGCCAGACTACCGCAAGAACATAACATAAGTTCTCAGTGGTCTTTTTAAAGTACGTTAGCTGGTCAGTATGAAAATACAAACATATCTTAATATATCGAAGGTTCCTACAGGGTCGTCAAACGGGTCCGGAGAAGACTCCGTGCCCGCACAGCACGCGGTGAGCATAGGGGACTCGGGCGTCGGAGATCGCAGAATGACCTTCGTCTTTCATGAGCGCGGGCCTAGGAGGAACGGGTGGAGGCTGCGGCCGCAACGCAAAGTGAGTCTCCCCATATCGAGGTTCTAGATAGGGACACCGCGGTTTCCACATTAGGGGAAGTGGGTCATGTCAAAGAGATGTCCTCGGGTCTGCCAGGGTGCGAGAGATATGTTTTGTATAATCTCACCTCCGGAAATCACCCGGTTCGAAACGTGGCCCGGCCTGAGAAGACTCCAGCAAGAAACTCAGAGGGCTTCTTTTTTTTAGTCTATTTACAAAAAAAAAATAGCTAGTAGGAGCTAGTTAAAAAAGCATATAGGTACAGTTACTCTGAAAAGACTTACACTTAAGACTAAATACCTGTACCCTTTTATATAGAACGAAAAATCCCCCCGGGTACCCCCCGCCAGAACCGGTCGGGAAGGTTATGTCGGACTCGAACCGACTAAAACGCACGCCGTCTTTGGGTCCTTAGTTGCTGGTGGTGAGATAGTAACCAACATATCCCTCGCACCCTGGCAGACCCCAGCCATCTATATCGAGATAACCGTCTTCAGGTGTAGGGACCACGGTGTCCCAGTCTAACCCCCGAATGTGGGGAGGCGCACTTTTGCGCCGCCACAGCGGCCTGCTTCTGCTAGGGGACAGGCGGCCACCCATCACCCCAGGCCTGCACTCATGGGCGGAGGTCTTTCTGCAAATACATGAACCCTAAAAATATTGCACTTCTTTCGTAGTTGGTCGTGAAAACATTGAAACAAACTGTCTCTCAACAAAAGAGAAAAAAGTTCAACAAAAGTAACCATTACGTTTGCGCTAACAGTAAAACTTTATGTATTTACAGATCATATCTTTATAGCCAACTTATGTACCTACTACAGTTGACGTAGACACTTCGTTTCGTCTGTGACTCTGTTTGTAGATAAAATATGTCTATATGTAATATTGATCTGGGTATTTTCTAGGTATAACATAACATAAACTCACGCCTATATCCCCGAAGGGGTAGGCAGAGGTGCTAGCACCCACATTTCGCCAGTTTATGTTTAGGCCCCAATGTAATAGGTGGCGAGAGTATTGCCATTAACCGGGCACTTATAAATCTGCGATTCTTAGATTTCATCTTGTCTTCATCTTAGTTATAGGTTGAAATGTACAAAGACATCAGTAGATAAAAGCTTGCTTTCACCTAATGGTTATAATTATTTTCCATGGAAAACAAAAAACAAGTAGAATTGTGATGTAGCAGCTACATGCGTGTCATTGCTGTACGTGGTTCGCAACGAAGGATTAATTCGACAATGAACCTTTTGATAAGAATATATCTAAACATTTTCGTAAATATTCAAGCTTATTCAATTCAAAGTATGAAACGCCATAGATACTTTTTTTATCTATAGCAAAGTAATCGCTATTTTGAACGGTTAGAAAAAAGGTGGTGGTAATATAGTTACGACTACCTTAAAAGGGGTAGTGTGTTTTCATTTTGTAGTAGGTACTCATGATTTAAGCTCATATGGCATTAAAGGTAGTTATAAATAGGTACGCAATCAAAGCAATTATTTAGTACTAATGCACGGTATTATTAATTGTTATATATGTGAGTTTGGTGACATCGGTTCCGCTACTAAAACTATTGCGTGGTATTTTCCAACCAAAACAAAATGACTTTCCAAATTTATTCGATTAGCTCTCAATATCCTAATAGAACCATGTTGCCTTAAGGACTGTTTCGACTGCGTAAAGATCGTATCTACACAACCATAATTTAAAAAAGTTAAGCTTCCCGTGGATTGTAGCCAAATTGCTGACTGTACAATGACGCATTGAAATTCGTTTTCGGTAGTAGAGTTAGCAGAAAAACTTGTGATTTTGTGTTTGTTTATGTGAGTGGATGACATTATAATTAATAAGTATTCTAGTACAATCTACACTAGAGCTTAACTAGCTTGTGTTATGCGTTCTAGAAAACGGATAGACATACTTATACTACATTTGTTTAGGTACTTAAATAAAGGTCCCGGGTCCTTCAAGTAGGGCGTGAAAAAGCATTTGATGAAGTCGTCAGGCTGAATGCCACCATTGTAATATTTTACGTGTTTGTAATAGTGGGGTCACTATTACAAACACGTAAAATATTATACTATATATACATATAATACGTAAAATATTACAATGGTGGGTGGGAGGGTTCTTTCCTGAGACTTTGCCTTGAGCTTACCATCAGGCGGGGTGAAGTCAAATTGACGTGTTCTAAATAAAAAAAAAGTTAACAATCTTGTGTCAACTTTTTATAAAAGCACATGTTTAACAAATAAACTAACTAACTAACTAACTAAATAGTGGTTTCGATACAGGTACTTAGTCTTCAAACTGCGTTACTAAGCAGAAAAGTATTTTTATACTGAGGTTTTGAACAAAACATATTAAAAAGACACGCTAAGATTGTTTACGGACAAACGGACTATACCTAGATACATTTTTACCCGACTGCGCGACGCAAAGGAGGGTATTGTGTTTATCAGTCTATGTATGTATGTATGTATGTTTGTATGTTTGTTTCTATGTGGCGTTCTAGGGGCTAAACGCGTAGGCCGATTTTGATGATTCTTACGTCAATCGATTCGTCTTAACCTTGCGAGTGTCACTAAAGACATGACAGTAATAAAAAATCACCACAGCGACAACCAGACGCCATATTGTCAAAATGAAAAAAAAAAAAAATTCGACGAACTATGTCAAGTGGGGTGTCGTTGAATAGGTATTTCAAAATCATTTTTAGGTTCCTTTTCATTTTTCATTTTAACTAATAGTTTAGGATTTATAACGATTTAAAATTGTTTAACAAAACATTCATTCTCGCAAATTTTCTTACTTCAAGGATAAACGATATACAAACAAAAATAATATTTTGATAAAAAAATAACTTGCAAATGAATCGTAACTAAAAAGTATAAAATAAAATAATAATTAAGAAAAACAAAAAACCCGACTGCGTAAACCAAAGAACTAAAAAGAAAGAAACAAGCCCAGGAGTTAAGATTTCATACAATACTCACAGTCGGGGCCCCTTAGAAAGATGTGATTGGTAAAATTTAAATGGGCCCCGACTGTGAGTATTGTATGAAATCTTAACTCCTGGGCTTGTTTCTTTCTTTTTAGTTCTTTGGTTTACGCAGTCGGGTTTTTTGTTTTTCTTAATTCAATGTTAATTTTATTTGCATTGGTTTGGGTGTTTGTATATTTATAATATTTATGTATTTACAAAAAAAAAATATCTAAGTATGTTTATCCGCATTCTATAACCCATAACACAAGCTAATTAAGCTATGCTTACTATGGGTCTAGGTGGTATTGTGCAGATTTTCCTAGAATATTTATTTATTAATTTGTATAAGTTGTTACAGTACAGTACATACAGTACACAAATAGCGATGGAATATGAGGACCCAAGTCCAAATCTCAAAATGAAAGTATGTAACATAAGATTGAAATAATATACCTTTTCCGAGGCAATAGTAAGGTCCCCGTTCTAGGAATTTTCACATTGCTCTAACTGAGAACAGAAATATGCTCTAAAAGTTAGCTTTACTTACATAGCCTAGTGGTATGGGTAATGGACTACTGAGACGAGGTCTCAGGTTCGATCCCAGGTTTTACCATGGCAGACACCAATGACTTTTCAATACTTTTCGAAGTTATGTGTGCATTTATCGCAGGTTTATAAGGGCCCAGTTAGTGGCAATAGGCTCGCCACTCATTACATTGGGCCCTAAACCATAAACTGGCGAAATGTGGGTGCTAGCACCTCTGCCTACCCCTTCGGGGATAAAGGCGTGAGTTTATGTTATGTTATAAAATGTTATAGAGCTAAATTAGCTGCTAATATTTTCGGCCTTGGGACTAATCTTACTATTAACCTTGCTTACTGCGTAGTACAAGTTAAAAGGTTAACCTCAAGAGAGCACGTAATAGTTTGGTCTCATAAAACATCTTCGGGTTCCAGTCAACCTCACCTTTAACCTGGGACAATGGAGTCTCGGGTCTTGGGAAGCTGTGCGTTGAACCGAAGTCAAGATGTACAAGCTCACAAGATGTAGATGCTCTTTCAAGAGAATTTAATCAAAATCAAAAATTATTTACTCTGCATAGACCAGTAAAGCGCACTTACAAAACGTCAATATTAACAACATTTTATTAAATACAAATGAACCACCGGTTCGAAACGCGGCCCCGACCTGAGAAGACTCCGTCAAGAAACTCAGTGGGCTTTTCTTTTTTTTTGGTCTATTGTGCTAGGGATATACATATGGTGAATACCATCTCTTAGCGCACAATAAGATGTAACCAGTGATGGTCTCCGTCAGGTGTAGAGTCTATTGTAATGCAGCGCTGCAGCTGTGATGGAATCTCATTATGGTTTTTTTTGGTGCATTTAAAATTGGACAACAAACTGTTAGATGAATAACTAAAGTAAAATATGACTTCCTTCTTCCTACAGTCCCGGGTCCTTTAAGCGAGGCGTGAAAAAGCATCTGGTGAGGCCGTCAAGCTGAGCGCCACCATCGTAGCACTGAAAGTGTTTGCAATGGTGACCCTCTTTCATGGGACTTTGCCTAGCTTAACGAGGTGAAGTCAAATTGACCTGCCATAATTTAAAAAAAACGCTAACTGTGACCGACCACGCTCAAACGTCAAATTCTATCAAAAAGATAACTATAACAGAGCTACTAAATACACACTGGTACAAAACAATTAGCTAAACCATTAGAATCAATGTTACTGTTACTTTTAAATTTGACGGAAACCTTAACTTTAACAGGTAGGTGGTGCAACTAAGCCTAAGTCTCAAAGTTGTTCAAAAAGTCGACGGTGATTTGAGTTATAATAATTATTATTAAATATATTATATTATATTCGAATATTTCTTCAATCCCTATAACTACTACATCAATCATATATAATCCTTCGGTTATGCTCACAGCTAATTCTAGATTTATCTGCCTCAAGCCCCTATCTCTCTCTTTTATAGCGGTACACGCAGTTTCAGGCAAATCTGTGCGTTAATCTCGCCGTAAATAAGCAGAATAGCTTCCATAAAACATATATCAAGTAAATCTATTCAGTAAATCATGTCCTGGAGGCTCTATAACTTTATGCTGTAAAACAGAGAGGAAAGCAGTTATCTATCCTTTTTTTTATCGAGCGTCAAATTCCCACCACACCAAAACCGATGGAGGTAATTATGTCGGACTCGAACCGGCCAAAACGCACGCCGTCCATGGGTCCCTGATTGCCGGAGGTGAGATTATACAAGAAGCAGTAACTAATCTATCTAAGGCTGGCCAATATTGTCTATACTGTTGATTGAAAGCACTTGGTGGAACTTATTGTTATACTACTAGTATTATAAAGGGGAAAGATTTGTTTTTTTTTGTTTGTTTGTTTGTAACGATCGACCAATTGGCGATATCGAAGTTCTGTAGTTAGGCTAGTCGGGCTTTTGAGGGCTCCAATCACCCGTAACGACTGATATAGATGTTCGTATGACAACTCGGACCGACGACGGCTTAACGTGTTATCCGAGGCTCGACGCAATATACATATTTAATCATATAAATATTTGCACTGAGCGGGGATCGCAGATTCGATCCCCGCTCAGTGCAACACCGTTTGCTTAGCAAAAAATGGAAAAATTCGCAGACGATATCACTGCGAGAGAAGAAAAACTCGAAATAAAACCGAAATAAGACCCATCTGGTCAGCGTGGAAACAATAAGTCAAAGCCTCCTAACATTTTGAGTGGCCTATGTCCAGCAGTCGCATTGAAGCTAATTGGAATACAATTACAAAGGAGTTTGTACGAAATCGGAATACCGGTAGATATATACTCAAAATCTTCATATACTTGTACGAACAAAACTGCTAGTAAGTACTCCTTGATATCCTTGGATCAATAGGCCGCTCAGATGATGTCATGGTTGCAATAACCCTAGAGTAGACCAAGCCATTAATATTCCTCTAGCGACCTAATCCAAGCTTATAGGGCATTAAAACTAATGAGTTTTAGACTACACCATTGAAGGACGGACTATAAGGACGATGACGTCACCACCATGGTGTCACTAACGATCTGTGACGTCACACAAGACATCTCCATCTCACTAAGATCTGTCCCATGCTCCCCATACATTACCACTATTGATTCCGTTGTGAATATGTCGTTGGGTATACAAGAAGCGATGTATATGCATCATTGAGATTTAATCAGTGAGAAGCTGACACTGGACTGATTTGAACGTGTTATTATAATATAAATAAAATGAATGTGCATCATGTAGTGATTAGAAACAGGCTAGCAAAGCCTGTAATAGCTTTAGAGAAACTGGTGAGTTAAGTACTTTTTTATTTTACTGATGACGATCATTTTGACAGTGTATATTATTTCATCTGACATTAAGCTTGAACGGGCGTGCCCATCAGCTGATGCCAATTAACATAACACGAAGAAAAATACAATAATTTTCAAGCATACAGTCGTTTTTGATAAAGTAACACGTAAATATAATAAAATAGTATTCGAATAACATTTGACAGAACAATAAAATGGTGTCCACCGATAAGAAAAAAAGTGACAAGCAAATTTAAACACTTACGAAATGAGTTTTCCAGCACTAAAATCTCCACACACCGAACAGGTTAAGGAACAGATGTTAAGGTAAACGTAATGTTTGATTTTAAAAATTGAATTTAAAACAAATAACTGTGTTTTTTGATAAAAACGCGAGCGCGGTTCGGATGTGTTTTTCGCGCTGGGCACCGGCGTGTTAGGCGACTGCCGCAAGCTCTTGAAAAATCAATAACTACCCCCCGACAGTGCCCGCATGCGGAACTCGGCACAAAACTTAACACTGCTCACCCATTTCCGTATTATGTAACGGAGTTAGAGTGAGACGGATGTATATTCACTCGTGCGTCGTACAAACATCCCTAGTCAACGCACCAATAAGCTCGCGCAACATGGCCGTCTGACGTTTGACGTTTACGCGCCAAATGTGACATTTCTGCGTGTTAATTCGATTCTAAATTGTCATTTCATCGATTCTATTGCTTCATTTGTATCGTAAAATTGTGAAATAATGATTCTTGATTCAGGAAGGAAGATTCGTTGAAAGCGTTTAGGTTTTTATTATCAACATGGGTCTAATTGAAATGAATGTTTTGTTATCAATTTTGTGTTTCGTCACGACGGAATCGAGATAAAAATGGCGATTAATATTTTGACAGTTAATAAAAAGGTGTATTATGAGGTCGTGCAGCATGATCGTATCCAAATAGGTGAATGACTTGTGGAGTATTTTTGCCGGCAATTCTTGTTCTACTTTGAATGTTGCGCATTGCAGCTGATTCCAAGCCATTAGCTGCAATGCTGAATGTTTCAGGTCGTAGTATAAACTAATGAGTTAAGATTGAGACACATTTTCTTTTTTTTTTCAAGTTACTAGAAGTATAAGAAGCTTATTAGGTATTTTTTAGAATACATGTGGATATTATTCGGTTTCCCAAAGCACTCACTGGAGAGGTTTTGTGTCAATGGGAACATTGAGAAATCCTTCTTTGTCTTCTGCACTGACAGCACAGAAACTCTCTTAACCTTGTCCCCTCCCCCTTCCTCGTCCGCCTTTTCTCTATATGGTCGGCAGCACGAATGGAATGCCTCTGGTGTTACAAACGTTGTCTGGTTGGCCGTGTGCTCGTCTGCCACCTAAGTGGTATAAAAAATGTTATGCTTATAGTAAATTCAAGTTTGAAGCGTTAGTAGCTTTGTGGTTAAGGAATCGGCCTTACGATTGAGATGTCCCAGGATCAAATCCTAGTCATTATACTACACAAGCTTAGCTTGCGGGGTTAGAGGGAATATTAGTAATTTCTTTCAACGTCTCCAAGTCGTTATTTGGTGGTGATTGTGCGGTTAAGCACATAATTAATTTCCTTGTCATACCCATTCTTGTACAAAGTGTCCGATTGGTGGCAATAGGCTCGCTCCCTATTACGTGGGACCGAAAATCATAGATTTCGAAATGTGGGTATTTAAAACACCTCTGGCTACCCCTTCGGGGATTACGGACGTGAGTATAATGTATATATGGGTGTATATCTTTAGTTCTTTCTTTATGGTTCTTCAATCAGTTCAAGAGAAGTGTTATTAGGGTTTTATTTAAGCCATAGAGCATGTCAATATGAGCTCCCTACATTGATGATAATATGAAATCTAAATAGTTTAGTCTAGACAAATGCCAGTGACACCAAAGATTAGTATCAAAATTTATGACCTCGGTTTGTTTGATCAATATTTCAAGTTTCAAAATGGCGCTTGGAAAAAATATTTTACAGGTTCCTGGTGTAAAAGCTGGCCATCGCTATCCAGTGCGAAATCGCGTCCAGTGTGATGGGCACTTTTCCACCGGGAGCGATCAGGGACGGGCTGCTTATTTCTTCTTGTCATGATATGGATTTTATTATGTATTGTAAACATCTTGTTTTAACTGTGTAAACTAAAAATTTCGATTCTTTCTCTAAAATGTTTGTCTTAAATAGATTCATCTCTTACTTATGTGGGGAACGAAGGCATAATTAATTAGTTAAGCCAACTAGGCTTACAAATTCTAAATTCAAAAATCATTCATTCTGTATAGACCACTTAATGCCACTTACAAAACGTCAATATCAATAACATATTATAAGTTAGTTAGTTAATGGACCACCGGTTCGAAACGCGGTCCTGGCCTAAGAAGACTCCATCTAGCAAGGCTTTTTTTTTATATTTTAGTCTATTTACAAAAACTAACGTCATAGATTTTCGTAGGTATTACAACCGGGACCGACGGTTTAACTTGCTTTCTGAGGCACGATTAGACCAATGCAAATAGCCATATAAGATACATAAAAGTATTTGCACTGACCGGGGATAGAAACCGCTCCCCTTGCGTAGCGGTCGTGTTCACTATCGCCACGCCACAGACCGTCTTAATCCGGCTTAAGTGTATTATACTGAACCTAGTTTTCTGAAATTATTCATTTGAGTATAGTTCTCCAACTTGTTTAAAATAGAAAATCTGATTCTAAAGTAATAACGTTATCCTTAAAAGGAAGAAGAAATATTTGATCAACAAGTAAAAACCAGTCTATCAATTATGCTATTAAGATGAGTTTTTCCTTGACGATCAAACGTCGCATATGCCTTTTTGGCTTTGGTATGCAACTTAGCAGTGGCTTAAAAACTACTGGAATACCTTAGTAAGTAGGTACGTTGGGGTAATATTATAAAGTTTTAAATGAGACCTGGTAGACTATTAGTGGTCTACTTTAAGTGTGTATTCAGACGATCCTTCATTTACTCCATCAAAGCAAAAGCTTAGGGGACCTAGCCTAGTCTAGCAGGGTTCGACTTGGCTATACACTGACTAAATTATATTTTTTTTAAAAGGGTATGTCAGAAGTACTTTGACAGCCTCTGTGGTGTGGCGATAGCAAACGTGACTGCTACGCAGGAGGTGCCGGTTCAACCCCCCTCAGTGCAAATATTTGTATACATGAATATGGTGTGGTCGTGTCACGGAGAGTACGTTAAGCCGTTGGCCCCGGTTGTCGTCACAGGTAGCTGGAGCCCTCAAAAGTTTGACTAGCCTGACTATAGAACTTCGATATCAGCCATTTGGTTGTGGAGGTCCGATGACAGTCGCCTCACGGAAAATATCGAGGTTCAGCCGCATCTTAGATAAACTAGAAAGCCGTCTCCAACAGAGTTGGGAATAGGCTGAAAGAATGGAGAATGGATGAATGGTATGTCAGAAGTACTCGAAAACGGAGGGCTTGTATGAAAGACTTAAGGACAATGGAGGAAGGATAAAAGAGGATAAAGATACAGCAAAATGGTGAGCTGTTGTCTCTGCCTACCTCGTAGAGAAATAGGCATAAGCGTATGTATGTTAGGATGTACAGTCACCTGCAATAATATGTATACACTTTGGAATCTTGTCACAATAATAAATGACAAGTCAATATTATGACATGAAACGGTAAACTACGACAAGTTTAATGTAAAAAAGTTCTAAAACGTATACATATTATTGCAGGTGACTGTACCTATGTACTTTTCAATTTGGCGCCCACCATGGGACTCCCAAGTAAAGGTAGATGAGTAAATGTTTTTCAGTGAACATCTTCTCTTCCTACTAATCCGGTTCTATCTGATAGAATGATCGATTGGACTCTGATAGAATGTGGTCACCGTGGCCTATGGACGTTTGCAATACCAGAAACGTTACACTTGTCCTGCTGAAAATGTAAAATTTTAAAATGCTCTTATTGATGGACCCCATGTGCACAAAAGAGAACCGAAGTTTTCGCTTCACGTAATAATATTTAGGTTCCTAGATAGGTTTAACTAAATCACTTAGAGAAACAAAGTGTGCGAATGACTTACATAATATCTGTACACAAAATGAAAGCGTAAGAAAGTTATAGAACATACGAACCGTTGAACGTCTTTTCATAAAATATCAACTTTGACAGAAACGTCAATGTTTCTAAAAGTCACAAGTCACTACTGCCACTTAAATTTTAAGGCTTAATTGCTCCAACTACCTGTTAAAGTTAAGGTTTACGTCAAATTTTACAGTATCAGTAACAATGATTCTAATGGTTTGGCTAAATGTGTTGCAACAGTGTATTTAGTAGCTCTGATATAGTTATCTTTTTGATAGAATTAGACGATTAAGCGTGGCCGGTTACAGTTAGCGTCAAGTTATGACGTGATTTTAGCAATTGTCAAATGGTGCAACCTGTTTTATACCTGACCGGTACTTTAACAGCTTTGTTACGGTTGAAGTAAGATCGTGCAACCCAGGCTTAGACGTGGAAGCGTGGCCGGTTACAGTTAGCGTCAAGTTAGGACGAGATTTTAACAATTGTCAAATGGTGCAACAACTTTTTATACCTGAGCGGTATTTTAACTGCACTGTTAATGTTAAAGTATGATCGTGCTATCCAAGCTAAATGAAAGAGTCTGTGGATCTTTTTACGCTAGTAATATTAATGTCTATGGTCATGATATAAAATCCGGGCTATATTGCGGATGGCGGATCTCGGCAAGCGGTGATATGAATAAACTTTTCGTTTAATATAAGCGTCGTCGCGTCGGGCTTGAAAGCACTGACATTCGACAGCGTCGATATTGAATGTAGGCGCTTTGAGATTGAAATTGAGTACCTACTTAGATAACGTTAAGGTACCGTGCCTTTATTGACTTGACACAGTTGACATAAGCGTTTTATAGTTTGGAAATAATTATCACGGTTTATTTTTATTTGCGATTCGAAAAAATACCACGTTCAGCATAGAAAATCTAGTGTACTTTGATAGGTACTTTAAGTATTAGTAGGTAGCTACTTAAAGGTGTAAAAAAACGCTTTGAAACTCTCCTATAAACTATAAACAAAACAAGATATAGTTTACAGTGATGCCGAGAAAAATGCAAATATTGTTTTTCATTTTCAATGTAGTAGTAGCGACATCTTTTATGTAAAACCTGTACTATTCTTTACATTAATGGTTACCATTTATGTTACATTTTTTTGTAGAGATACTAGATGGCGCTGCAATAAATAAATTTTTAGTACCCTTAATATATTATAACATTTTGATGTGAATATATTATTTTGTATCACAATAAAACATATTTAGGAAAGTATACAAGATTATAATTACTAACCTCTGATTACAATAATCTAGCACCATCTGTGGTGTGTTCTGAGTACTACGTAAAAACTTTGATGTGACAACAGATGTAAGGACTATTAGTAACAGTCAAAGTCACTAGATGGTATCACTGAGAAAAATTAATGAACGAAGTTTATTGTGAATTTTATCAATGACAGTTCACACTAAACTTGTGTTGAAAAAAAAATTGGTTGCCTGTAAAGTCGGTATACGGGCGAAAGTTTTACGTGACAACGACTTTGAGTGGTAAGGACGCGTGCCTTTCACTTTTTATGTCTGTCTCTCTCGCTCTTAGGCGGGCTAACCATGCCCGAGTGGAAGGGACGCGTGCCTCTCACTCGCTCTCATTGTGAGCGCATAACGTGAGCGGAGCGTAACGCAGTTTCTTGAAGTGTCACCCGGCAAGCCAATTTATAAGACGTTGTCACGTCAAAAACAATCCAAACGTGATTTTTTTTATGCCAATTATTTCTTTTTTATATCTGGCACGTCAATTTGACTCAAATCAAATCAAATCAAATCAAATTTATTTGTTTAAACATGTGTTATACATACTTGTGCATGCAAGATGTTAGGTTAATAGTTTTATTAAGTCCTACATGTTTAGCCGTATATATGGCGGCGTACAAATGTTTATTTTTTTTTTCTAAGAAGAACCATACAGACAAAGAACAATTAAAATAATATATGAGTCTGAATAAAGAATAAAATAAAATAAATTAAACGTGAAATGTCAAAAACGTCAGTAAAATGTGAAAAAAAAGATATACCTATGTCAAAAAAAATAAAAATATTAATAATGTTTAAATAATAATAACATGTCAAAAAATTCACCTCGCCTGATGTTAAGCTGAATGTAATGATGTAATAATAGTTAATATGTAGTGTACCAGGAGTACTAACAAGGGCCTTTGGTTTCGGGAATGTTTTCCTTACACAATATTTTCTTGTGATGAATTTCTGTCATTTAACGCTTATTGCTATATCGGATACACCTAAGAACTTTATGAATATCCCTAGAAATGATCATCATCATCATCAACCCGCCGCAGTCCACTGCTGGACATAGGCTTCTCCGGTCTTCGGCTCCCTGTCCTCTTTGTCCTCTTCCACTCCCCACCAGTCACTCTGTGTATATCAGCGCTACATCTCCTAGAAATAATAATGAATCAAAAAGTATATGTCATCGTAGCAAGAGGAATCAATGTGGTAGATATCTGCTAACTCCAATCATAAAAAAGCGTGATTGTAATTTGCGTAAACGTGGTACGCACTAAACATTCTGTTTTTATTTTTTATCGGTAGTTAGTGACGTAGTTCGTTTTACCGCAACATAAATTGAGAAAATATAAACACAGTTTGTACTAATACAACTATGCGAAATTACTTTTAGAGTAAGTATATATTTTACTAAGAAATAATTTATATGTGTTTCGATTTACTTTTCGGAACTTGAATCTCGACGTAAATGTCGCCAGTATCAAGTTTAGTAAATAACTGTCATTTTGCTGTTGGTACTTGGTATGTCTTTAATTTTAAAAATTAAATTATTGTATTTTTTCTGGGAAGGTTTCTTTTAAAGTTTATTTACTAGACATAGTTTCTATCATGTTATTTTATGAACTATTACTATTAGATATGTATGTAGAATTAAATCTTATTTCATTTTATCTTATCTTATCTTATATTATCTTATCTTATCTTTTCTTATCTCATCGTATCGTATCTTATCTGATCGTATCTTATCCTCGTTAATGTAAACGAGGCTATACCGGAAAGTTTAAAGTGAGCTTCCTTCTTTGTACGAGATTTGTCATTTCAAACTTCACAAGCCATAGTGGAATAGGTGATCGTCTACTGTATAATAGCAGGTCGATGTTTTATTAATGTTTCACAATATAATGTATTTAGTGCTATGTATATTGAAGCTTTTATGCTTTGTTTACTGATGGTGTAAACATCGCCAGATTGTAAAAGCATCCTTTGTTTGCATATTAATAGACGATGCGCTATGAAACTCACCGTGCATGACTTTGCATGATGAAGTTTCATGAACTTTGAAAAATGTACATAATTCATACGTTCTTTCAAGGTTAGGGGAACAACTATGAAAGTAATGACTAATGAGTAATAAGTATAAAAACTATACTCGTTACGAAACTTTTAACTCTGATCGAATATACAGGCTGTCATTAGGGAACACTCTCGAAGCCGAAGACCCCTGGTAGTACTCATGGTGAGTACACAAATTGATACTAAAAAAAATAGCGGGAACGAAATTTTTTTTACTTTTAATTTTTTTTTGTATTTTTTAAACGGTTTAAATAGCGCTATTCACTCTCCATCATGTTAGTAAAGCTGAATGAAACAAAAATTTCATGAAAAAAACATGAACTCACAAGATGGCGCGCTTCTTTTTTTTAAGTAAAGCAACAGTTTATGAAATCGTTTCATTTAGCTTTACTGGTATGATGGAGAATAAACAGTGCGAAAAAAAAATTCAGATGATAAAAAATTGCTTTGCCGTAATTTTTTTTTGCCAATTTGTTGTGTACTAGGATTACTACCAGGGTCCTTCGGCTTCGGCAGTGTTTCTTTTATATCCTGTATATTATTGACTATTTTCTGGAAATTTGTATCTAAGAAAAGTAACTGTTGCCATCAAGAAATTATTCACGAGCACGTATAACTGGCAGTTAAAATAAAAATTGAAGTAGTTCTCAAAAGATATACACAATTGAAGCTCGTCTACAAGTCACAGAACTATATACTACTAATGATAATAATACCTTATCATTAAGTACTGTACCGAATACACAAACACCTAACAGCTCCGTCCCTCCGTCCCTCGAGTACCCTTTGAAAGATATTGAAGCTTATGAAGCCTGTAAGGTCAATGATTTCGCGATTATATAATTATTAACTAGCCTATGCCTGCGGTAATAGGCGGTGCGGTAAAAAAAAACCGCGGTAGCCTAGTGGTATGGGTAATGGACTGCTGAGCCGAGGTCTCGGGTTCGATCCCAAGTTTACCATGGCACACACCAATGACTTTTCGAAGTTATGTGTGTATTCGCAGGTTTATAAGTGCCCGGTTTATGGCAAAAGACTCGCCACCTATTACATTGGGACCTAAACATAAACTGGCGAAATGTGGGTGCTAGCACCTCTGCCTACCCCTTTGGGGATAAAGGCGTGAGTTTATATATGTATGTTATGCCTGCGGCTCCGCCCGCGTGGCTGTCGGTTATCGCGACCTAAGCGCCATATGTGCAACTTAAATTCTATACATACATAACCTTGGTTCCACTTAACCGATTGCAATCAAACAAACGTAAAATTTAGTTGGACCAAACCCTTTCAAACGAAAAAAAACCGCATCGAAATCCGTTCAGTAGTTTTTGCGTCCATCGCGGGCAAACATAAACTTTTTAAAATTCAAGGGGTGAAACCCCGAAGGGGTAGGCAAAGGTGAATTAAACGCCCACATTTCGCCAACTATGATTTTGGGTCCCACGTAATGGAGGCCAGCCTATTGCCACCAATCGGGCACTTAAAAAAAAAAGAGTATTCCGAAAATAAATTTCGAACCTAAAATGTTGCAATTAAATAAATTTAAAAAAATATATTGACCTCGATTCCTTGCTATCCAGTGTAAATCGCAATTAAATTAATTACGTGCTTAGCCGCACAAGTACTATCAATGATCGTCTTGGACAGTATTAGACGATATAAATATTCTCCTCAGTCTATTCTCACCTTTTCCAGACCATCCATCCATTTAATCGACCGCGGCCACATTGCTTAACCTAGTTAAAATAAACCAATATTAAGTAATTGGTTGTATTAGCAGCCGTGGAGCTGCAGATGGCGAGTTCTGAACACCGATAGTATATTAAGTGCCGTGGCTATGTCTGTCAGCGTGTTTCACGTGTTCACTGATTCACTGCTCAGACGTCACTGAATGGGGCCCTACTATCGGTTCTCACTCGATACTCACTTTTTGAAGTTATATTTTCTGTCTGAATAAATCTTGTATCGTTAATTTATATAAAACCACGGTAACCTAGTGGTATGGATAATGGACTGCTGAGACGAGGTGTACCATGGCACACAACAATGACTTTTTGATGCTTTTCGAAGATATGTGTGTATTTATCGCAGGTTTATAAGTGCCCGGCCGACATTGGGAGCTAAACATAAACTGGCGAAATGTGGGTGCTAGCACCTCTGCCTACCCCTTCAGGGATATAGGCGCGAGTTTATGTATGTAATTTATTTTGTTTTATTAGTTAGGCGATTAATTAGGCAAGATTTGTGTAATTTGCAATGTAATTTTGCTATCTAATACAGCTGTTACGTTGCTATTCCAACGTACTAATTAAATTTATATATTGTAGGATATTCTACGCAGTGTTATCTAGACCACCATAAGCATAGCTTAAGAAGCTTATTTTATAGGTTCTAGAATATGGAGAAACACCCAGACTTATGCAAATATTCATATCCATGCACTCAAATATTACAAGCTCTCCCTACGTAGTAGTCGAACGTTTTATAGCTACTATAACACCACAGAGCCTATATTCACAATAAATTTGCATACATTTCATTCACTTTACATTCTCTGAACTCTACAATAGCCAATATAAAATACCCGGATGGAGGTAATCTGTTCGCTTCTATTAAATGAATATATTTCGAAAATTAGTTATAAAACTATTATAAAAAATAACTTCTCATTCTTTTTCTTTTACTGAAATTATGAGGCCTTAATTAAGTTTGTCAAATGTATTTAGAATTAAAATATAAATTAATTGGGTGTAATAGAAAAAAAAACAATGTTTAAAAATTATTGAATAAAAAGCAGTCTCCCTGTAAGTCATTGGTTGCGAGATAAAGTCCCGTCTAGAATTTAACTTGTTCCAATTTTAAATCAAAGTTCTTTATCAGAGCATCAATTCCGAAAAATTGCTTCGAAAGTTTGCACTTTGAAGTCAGCTGTCCTCGTTCGTTCCTCCTTACTTCTGACTTTCACGAAAATCACTACAGTTTAACCCCTCAACCCCGAGATGAAAGCTTGCACCCAGAACCTCATCCATCTATCAGCACGTATATCGGCATGAAGGTGACATACCAACCCACATTAAAAACAAACAACGACTATTTTAAATAATCGCTACAGTAATGTTCATCTATAACCTATAAAATGACGTCCAGGTACGTCATTAAATCGTTTGCCTCCCCCGTAGGGTGACAATAGACTCGAAATCATAAACATCTGTCGTAACTGTCATTTTTATAGATGACAACTCGTAAATTGAACAAGTTAATGCTTTGCTACGATTGAGGGAGGCAAGAGGGTGCGAGCTATGATTGACTGACGAAATGAGTTCAGGGTAGTAGTTGAAATTTTGTTATGTAATCACCGATGGATTGTGTTTGCGGCCCTACCAAGATGTTTAGGGGCCTTACTAATGTCTCTTAAAAGTAATATTATTTTCAACTAGCTGACCCGCGCAACTTCGTCTGCGTCACCCCGTTTTTGCAACATTTTTCATTCCTGCTCCGCACCTGTTTGTTGTAGCATGATGTTATATACATATAAACCTTCATCTTTAACCATTCTATCTATTAAAATAAACCGCATCAAAATCCGTTGCATAGTTTTGAAGATTTAAGCATACAAAGGGACAAGAAAAATAGGGACAGAGAACGCGATTTTATTTTATACTATGTAGTGATGATAGTGATCTTTACCTTCATAGTGTGATTTTGACCCGGTCCATTGATTTATATATCTGTTTACCGTGTGTTGTAAGACAAGTGTAAATTCTAACAAATTAAACGAATCCGCGGTACGCGGTATCTTTAAATGCTAGTTAAGCGGGTTTGCAGTGTCCCCAAAGAAATACATTAGAATTTCACAGTTGCAGGGCTGTAGGTACAGACATAGACTTCAACTCACAGTATTATCACTTTACAGTTTTGAGTGATTTGCACCCATGGTAGTCCCTACGCGCTGTTGGTCTGATGGGGAGTATTTTCAGTAACGCTCGCGAGTGCTGCGAGCTACGTAAACGCCGCTGAGTCTGCCAGAAGATGTGTGGTGGTGTGCGCTGAACGTCATAGATTAGTGTTTTTATTTTGTGTAGCGGCTTCATCCACCTCTGAAAAGGAGCGCTTTTTTTATAGATAGATCAAAATTCATTATTGACTATGGTTTCTGCGTCCCGTTCCAAATACGAAATTTGAAATTTGGTCGTATTTTTCCGGGTTGTTAAATATATTTCGTTCAAAATTTGGTACAGTATAGTTATTATTATTATTTATTTCATCGGTATTTGAATGCAACTTCACACTAATGAGCCTATTGCAGTCCTCTGCTGAAAATAGGTCTTTACCAATGTGCTTCGTTGCTCCTCTGCTTTTTGGCTGGTTGACTGACGTGACGACCTGGAAAGGTGGTAACCATCTTTTTCAGGCCGTCAGTCCATCTGACTGGGGCCCACGCAGGACTTATTCATCCTACGGTGATCGGTTCTTTGATAGATCCTTTAAAAAAATTATGTATCAATCATAGAGTTGTTTTTCAACCTATCAAAATTCAGTCATGTCTGTTTATTTCATAATCTTTGGCCGTGTCTGTACACTACTGCGCATGTGTGCGTGGCGCCATAACCCGCCGATTCTAACCTAAATACGAATTCCGAGCTAGCGGCCGAGCGCCCGGCCGTCCGCTGAAAAAATATAAATAAATTTTCTCACAAATACTCACGAAAAACATTGAAAAACTTAGTAAAATCAGTAAAATCAACGGAAAAAATTGTATATTCGTATTTATCGCAGTGAATAATGTGCCAGGATAGTGTTTGGTTGTGTACAATTGTGTTAAGGTGAGAGGAGTCTGTAGTGTTTTTGTGATTGTAATGAAGCGGAGAAAGTGGTGAATACATTGCTGGATTTGCTCTAATTCAGCAGCCGTGACATTTAGATCGTAAGGTAATGGTTTGCATTTAATTATTATTATGTGTTGAATATAATTTTAAGGTGTAAAAACGACGTAACGGATTTAGGTTGAAAGCTATTTAGACAACGTCATTTTATGAAGGATTGCTTTTTGTGATTTGTTTAATCTATGGTATTTTTTTATTATAATATTTTTAACATTGAATATTGATTATTGAAAATAGCTAAATATTAATATATCTAATTTATTTTGACTCTGTTGTATGATACCAGTTATTTAAAACGTTTTTATTTACATACTCAAGCTGTTTGTCTTCGTAAGGGTAGGCAGCAGTGAAATGGTGTTATGTACTTTCAGATCTAGTACTACTTTTGAAAAACTTTCTAACAGACAAACACTTTGATCTACCTAAGAATTGAACCAGTTACTTCTCAGCTCAGCAGTCGTGTAACTACTGAATCAGTAAATTCGTACATCAATACTATTCGTATATTGTCTTAAAGTCGATTAAAACGCCTAACGAAGGTCATTCGCCCAGATACTATACATATGCAAATAAATAATCATTTTTGCACAATTCTTATCACGGTAAGCTCCAATATTAAAAGCTTGGCTTCGACCCGATAGACAGGTACATATCACGTCTGTAGTAAGTACTAGTGCGATAAAAAAGGTTACCATCGATTATTTAGATAACAGATAGGTTAATTTCACGCGCAAGTACCGACTTGGTACTTAATACTTATCAGTTATGGAGTATTTTTGTTGATGGCAATATCATTGTCATTGCCAAACAGGAAAGGTTAACAGAATTTCATTTTTGTTTATAGTCATTATGTACATTTGGAGATGCAAATGAACCGAGTTCAACGGGGAACCGAGTTCATCATCATTCTCTGAACCTTTTCCCAACACAGTTGGGGTCGGCTTTCCAGTCTAACTGTGATGCGGCTGAACTTCGATATTTTCCGTGAAGCGATTGCCATCTGACTTCCACAACCAATGGTCCAATGATCAATGGCGATATCGAAGTCTCAATTTAGACTGGTTGGACTTTTGAGGTGAGATTATACAAGACCTACGTACCCCGGCAGACCCGAGGACATCTCTTTTGAGATGACCCCCTTCCCCCAATGATGTGAACCATGGTGTCCCCATCTAGTCCTCGGATAAGGGTATACGCACTGCCTTTGCGACCTGGTAAATATCCCGATAACTCTGATAATAATAAAATCTCATCATTCTCTGAGCCTATTCGCAACTCAGTTGGTGTCGGCTTTCTAGTCTAACTAAGATACGACTGAACTTCGATATGAAGTGAAGCGATTGACTTCCAGAACCAAATTGGTGATATCGAAGTTCTGTATTTAGGCTAGTCGGACTTTTGACGGCTCTAACTACCCGTAACGACTGCCATAGATGTTCGTATGGCCACCGGGACCGACGGCAAATAGCCATATTAATGCGTAAAAATATTTGCACTGAGCGGAAATCGAAGCCGCGTCTCCTGTGTAGCAGTAGCGTTGACAACCGCCACACCACAGAGGTCTCTGATAATAATATAATATGTAGATTAAAGATATGCAACGGAGGTTCAAGTAAAGCTGAGGAGGGAGGGTCCGTTGAACATAATATGTAACGTGAATGATTAGAATTCTATTTTCTTCTTCTCACGAATTAATGGCATTTTTGTGTTGCCATCGTGGTGTATTAATTTGTTTCACAGCGCCGCTACTTACGGAGAAGGCCCGGGCATAGGTTTACAATATAAACTGGTTATTTGTGCCTTTAAAATTTTCCAACAAGTCAATAATTTGGCGGCTACGCTTTGTCACTACAATTATGTGATTATACTTTGTGATTATCACTGTATCTATAATCACGATGCTATAGATAATTATAAATTCAATATCAGTTTATTAGTATCGAATATGGTTACAGAAATTGTATCTTAGAACTAGTAGGCTTTTTTATACCACTAAGGACGCAGACAAGTCACCTTTATTTTTAGAATTTTATCATATAAAGAAACATAAAACTAAACCCTCCTCCTCTCGCGTCCCTACCCCTACCTATCAATGACACGTCATATAGCTTATAACTTAGCTTAACTGAACTTAGCTTCGTGCCACTCAAGACGACCAGAATGGAGCCACTAACGGTGCAGTCGATATGGCCAGGTTTTATTCTGGAATGGTCTAAGCATCGGTGGATTGTTGACACGAAAGAAAAAGAACCAGCAGAGAATCAAGACGCTTTAATAATATCTCATTTGTCTACTTCTAATAACTTGTTGAGGAGCTTTGAAGGAACAGATGAACCGAACATACATAGCCTATCAAAATCATAACCCACCCTTGGCTTTGCCGCAGTCGTGTAAAATATAATCAAATTGAGAACCTCCAACTTTTAGACATCGATTAAAATATATCTATACCCTCCCATCATAACAGAATATTGATTCAATCTACGTACACTAAACAATTCTGTATTCAAGGACTCGCCAAATTTACTGTAGTTCAGCGGGAGCCACCGACGACCTTCGGATGAAGGACAAATAAATACTGTTTAGCCTACAAATAGGTTTTCTTATATTTATAATATTTATGAGTATTATAATAAGTATACATTATTCAAGCAAATTTTATTATTAAAGACAGGCTTTGTAGGCGGTCAGCGAAGATACAATTAGGTTCTAAAAGTTGATCAAATTACGGGAAAAATATGCTAAAATGAATAGGAGGAATGTCAATAATCACTACATAGTATAAAACAAAGTCGCGTTCTCTGTCCCTATTTTTCATGTCCTTATGTCTCTTTGTATGCTTAAATCTTTAAAACTACACAACGAATTTTGATGCGATAGATACTAGCTGACCCGCGCAACTTCGCCCATCACCCCGTTTTTGCAACATTTTCCACTTCTGCTCCGCACCAGTTAGTTATAGCATGATGTTATATACATATAAACCTTCCTCTTTAATCACTCTATCTATTAAAAGAAACCGCATCGAAATCCGTTGCGCGGTTGTAAAGATTTAAGCATACAAAGGGACATAAGGCCATGAAAAATAGGGACAGAGTACGCGACTTTGTTTTATACTATGTAGTGATTTTACAAACTTTCCTCTAATATTCTTGATTATATTATCAATAATATGGACTCATTGGCACCGGCATTTAGAATTTTGAACACAACTCCCCGTCAATGAATCTTTGACCGAGTTTCAACCGTTCTGCATGTATTTATATAAAGCTCGTATTAATTTGGTGACACATTTTCTGCCTTGGTTTGCCTGAGAACGGTGACATAATTATGTCAAAGCCGTACTATAAATACCCCGAAATAGTACTTAAATTCACATATAATATAGATATAGGTGTAGCCTGGTATGGGTAATGGACTGCTGAGACGAGGTCTCGGGTTCGATCCCAGGTTTTACCATGGCACACACCAATGACTTTTCGATGCTTTTCGAAGTTATGTGTGTATTTATTGCAGGTTTATAAGTGCCCGGTTAATGGCAATAGGCTAGCTACCTATTACATTGGTACTTGAACATAAACTGTCGAAATGTGGGTGCTAGCGTTCTGCCTACCCCTTCGGGGATAAAGACGTGACTTTATGTTATGTTATGTTATGGTACTTAACTCAAAACCAATTCTGCCACTCTAATAGGAGTGGAAATGCCGTCGACTCGATAGAACAAAAGAAAATGACCATATCTCGACAGGCGTTAACTTCTCAATTTCTCATTACCTGGTACCCCTTTCCAAATTTCTCCATTATTTAAACCGTATAGTATGTAACCGAAGTTTTTTTATATAGCTTAATATACACACTACAATGTACACAATTACTTTGCAATGTATAATAGTACCTACCTATTACCTATAGATAACCACTTAACAATATTTGATCGATATTATTTACAACAAAAGTAAAATAATTACAATGTATCCGTCTCAAGATATATTTTCGAATGAAAATTAAATAAACATTACAATTTGATTGTTATTGTACCGTCTTCCAAATGATAGTACGTTTACATTGCGATTACATTAAAGAAATCGTAATTTTTCTACCAACAATAAACACAGCGGTGTGATTTCAATATGCAATTCAAGAACTCTTAATGATCAGGTGATGCACAGACTGAGGTAGAGAAAGTCATGGATAAAAGAAGGTTAATGACATAGATTTTTGGGTGAGGGGAAAATGAGCAAGACATGATTCACGGCTAGTCGTACTTTTCGAAAAGGCGGCGGCGGGTGGATTACCTAAGTTCCGTGTGGGAATTAATATGAGTCAAGAATCAATTTCGTTTATTCAATTTAGTCACATAAGGACCACACATGCAATTTACATTTTAATTTGTCAAAAATATTAAAATAAAGTACCCAAATAACTTTGCATAAAACCGAAGCAAGTCAATATTTCGATCTTGTTCTCGATATGCCAATAGGCCGACATGGTTAGGACGGGTAGGAAAGGTACTGCCGGCTGCATTTGGATATCATATTATCTTAAGATGTCTTGTTATTCCTATCTAATCTTATGGACAAAACGTCTTATAATCTTTTGAATTCGAAACATTTTGAATTGATTTTTACTGCTTTTCATTATTTCAGCCACAGGACGTCTATTGCTGAACATAGGCCTCTCCTATCAACCTCCAATTCGACCGGTTGGTGGCGGTCTGCATCCAATGTGTACCCGCGACTTTGACTATGTCGTCCGTCCACCTCGCAAGAAGCCGTCCCACGCTTCGTCTACCGGTACGCGGTCTCCATTCGAGAACCTTTCAGCTCCAACGGTCCTGTACTTCTTGCTACGTGCGTCGCCCATTGCCACTTCAGCTTGCTAACCCTGTAGGCTATGTCGACCACTTTCGTTCGTCTACGGATCTCCTCATTTCTGATTCGATATAGCACTGCTTTTACAGACAACTATCGTTCAAAGATGTTTTATGAGGTGCGATGCAAATAAATCAGTTTCACGGCCATTGAACAGCCTTCTTGGACAGTACGAAAACGAGTCTTAAGACATAGTACTGTGTCCAATCGATACAGTCCAATAAAGAGCTTGCATAAAGTTCAGTGGAAATGGAGTGTAACATATTTATATAGGTGTCAATGAATGAAATTCCGACAGCAAAATGTCACTTCCACATATTTTCTGAGCGATGGCGAATGTAGCTTCGGAGCGAATGCATTTAGTCAAGGCCCCTTGATGGTAGTCGCTTCTCGGAAAATATCGAAGTTCAGCCGCATTTTAGTTATACTCTGTCTAATTTAGGATGATAATTTTGACAGTTTACGTCTATGAAGTAACGTATTTTTATAAATCAATTAAGACCTCTAAAATAATCGAAATTCATAGACAAGTAGCGCCCACGTATCGTAGAGAAGCGCCTTGCAAGATTACAGCATAAATTGACTGTAGACAAAGGAATTGAATAAATCGAACATAATTTATTAATTTTGAAAATAATTTTATGTTTACTACAATTTTGTTAATTTAATTAGCTAGGTATAATATGAAACATAAATATTATACTATAAATGGCTGTAGCTGTAACTGTAGCAATTATCAATCTATATTTGCAGTACAATGCGATTAGGTGATGCCGCGCCCCTCTAATGAGGTGTCATCTTAAGTAAACAAATCTTTATAAAATTATATTACCCTATGTAAATAAAATAATAAGAACTTAATGTTTTACTGTTTATGTAACATCGATACCATATTCTACGGGAACGATAATCGAATATCGAATACGATTGTACTGTATGGTGTGAAAATAGGGTTACTTAGAACTGTAAAAAATTATCATCCTATATTTGACAAAGTATAACTTCCTAAGCCGACCCCAAATAAGTTAGGAATAGGCAATACTAATCACTCTATTCACTATGCTATTCAAATATTCTGTGGTAATGTCTATTTATGTACGTCATTCTTTGTAACTGTTGAATCTCAATATATTAGGGAGGTCATCGACCCCTCGACCAGTCTACATAGCTCCTTTGATCTTTGCTAGACGCAATTCTGATTACTCATAGTTCAAATGAAATATAACTCATATCTGACATATAGCATTGGAATATTTATGTTAAGACTCGCAATGTTCTTAACCGACCTTAAATATGAAAGAGTATTACAAATTTGTATTATCTAAACGGGATATTTTCATTGTATTTTGCATTTAGTTAGATGTTGTCAGTATTTGCGGCAGTGATTCCCGTGAAAGTAAAAAATAAGACGGTAGTATTACCTAGAGAAGTTGCAACAAATATTACTTTCATACATTATAATTGCGAGGAATTGTTTGCCATATACCTACAGCGTAAAACTATTCGCAACCCTTTTTTCAAGATGGCGACAAGGGTAGCAGTCCCACAAACGTGGATTCAACCCGTTTTTGTAACATTTTCCACTAGTTGGTTGTAGCATGGTGTTATATGCGTATAAACCTTCCTCTTCAATCAGTCTATCCAGTAAAAAAACCACATCAAAATCCGTTACGTAGTTTTGAAGATTTAAGCATAAATAAATGATTATTATCTTCAACTTAAGTGGACTGGAAATTTTAGGGCAACCACCCTTGTTTTGTTTACCCGAGCTTTTTTATCTGGATATAAATTATTATAATTTTTTTTTTTTTTTTTTTTTTTTATAATATCACGCCTATATCCACGAAGGGGTAGGCAGAGGTAATATATTATGATATTATTATAATTATTACTCTTTATTCATAAATATACTTATTAATTACATTTTTAAATACATATACACAAAAACATATTTAAAAAATATAAAAAATTGTAGTAGCCCACCGGTATCGGGTACAGGGACCAAGCTACCGGTGGTTAGGGCTCTAGGGAGAGGAATCTCCACACAATACGGGCCGTGTCGAAGAGTACCGCCTTCTGCATCAGGCCCTTAACCCAAATGCCTAACGCGAGCCTCTTGAGATGTTGGTCGAGGCTCTTGGCAATCAGTCATTAATATTATTATTTCTATTTATTCGTTTTCTTTTCATATTTTTTTACATTTTTAAATATAAATATCATATAACAATAAAAAACAATATACACATTTAAAAATATAAAAAAACAGAGTGCCACCGGTATCGGATACAGGGACCAAGCTACCGGTGGTTAGGGCTCCAGAGAAAGGAACCTCCTCACGATGCGCGCCGTATCTAGTAGCACAGCCTTCTGCATCTGGCCCTTGACCCAACCGTCTAACCCGAGCCTCTTTAGGTGTTGATCGAGGCTCTTCGCTATCAGTCCATTGACTGACACGACTATCGGCACAATGATTGCTGAGTCAACACTCCAAATGTCGACAATCTCGCGAGCTAAGTCCAAGTACTTAACCTGTTTATCTTTCTCAGCTTTCACGAGATTCTCGTCATGAGGAATGGTAAGATCAACAATCAATGCTCGGCGCTCGGATCGGTCTATCACCACAATGTCAGGCTTGTTGGCTACAACAGTCCTATCAGTGATGATAGATCGATCCCAGTACAATGTGATATGACTATTTTCCAGAACTGGCCCAGGAACATATCTATAGTATGGTACCTCAACTTCCACAAGGTTATATTTCAGAGCAAGCCGTTGGTGGATTATCCTGGCTACTTGATTATGTCTGTGCAAGTACTCACCGTTAGCAAGACGAGAACAACCGGAAGTAATATGCCTGAGGGATTCACCAGGTTGGTGGCACGCTCGACATATGTCGACTGTGCCATCCCTCATGATATACTTCCGGTAATTATTCGTCTTGATAACTTCGTCTGCAATTGCACAGACAAAACCTTCAGTTTCCCCAAAAAGGTCACTGAAACGTAGCCAGGATACGGATGCCAGTAGGTCTACTTCGGGCCTGTGGAGGGCCCGATAAAACCTACCATGTATTATTATTATTATTATTTAATATTATTATTTTCTTTATTTCATTTAAATACATATAGATTATATTTTTAAATACATAAAAAAGAACAAAATTAAACATATTTAAAAATATAAAAAATAGTAGCCCACCGGTATCGGGCACAGGGACCAAGCTACCGGAGGTTAGGGCTCCAGAGAGAGGAACCTCCTCACAATACGTGCCGTGTCGAGGAGTACTGCCTTCTGCATCAAGCCCTTGACCCAACTGCCTAACGCGAGCCTCTTGAGATGTTGGTCGAGGCTCTTGGCAATCAGTCCGTGAACCGATACGACAATCGGCACAATAATTGCTGAATCAACATCCCACATGTCGACAACCTCGTGAGCCAAGTCCAAATATTTTATTTGTTTATCTTTTTCGGCTTTCACGAGATTATCGTCATGGGGAATGGTAACATCAACAATTATTGCGAGACGCTCTGATCGGTCAATCACCACTATATCAGGCTTATTGGCTACAATAGTCCTGTCAGTGATGATTGATCGATCCCAGTACAATGTGGCACGGCCATTTTCAAGAACTGGGTCGGGCACATATCTGTAATACGGCACCTCCAAATCTACAAGATTGTACTTCAGAGCAAGTTGCTGATGAACGATCCTGGCCATTTGGTTGTGTCTATGCAAATACTCACCGTTGGCAAGACGAGAACAACCAGAAACAATATGCCTGAGGGATTCTCCGGGACGATGACATGCCCGACAGATGTCAACCGTACCATCCTTCAGGATGAATCTCCGATAGTTGTTCGTCATTACAACTTCGTCAGTAATTGCACAGACAAAACCTTCAGTTTCTCCAAAAAGGTCACCGAATCGTAACCAGGATACCGATGCTGTTAAATCTATATCGGGCCCATATAAAGCCCGATAAAATCGTCCATGCAGCTCCTTGCTCCTCCATACCTCCTTGCGATCATCAATGCTGAGTATTGCAGGTTTGCGCCAGTTCTCTTTCGCAAGAGCGAGCGGTGTAAGCCCATGGTCCACAGTTACTACATCTCGATGCACATCCACATCAACATTGAGAAAGTATTCTCTAAGATTGCATATCTCGCGGTTGTGTAGAGTCTTAATGTTTAAAAAACCACGACCCCCACACTTCCGCGGGATATACAATCTCATTACTGAAGAACGTGGATGGTGCATTCGATATGAAGTAAGCAGTGTACTATTATTATTATTATTATAGGGGCAGAGAAAGCGACTTTGTTTTATACTAGGTAGTGATGATATACACTGTTACAATAACAATAATTATCTACAGTATTCGCAACGTCCACAAGCTACTTTTTCCTATTTAATAGTTTCTACACGCAAATGAATCAGAACTCATTAAGTGGAGTTGAGCACTCTGCCAATGAGTAGATAGTTTTATCACTCATTTCATTGTCTATGGGTACGATAGTTCTATCGTACCCATAGACAATGTAGTGTTCACTCCTCGACTCAAATGGATTGGAAATTCTAGGGCAACCACCCCTGTTTTGTTTATGCGAGCTTTTCTATCTAAATATTAATTTTATCCCTTCATCTATTTCGTAGTCAGTGTATGTTTATGTGTGATCGCTGTGGTAATATCCTAAAAAAAGATAATACTATGGAACGTAGGTATATTATATTATGCAAAAACCCTGATGAGGCCGTCAAGCTGAGCGCCACCATTGTAGCACTGAACGTGTTTGAAACGGTGACACTGTTTTATGAGACTTTGCCTTCAGCTTAACATCAAGCGAGGTCAAGTCAAATTGACGTGCCATAAATAAAAAAAAAGATAAAAAGAATGTCTTCCAGTTCGAAATAAAAACGATACAAGTCAAAGCATCTCCACAGCTCTCGTGCTCTCCTGGTATTTCAGTTCAGATGAGAAAATAGGTGTAAGATAAACATTCAAATACGCACGAGCTTCGTCTGCCTATCAACAAAAGATAAGAACGCCTAATAATCGTTCTGAATAATAATTATGCTCTGCCCTTGTAACAAAAATAACAACAGACTTGTATTTTTAAATTTTTTCTTCAACACATATATTCTATTTGCAGTACATTTTCATTTTAGATGACTGTGAGTCATATCCGTTCGTTTGTTTGGTTGTGTTTAGTGAATATTGATGGATATGGTATAATATATTGCGGTTATTGAATACTGAACTCTATTGAGGTGGGTAAGCGACGATTATTGATTTTCAGTATATTTAAGCGATTCTCCTCCCAAAGATCTAATAGTATTTTTGTCGGAGGCTTTATTTGATTATAATTTACCCTTTTGTCTTTATTTCCTGCTTGCTAAAATAGCAGACGTTCACTTGTTCATGGCAATGAAAAACCACTACCATTTTCAGTGATTTCATTGGTCGAATAGATATTTTGATGTTATCGTTATCCGCCATGCTGAGACTGTTGAACGTAACACTATTAATTTATAATGCCGATTAAACTCACCGATACCCGTACCTCCTGCGTAGCAGTCGCATTCACTACCGCCACGCAACGGAGGTCGAAAGAGGCGTGGTGAGGACATGCCGTAAGGGGTGACTTACGGAAAACGAAGACGATATCACTGCAACAGAAAAAACTCGCAATAAAACTTTGCACCAACTGCGATAGGCTAATTGTTTAAAATAACGGTCTAGTGGTATTGGTAATGGAGTTCTGAGACGAGGCCTCGGGTTCGATCCCAGGTTTTACGATGGCACACACCAATAACTTTTCAATGCTTTTCGAAGTTATGTGTGTATTTAGGTTCGCCACCTATTACATTGGGACCTAAACATAAACTAGCGGAATGTGGGTGCTAGCACCTTTGCCTACCCCTTCGGGGATATAGACTTGAGTTTATTTTATGTTATGTTATATTAAATCACGATAAAATTAGTTGAAAAGTGATTTTAATTCCATGAACCATTGGTAAGCTATTAATTTTCTACTTTAAAAAACGACAAGCCAAAATCTAAATCTACACTACACAATTGCGATGAATTGTAAGATACAATAACATTCCTTGAAAGACAGTTAAAGACCATAAAAAGGTGCAGTGACTCAACATCTTGCCCCGAAAAATACGAAGCAGGAAATCGTAAGTTTCCCAATCTCCCGAGATTTCCGTAGTTCATGAAACGGAGTTAATTGATTAATTTTTAATGTCATCCTGTTTTTGTGTAATCTCTTCTGGTTACAGCCGGTTAATATCAGGGGTTTTACGAAAATGTATATCAATAACATTCATTTATTTGCCTTTGCTGTTCTCTGGCTTCCAAAACCTATTGTCTGGTGGAAAAGTTCTGGTTTATGAAGAAAAACTGTGCTTCTTATAAAAAATATGTTTGGGGAAGGGAGAGGAACCCACCACTTACCCACGGTTTAACAATCCCAATGATAACAATAGCAAAATATCACTAATTGTAGTAGAAAAGAATGGCAAACCGCACCTCTCAAAACAAGTAAAAAGACTTCTTACCCGAAGAGATATGACTTCGTATTTGCAATTCTAATTTCGAATAAACTTCGACACGTTCAAACTGTGGGTGAGTGGTGGTTTCCTCTCCCTCTACCAATACATTTTCTTGTAATTCTGCCACGTAACGCTTACTTCAATGTCTTATATACAGGTATATATGCGTCGCTGGCAAGTTCAACTCTAGTTCTTTTACGAATTTCCTCATTTCTGATTCGATCTCGCAGTGAAATTCCATAGCTCGAATTACTTTTGGAAATATAATTTTTTGCTGTTCTCCGCGACTCCTTGAATAAAGAGCAGCCTATATGCGATTTCTTTCTATCTAATAAATTTATCTCTGGGCCAAATTCCATTGAGTTCCATTTCTTTTCATATTCAAATTCTTTATTATGTTATCGAGTTCAATCACATCTTGGTCTGCAAATATATTTTGCGTGATTGAGTGACGTGACAACATCCATCATTTCATCACAAACCTTATTGATGAGGCTGTCAACCCGAGGGACACCACCATAACAAGTGTCTGAAATAGTGACCCTATTTACTGAGATTTTGCCCCCTTTGATGAAACTCCTTTCATACCGTACAGTGCGCACCGTTTTCGGTCGTACTGTGTGAGGATGAACTCCCTCTCTATGGCGAGCGGTGTCTGGTTTTTCTTGGGATTTATGAGGAAGGCGCGATTGTTTAAGCTTTTTATTCAGCAATACTTGTATTTCTTGTTACACATACATACTACATAGTATAGAACGAAATCGCGTTCTCTGTCCCTATTTTTATGTCCTTATGTCCCTTTGTTTGCTTAAATCGTTTAAACCACGCAACGGATTTTGATGCGGTTTTTTTAATAGATAGAATTGTTAAAGAGGAAGGTTTATATGTATATAACATCATGCTATGACTAACAGGTGCGGAGTAGGAATGAAAAATGTTACAAAAATGGGGTGACGCAGACGAAGTTGCGCGGGTCAGCTAGTAAACTATATAAAGAAATAAAGAACATTGGTATGGGCTGGGTACTGACTTCCGCGACGACTCTTTTTATTATTGTAATTATAGGACAGAAACTTGGCGGCTCTTGCCGTTCTATATACGAAAGTAACCGTCGGAATCATCGCGGTGAGATTAATCTATTTGTATCAATTGGTAATACTTTTGATTTGCTTTAGTCTGTAGTCTATCCATTCACAAATTAGCTCTGAGACCGTAATTTCCAGAAAACTGCAATTTATAATATCCGGACTAAGATGATTTATTTTTTTAAGGACTTTGTCGCCTTGCACATACCCAGTTCAGCTTATATGGAGCCTATGTTCTACTTTATAACAAATAAGTTATAATAGGAAAATATTATTATTATTGTGCCGCGGTAGCCTATTGGTATGGGTAATGGACTGCTGAGACGAGGTCTCGTGCTCGATCCTAGGTTTTACCATGGCACTTTTCGATGCTTTTAGAAGTTATGTGTGTATTTATCGCAGGTTTATAAGTGCCCGGTTAATAGCAATAGGCTCGCCACCTATTACATTGGGACCTAAACATAAACTGGCGGAATGTGAGTGCTAGCACCTCTGCCTACCCCTTCGCGGATATAGGCGTCAGTTTATGTTATGTTATTGCGTTTTAGTCGGTTCTAGTCCGACGTAATCAAGGTTGCCTGGAAGAGATCGCTTCCAGCGATGAGGCCGCCTATTGTGCCTACATTAGAACAAACTGTAACTCTCACTACTTGTCCTTGGTGTTTTCTTGTATATTTTTTTGTTTTGTTTTTTGGTGTACAATAAAGAGTAATCTATCTATCTATCTATCTAATCACATGAAATTCTGGTGAAGGCGGTATCCGTGTGGTTTTGCGCGTGGAAAAAAGGGATTATGGAGCGGAAGAAAGATTCCACCCGGGGGAAACCGCAAGCCAGTTTTCATAGTAGTAAACTTCACCGCTGTGTGCGCACGCGATGGCATCTGAATCATTAGCTTTATCTTGTTTATTTATCCTAACGAATCAGACTTTGTAATATTCGTTTCAATGCGTCATTCGGTATTAATTCACACCGTAAACGCATACGAAGAAACGCCTTCTGTTCATCTAAGATGGCTTGAAAATAGATAGATGACGTTCATTAGGATCTTGGAATATGTTTTTTTATACCACTTAGGTGGTAGACAAGCACGCGGACCACCTGATGGGAAGTGATTACCGTGGCCTCATAGCGTCATATTCGTGCTACCGACCGTATAGAGAAGAGGAGGGAAAGGGAAGGGGATGGGAAAAAGGTTAAGAGAGTCTCTGTGCTGTCAGTGCAGAAGACAAAGAAGGGTTTCTCGGTCTTCCTACTGACAACACAAAACCTATACCATAATTTTAATGAGACTTTACACAGTCAATTTCGTTCTTCTTCTAAAGTGTCCAAAATACAAAAAGATTTATTGGATGGCACCCTATATTATATATTATACCCTCTAATGTCGTTTAGCAATTTGATTACCTAAAATAAAAAATAAATAACCTCAAGAACCCAGGGTAATGTATTTTTTGGCTGCCGTTGCTTTCGAATTTTTTTTTATATTTAGGTCGTCATACTGACTACACCACGCCTGATGGTAAGCAGAGGCGCAGCCTAGAACACGGTGGCCGCCGTAAAAAATGCTGTCTCTGCACCGGCGGTCCCGACCCGGACGGCCTTGACAGTTCCTTAGAATTTCGTTCGCTTAGATTCCACCGCGGTGTATATTAGGCCTAAGTCTTTAGTAGAGAATAAAGTGCTTGAAATTCATCTACGTTTTGTGTAACTAATATCTATCTGTCCAAGTCCGCCATCTTGAATGATCAGGCTTAAAAGTCTAGCTACGTAAGCACATAATTGGAAAGTTATTTATACACAATAGAGGCCGGATCGCGTAAACTAGTTAATTCTAAATAATAGTAATGATTTGGCTCTTAGTATTACGGAGTTGTGCCAAATATTTGGTTCATTACACTATAGTTGCCACTTAATATCATTGTTTCTATAACATCATTTAGCCGCGGTAGCCTATGGGTAATGGACTGCTGAGACAAGGTCTTGGGTTTGATCCCAGGTTTTACGACGGCACACACCACTGTACTTGCAAACTGTGTATTGACGGCACGTATCTTGAACCCAGGTGGTAAGAGGAACGTGACCTTCTTTTTTGATTTGCGGGAACCCTCACGGACACCACCTCGCTGGAGCTATGGGTAAGGGTAATGTCGGATTCAAACCGGCTAAAATCGCACGGCCGTCTCTGGTCATCAGTTGTCGAAGGTGAGATAGCGTCAAGCCTATACCTCACTCCCTGGCTGAAGTCAGAGCCATCGAATGCCCCCTCTGGTGTTAGACTTAGGTGTCCACACCTTACCTTGATTAAGGAAAGGCCCGCCTCTGTTAAGGTCTCTCGTGTACGAGCTTGTTAGCATACTAATTATTTTAAACTTTCAATCCCACATAACGTAAAACGGGGTGAATAGAGATCCAGGGGTGGATAGAAATGAAATAGGAATATTTTTAATAATTTCTATTACAAAATTCTAATTTATTATCAGATATTGCATGATTCTGGTATAAAATTGAACTAGTCCAAATTTTTGCTTGAAAGAAAATAACTACAGGATTTAACTGACCATTTTATTTCTATTCACCCTTCGATCTCTATTCACCCCATTTTACTCGGTACCTACATTATTCTTTAGTCATATTTATAGCTTTTAACAAACATTCTCTTTCATACTTCCCTAATTTCACGTGCCTATATCACTTAATTACTTAGTTATCAACCCTCCAATTCATTATACGATAACACTACGGCACCGTTACGGGGATTATCTAATTTCGTGATAGTATCGCTAGGGTTAATCGATTACCGGTCGATATATATTCGATAAGACGGTTCTAGACGTCGAGCTTTGATAGTTGAAAGCTTATTCATTATCACATGTACTTCGAATTAATTAATTTTGATGTATACAGGGGGTGTAGTTATGAATAGTAATTACTTTCAGCCTCGTGATGTAAGTAATAATAATAACAACATAACATAAACTCACGCCTAATTCCCCGAAGGAATAGGCAGAGGTGCTAGCACTGACATTTCGCCAGTTTATGTTTAGGTCCCAATGTAATAGTTGGCGAGCCTATTGCCATTAACCGGACACTTATAAACCTACGATAAATACATACATAACTTCGAAAAGCATCGAAATGACATTGGTGTGTGAAATTGTAAAATCTGGGATCGAACCCGATACCTCGTCTCAGCAGTCTATTACCCATACTACTAGGCTACCGCGATCATAATGTAGTAATAATAATATTCTAGGTAAGTAATACACATATTATTGATAATATAATCCGCCACGAAATAATATTAGATTAATAAATTATGCATAATCATGATGGGTAAATAATACGAAATTAAATACATGACGTGTAATGGAAATTCCTAATAGGTCCCACTTGACCGCAGCTAGCATTAAACCTATGGGTAATACCATGGGCTATAGTGTAAGGTGGTTGACCCTTGTTATTTACGAAACACTACAAAACTAGGCCATATGTATAGTCCAGCACATTTTCCCCATAAATAGACGAAGCGAAATCATTCATATTTATAGTGTTGATTCAAATGTATTGAGAAATACTTCAATGAATTTTAATGCAATGCATTACAGCATTTGTTTGTTGGTAGTGTTTTGATAGCAAACTGGTTGAAGAAACGACTTACGATCATGAGGTATTGGGTTCGAATCCTGGCCATAACACTACTGACGTGAAGCCACTAATAACACAAGAAATGAATAAAACCACTATTTACCAACCCGTTTGACCGGCGTGGATATAGCAGGCCAAAACCTCTCAATATTGGGAGAGGCCTTTGTCCAGGTGTAATGGAGTCAGTCACTCCTTTCCTTGCCATATCATCTTTTAAACAATCCATTCATCGCTTCTTTGCCTTACAACTGCCTTTAAATTCCAATACTTTATTGTAAAACCCTCTGAATTCATACATTGATTTTTTTCACAACATTGCATCTATTGTCTTGATAAATATCCATAACAATTTTTTCATTCGCTGATGCAATTTATAAAACGTTTATTGTTGTATATATGATATGATAAGTAGCCACGGCAGCCTAGTGGTAAGTATGGGTAATGGACTGCTGAGACGAGGTCTCGGGTTCGATCTCAGGTTTTCCCATGGCACACACCAATGACTATACGATACTTTTCGAAGTTATGTGTGTATTTATCGCAGATTTGTAAGTGCCCGGTTAATCGCAATAGGCTCGCCACCTATTACATTGGGACCTAAACATAAACTGGCGAAATGTGGGTGCTCGCACCTATGCCTACCTCTTTGGGGATATAGGCGTGAGTTTATGTTATGTTATGTCATTCTTTATTCCGTTCATTCTCGTCAAACCAATAGAGGATGATAATTAATACACTGAACGTCTCATTCACGACGCCTACTCGATATAAATCTATTTTCATTCGATGCTCGAGACGATGGCCGTGTTACAAGGCACCGATGTTATTGTCTTGACGCATTGTGATTCATATCTGAGTAAATAACATCAAGAACCAAGCGGTTCGGTGAGTCTTTCCTCTGCCGCACCATTAAATCTTGGAATTCCTTACCGGCGCGCGTGTTTCCTTCTACCTACAGTCCCGGGTCCTTTAAGCGGGGCGTGAAAAAGCATCTTTGTTTTTCGTGCCAAAAATCCCCACGGATACCGCCCTTCTCCGTCGGGGGTGGTTGGAGAGGTTATGTCGGAATGTCGAAAAACGAACACCATCTTTGGTTCTTTAGTTGCCGGAGGTGAGATAGTAGTCAACATATCCCTCGCACCCCGTCAGACCCGGGGCCGTCTCTTTCAAGATGACCCCCGTCGGGTGTAGGGACCACGTATCCCCGTCCAGTTCCCTGGTATAGGGGGCGCGCTTTGCGCCGCCGCCGCGGGCGTGAAAAAGCATCTGATGAGGCCGTCAAGCTGAGCGTCACCATTGTAGCACTGAACGTGTTTGCAATGGTGACCCTCTTTCATGAGACTTTGCCTTCTGCTTAACATCAGGCGAGGTGAAGTCAAATTGACGTGCCATAAATAAATAAAAATAAAAAAATATAAAAAACTATCTCAATATTACTCTGTATTAGCAGAGTTTTGACCTTCTAGCCTTTTCTTAAAAAAGTATAGGTATCTGATAGACAGACACACCCTTTGTATAACCTTTACTAGTTTGACCATTCCACCCTCATCTCAGAAATCTCTTTGATAAACAGTAATTGCGAATTTACTTTATTCTACTTTGAAAGAATTTCGCTACGGTATACTTATTTTTAATCGTATTAGTAATTTTAAGAATGGTTATAATTTATATCTGCACTAATATTATAAAGGTGAAAAATTGTATTTCTGTTTGTGTGTGTGTGCTTGTAATGCATAAATTCAAAAACTGCTGTGCCCATTTCAAAAATTATTTTTTACCGTTAGGAATCTCCATTCGCCCTGAGCAACATAGGTTATATTGCAGTCATGATAACCGGCATACACGCGGGCGGAGCCGCGGACACCAGCTAGTATGATATATAATAATGATTGAAAAGTTTATCAGATTGCTTATTTAAAACAGCTTTCTGTCAAATTGCGGATCGGAGAGCTAACTTTAAGAGTAGTTGGAGTCCTAAAAAGTCCGATATAAATTCGATGAAAAGAACTTCGATGTCACCAACCAATGGATTGTGGAGGTCAGAACCATAGATGGAAGATTTTTTTTATTTTAAATTAGAACTTTTTTGTACTTCCCGTTCAGTAACATATCGTAGTCATTTAAATATTTGCAACACTATTTTGATACGCAACTCTATAAATCAATTGTTAAACAGAGTCTGTTCTTTAGAGACGAAAGGTGAATGTTTCTCTAGTCTAAATATATCAATCCAACGCTGCATGTACTCGAGAGGAGTTATGGCGATCATTAAATAAAATGCCTGCGTATTTTTGACGGATAGGCCGGATTTAGACCGACACAGCTGGACAAGACTGTATTGTTTATCTTGAAACTACAAATAGGTATATAATACATGGTTATAAATATCAAAAATGGGGCTAAAGTTTTTTTTATACCACTTAGGTGGCAGACAAGCATACGGCCCACCTGATGGGAAGCGGTCACCGTGGCCTATGGACGTTTGAACACCAGAGGCGTCACACACGTGCTGCCTACCCTGTAGAAACTTTCTAATGCCCTTCTTGTTGAACCCCATATTGTAGTCGCTTGGGAAAACCACGGCAGGGAGTTCATTCCACAGCTTGAGCGTGCGCGGCATGGTAGGCCAGGTTGCAGTAGTTTTTAACATTTTCAAACGTCTGGATATCAAGTAATATAGCAAATTGCGCTAAATAAAAAGCATATTCATAAAATAGACTATACCTTCTAGGGTCCTGTGAAAACAGAAACACGATTCATGATAATTGCCTCGATAGAAATTAGCGTCAAACATGGGTCTAAAACGCTCCAAATCGATATTTCAAACACGTTTTACACTAAGATGCCATCATCAAATAATGCCGAGATTGATATCATTATAAAGAGCATAAAAATATCTAGCGACTGGTAAAATTATATTTTATCAAGCAATTATTATTTTTTTCAAAAACTTATAAAACCTCAAAATCTTTGCATTTGAGCACTCGCAGCGGTCAGTCAGTTGAGTCAGTACCCGCCGAGGCGTGTTCAAGGTAGGACGTGTGCTGTTTGTTTCTGCGAGCTTCCCCCTCCCCCCGCACGTTATTACGTATAATCGGTTTCGCTGAAAAAATGGGTATAACTCGGTTCATTAAAGGAAGAATTCTAAAATGGCGCAGCTTATCACTTTCTCTCGCTCGCACAATTTTGCTGTCAATTTAATTTATTTTTTAATTTATGTTTATTTCTTTTTTTTACTTTTGTGCCACTATACAAAAAATGTACAGTAGGTATATACAAATTTGAATTTGGTGTACAATAACTAGTCTATATCTATGGCTCTAAAAATGTTGGTAGGCTTTTATTGATGACTGCTCTAGTCTTCTTAGCCCCTAACTCTTAGCTAAATTACAAGTGGGTTCACGTCAGCAGTTGGTCAGAGTTATTATTTTTTATTAAATAGATTGCCTTAGTCACTAGGCTACCGCAGCTGAGTATAATTACCTATACATATTTTATGTTACAGTGCTGCAATGAGAAGACGAAAAGCCGCTGGTGTTGAACAGCCCGTAGACGTTTCTAATTCTCGTTTGCAAATTGCCACGTAACTATCAGTACTTTTACTAAAATCTGTGACATATTTGAATAATATAAAACTTGTAAAAAAAATTATCTCATAAACCTGATGAAACTTACAGCAGACAGGAATCGTATTGAACGATCAACGATTTTACAAAGAGATTCAAGTAAATAGCTCGAACTAAGAAAAAAAATAACAACAGCTTCAAACTTCGGTCCCATTTGTAAACGAAAAGTAGTGTAAGTTAAAGTTTGTAAAGATAGTGCATCATTAGTAAAAAATAATCCTATATAAAAAAATCTAAACCAAGTGGTTTCAGTAGCTCACGGCATAGAAAACGAGAAACATTCCATACAGCAAATGGAACAACAGAAAAACATAAAAATAGATCAGTGTGGACTTTTTATTGACCGCAAATACCCTTTTATTGGAGCCACTCCAGATGGTCTTGTTGGAAATGACAAAATTGTCTTTGATTGCGTCAAAAAATGGTTTAGAAAAATCTCTAGAAAATAATAAAGTACAACTTAACAATTTACCATAAATAAAAATAGTAATTGGTTTTACCAAAATCAAGGTCAGTTGCATGTGACGGGGCGCAAAATGTGTATTTTTGGTTTATTATTCTCAAACAGAACCAGTGTATATAGAATATATAGAGAGAGATGACCAGTTCTGGACCGATAAAATGGAACAACGAATAATTCAGTTTCATATGAAGAGTCTGCTGCCGGAGTTAGTTGATCCAAGGCATATCCGTGGTATGCCTATTAGAAGCATTGTCTTGAAGGAAGAGAAAGAAAATAAAGAAAACCATGTTCCTTCGATCACTACACATCAACATCAATCCAATCTAGTTGAGGCTGGCTCTAGTGCTACAAATAGAGAGTATAATATCATATTTCAAAATTTTTGAATTGTGCGTTTTCATCATCACCATCCTCATAGAGACTTATTTTCCTGACTGCATCCAAGGCCAAGGTGAACTCGGAGCTCAGGGTCCGCCTTCTGGCTCTTTCTCTTCCACTTCACACGATCTTGGGCGTCTCCCTAAACCTAAACCCTAAAATGCTAGTAAAGTTGAAAGAAATTTGACTTGATTTTAGGATTGCATGTGACGGCGTGCATTTTCTACTAACTATCTATCTACTAACAGATCAGTAGGCAGCACAAAATGTTTTTTTACCCGACTGCGCGACGCAAAGAAGTGGTAATGTGTTTATTTATGTTTCACTTTTCAATAGGCTTTGTTTTTTGAAGACGCTTTTATTTTTTCTGTATGTTTATATGTTCCAATGAAATGGAAATACAAAAATATGTATGTTAAATTTAAGTGATTTTTTTTTCTGTACCTATACAATGAAAAACTATAACATTATGTGCCCGAATCTAACCTACTGCTTTTATGATATACGTACCGTGGCGTAGTGGCACTCTAGCTTGGTGACGTCACAGGTACGAGTACTCTAAAATAGCACTACAATCTCCCGCACGCGACTTCATGTATGTTTTTTTTATATAAAAAAAAAATATTTAAAACATTGTTGCTACACAGTATATACCTACACATATAAGTGAAAAAGGTACCTACACATAGCCTATAGTGAGTATTCCGATGAACTCTTACAATCAATCCCACCCTCCCTTTATCCAGAACAACATGTTTTTTACATCACTTATGTGGCAGACAAGCATACGGCCCACCTGATGCAAAGAGGGTCACGGTGGCCTATGACCTATATGTTCAGGTCTTAGGTGTCACCCTTTGTCAGCTTTTGGACTCCATTCCAGTTTCTTAGTTCAACGCAACAAACGCGAGTCTCAATTTTTCGCGTACCGGGTTATACTATAGGATTGCGCGCGCCTGCACGCTGCCCCCCGCGCTGCCCGCTCGTTGCGTCGATTACACTCGATTCGGCTGCGGGGACTGAGGTACTGAGGCGACGTAAAATACCTACTTGTCTCACTGCAACCTCGCCTTAATTGTCTCATAGTTGGAATTATAAGTTATTGCGAACTATTTTTGAAATTTCCGTGACCTTTAGGTACCGAAAAGTAAGTAAGTAGTTTATTTATTTATTTTACGGATTTTTTTTCATTTCAGACAGAAATTACATTCATTACAGAGAGAGATGTTATGTACAAAAGGTGAGCTTAACTCAAATTTGAGTTTTCTTCCAGTAAACCCGGGAGAACACGGAGTAAATTAAATACAAAGAGAGCCAAAGTCTTGTGTACATAGAACTGATAATTTTAATGAATATTTTAATGAATACCATGTAATACCAAATTAATGGCGCTAGAATTAATTGAATATATTTTTATATTAATAAATGATATTCGCGTAAAATTTAAACAGTATGACGTATCACTAATTACGTGATAAAATACAATTTTATATGTTTGATTAAGAATATTATTCAATAATGAGAACAAAATATCAGTCTGTATATACACATACATAGACCTCTAGAATTATATTTAATTTATTAAAACTCTGTCAACTCTTTGGCAATTACGTGGCAATCACCTTAAGTCCGTGATAAACGTGATAAAATTTCAACAAATCTCACAGAGTTTTAAGTTAATGCGTGCACTATTTCTATTAATATAAAGGTCCTCTCGGGTACAATCCCAGGTTACCATGGCACACACCAATGACTTTTCGATGCTTTTCGAAGTTATGTGTGTATTTATCGCAGGTTTATAAGTGCCCGGTTAATGGCAATAGGCTCGCCACCTATTACATTGGGTCCTAAACATAAACTGGCGAAATGTGGGTGCTAGCACCTCTGCCTACCCCTTCGGGGATACAGGCGTGAGTTTATGTTTAATGTTTAATGTGTATAAAGGTCCCTACAATAAAGACTAAAATACATGTTACGTAATCAAGTTGCACACTGTCAAAATTGCGCGCCATGTGAGTAATCTGACGATTGTTACTTACTCACTCGATCAATCAAAATGAACTTTTACATAGGAAAATAAACATTATTCCTTTTTTATAACGTTTTCATTTTATCACGCAATAATCATCATCATCTCCGTGATTTTATCACGCAATTATGTAGTAAAAAAATAAACCTAAGTTGTCAAATGCTTATAGATTTTAAGGTGTATTGAAGGTGACTTTTGGAGCCCACTGTCATATCGTATACGTAAGTATGAAAGTAATGTCGTAAGGAAGGTATTACGTAAGGAAAAGGAAGATGGATGTGCGTAATACGATATGTGTGTGCATATTGAGATGACAGTAAGCAAAGATGAATGGAAAAAAGGTCGTACAGAAACTTTTTTATAATATCAGTTGAATTAATTTGGTCCGACGCAATAGGGATGACGTCAAAGTCGTCCGGTGCTTAATAACTTAGATTTTTGCTGTCTATGGCTACTTAGGACGTATTATAGTAAACCCTCCTATAGAGCGAAACCTATGCTCGGGCCCTGTCCGTGAGTAGCAGCGCTGCCGTGAAACAAATTACTACACCACGACGGCGAGTTGCCATTTATCTACTTGATCTACCTAACCTCTCCTCTCTACATGCTTGTGGACACGGAGTAAAGAGTACCTCATTTTTTTGGTTGTGAACGTCTTTGGGCTACGGTAACCACTTTCCATTAAGTGGGTAATGAGTTTGTCTACCGCTTAAGTGGTTAAAAAAACTGAACAGAATGTTAAGCCGCTTACATAAGTGTAGCTACAAGTTGCGAAGACATTTCACGTCTAAATATTTATGACATAACATAACATAAACTCACGCCTATATGTAGGCAGAGGTGCTAGCACCCACATTTCACCAGTTTATATTTAGGTCCAATATAATAGGTGGCGAGCCTATTGCCATTAACCGGGCACTTATAAACCTGCGATAAATTCACACATAACTTCGAAAAGTCACTGGTGTGTGCCATACTAAAAGATCGAACCCGAGACCTCGTCTCAGCAGTCAATTACCCATACCACTAGGCTACCGCGGTGTAATATTTATGAGTAATTACGAAACTTGACTATAATGAAAGACTTTACTGTCAGTACTAAACTCTTAGTACTATCTGAGATATTACTGCGTAAGACCCAAAATTATTATGACGATGAGTAAAACCGCCATTGCTATACACGCGTGATTGAAATACAAATGCGTGTTTATGAACGGAATATAATTTTGTGGTGTGTCTATTGCAAATAATATAGTTATATATCAACCATTGTAATGTAAAAGAGTGTAAGTGACTGCAATTTAGTTGATGCGAAAATCACTTTTAATGCTAAAGGATTTGGGATATTTTTCCTTTGAACATTAGATATCGCTTGCACCCTTTAATGTTTCAATCATGGACATGAATTTAACCCTCTTATGCTTGAATTATAGTTCTTTATATATTTGATGAATTTTCTCTTTTTTCGTTTTTTTGGTTTTGTGTAAAGATATTGTCACTCACACACTTACCCTCCAAGTATTTGTACTGTGCCCTCAGCACGAAAAACTATCGAATTTGTAATGTAAAGATATCGAGAGAACGGAGTATTACGATTGCCGGACTTCACACACACACAGGCTTACAGTAGGCATGCTGCCAATCGCAATGCTCCGTTCTCTCGATACCTTTACATTACGAATTCGATAGTGTTTCGTGCTAAGGGCACTGAGCAGTATACTGCAGGGTTTGATTAGATATTCCACACTTGAGACGCTGAGCCCGAGGCAGACTTACATTTGGAGTCGAAAAATGAGAGACTTCTTTTTAAAAAGCTGTTTATTAACTTGCCCTGTGTGTACAAATCCATAGTAAAGTTAGTATAGGTAATATCAAAGTGTTTATTATTATTTCGCGACTCCAAGATTAAAATAGATCTAGTTTATTATATCAGCGTTGACACTACGTCGGTCGAATGACGAAAGGGCGTATCTGGAATTTTCTAAATGTTCAGTAGAGCTGTTTTAATAAAATTGACCGTTTTGCACGATCATAACTTCGTACCTAAAACTTCTACGGGAAGCATTGGAACATCATTTAGATCGCCAACTAATTACCTTTAAATGCGTTTATTTGTTATTTGTGTACTTCTACTAGTTGTGGATATATTTAATTTTTAAAAAAAAAAGATTCACTTACGTCCTTTCGTGATCGCTAAGATTTTCATTATTTTAAGATTCGCCCATGCCATATTAACATTAAATAAAAATAAAATATTTTTTATGCAGATAATATTATATTTATTAGTAAACAGTAACAATTAGGTACTTAATACGATAGAAGAAGACAAATGAAAAAAACCAGGACGTCATAAACAAAATCAATCGTTACAATTATTTATTCATGGGGTAAATTTTTATAGTAAAAAATATGTTCTTGGGCTCTAATTAGTGGTGTGTCCCCACTGCATAATTTTACAAGGTCATCATATTTTTCTTTGGTAATTTTATTGGGCGACTTGTTAAGTTGTTCAACAGTACCTCTTAGCCATTGCATATTTGGTCTCTTTAGTGATATTGACCTGTATTCCCTTTCAGTGTGGCTACATTTGAAAAATATGGTTGTAGGTGTAGTTATGTAGTTACAGATTTCATGGAGTTCAGAGTAGTGAACTCTGAACTCCATGAAATCTGTCCATTTAAATGAGTCACCAGTCTGTTCATCCCTTTTCAGCTGTAGTAATTTTAATTTTAGTGAAAGATCTTTAAAATTTTTCAATTCATCGTAGTTCAAGGTTCGGACTATACATGGCTTTTTACGAGCCAAACGTATAATTGGCTCCAATTGACAAGGTACAAAAATGTTTCCAGCTTGTGACATCGCATACGATACAGCACTATGTACGGAATCACCTTCGCTCTGTCCATGAAAGGAACAGAAGTAACGCAAGTATATTTCTTCGACTGATTCACTTTGGTTTATAAAATATAGAAGCATTGCTACCACCACAGAATTCTTGTTCTGGCCTGAACAGCCATCGCAATACAGGAATACTTCTTTCACTCCCTTTCTGTCACAGTCTGTCAAGAAATTAAAAAGACAAGTAGAAATTTCCGATGCACCTCTTTTACTAATTGTCTCATTCCATATGTTGCACACACAATCTTTGGAAGCGAGATCATAAATTGTGAAATTATAATTAGCCAATCGTCTTTTATAAAAAAATAGTTTAGTTTAGTTTTAGTTATCTGAAATAGAGAAAGAAAAATCATTATTGGTAACACATATTGAATGAAAATCTTGTATTTTTTCACTATTTCAATTTATTTATTATCCTAACCGGTTTCGGCTTTTTGGTCGTCACAACATTTTACAGTACATTGTTACATACATACATACTCGTTAGTCTCAACATTTTACAGCACATTAGAACTTTTACTCAGTACGTGTAGCAAATTCCACCTAGTACTAACAACCAAAATTTTACCTACATAATAGTACTTAATACATGAAATTATTAACTTACCGTTTGATTTGCACAATTAACACTTAAAACTGATTGTATAACAAGTAATTTATTCACTCTTACTATATTAATTATATTAAAATGAACGCAAACAAACCGCACACTTGCAGAGAAGAGAGTGAATGAGATTCGAACAGGTCATGACACATTTTGTTTGTTTCACGCCGAATGTGCCTTTTCATGAAAATATTTTATCGTCTTGATTAGGCGTAACTGATACACTGCCTGTTCGTGATTTTTAAAATTGGAAGAAAAGTAGTTAGGGCTCTTCGTAGTGGCGTATATCTTTAGTTCCGTTAGGATTTTAGTTACGTCTTTTCGTGACATGGTAAAACATGCCCTTAACATTACAATGACAGTAGTAACTCAAAATCGTCGATTTGTTGGATACGCCCCTTCATGATTCGACCGACGACTATTGACCTGGTTTTGAATATAATGTTATATTTAGAATAGTTTTAGTACCGCGCGTATAACGAACTGGTTGAGTTGTGATAAAAACATTTTAGCGGCTCTGTGGTGTCGGGGTAGAGCTCCCGATTGCTACACAGGAGACGCGGGTTAGATTCCCACTCGGTGCAAATATGTATATTCATGAACTAGCTGACCCGCGCGACTTCGTTAGTGTCACCCCGTTTTTGCAACATTTTTCATTCCTGCTCCGCACCTGTTAGTCGTAGCATGATGTTATATACATATAAACCTTCCTCTTTAACCATTCTATCTATTGAAACAAACCGCATCAAAATCCGTTGCGTAGTTCTAAAGATTTAAGCATACAAAGGGACAAGAAAAATAGGCACAGAGAACGCGACTTTATTTTATACTATGTAGTGATGATGTACTACATATTTAGTGGCGAAGGGTTTTTTTTTTCATAAGGGGAGCCGGTGAAGATCAATTTTATCTCTTATAAACAACCATAGCAATAATATACAGGGTGTAAGGGGAACACTCCCGAATCCGAAGACCCTGGTAGTACACAACATATTGGTATTAAAAAAAATTACGGCAACGCAATTTTTTACTATTTTGAATTCTATGATTAATTAATGAAATTTAAACTTGACTTCCTGGCTTCACGGCTACTAGGTACGGCTTCCCTTTGCAGAGTAGAGCTGGCAAAAATTGTGTTAAAGGGTTCCATCGCCACTGTTAGATTTAATAGCATTGCGCATGCGTTTGTAAAATCGTGGCATTAGAGGTCGCAGAATGACCTCCGTCTTCCATGAGTGGAGCTGCCAGTCTTCCTAGCAGAAGTAGGTCACAGCGACGGCGCGCAATACACGTCTCCCTTAACCCGGGGGCTAGATGTGGACACTTTGGTCCCCACACCCGAAGGGGGGCATCACGAAAGAGATGACCTGGGTCGGCCGGGGTGCGAGGGATATATTGCTTACGATTATACCTCCGGCAACCGAAAACCCGAAGACGGCGTGCGTTATAGTCGGTTCAAGTCCGATAAAACCACTCTCACCGTCTCCGGTGAGATTGCTATTCATGGCGATTTAGCGCACGAAAATATATAAAACGCATCTATACAATTATGGGTCGTGGAAAGCAGCCCTATATTGCCATAGTTTAATCCAATCTAGTTAGTAGTAAGGTATCATTTTCGGTACATATCGTATGGAATAATGATAGTAGACGTGTCATTAGATACGTTATAGAATATTGTAACAGCAGTAAATGGTTGATTGAGTTTTGTCTATAACTTGCTCATATGACACCAATTAACAGTAATAAGGTTCAATATTAGATAGAGTCGTCTAGATAGAAATTTTTGTTGTTGTCAGGGTCTTTACGGAAGTCTTCATAAGACTGATATTTTTTTTAATCGTGCGAAGGGATACCCGGGCCCGGTTGGGTAGGTTATGTCGAACTAAACCGACTAAAACGCACTCTGTCTTTGGGTTTTTAGTTGCCGGAGATGATAGTATGTATGTATAGTACCCAACATATCCCTCGAACCCTGGCAGACCGACCTTTCGAGATGACCCCGTCGGGTGTAGGGACCACGGTGCCTCGTCTAGCCCCCGGGTAAGGGGAGGCGCACTTTGCGCCACCGCCGCGGCCTGCTTCTGCTAGGGTGACAGGCGGCTCCACCCGTCACCCCCAGGCCCACGCTCTATGTTTCACCTCTACACGAGACATCATCAGGTCTAGACAAAATACATTCGCTCCGAAGCGAATCCACAACTAAATTCGCCACCGCTCTGTGCTCTAGCACGAACCACTTGTGAGAAAATATTTAAATCGAATTCAGTGTCAAAATGTAAGCTCCTGCCGTGTGTAAAAGGAACTAAATATGGTAGCACAAACACTATCGTATTACTTCGTTATGGTGACGAAGACTCGAAACCACCAATGAGCACCACCATTGGTAGCACTGAACGTGTTTGCAATGGTGACTCTTTTTCATGAGACTTTGCCTTCAGCTTAACACCAGGCGAGGTGAAGTCAAATTAACTTGCTATAAATAAAAAATAAAAAATAAAAAAAACCTTCACATTACGAACTCCATAGTGGTTTGTGCTAGAGGCACTAGCGATATTCGATTGTCAGACAAAGTTTGAATCACATGACATTCCGACAACTAATGTCACTATCATTTTCGAGCTTCCTATTGACGATGTAGCCAATACCTGATTACGTAGGTACAATTCATAATGTAACATTTACTTATAGGTACAACATACAAACAAACAAACATTGAAACAAGGAACATGAATTGAAACATTGAAAAAAGGGACCACCATAATTATCATCACAGCAACATTTTTTTTTTCTAAAAAGGTAGTTAAATAACAGGCAATAAATGTGAATGGCCTTTACTTAATTTTTTTGTAGACATGCCTAAGTATAATATCCAATAGCTACTTATATTAAGACAATAACGATGTAAGTACATAGTACAACCCCCATGGAGCGCAGCGGGGCGTAGTTAGTCGTGAATGTTGTGATTGAGAGCTGTATACCAAAAGACTTTTATAAAGCAATCAAACCAAATTGATTTTATATTAGAACCTGTAAATAGAACAAGTAAACAAATCTATACTAATATTATAAAGAGAAAAGATTGGTTTTTGTTTGTTTATTCGTAACGGATAAACTCCGAAACTACTGGACCGATTTCAGTCATTCTTTCACCTATAAAAAGCTACAATATTTAGGAGTAACATAGGCTGTCATGGAAAGATAAAGTAACATAGACTGGAAAGTCGATCCCAAGTGAGTTGGGAAAAGGTTCAGAAAATGAATGATATGCTACCATCCAAGAGAGCGAAGCAATAATCATAAATCTCAATAGATCCGGTAGATTTCTATACATTGACGCTAATATCACTATTTCCGCTGTAATGACAGCAAGGAGAAGTAGTATAGAGAGGTAAGTAGAGAATCAAATATAGTCGTATATCGCGATAATCGACATCCAAACAGGTGAAGCCGCGGGCAACAGCTAGTTCGTAAATAAATAAATAAAATATTGTAGGACAATCTGCACAACGCCATGTAGACCCATGGTAAGCAAAGTTTAACTAGCTTGTATTATTAGTTTAAAATGCGGATAAACATACTTAGATGACATTTCTTTTTATAAATACATATATATATATATTACATAGTAACACCTAGATCAATGTAAATAATAATATTAATGTAATATTTGCACTAAGCGGTAATCGAAGGAGACGCTCCTGCACGGCAATCGCGTTCACTACCACCACGCAAGAGAGGTATTCAAATCGTCAAATAGTACCTAAATCAATGAAATAAGTCTAAGAAAGGTTTTTTCACCACAGCAGCTCAAACAAGTGAGTTTTGCTGCGTAAAAACAGTGTGCAAAATGCGATTTTGCTCACTCAGTGAGACAAAGTAGCTTTTTAATTTTTTTTTTTTAATTTTCAATAAAGAGTGCCAACCATAGATTCAAAAAGAATTGTTCGGCGAATAACTTTCGAACTACATACACTGCACTCTGTCTCTTGGCCGTCCATAAAAAAGTTCGAGTGACAAACACAAGTATTTTGAAGGTTTTTTTTTTAATTTATGGCACGTCAAAGGTCCTATTTCGAAATTCTAAATTTGAAAGATATTTGTAAAAGAATAACCATGTATTTTATTTACATTATTTAATAATTATGTAATGTTATTGAATACCAAAATAAGTAATGTATAAGTATTTATAATGATTACTATTATCAACATTTGAAAAATAAAATGTCACGTACGCTGTTTCTGAACACACCTTAAAAATAACGGGTATAAAATTTAACTTATAACTTTCAACTTTAAATTTGCAGAACAGCAATAAGTAATTAGATTAATTATTAACTTTTAAAATTTTCAGCATTATTTTAATTAATAATAGGTGTTCTGTTCTGTTAATAAGTGTTGCATTATCTTCTAAGTAATATTTCTTATGTGTTCTCGCTGCTGAAGTGAAAAGTAATGTGTGCCACACGAGAGCAAAATTATTTGCATCTCGTGCATTTAAATCCCTCACTACGCTCAGGATTCTACACTAGAATCACTCGCTACGCTCGTGATTCAATCCTAGAATCCCTCGCTTGCTCAGGATTCAAAATCAGCACTCGCAGCAAAAAACAGTTTTGCTCTCTTGTTGCACAAATAACTATTGTTTAACTGTAACTGTCGCTAAACTTGGAACTTCGATATCGCCATTGGTCATTGGACCATTGATTGTGGAGGTCAAATGGCAGTCGCTTCACGGAAAATATCGAAGTTCAGCCGCATCACAGTTATACTGGAAAGCCGACCCCAATTGAATTGGGAAAAGGTTTAGAGAATGATGATGTACTTAACTGTCACTAAAATAATTGATATTGACAGTAAAATATTGTCAATCTAAATTATTTATTTAGCCAAAATCCTTAAGGACATTAATAAGATATGGTTCTTCAACTATAATCACACTACGAGGGGCAAATAAAAATAAATTATTAGAACATGACGGATGGAAGTTTGCAATTAAATTTACACTCTTAATGGCAGATTGCCAATGGTGAGTTGAGATTGAAAGTGGTTTGAGATATACTTTCAACGTTTTAGAAAAATATTGATGGTCTAAAAGACAAAACGTGATAAGTAAAACATTTTGCACTTTGCATATTAGTCTTTTAAACTATTAACATAGTGTTCATAGTTGAACGAACAAAATTTTGCACATAGCGCGTTTGTTTTCATCTTTATCCATGTAACTAAAAATCTTGCTGATTAATTCGAGTTTAATCGAATGACATTATGGAGCAGGTTGGCCAGTTAAGCTCAATTTATGCAATCAGGAGACTCAATGTCGATTCCCGCTTAGTGTAAATATTTTTAAGGCATGAATATTGTTATTTGTACTGCTCTGGTCGAGCCTTGGAGAGCACGTAAGGCCGTTCGGTCCCGGTTGTCATACGAACATCTATGACAGTCGTTTGCGAGTAGTTGAAACCCAAAGAAGCAGGCCTCGCGGCGGCGCAAGGTGCCTCCCCATACCCGCGGGCTATATAGGGACACTGTGGTCCCTACACCCGACGGGAGTCATCTCGGAAGAGAGGGCCCCGGGTCAGCCGGGGTGCGAGAGATATGTTGGCTACTATCTTACCGGCGTGAGTTTTAGTCGGTACGAGTCCGACATAACCTAACCAACCGGCTTCGGGTGGTATCCGTGGGGATATTTCACACGATTAAAAAAAAACCCTACGCCGTTAGACGTAAAAAACCGTACCCTGGTCTTTGAGGTGACAGCTTTATTTGCGACTAAGAATAACATAAGGATAAACTATGAATCGTAAACATAGTTGAGGAAATCTTGTCTAATGGAAAACATACTTAGATATTCTTTCATTTTCCTTTTTTCCTTTGGGAATAAACAGACATGAATTAGATCTATTACCCTTGTTTTATTCACACGCGTTAATAACACATTGTATACCATAGACAAACTAGTAGTATGATCAATTTATGATGTACTGACATGCTATCTGTCACTTAAATTCATAAAAGCCTTTTAACTTGGCTGGTTATAAAGGGACAACAACCTTTTAGCTAAACGAAGACAATATAATAACCTTTATCATCATAGTTAATACACAAAATGTATTAAGCGACAACGAGTTTTCAGAGAAATGAGGTTCGAAACGACATCATAAACGCGGTTTAGTATAAAATTTTCGTATCAATCGTAGTTGTTACTTAGGTTTTGTGATATCGCTAGAGATATGGATGTTATTTAGTTAACATCAATTTCTTAAGTGCTAAACAATGTTTACCAAATATTGTTAGTTTTTATTTTGGAATAATATATTTTTTGTTAGCAAAGCTTTCATAAAATGTGAAATATTTGGCGAGCTTATTGCCATTAACCGGGCACTTATAAATGTCCAAGATAAATTTGTTTATATAAGATTAAATTATTGAATTATACAACATTGGATTTAAGTATGTAATTTTATAAATTTTAAGTTATTTCCTATACCTATTCTAATTTTTTTTTACAATTTAATTATGCCCGGTTAATGGCAATAGGCTCGCCATCTATTAGATTGGAACCTAAATATAAACTGGCGAAATGTGGGTGCTAGCACCTCTACCTACCTCTTCGGGGATAAAGGCGTGAGTTTATGTTATGTTATATTTGGCACCGAATACAATGATTGGTGAAAATTGTGGGTGTTAATTCACCTCTACGTATAAGAGGAAAATAGGCGTGAGCATGTATATATGTATACTTATAATCAATTTGTTTGTGCCAGTTAACGGATGTAGAGGGATTATACATTTGACCACAAAACCTATAAATTCTATTAATAATTTTATTGTAATAATGAATCGCGGTTTTCATTTAATACCGGGGAGTAGTAAATATCTGCGGTTATTGTATAAAATTTATTACGAACATCGTAAAAATGGCGTCGGGATTAAAACATTATTTCACCTAATATTATATTGTTTTGATAAAAACGTAAAATATCGAAGTTCAGCCGCATCTCAGTTAGAATGGATACCGACCTCTACTGAGTTGGGAAAAGGTTCAGAGAATGATGATTATATTGTTTTGATATAATGAAGGTTTATAGTATATTTAGAAAACTAGTTTAAGTGAAACTGAATTGTACATTTTAATCAGTAGATGACTGTACTGTCGTCGCCCTATTCCCAATTTTAACATTGTCAAGTCACTGATTTTGAATAAGACTTTATTGGTAGACTAATGTCTAAAATAAAGAAAAAGAGTCTATGACAACATTTTCCTTAGACGATATCATTTGATTGTAGGCTTTAATAGCATGGCAATGAAGTCTTAAATTCAATGACCTTCTTTAAAATTTCAACGGTTTGATAACGGTTGATAATTAGTAGAATAGGGGACCAGTATGATTTCGAATGTCCAAGACTTATGAGTAGCTCAGTTAAAAAAGAATTTCCTCTGTAAGGAAAATAAATACATACACACATACATATGCTCACGCCCGTAATCCCCGAAGAGGTAGGCAGAGGTATTGAACTATGATTTTCGGTCCCACGTAATAGGTGGCGAGCCTATTGCCGCCAATCGGACACTCTGTACAAATGGGTATGCCGAAAATCAATTTCTAACCGAAAATGTTGCAGCTAAATAATTTGACAACTACATAAATAAATTCTCAATTCAAAAACAATAAGAAGAAGTTTTTATTGGATAATCATCATCGTTCTATGAGCCTTTTCCCAACTCAAGTTGGGGTCGTCTTTCCATTCTAACTGAGTAATACGGATGAACTTTATAATTTTCCGTGAAGCGACCCCTGTCCTCGATAACCAAACACACAAAATGACACAATATTTTACTTGTTACAGGTAAAAATGTCGACAGAACAACCGCAGTCGACGGGCGCACAGACCCCTGGTGCCGACAGTGTGGTGGACCCCAATGCAATCGCACCCGCCCCAAAAAAAAAGCCGCCGCGGGGAAAACCACAGCCAGAGAAACCCAAGAGAAGCTTACTATGTTTAGGATTAAAAAATCCATTGAGAAAACTATGTTATGACATAGTAGAATGGAAGTATCCTTTTTGAATAAGAGTTTATGAATGGTTCGTTTTGTTCGATTCGCACAAACTTTAGCGCAAATTTTATGCAAAAGACTTTGTCATTTTTCAAGTTATTATTTTGAAGTCAAATCAAATCAAATCAAATCAAATCAAATCAAATCAAATCAAATCAAATCAAATCAAATCAAATCAAATCAAATCAAATCAAATCAAATCAAATCAAATCAAATCAAATCAAATCAAATCAAATCAAATCAAATCAAATCAAATCAAATCAAATCAAATCAAATCAAATCAAATCAAATCAAATCAAATCAAATCAAATCAAATCAAAAATCATTTATTCTGCATAGACCAGTAAACGGCACTTACAAAACGTCAATATCAATAATATTTCATCAAATGCAAATAGACCACCAGTTCGAAACGCGGCCCCGACCTGAGAAGACTCCGGCAAGAAACTCAGCGGGCTTTTCTTTTTTTTGGTCTATTTACAATAATTTACTAAGTCTAGATACAAAATTTAGTATATTTTTCTATCAGTTAGGTAAGTGGTTACCGTGGCCTATGGAAGCTTGCCAAAACAAAGGCGTTACACTCGTTCTGCCGCCTCTGTAGAGGGTAGAGGGAAGCTAGGGTAAGGGTTGAATGTTAAGAGTGATGTTCCACATAAGTTGCAATAAAATTTATTCGCGTGCGCATTGACACCGCTTAAAAATGTAGTATCAATACTAAATAACTCCTTATGGAGTATTAAATGACGGGTTGTTGTCTATGCCTCCCTCGGAACTTGAAATCATGTGTCATATATATAGTGGTGAAGAAGCCAGCGTAAAAACCAGAAAACAATCTGCCTACATTTAGTTGAAGGGTCTCCACCAAGTACTTAAGAACTAAACCGCTGTAGCGTCGATTGGAGTCGACCTTATGATCTAGATGTCTCGGGTTCGTATCCTAGCCATTATATTAACGACGTTTAGACTGGAGAGGGGTTAAAGAAAATAGTAATTTCGGTTGCTAATATTTTTTATGATAAAACAACTTCACCTGCAAATCAGTACACCTATCACCTGGTGGTTCAGGAACGTGACTCTGATGCATACTATCTTTTTTTTATCCAGACTATCTACTTAGGTGGCAAACAAGCACGCGGCCTACATGATGGAAAGTGGTTGCCGTGGCTTATGGACGCTTGCAACACCAGGGGCGTCACATTCGCAGACCATATAGAGAAGAGGTGGAAGGGAAAGGAGGTTTCCTGGTCTTCCCACTCACAACCCAAAATCTCTCCAGCTCTGCTCGGGATTTGGAGGTTAAACTGCAGTAACAACCTCAGAGAACGCTATTCTCATAAACAGATAACGGTTATGTTATACACAATATATTATTATTGTCAATATGTTGCCAAACGTAATTTGGTCTTACTAAAACGAAAACACGACATTCGCAAGTTCACAGTAGAAATGGAGCAATAAAACTACATATAAATATATTTAAGTACGCCATCTTGCTGCTATAAAATCACTGTGCCATGTAACGGTGATTTTGGTGTCCAATAAATATTCATATACCGGATATCGTTCAGGAAACATGTGAGAACGTAACTCTCGTTATGATTATTTTGATTTCGACGACGGAAGTGGGCGTTTTGGTTAATGGGTGTTTTGGGAAGTGTGCATTTTGGGAAGTGGGTGTTTTGCGAATTTAGGAAGTGGTCCTTATGAGTCAAAAGGGTTTGAAATAGTGTAACTCCTGTTAATAAATTAGATAAAATTAATACAAATTTCATACTTATTTGTGAGTGTTCTCTCTGGCTGTTTGTTACGATTCCACGGCTAAACCACTCAAACGATTATGATTCAATTTGGTACAGATAAATAGGTCTTAATTTTCTTAAAGATTCATGAGTTCTTTATTCTTGTAATTTAATAGCTGTTTCCATTATTTATATTTTGTTTGAAAGTTGATTTCAAGATTTTACAACTCTGTATTTAAATTTTGTTTTTATTGGATGCTTGATAAATAAATTCGATCTTCAAAAACAATACTTTCTAAATGCTATCGATTGTGATGATAAATTAATATTCTACCAAGGTTTTTCCATGGCACACGCCAATAACTTTCCAGTGCTTTTTGAAGTTATGTGTGTATTTATCGCAGGTTCTATAAGTGCCCGGCTAATGGAAATAGGCTCGTTACTTATTACATTGAGACCTAAACATAAACTGGCGTAATGTGGGTGCCTACCCCTTCGGCGTGAGTTTATGTTATATATATACATAAATGACATATTATGTTGTCAAAATTGCTCACACCTCATTTGATGGTAAGTAACGGTGCAGTCTAAACCATGATCGCTACCATGAAAACTGCGGCAGCTGCTTTTTCACACCCCGCTTAAAGGACCCGGGACTGTAGGAAGAAGGTAACGCGTGGGGTGGTAATTCCTGTACTTAATGGTGCAACAAAATAAGAGTTACCAAACTGCTTGGTACTTCAGAATACGATAATTTCCTCAATGATGTATCTACAGACCCTTCGAATATATGATATTAACAACTATATTTGCGAATTGTATCGCGTTAGCGGTGTTCACTCCATATCCTGCTGGAGATACGAACAATACAAATCAAATATTGGTAAGTACGATGTGTGTGTCTATATGTATGTATGTGTGTGTGTGTGTGTGTGTGCGTGCGTGCGCCTGTGTGTGTGTGTGTGTGTGTGTGTGTGTTATTTATTATGTATTTGTGCAAAAAGTTTAAAAAAGAAGGAATAAAGTAAATGCAGCGTTAATTTTGAATAACTGCAACATTGAAGACACAATTGTTAGAACACATAAATAAATAATTTGCGTATTGCGTATACCTACTACATACAGTACAGCCCAACAAAGTGCCCCCTTGATAGTAAAAGGGTAATCAAAGTTGGCGAAATGTGGGAGTCAATAGATATATGCCTACCTCTCTGGGCGATCATTTCGGGTAGGTAAATGTATATTATGTAGAGCTTTTAAGAGAAAAAAACTCGGCGTTCGTACGCCTGTATGATATAGGGTGAGTTTTTTATTAAATGAGAAAACAGTACCTATCACATAAAATCTTCTTATTTTTTCTTTCTCTTTCTTTATAAGTAAATATGAAAAGGACAAAACATCTCTGTTTACAGGAAAAAGTAGAATGGATATTTATGTTTATATTCTCTACGGAGTGCGTGATGAAGATCATAGCATATGGATTCCTGTTCCACCCTGGAGCCTACCTGAGGAACACGTGGAACAGTCTGGATTTCACAATTGTTACTATAGGGTAAGACTACGCCATTTTTACTGACCCCTTATCATCACTACATAGTATAAAATAAAGTCGCGTTTTCTGTCCCTATTTTTCTTGTCCCTTTGTATGCTTAAATCTTTAGAACTACGCAACGGATTATGATGCGGTTTGTTTCAATAGATAGAATGGTTAAAGAGGAAAGTTTATATGTATATAACATCATGCTACGACTAACAGGTGCGGAGCAGGAATGAAAAGTGTTGCAAAAACGGGGTGACGCAGACGAAGTCGCGCGGGTCAGCTAGTTCGTATATAATTTAAATAAACCTTTGTTGCACTCGCAGCAAATTGACAAGAAAAATGTCATTGATATAGTGGTACGAGGTTTTGAAGAGCTTTTTTTTTTGTTTATAAAACTTAGGTCGCAGACAAGCACGCGGTCCACCTGATGGTAAGTGGTTACCGTGGCCTATGGGCGAGTGTAACAGCAGAGGAACAACACTCGTGCCGCAACCTCTGTAAGAACAGAGACATTCTGTGTCGTCAGCGCAAAAGATGTAGGATAAGCCATTGGTTTTCCCACTGACGACACAAAACCTCTCTAGTGAGCTCTGGCTACCCTACTCACCACTGAAAACACAACACAAGGCTATTAAACGGTGATATTCTGTAGTGTGGAGGTATTTCCCCAGTCGGACTGCTCGATTGGGACGGATATACCGTCATGTCCTACCTCCATTCGAGCTTGACAATTTGCTGCGTGTATAGCAAATGGGTATGGTGTGTCGCCTCTCTTAAGCGCGATTCACACACAGCGCGGGTGCGGGTCGGGCGCGGGTCGTTTTGCAATCCATCGCCGTTTACAAGTTAAAGTAAAAAAATACCTTCTTAAAAAAACGGCGATGGATGGCAAAAACACCCGCGCCCGACCCGCACCCGCGCTGTGTGTGAATCGCGCTTTAATCATCGTATCTCGATGTTGTCAGCTAACGCGCAACATGACGCGGCTTGTTGTTTGTTCGATGATTGATCATGCAAGAATAAACCACATTGTTTCGCGTTGCTGTGCGACGTTGTGCAACATTGTTACAGCAACAGTAACGCATATTGTATTCTTTACAGTATAGTCAGTATGGCACTGCAGTACATTTCCAAAGAAGCGTTTGACGTGAAAGCCTTGAGAGCATTCCGAGTCTTGAGGCCTTTGAGACTTGTGTCTGGAGTACCGAGTGAGTATCATATTTCTTCTTATTATAAAACATCTGCAACGCAGGAGGCGTGGTTTCGATTCCTCCTTAATGCAAATATCCCACCAATTGAGCCATAATGTCACAGGTGTTTTTTTTCATTTATAAAATTATTGTTTTATTTAGTTTTACTAACACGGTGTAAAGTGAATAACTCTAGTGTTTAGAAATAAAAACAAAAAGTTAAAAAAGAAATGGTTATCGAATTCTTAATTGCCAAGATAACTGACATCTGACACGGGCATCACTTAATAATTGTATAAAAATGAAGCATTGACATATTATCGATTTTTTTTTATTTTGTCTTCCAGGTCTCCAAATTGTGTTGAACTCTATATTGAAGGCTATGGTGCCTTTATTCCACATAGCTTTCCTGGTGTTATTCGTCATCATCATCTATGCCATCATCGGTCTGGAGCTGTTCTCGGGGATACTCCATGACACCTGCTATAAAAATGGAACAGGTAATTGTACCAAATAGATTTTTTTTTTAAATTTGTTATTGTATTGGGCGGAGCCACGGGCAACTGCTAGTTAACTATAGATATACCTACATGAAAACTGTGATTCGAAATTTTAAGTATGTAAATGATGACTGTGATGTAAAACCGCTGGTTTTCAATAGATAATTTGAATTACGAATCAATTATTTATTTTCTTAATTCTCAGTACCTAAATTAAAAACAGTTTGTGCCATTTTATTTTTTATCTTTATGAAGTTGTTAGGTTTTGGCGCCAACGAGAAAAAAAACACTACGAGACATTGTTTCATTTTGTAAAATTGATGTGAATTCGAAGTTTTAAGTGTTATAAAAACGTACTTTTGTGTGAAGGAAGTTAAGATTGAATTTTTGATACTTATTAATGTGACCCAACTAGGACTGCTGTATCTATGTGGATGGTACAAACACCAAGTATAAAAAATATTAGTAATTATTCTTGTGAACAATTCATACGTCCTTATTATTCATTTATATTATTTATATTACTATTTATTATTATGAATTTATTTTAAAATGTAAGTGTGGAGTTGATATCACTTTAAGATAGGTTGAACTCGAAATAGAACCCTGTACCAACTCATCTGGCCAGCTTGGAACTATTGGTAGACTGAAGCCCAATATTGGTAGAGGCCTAGGTCCAACAGTTGTCCAAAAATTGCCGACTACGCTTTCATAGTTTATCATTGTAATGTATTTTTTTTCAGAGGACATGATAGATACTCCGTCTCCATGCAACATTGAAGGAGGGGAGGTTGGGTTCAGCTGTCCCGACGGGTACATCTGCAAGCCCGGCTGGGAGGGCCCAAATTTCGGGATCACCAACTTTGACAACATCGGCTATGCCATGCTGACTGTGTTCCAGTGCATCACCCTTGAAGGATGGACAGATATCATGTATGCTGTAAGTTTTATTTAAGCTATTATTATTTTTAGTACTATTTCAATTAAATAATACATTTCTAATTAGGAAGTACGAGACTGATTATCTGACACTCTCCAAGATGTTAATTGGTATGTTAAGAAGTTAGACTGGTTGGACTTTTGAGGGCTCCAACTACCCTTAACGACTGCCATAGATGGTTGTATGGCAATCGGTACCGACGGCTTAACGTGCTCTCCGAGGCACGACCAGACCACTGCAAACAGCCATATTCATGCATACAACTTTTTGCACTGAGCCGGGATGGAACCCGTGTGTATCAAATCAAATCAAATCAATTTTATTGTTTATCACAGGTTTTAGTAGATGTTGTCGTTTACATAAATTAAGTAGGTATCACTGTGATATGTCTGGTAAGACATACAATCAATCACAAAATTAGAATTAAATTGAGAATGCACTACCACCACGCCATAGAGGCATTGACCATCAAGTTCGCCCGTATGTTCGGGCACCTGTTGAGTGACCATTTGAGCAAAAGTGTAACAATACTTTATAATTTCAGGTATCTAACGTGAAAGGCAACACGTGGCCGTGGATTTATTTCGTGACGCTGGTCATCTTCGGAAACTTCTTCGTCATGAACCTCATTCTCGGTGTGTTGTCTGGGTAAGTGTTTCTTCCCGGGAAATAAAATTTGTATTCTGCTGATGAAAATTTCCTTCCGAGGCAGGCGCTGCCGTATTCGTTCGAGGACAGTTCCCTCTCCGAGAGATAGGCTTTGTCGTGTCGTTTTACTTGCGAACAAAAATCATAATAGGCGAAATGTGGGAGTTAACACTCCTCTATCTGCCCCCTCAGGGATTTACATGCTAAAATATGTATGTATAATTAGTTTTTAATTCTCCCAGTGAATTCTCCAAAGAGAGAGAAAAGGCAAAGAATCGAGGTGACTTCCAAAAGTCTCGAGAAAGACAGCAATTCGAAGAAGATTTGAAGGGATACCTGAACTGGATAACGGTCGCTGAGGAGTTAGACTTAGAGAATGACCAGGGACAGAAAGAAGAAGACCAGGACTCGCAGGGTAAGAGATTTTTTATAAACTGCAGTATAGTTCCCGGGAAATATATTTTTTATGATGCTGCCTGGTGTTCAGTTCCTGTTCTAATGCCTTTCTTGAAGAGGTGGTGGAGGGTTGGGAGGTGAAGGTTAAGAGAGTCTCTATGCCGCCAGCTATGGAGACAAATTAGTGTTCCCAATGACAGCACAAATGCTCTCCAATGAGCTCCGGCTACCATACTCATCACCGGTTTTATTAAACCAAAACATGCACTGGCACTTGGGGTAAGGTTATGTAAATGCCAATAACCATATCACATATTTAATGAAAAAAAACGAGGCTCTACTGTGTACCAAATTAAAAAAAATATCATACTGTTTCCAGGTAAAAAAGATCGGAGAAGTAATGAAGGCTCTCAGATCAATATCAACGCAGGCGCGGATCAAACGCAATCTAACACTTGTAAGATGTACTGCAGGAGATTCGATAAGGTAAAATCTCGTTCTCAAATAAAACGTAAAGACATTCTAGACCAATTTATTTGTACTTACCACTTATGGAAGGTTTTTATACCTACAGTCCCGGGTCCTTTAAGCGGGGTGTGAAAAAGCATCTGATGATGCCGTCAAGCTGAGCTCCACCATTATAGCACTGAACGTGTTTGCAATGGTGACCCTCTTTCTTGAGACTTTGCCTTAAGCTTAACATCAGGCTAATTGAAGTCAAATTGACGTGCCATAAATTAAAAACCACTTATGGCAGGTATCACAGCCCATGGCTCACTTGATGGAAAGTGGTCACCATGGCGTATGAACGTCTTCAACACCGGAGTTGTCACACTCATACTGCCGGCCCTGTAGAAACCTTTCTTGAAGACCCCCATATTGTAGTCGCCAGGGTCTAAAAACGAAGCATAACTTCTTATATGGGTCACTCAAATTCCCCAGTCGCTTTCATAAAAATCTTGACAAATGAACTAAGAGGAAAAAAAGCAGAAAACTAATTTTGAGGTGCAAGGGCCAAGTCTGGAATGTCTTGAAGCCGTGAAGTAGGAAATGGGAATCAAACCTGTCCCCCATAACGTAGTAGCCAAATGCTTTACGAGTACTACATCGCCACTGAGGTTATTTAATCACACGAATACTGTATCTTTTCAGGTGAATCGTCGAATGAGGAGAGCCTGCAGAAAAGCTGTGAAGTCGACCACGTTCTACTGGACCATCATAGTTCTAGTATTCTTGAATACTCTGGTTTTGGCCACGGAACACCATAAGTAAGACTAATTATTTCCTTGCTCTTGTCCTATTCAATTACGGTTGGCGAAATATATCATTCTCCTTCACACATTTCTGTAAGATGTCATATCCTCAGTCACTCTCTTCCTTGCTATATTTTCTTTCACACAATCCATCCATCTTTCCTTGGGCCAACCCTCCACATTCATTTAGATCTTTTTTACAAAATTACTATTATCTCTTCTCATAGTATGTCCAATCCAATTTTTTTCGGATGAGATCTCACGTAAGTGACATGACAGTCGTTCACGTCTCAATTATTCATTTACTGTAGAGGGTAGGGAGGGGACGTAATAAACCTTCCCATAGAGCGAAACCTATGCTCGGGCCCTCTCCGTGAGTAGCGGCGCTGCCGTGAAACAAATTACTACACCACGATGGTAACTCTAAGATGCCGTCGATTCCACAGAAGAAGAAGATTTACTGGTTTAACCATAAGTGAAACTATCAAATTAATTTGTCTTCTAATTTTTTCATAATTAGGTCGTTAATTGAATGCATTCCGGTTGATAGAAAGCTAGGGTATAGTGCAAAGAATAGTGATCGTCAGTATAGACGCTAACAGCTTGTGAATCGTGTCGTCGCCGCGTCGTGTCGTGACGGCCAAGCGTTCAGTAGTCAGAAGTAGCATAATTTTTGCTCACTCAAAAAACCCTGCACAGTTGTCGACCTGAATGAAGTGACGGAAAGTGCAGTTGGTGTTGCCGAGTTTTTTGCTGGGTGTATCTAGCTTTACTCCTAATTGTTGCCACTGACATGAAGTAGAAGAAGAAGACCCAAAAAATATAATCTCCTCCACCATGTTTCAGCCAACCACCGTGGCTGGACGACTTCCAGAATTACGCCAACTGTCTGTTCGTGGTACTCTTCACAATGGAGATGCTGGTCAAGATGTACGCTCTGGGATTTCAAGTGAGTTTCTACCTTTTCAGGGTTAATTTTTTTTAGAAATAATATATTGGGGGAGGGAGGGGACCGACACCCATCACTCACCCACGGTTTAACAATCCCAACGATAACAATAGCAAATTATTACTAATTGTCATAGAATGGAATGTCAAACCGCACCCATCAAAGCAAGTAAAAAGACTTCTCCCACAATATATATAATATCTTGTAATGGATTTCCGCCAAGTGACGCCTACGCATCTATATCGTATCTTCCCTTTTCTTACTACGGGCATATTCTTGCACCCAAATAGTGCTCAGTATTTGCTCAATATGTGCAGTACGCATTTCATGGGCGTATTTTAATCGTCCACCCTTGCAGCAAGGGTATTACTGTGAAAGGTCGGTCTACACAGTATACATATTTTTGTTGCAGGGCTACTTCGTGTCCTTATTCAATCGTTTCGACTGCTTCGTGATGTTCTGTTCTATCATGGAGCTGGCGCTCACGTACTGGGAGACTATCCCACAGTTGGGCATATCGGTGCTGCGGTGTGTCCGTCTGCTGAGGGTATTCAAGGTTACCAAGTAAGTTTATACCCCTTCTCACATGAGGACACATTCAGACGATGCAAGCTGCGAACTAGAATCGCCGCGATACCGGTATCTTCATGGAGACGTATTTATTTGATTGCATCTGAGGCCAAGGCGAACTGATGGGATTTCAGGGTCTCCAAAGTTCATGATGATGAGGACTTCTTGAGCCTACTACATCTGCTAGGAATCAGTGGGCTCGCCATTGCATGAAATTTATATCCTTAATTGTTTCCTCCACTCCACTCCAGCGAAGGTCTTGTATTTCATCTGCGATGTCACGGACATGAAGGATGCTGTGGATGCGAGAGTTCATCACGCGACCGGTACGCGTGACTCCACACATTCACTGGAGTATTTTCCTTTCCATCACACGCATCTCCTTGTTATATCGTCTAGCAGCGGCTATGCTCCAACCGTAAGAGTCTCTCACATACATTTGATTGATGCCTCGTACACTGTGAAACCAGAACCCGTCGTATTTGGGACCTCCATCACGAGTGAATCACGAGACTCGCCTCTTAATAATAGGCGGTGTACTTATTGCTATCAATTGTCAACTTTACCAAAACTACCACCAAAAACCAAGAGAGATCTAAAATGTGATCACATAATTTCCTTTCCAGATATTGGCGGTCACTCTCCAACCTGGTCGCCTCTCTTCTAAACTCCATCCAGTCCATCTTCTCTCTACTTCTCCTTCTCTTCTTGTTCATCATGATATTCGCACTCCTCGGGATGCAGGTGTTCGGTGGAAGGTTCGACTATGACCCTGAGGCTGAGAAGGAGAGACACAACTTTGATTCCTTCTGGCAGGCTGTGCTTACCATGTTTCAGGTATATTCGAACTTAATTCTGAATAAGTCAGGTAATTGGACTTTTTTTTTCTATTTATGGCACGTCAATTTGACTTCACCTCGCCTGATGTTAAGCTGAAGGCAAAGTCTCATGAAAGAGGGTCACCATTGCAAACACGTTCAGTGCTACAATGGTGGCTCAGCTTGACGGCCTCATCAGATGCTATTTCACGCCCCGCTTAAAGGACCCGGGACTGTAGGAAGAAGGAAACACGTGCGCCGGCAAGGACTTTTGGACGAAAAAGGCCTAAGAGGTATATTTATTCTGGGTAAATGGAATAAGAAACCTCACGGTGTGGACTGGTCGATGACAGAAATGGTCTCTAAAGAAGCATGTCATTTAGAGCTGAATCTTTTTGGGATTGCTAAATGTTAAGATTGATTGTTATTGGGAGTCTTTCACATCGTCCATCTAACCTGTAGGAAATTCATTTTCATTTGTTAAAAAAGACAACTCCCGCACTAGGGACCAAGCCCTGTATCGCGGGGGGCTTAACAAACATACAACTAACGGACACAAAGATCATCCAGACTTAGAACAGCTATTTGTGGATCACACAAATTTTTGTCCTGTGTGGGGGATCGAACCCATAACCTCGTGCACAGCCGGCGCATACTATGCCCACTGAGCCACGGACGGAGGAGGTGGATTGGGTATCATTCTCATACGGTAGCTACTTCCACTAAAGACCGTTCGTATAGCTTTTGTTACGATTCTACAAGCTAGGCGTGAAGAAATATTTGGTACACCATTGTAGCATAATTTGTATCTGCATTGATGACCCTCATTCCTGCATCAAATGTTAAGTCTAATGATTAGCAGATAGTTCTTTACTAACTGGATACTACGATTGGAACTGAAATCCTGTACATTTATGTTCAGATTCTGACTGGTGAAGACTGGAATGTGGTGATGTACCACGGTATCAACGCCTTCGGTGGCTACGGCACGCCCGGGATGTTCGCGTCTGTGTACTTTATAGTCATCTTCGTTTGTGGCAATTGTATCCTTTTAATACACTGTTATTGCACATACCACAGCACAGAAATAGTACCCTACATACACATTATAATATCACTACAAAATATAAAACCAAGTCGCTTTTTCAGTCCCTATGTCCCTATGTATGCTTAAATCTATAAAAGTACGCAACGGATTTTGATGCGGTTTAGATAGAGTGATTGAAGAGGAAGGTTTATATGTATATAACATCATGCTACAACCAATTGGTGCGGAGCGGAAGTGAAAAATGTTGCAAAAATGGGGTGACGCAGACGAAGTTGCGCGGGTTAGCTAGTAATATATATTCTAGGACAATCTACACAACGACACCTAGACCCATGGTATGCATAGTTTAACTAGCTTGTGTTATGGGTTCTAGAATGCGGATAAACATACTCAGATACTTTTTTTTTTGTAAATACATACATAATATACATAGAAACACCCAGAACAATGCAAATATTCATATTCATACACACAAATATTTGGACTGAGCGGGAATCGAAGCCACGCCTCCTGCGTAGCATTTATGCAGCACATGCTTCGTGACATCTCTAGTCAAGAAGTATTTGTTCTTGACAATTTGCTGTATGCTGCTTTAGTGTGTGGCCCTTATTATTAGCTTGGTATAGGGGGTCCTGCCGTTTGGCAAAATATGTTTCGTCAAATTTCACTTCCCAAAAAACTTATCGCAAAGTTTCATTTCCCAAAAGAATGCTTAGCAAATTTACATTTCGCATTTTATTCACTTGGTCAAATATTCATTTGGCAAATTTTTACTTGGTCAAATTTCATTTAGTCAAAAATGCATTAAGCAAATGCTTTATTTCGTAAAAAAATATATTCCAAAGGAAGTTCGTTGAAATTTTAATATGGGTGAAACATTGTAGTTACGTAGGTTAGATTTGAACTGCTAGAAAAGTTGGTTAGGTTAAGTTAGAACTGTGACCCAACAGAGCGCGAGCCGAGCGAGCGAAGCGAGCGTGCCGCGGTAGCGGCCGGCGAAGCGCCAGAATTGAATTGTATATCTTAAACAATATAATTATTATAGAAGTTCTCACCTGTAAATTATTTATCCAAGGTGAAACAAACATCCATGCAGCAGTGTGCATGCAGCATAGATCGGGACAGACAGTAAATCATATGATATATAATATATTATAGTTAGTATATTTGCCAAACCATATTTGACTACATAATATTTGGTAAAATGAAACATTGCCATGTAATTATTTGCTAAACAATAAATTGCTAAAAGTAGTTTTGCTAACTGCAAAGTTGCGAAAAGATGGTTTTGCCAAATGTTTTTTTGCCAAATGAAAATTTGGGAAACATACTTTGGCAAGTGTCACTTTGGGAAACGTTTTTTGCCAAACGTCAGTAATCCTTGGTATAGGTATGTTTATAGGTTTGTATGTTGGTGGACATTAAACGCCGAATTGATATGGAATTTTGGACACTTATTATGACTTTCTCCGGTATACGAGGATGTAGGTAGATATGACGGTATCCCACGTCCTAATTGAACAGTCTAACTGGGGAAGTACCACCGCCCTACAGTATACCGCGGCTAATAATAACCTTGTGTTGTGTTTCCGATGGTGAGTAGGGTAGCCAGAGCTCACTGGAGAGATCCTGTGTTGTCACTGGTAAATTGAGAAACCCTGCTTTGTCTTCTGAACTGACAGCACAGAAAGACTCTAAACCTTCCGGATTATCGATTTTACGAATAACTAAACATTTAGAAAATTTAAAATTTTGATATTTTCTTTAACGGGCACACAGATATTTTACTAAATGTGTTCTTGGCTATCGCTGTAGACAACCTGGGCGATGCTGAAGAAATGGAGGAAATTCAGAAGGAGAAAGAGGTACGTACACACGTCGATCAATAATATTTTGATATTAGAGGAACCTTGAGTAGTGGCGCTGCCGTGAAACTAATTACTACACCACGATGGCATCTCAAAAATGCTGTCGATTCAAAAGAAGAAGAAGAGTGGAAAAAGCAATTTTATGTACTGACGCCACCGTTCGTTCAATGTTGTCAAATAGTGCTTTATTGACTTTGACTTGCATTAAAACAGTATTTGGAAACTATCTGCGGATGCAATCTACTTTTTTTCTTCAACTCAATACTTATAGACGATATTCTATCGAAACTGTGCCCAAATTATTTCGCTCCAAAACGACTATGAAATCAGCCAGTACTAATGTTTGATTAATTATTTTTACATAAGGAAGCTGAAAATAAGGCCATCGCAGAAGCTGCTAACACACAGTTGGAAGAAGAAAGACCTGAAACGGACTATGAATATGTCAATGAAGAAGAAATATATTCGAGTGAAGGGTGAGTTCACAGTAAAGCTGTTATTAATCAACTTAAACGAAACGCAATAGCCGCAACTTGTGTTTTAACGTCTTAACAACCAATCAGCAGCTCTCAAAATGCTCTCAAATAGTAAGAACAAGTTCTCCTCTTTGTATCATATTTAACCCATAAATGTTTTACTAACAGCCAGCCTTACAAGAAATATAAAAGAGTACCAGGGTAAGTTCAACCAGCTATGAAAAATAATGTGAACCATTATATATATATTAATTATTAGTTAGTCAATGTTAGTTCATTGCAAAGTTTTATGTGGTAGCAAAAGTTAGTAAACGCAAAATTATTTTTGGATATCTAGCTTCTCTTAATGAGTGAATACTTAAATCAGTGGTTAAATTCAAGTTTGCAGTCAGGTGCCCCATTTTTTCCCCTGCGGAAATCTTCACAAATACCCATGCTGAAGTCAGCGAGGGTGGTCGAGTCCACTGTTTTACCCTATTGCTGAAGAAAGGAGGGTATTGTTTGATCTTCATAAAATTCATCCAAACAATAAAATTGAGTTCTTTAGCTTTGCCACGCTGCGACTAGAAATTCAATACATTTTAATAGTCCATTAAATTGTATTTTTTGTAGCGATTGATATTTGTGACATGTCAATAACAGGTCAGAACATGAATACGAGGAGACAGGGTCAGAGGAAGAAGTAGATGAACAGGAACAAGAGATAAGAGACAACCCTGATGATACACTTGTCAGAATTGAGAAGCAACAAAATGGTAAGATTTTTAAACTGTTGATTTCTATCAGATTAATGTCACGTCCGAAACGTCGGGGTAAATATGCAAACGTTTGCTTCGCGGTAAAGTCCCTTTCTGTTATAATTATGTGTGAAAATGGTTAAGCTTATATCAACATATAGAACGGCACTTAAACCCCAAAATCAGTCTCCTTTCCCAGTCGGTCAGAGTGGTCTGGAAAAGGGACTGATTGCAAGGGACTGAACCAGCCTCAAGATATATGTTATAGGCAAATTTCTAAAATCCTCTGTTGCTAAATGTATTCTTCCTGTTAGTAACTGGTCACAGGTTAGAGAAGTTTAATGGAATTCGAACCCTACTCAGTCGCGATAGACTTTCCAGTTGAACTTTGAAGCGGTTGAATTCCTATTTTTTAATTATTTATTTATTAATATACTAAATCTTAGACATATGGATACAATTTACTCCCCCAAAACCGAGTTGATGGTTTGACTGGAGGATCTAGTCTCCGTACAACAGACTTTTGTTTCACAGTAATTAAAATTATTAGATAATCACATAATTCGCTAAATACATCCCGTTATCGTTATGATAACGGACTGACACCATAACATACAGTAATTATACAACTTATTCTAGTTACTCAATGAAATATCTCTTAAGTTTTCTCTTACTAGAATCTGCGACTACCACTTGATCTTCACAATCTATTAAAGATCGCGAAGTGCTGTAGGGAGACTAGCTGTCGATGCTGACTATTTAGGACTCGTAACTACCCGTATTAGCTGCCATAGATGTTCGTATGACAATAGTAAACGACAGTTTAACGTGCTGATTGATCTTCATCTAGCCAATATAAATGCGTGGGCTAATACAAACACGCGTAGTCAAGTTACGGTCGATCAAGCAAGCCTAATAAGGACACAGTAAGTAAAATATATTTTTGTACCACAGGAGACGCCATAAAAGAAGATTCTCCAAAGGTCGGGATAAGCGCAAGACCTCGTCGATTTTCTGAAGTAGAGACCAAATCTGATGAAGACAAACCAATACCTGATGCCAGTAGTTTTTTTATATTTTCTACTACTAATTGGTAAGTGATTAGTAAAGTTTATTAGAAATATTTATGATATCTATCGTAACTAATATAAGGATTAACTTACAGGTTTCGTGTGACTTGCTACAATACACAGAAGAATTCTTGGTTCAAGAATTTAATTCTAGTTTGCATTCTGGCATCGTCTCTCATGTTGGCCATGGAGGATCCCGTCGGCACCCTGGATAGCCACGATCAGTCTGAAGTAATTTCATAGTTCTTAAATATTACACCTTTCATTCGTGTTTCGTAAGGGCCAAATGTTTTGTATATTATCATGGTAGGATAAGAGTAGATTATGTTAATTGAATCTAGTAAAATAAGCAACTCAATAAAGAACTGATGCATGGCATGGGTGAATTACGATATTTTGTAGCAGTTATCCTAATTAATTCGGTAGGTAGTGCCAGGCAAAGCAAGGCAAGCCTTAAATGCTTGGAAAATGTTTTGGCGAATTCATATTACCAGAGACAATCACTTGGGACGGCTTTTGGGCTCACCTTTTGTCTGTAGGGGAATGGGAATCCAGTGTTTAGCTTACAATATGGTACGATTGGACGATAATACGCTTCCTATTAGCTTCGTTTAGCTGCTTTTTATGCGATGTTACTATAGAGAAGGAATCATTGACTGAATTGAATTTATTTTTTTGCAGATTCTTAAATACATTGACTTTTTCTTCACCGGTGTATTCACTGTAGAATTGTTACTGAAGCTCATTAGTTATGGGTTTGTCTTCCACAAGGATGCTTTCTGCAGATCAGCCTTCAATTTACTTGATATGATCGTCGTTGTTGTATCAATTATATCAGCAACTGGGTAAGCATATTCCTATATTATATTTTTTATAAATATAAAAGATTTTTGCATGATATTTTTCGATCAAGTTACGAGTCCATAAGAATTAGATCCAGAGAAATCAACATAACTAGCTTGGCAAATTTGCACATGGCACTCCCAAGGTTCGAAATATCTAATGACGTGTTATACACTGCTACACAGCACACAAGCCAGTACTGGTAGACAGAAGTTATAGCCCGCTTAGTGACCACCTAGTGATCCATGTCTAGCGCACGCACATATTCCGCCGCCCCTGCTGCCTCCCATCCCCCGTTGCCCGCAGACCACGGAAGTGTCATGTAATTTAGGCTATAGTTTATTTATATTATTTTTCTTTGACACAGGGCGGAAAGTTTATCTTTCATTAAGATTTTGAGAGTGTTCCGTGTGTTGCGACCCTTAAGAGCTATCAACAGAGCCAAAGGATTGAAGGTCAGTATACTGTAATACTGGCATTGAAAATTGCCCATATTTAAAAAATTATGAAATAAATAGTAATTTTGTCAATTTTTTAGCACGTAGTACAATGTGTGATCGTCGCTATTAAGACAATTGGCAACATTTTGTTGGTGACGAATCTTCTTCAGTTCATGTTTGCCGTCATGGGGGTGCAAATGTTCAAGGTAGGGGACGAGGAAATATTTATTTTTTACCAGTTGACCGACACCTTTGGGTAAATTTAGTTTTTTGTCACATACGTTTGTGAAAGTGTAAGTATTTGTAACGCTCGAAAACACCTTCCCGCACATTTTTTATTCTTTTTAAAAACTTCATTTGATTTCGTTTCTTTCTACGTGTGAGGCTTGTTAACATGCATAAGAAAAGTATTATACTAACCATATCTCGCTTGCTCATGGGTCCAAAAAATTCTTGTTATCTAACCAGGAGCTTGCATGCTTCATTTGTTTTATTTTTTTAAATTAGCCCAAAGGTGTTGTGTGACTTTTTTTCTTATTTTTTTACGATTTGGTGATTTTTTGGACTCAAAATTATGTGCTTCGGTGTGTTTCTGTTGCACAGTATGCCCTACCTTGACATTTCACTCGAAAACTAGGAGTGAGGTACTTGGTCTATTACTGTGTTTACGTTTTTCATTGTTCGATTGTCACTGTCAGAATGGGACACTGGCGTGTCTGTATAAAAGTGATGATTTTTTTGTTTCTGTAATTCCAAGGACTAACGCGATGTAAGTAGGCGATGACTCCTAAGTTTTGTGATTATATTTTTTAACATTTTTCTTTATTTTTTTGCATTTTCTTACATTGTGGTTCACATACACCTACACAAACGTACTTTTGGACAAATGGGCGAAAAAAAAACAATAAAAATACTCTACAATTTGGTAACGTTATGGTTTTTGGCGCTAATAACATTTTGTTTTTTGCATATTTGGGCTTTGTTTAGTATGTGGTGAAATGTGTGTATGCTTCTATCAAGTCTATTGGGAACATATTTATTATAAGTCATGTCTTGCAATTTATTTTCGCTGTTATTGGTATACAGTTGTTCAAGGTATATTGTAGTCTCGTAGTAAACTGTTGTAGATAGATAGATAATATTTGTCTGTAATATTGTATTCACCGTTCTCTTTTTCTTAACCATTTTTGTAGATACTTAAATTTTTTTAGGAATCAAACTTCAAAAATCTGATAAAAAAGAATATTTTTAAACAGAATACCTACAACAAAAAAGAAAACAAATCTAATACCACAACGGATCAAAGAATAAACCATTTCAAGGGAAAAAAATAATGTGCCTTTAGAGTGCATCAGGGCAATACATAACCTTAATAATCTTGACCTTCGACCACATGTCTGTTAAGACTGTTAATACCTATGATGAAACAAAATAAAAATAAGTCAATAAATAACATAGGACTGATTCCGGTCAGTTTTCCTATGTCGAAGGACCGTAGCACGAAAAACTAGTTATTAATTTTTTAATGTAAAGGTATCGAGATAACGGAGCATTACGATAGGCAGATTGATTACTGTGAACCTATGAGTAAGAAGTTCGCCAATCCCAATGGTCCGCTCTCTCGACAGACGTACTTTACGAATTTGATAGTATTTCTTGCTAAAGGTACAGTTCGTAAATCACCACTACGACTGGAACAATAATCACCAAATCCACTTCGACAAATATTTATTTGTAGCGAAAAAGATAAACAAATGGATTTCCATTTGTTTATCTTTTTCGCTTTTCACGAGATTCGCGTCGTGTGGGATCATAATGTTGCGTGATGCGGATTAAGATAAATCACTATTTCAATCATTCAATGGCGGCGGTTATATTGGGCCGTATTTTTGTCTAAGTTCTTACGTAATTCTTTGTTTGAAAATTAATTTTATTGTAAGTGAATAGAACTCAAAATATAAATGAAACAGTATTCTTGAGCGAAAATCTTTATTTCTTATAACGGTAAAAGGGAACGGTGATCTATTGTTTAAATTATGTAGTTTTAGACGAGCAGCAGTGTTTAACAAAACTGTACTAATTCATGTTTTAGCTTCAGCAGCTTTTAGAATGCAAGGACAGGTGATTGATACCTTATAATCTTTATATAATTAAATATTTGGTCATTTTCTAAAGTTTCCACTCATAGAAGTCGAAGGCTGCTTGGATAAATAAACCTACCGAATTTGTAATACATTTTTTACGGTGGTATTACACGATAATTTTTATTTCCTGAAAAATGAAAGTGTTGCTATTCAAATAAAATTACAATAATAATAATATATAATCTACCATTAATACATTTTCAGGGGAAATTTTACAGATGTACAGATATCACAAAAGTAACCGAACCAGAATGCCAGTAAGTACCTTTTATTGAAATAAACGAATTTTTAATCTGGAATCTTGTAGGTCAAGAACAACAGCCTTTGTTGATGGTCCTGGCTGGTTGTAGGTCTGTAGAGCATCCTTCCTAGTCACCAGACTCTACAACAATAGATCCAGTGGACAACACATCATGCGGTTTTAGTCAGCTCTGGTCTGACCTACCCGCTTCAGCGTTGACTTGTTATAACCATCATCATGATATTAGATATGATCTGGGTAGTTACCAAGTACGATTTTAATTTAATTTTTGATTTTTATTAACGAATAACCTCTCCATAAAAGTCCAAATAAATCAATAATAAGGAGACCCCAGTTTTCAAAATCAGTCGCACATCATTTATTAGACAGGACTCCTCAATTATTGGGTAGGATATAAATAAAAATAATTTACATATAATACTGTATTGTATTTTAGTGGTACCTATCTGATCTATGAAAATGGTCAACCAAAGCAACTGGAGCGGACATGGATTTTGAATAAGTGGAACTTCAACGATGTGCTTAGCGGGATGCTCACACTCTTCACTGTTTCCACATTTGAGGGATGGCCAGGGTAATCTTACTATCCTATATATAATATATCCTACCAATCTCCTATCTATATATATAAAAATGAATTGCTGTTCGTTAGTCTCGCTAAAACTTGAGAACGGCTGGATTGATTTGGCGAATTTTGGTCTTGAATTATTCGTGGAAGTCCAGACAAGGTTTAAAAGGTGAACAAATATGAAAATGCTCGGAATGGAGCAGCGGGAACGGGATCAGAAGTCCTCGCGGGCGGAACCGCGTACAACAGCTAGATAATAATATATTATTGTGCAATCTTGTAAGGATGTTTGGATGTTTGCAATTCAATCACACTCAAACAGCTGAACAAACCTGATCAAAATTTGGTACATGTGATGGATTTCAGAAACGGATTCAAAAATGGACGCTGCATTTAAATTGGTCGTTGGATGGGATGACAGGTAGTTGAATATATTGTAGGTAGTCTTGCCTTTCGCGGAATTCTGTGAAAATCCACCTTGGATACACCCTAAACGACTAGGGGTGTGGAATAATCCGGGGGTGAGGGATATGTCAGAGAGTACTTTACCGTTGGCCCGAGAAGGACGTACCGTTTCAAGTCTAACCGGCTCCGGCTGGGCGTATCCACAAGAATTACCGCAAGGGGATATAAATACAGCCGAAAGGGAACTCGAGGCCATGGTAGTCAGTAGGAACGTCTGATAGGTGTTTAAATACAAATCTTGTAAATAATGTATGTCTTTTTTATTGAATTTCAGGTTACTATCAACATCAATGGATTCAAACGAGGAAGCCCATGGTCCAATAGAAAATTCCAGACCTCTTGTTGCGTTCTTCTACATTAGTTATATCATCGTCATAGCTTTCTTCATGGTAAGATATTAAATTACTGTCACAGTTTGACAACAACCCACATTACGCACTTTCCATGGTCTATCGGTCTACCATATTTTTGTTTGTGTTAAAAATACTTTGAAGTAATGGGAATTTGGCTTTGATAGTGCTGGATAAACAAAAACTTTCTGGTGAAAATACGAATGTTAAGATGGACATGTGGTGTGATGGGAATGGAAAATAAGGAATGAGTTTGTGTTAAAATGAGTGGTACCGTGAATGAAAAATAGAGAAGCGATAGATTGTCGTGGCAGGACCTACTATCAAAAGAAATGAAAGCAATGTTGTGAAAAAGATTAAAAGTATGTTACTAAACAGCGGTAGGGTCACGAAAATATGTAAGGAATTCGTAAAAGAAGGAAATGACCAAAGAAATGACATGTGACAGGAATGTGTGTAGGAGAATGAAATGGTGCACTGACTACGAATAATTGGACAAAGGCAGATGATAGTAAAGTTAGACATAAGAAATACAAGTATTTACACAATAAATTCTGTCCGCAGGTGAATATTTTCGTAGGTTTCGTCATAGTTACATTCCAGAAGGAGGGTGAGCAGGAGTTCAAGGACTGCGAACTGGACAAGAACCAGAGAAATTGTATCGAGTTTGCGCTCAAAGCGAAACCGGTGCGAAGGTAAAAATAAAAAATATTATAAATATGGGGGAATATGGGGTGCGCCAAAGTTCACCTAAATTTGCAACTCCGAAAATTGGAACTCCGAAAATGTTCTTCCTAACATTTTTCATCCTAACAATCACAATTCCTAACTACTCTGTCTCTAATGTTTTAATTCCGAATCATTCAACTTCATAATGTCGGTAGCAATAAACATCTATTATACTATTATTTCTTTTCCTATATTTTGTCAACATAACCATCTTTTACACTATTATTGAAAGTCATACCTTTTTTGTTTAGATTTCTTTTTATTAATATACTTTGTAAAATGTAGCTTGGGTCCTATGACAGCTGTCAGTGACATCCCGCACATGAAGTCTTGAATTTTCTATTATTGAATGTAGTAGCTGTCAATGTCATACTTTATGGGCATACCCAGCTAATTAGTGATGGGCGATGAATCATCGTGACCACATACTATGAACTATCCATATTTTGAATAAAGCTTAATTTAAAATTGAAATTAATATAAGAAAAAAATAATTAGAATTTAATCTTATTGCTTAGGTATTTTAATATCATAATAATGTTTATATTTCAATATACTTGATCCTAAATAATATTGAGTAAATAAAATCCTACATTCAATCCATCAACGCCCTGAACCTGTTTTTGGATTTTGTAAGAAGACGCGTTTGGCTCTTGGGCCATGATATAGGCATAAGATACACGCACCAACATCTTGTTTGATATGAACTTCCACTGATCCACTCCACCATTCTCATCAGTACGAGTGCCGACGTCTTGTATGCTACGTATATTCCGTTCTCATTACAATTAAATACACACATACAATTCAATTAAACCTAATTATATGTAACATGCATCAATAATAGCTGGTAGTATCGATATTTTCATCGAATTTCGGACATCCCTATGAACCAAATTTTGACATCTGTCATAGGACCCAAGCTATATTTTACAAAGTATAATAATCAGTATTATTTACATTAATTTTGCGTAACGTACAATCTCGCTGCGGTCATTCAGCCAAGTTCCAGAAACGATTCGGTCATATTTATAGTTCTTGGTTTAGGTTAGGTTAGAATTGTGACCACACAACGCACGAGCCGAGCGAGCGAAGCGCGCGTTCCGCGGTAGCGGCCGGCGAAGTGCCAGAAACGAATCGAAAACGAAAAAGGTCATAAACATAACCATAAATCAGTCGTATTTTATGATTTTCATTCATTTAAGCCAAAAAATCAGTGAAACAACCTTTAATCATTCTAAACAGTTTTCTAATTAATAGTAATAAGTATGTAACAACAAATAACCAAAAAAAAATTAAAACTATGAATCAAATATAATTCTACCGACATATATTTTTATTACATTTGGTAGATAAATGTTTCTTTGTAAGTATGAGTGAAAATATTATGGTAATTATGTTTAGGGATAAAAACGTTAGTGTAGTAGTTAACGATTTTATTGATAACAATTTTCGGAAACATGAGTGTTATGAACATCGACGGTAGCACTACAAATAGTATGAATAAAAACTTTAGGATGAAAAATTTTAGGAGGAGTGATCATTCGGATTACATATCGTTAGGAAGAACAATTTCGGACAAACAACTTTAGGTGAGTCAATATGGACCCGGGAATATGGTATAATTTTAGCAAATGGAGATAAATTTTAGTTCTGCTCTGATATTTATGAAGTAAACAGATATTAAGATATAAAGTTCTAGTCAGGTTTATTGACTACATTCTTATCAAAACCAGAACCTGAGATTGTTTTAAAACTTTAACGTTTAAGGTTTATTACATAAGGCAACTAGAAAATAATGGTTTTGTCAACTCCAATTGCGTTTTATGGGAACATAATTGAAGTTTTCTCGATTTTTGTACAAATTGAATTTTGTCTAATTAACCGCTGCTATCTTGCTGATACTTTTTGTAAGCTATTTATTGGTCATTGTGACTCAAAATTCAGTTTCGGGTTTCGGTTTCAAACTAGTCACTTATCTTTCGTTTGAGTTGCTTCATATAAGATAGAGTTAAGTCTCGAATTCAAAATATTAATTCTATCCAACAGTTAAACAAACGCCTTTTACAGATACATTCCAAAACATCGTATCCAGTACAAGACGTGGTGGTTTGTGACGTCACAACAATTTGAATACGTCATATTCTTCTTCATTGTGCTCAACACGGTGGCGCTTATGATGAAATTTCATGGTGCCAGCGCGGAGTATAAAAAGGTAATATTTACGTAGCTCTATTATTTCTTTACCACTCATACACACAGCCAGACTAATAGGACAACACGTGTAGGGCTTAGATGTCACTCGCATACGGTACAGAATATTCCATCAAGAACCAAACGGTTCGGTGAGTCTTTTCTCTGCCGCACGACTAAGTCCTGGAATTCCTTGCCAGCGCACGTGTTTCCTTTTTCCTACAGTCCCGGGTCCTTTAAGCGGGGCGTGAAAAAGCATCTGATGAGGCCGTCAAGCTGAGCGTCACCATTGTGTAGCGCAGAACGTGTTTGCAATGGTGACCCTCTTTCATGAGACTTTGCCTTCAGCTTAACATCAGGCGAGGTGAAGTCAAATTGACGTGCCATAAATAAAAAAAATTCTATTTCTTTCAATAGTTTGCTGACTTATTTGAATTTATACAGATTTTGGATTTCATCAACATGATTCTGACAACGGTATTCATGATGGAGTTTGTCTTCAAATTAGCAGCATTCAGATTTAAGGTATTTAACTATTGTAATAAAATGTAATATAATTTTAGAGACTTATTAATTACTTTAATAGACTTAATGTTACAATTTTTCAGAATTATTTTGGAGACGCATGGAATACTACAGATTTTATCTTAGTTGTGGGTAGTATAATTGATATTGTGGTTACACAAGTTAATGAAAATAGACCAGTGGAGCCGCACATAACGGTGGGTGTTTTCATTTAATTATTCATTATTCATTATTTAATATTATCATCATCATCATCATCATCATCATCATCATCATCATCATCATCATCATCATCATCATCATCATCATCATCATCATCATCATCATCATCATCATCATCATCATCATCATCATCATCATCATCATCATCATCATCATCATCATCACAATTATCATCATCATCATTATCATCGTCACCATCTTAGCGTGGTTCTCGGATGCGTCCGAAAGCTTTAGCTCGCGGATCTCTGCTTACTCCTTCTACGGTTCATATACTCTGTCACTTTCTGACATCCAAGTTTTATGTAAAGATAATGTATGTCATTTGTACTCTTTGTCCCTCTAAGTATTACTAATAAATATATGGTGTTGACATATCTAATGTATGTAAAGTTTTTGTCATATTGCATATTATTGTCTATTTTATCTTGTGAATATGTACACTTATCTAATTCTTAATAACATACAATGTTCTTGTATCAATAAATCTTAACACATGGAAAGTAAATAATTGTCTTTTTTTTTCAGGCATCACAACTAGCTAAAATAAATAAAGAGGTAAGATTTTTCATCCTTGAAACAAAGTACGAGTATATAGTACAAAATATTATACTGGTTGTGAGTTTGTGAAACTATTAGAAAGTCAATTCAAGAAAATATATGTTCGGACATACCCACTCACACTCACCACTCACCCACGGCTTAACAATCCCAACGATAACAATAGTAAAATATTACTAACTGCCATAAAAAAAATAAAATACTATTCACCCCTAGATCCCTATTCACCCCGTTTCACGGTACTTATCAAAATGCATCGAAAAAAAAATTGAAATATTTCGTTTCTCAATCACAGGGTACTCTCCTGAAGTACATCACTTTCTTCCGTTTGTTCCGCGCCATGCGTTTGATCAAACTGCTCTCCCGAGGGGAGCGTATCAGGACTCTGCTCTGGACCTTCATCAAGTCCTTCCAGGCTCTCCCATACGTCGCCTTGCTGATTGTTTTGCTGTTCTTCATTTATGCTGTGGTTGGGATGCAGGTATGTGTGTATTCTGTCCACTGCCATAATTTTTTTATTTACTAGTTGGCAGTTCTGAGACAGCACAAATTGTATTTTCTTCTTCTCTATATTGGTACTCGTAAGTACAAGATGTCACATGTGAATTGTCACAACTTGTCCAATAGGAATTACCGGCCGTAGAGAATTTAAACACCTTCTAAAATCCAACCACATGTCTTGATCAACTACCTGATCTTGTGGTCTGCCACGACAGGAAATTTATTTCCGCCACAAACAAATTTACTGGTGTGGTTCTTCTTCTTCTTCTTTTTTCAATATGGCTTCTGCAGCAGGATAGCCGCAATTTTGCCAGTCTCTAGTAAATGTAAACGTTTTATCCTGGTGTGGTTAACGTGGCTTTGGTAGACTTTCTTGACAAGTTTGACATTGGCGTGTTGCCATTAATGTTATATTACATTTAGCATATTTATTAGAGTTACTGGCAACATTACGGCGATTCCGCTGCAGAAGCCATTTTAAGAAAACAAGTAAAAGAATTAGAGAATTTAAAGAAAACTGAGTGAGAAATGAAAAATTTCCTTACCCAATATCTTTGATATAAACTGCATAATTTATTTTCCGTCTTAAAGCATGGTAAGTGTGAAATAGATGCAGTCCTACTGCTACTGTTTGCCAAGCTACTACGGTATACCAGTTCTTTATGTTTGCTATTTAAGATCTAATCTATCTATCGTTTCCTCTTTCAGCTCTTCGGCAAGATCTACCCAGACGATGAAGTGATCACCTCCAATAATAATTTCAAGACTTTTGGTGGTGCTCTTATGGTTCTTTTTAGATCAGCTACAGGTAAATCCTTTGTATTATGAAAATAACAATGTTAATTGTCTATATAGGTAACGTAATGTGTATGTGATTCTAGTTATGGACTACCATTATCTTTGATGGGTAGTTACTGTGCCTATGTCTACGGTGGCGGTAGCTGGACTCTGGATCCGCCTTTTGTTATTGGGCGGAAAATCCTCACGGATACCCCCCGCCAGAACTGGTTGGGGAGGTTATGTCGGACTGGAACCGGCTAAAACACACGCCGACTTTGGTTCTTAGTTGCCGAAGGTGAGAGAGTAAAAAACATATCCCTCGCACCCCGGCAGACCCGGGGCTGTCTCTTTCGAGATAAACCCCTGTTCAAGTCTCGCCCTCGCGAGTGGGAAGGCACATTTTGCGCCGCCATCGCGGCCTTCTTCTGCTAGGGTTACAGGCAGCCACCCGTCACACCCAGGCCTGTTATGTAAAAAAAACTGTCATAATATCAAAGCATCTAAATTACTTCTTCCCCGTTGTTTCTGAACAGGTGAAGCATGGCAAGAAATCATGATGGCATTATCCACAAACAATGACGAACGTCCGGACTCCCCGATACACTGCATTAAGTCCGACATGTGGGACAGTGAAATGCAGCCGGACAAAGAAAAGTGTGGCAATTGGATGGCGTTCCCTTATTTCATATCCTTCTCTCTGCTTTGTACTTTCTTGGTGAGTTTTTTTTATGGCACGTTAATCTGACTTTATGAGGTATAGACAAGCTGAACCTAAAGTCACAGGAAATAAGGACCCCATTACAAACATGTACAGTGTTAGAATGGTGGCGCTCAGTTTCATCAACTCATCAGTAGTCTTAGCACGAAATACTATCGAATTCGTATTGTAAAGGTATCGACAGGCTACACACGCACACAGGTTCACAAGAGGCAGACTGCCAATCACAATGCTCCGTTCTCTTGAAACCTTTTCATTACGATTTGGATAAGAGTTCATGCTAGTGCTATAGATGCTTTTTCACGCACGTATAGATTTTTGATACCAGTCGCAAAATTACGGTGTGACGCGCTCGACGTATTTTCAGATACGTCAACAGATTTTGATTCGGTTATTTGATGGTTATTTATTACATGGCTCGAGTCAACAATAGTGCACGAAATACGGCAATAGGCTCACCCTCTATAACGTGAAACCGAATACAAATGTGGGTGTTAATTCACCTCTGTCTACTCTGCTATAAAATGACCGATAACATATGTTTTGCTTTATTCTTTAGAATATGGAGTTGTAGTTGTAGAAGTTATCTAGTACCAAAGGACACGTCGCGTAAGCACACAAGCAAATTGACGATCTTAGTTTTCGTATTTCTTAGTCATAACATAACTTACAAACAAACTTCTACCAATATACAGAGCGTACTCGGATTTATCAGACGACTAATCTACCGCAAGGTTTACGAAACAATCGTCATTTTTACTCAGATGAAGTGAATATTGTGGGACGTGTTGTTACCATTTTAGGACATTCAAAGTTAAATATTTCGGTATATTTAACCATGTTTGTTAATTTTATGGAGCAACCAATATTTCGGCGCTGTTGCAAGCGCACTGATCACGGTGTACTGATGACCGCCGAGCTAGTTCTTATTATGGCCAACCGTATCTCGTCTAGGGTAGACGTGTCTTTCTCACTCGTTTACTACGCGCGCCGCTACTACGAGTACCACTGTCCGCGTGCTCACGCTGTACTCGATCGTAACACACAACACTCACTGCAGTTTGTTTGGGTTTTGTGTGTAAATGACCATGTCAATCTAAAATCATGCCTTTTAGGATGTGTGACAGATAAACATTAATGTCTTTCAGATCATAAATCTGTTTGTGGCTGTCATCATGGATAATTTCGATTATTTAACTAGAGATTGGTCAATATTGGGACCTCATCATCTTGATGAATTTGTAAGGTAAGTGAACAATAGAACCAGTATACAGGGTGGAATTTTGTAATGCCACCTGAAGGGAAAGTACTCTTAATACTGCAGATAGAACATTTTACTCAAAGGAAACATTCCTTTGTTTTTGAAAAGAAACAAAACTGCATTCAACGATTTTTTAAAATTTGCTTGCTGCACCCAGTAATCGAACCGACTAAAATCTGTAAAAGTTACACCCTGTACTTTTATTGCATCGATCGTTAGGGTCAATTATAAGGATGAAATCTCTCTAACAAACTTCATAAATTAAATGAAAGGAAAACAATGAAAACCTAAATTATTTTAATTATTTACGAAAATGGTAAACTAACTAATTAATTGCTTGATACAAACATTTAGTCCTAAATCAAAGTTGTTCTGCTGAGCTGTCGCTTTCTGAAACTACCCGTATTCTTGAAATTTTCTACTATTATTTTTAGTACAAACCGAGTTGGTGCCGGTCGATCTCGATGTCTCTCTCCATACCACCAATAGTAATTCGTCATTTTAATGGATAAAAGACGTCAGTGATAATAATTATTAATTAATAACATAAGTTAATAGATGGATCTTTGAGTAAAAATGCTTTAACTTGACCCATTGAACCATTAATTTAAGATTTCATTGTTTTCCTTTCATTTAATTTATAAAGTTTGTTAGAGAGATTTCATCCTTATAACTGAGCCTAACGATCGATGCAATAAAAGTACAGGGTGCAATTTTTACAGATTTTAGTCCGTTCGATTACTGGGTGCGGCAAGCAAATTTAAAAAAATCCTTGAATGCAGTTATGTTTCTTTTCAAAAATAAAGGAATATTTCCTTTGAGTAAAATTTTCTATCTACAGTATTAAGAGTACTTCCCCTTCAGGTGGCATTACAAAATTCCACCCTGTATATTATCACTTATTGAAATTTGGAAGCAATTAGTAGCACCACTTTTATCTAAATAGTTCTGTAGGAGGATTTTAAATGTGCAAGATGTATTATTTAGCTCAGTTGAGCAGAGAATTCCCTCTGAAACGGGATCAAGACCTGTCTTGAAGATTCCATTTTTCCAGTTAAACTCAATCAAAGTTTTGACATACTTGAGTTCAGTTGGAATATATATTATGTCTCCAAAATTTGTGACACCATTATTAATAATCTAATATTTTACATAGACTATGGAGTGAATACGACCCGGACGCAAAAGGACGGATCAAGCATTTGGACGTTGTTACTTTGCTCAGAAAAATTAGCCCACCTCTAGGTAAGTTATATGGTGTTTTATAATTTATATTGCATTGTGATAACAAAGGCAGACGAGTTTATTATTTTCGACTTCTTATTCAGTATTGTATTGTATATTGTATAAAAATGATCTGGGTGTAGCAATGTCTATATTCTCCTTGTTTATTTATCGATCTTTAAAAAGTATTCCAAACTTAACACTTCTTGTGGTTTTTCTGTCGTTTATTTTATACATATTATTGTTTGGTATTTCGGCTTTCAATAAATTTATTTGCCCAATTTGCACAGGTGTTACTGAGATCAAAATTTACATTATTTAATATTGCGTTTTGAAAAAATTATTCATCAATCAATATACCTATTTAAGACTACTGTTAGATATAGGCCTCTTCCAATTTGCGATACTGCTCCTGATCCCCTGTCTTCCTAATCCAGTCCATCCCAACTACCTCTTTCAGCTCGTCAATCCTCTGGCTGCGGGCATTAGGTGTTAGCCTTCTCCTTATTCATCAATATTGTTAGTTATAACCATCATTGTCGTCGGTTATCTGAATGGTAACGGAGAAATAATACAAGTAGTATCATTCCATCTCATCCGAAGGATGTCGAAAAGACAGCTAACGAAAAATACTCAGATGACTGCAAGAGAAGGAAATTCCGTAAGCCAAAGCCACCAAATATTGGGAAAGGCAATTGTCTAGCAGTGTACTGTTATTGGCTAATTGATATCATTGCCTTCAGGGTTCGGTAAACTCTGTCCACATCGGACGGCGTGCAAGCGTCTGGTTTCGATGAATATGCCGCTCAATTCCGACGGTACTGTCAATTTCAACGCGACGCTCTTCGCCGTCGTGAGGACGCAGTTGCAGATTAAGACCGCAGGTTAGTTGAATTACGTGTAGATCTATAAAAGCTTCACTATGTAATAACAGAAATAGTGGGAGATGAAGAGAAGGAGGATGTATAAAAGGCAGTATACGATGATTAGACTAAGATGGTAAAATAATTCAAAAAAATACATTTTATATGGTGCTGGACTCTTTTTTACATCGCGGACGCCGAGGCGACCGACAGCTTCGGATCAAACGATGATAATGATGAGCTTTTAAGCACAATGGTTTACAGCTAAAAATAAACTAGTTTTAATACTCAGTATCATAATTTTAGGAGTAATCGACGAATGCAACACGGAACTTCGTGCTATCATCAAAAAGGTTTGGAAGCGGACTTCTCCAAAATTACTGGACCAAGTCGTACCACCTCCCGGTGATCCCAATGAGATTACTGTGGGGAAATTCTACGCTACGTTCCTTATACAGGACTACTTTAGAAGGCAAGTAATGTTTTTTTTTTAAACTATTATTATTGGTTACTTATGTCATTTGGATATTTGTTTGAAATAGAATTGAAAAGTTTAATTATAGGGCTCGTATAGACAGTAAATTTATTACTATTGCATTTCCAGATCAATATTACCAATTTCATCAATATTGATAAAATCGCGATATAATATGATATTGACTATACGTGCCTAAGAATGATTGTCAATTACACTATAATATTCTAAATACATTGATTAAATATATTCAATTTTAGACACCAATTTTTTAATTGTAATATTAATTGTTGTTATAGAAAGCAATATATGTTTAGAACCTTGATATCGTTGTTAGATATAAGTTTAAAATTATTGGTTATACTCGTCACACCATTTTGTTCATCATCACCTTTATTTGTGAATCAGTCATTAACATCAAAATTTCTATTTTTATAGGAACCATGCGTAAGTTGATTCACGAGTACTAAGCAACATTCGAAGATTTTTATTTTTACGCTGTATTTACGCTTGCTCTCTTGGCAAATACTAGTTTTGTTCCAAGAGTGTTGCTTGACAGATTTTCCCTTTGAATTTTGGTTGTGAATGACTCCCCTTTTTCAGAGTTTCGAATTATATAATCATCTATATTACATTAACCTTCTTTATCATGATTCCTATGATCATTATACATATCATTATTTCAATATATCCAGAATACAATTTCCTCAATATTTTAAATTGAGCCATTATTTACAAAATTTTAAATGAAATTGCATTAGTTGTTGGTTATTTTTGATGATTATATGATTCTGCCGATTTGATTTATTTCAGCTTCCCCGCCTACCCAGGTTTTGTTTACCACCGAGTCCATTGCATCTCCAAAAATTTTTGTCTACAGCATGTTGATTTTATCGACAATTTTTCGACAAGTCCAAAGCATGTTTCCTTCATAAATGTATTTACAATCACTTGCTTAGAGAAACGCACATTTTTCTAGGATCCCGTGCACTCTGTAACTTTGAGCTGAACAGCTTAAACTTGGTTATACAAGACCAGGTTTTTCTAAGTTAGCTCTTAAGGAAATATTTGATTCTGTACTGCCGAGTGGAGGTGGATACAGAATGTGTCTGTGCAAAAGTACCCTTTTCTGTACTTGAGTGGAATTGATTGGAACCTTTTTGTGTTTTGTCCAATGTTTCTGCATGAAGCAAACTACTCCGTTTTAACATAAGATACCTCTTTCTGAGTCAAGGTTGGTAACATTTCTGGCAAATGGTTGTAAGTCAAAACCGAGATATGTAAGGAAAAAAATTGTTGACGCCTTAGAGTTTGTTTAAGTTAAAATCGTTTTGCAGATGTTTGCTGAGTTTTTTTATAATATTTTCGTTTAATTATTTTTAATTGCAGCTTCTTGTATATCCATCAAGCGATAACGTGATTTTATTCTTTTTAAATATTTTTATTGAAATTATTAGAGAAATTGGAAACTTTTTAAATAAATTTAAAGTACATGAATACTTTGACGTCTGTTTATATGCATTCCCATAAATAATTTTGATAGTAATATAAAAATTCTATAACTCTATGCAGCTATCCCATTTTTCAATTTTTGTTAATATAAGCTAACATTCCCACCTCTTCCATCCGCAATACCCAAACAGGTTTAGAAAACGCAAGGAGCAGGAGGCTGCAGCATCAGTGATGACAAATCAGAAGACACTGCAAGCTGGACTGAGAACCTTACACGAAGCGGGGCCAGAGCTCAAGAGAGCAATCTCTGGCAACTTGGACGAACTTGTGGGGGAGGTCGTAGAGCCTATGCATAGGGTAAGATGTTCATTGATAGTTAAATTACTGATAAGAAAACATATCATTTAGTTTAGTAGAAATAGGGAATCAAGTCTGGGGTTGATATGTTACAAGAGTTACAGATATAATAGTTGCTTAAAAGATAAGAGAAAGACCAAAGAGAATAATGTGAAAGATAATCTCAGAAAGGTAGTGAATGTTGTAAATGATACAGTAATAAGAGGGTAGGTACTTGTTATGTGAACCCCCAAATAAGTAGAATATGTCGAAATAACCTGATGATAATGGTGATAAAACAAAACATCGTAAAAACGAACAAGATGAAATTGTAATTTGAAATCAAGAATTAAAAACATTTTTTTTTCAAATTGTGCAGCAATTTTTGTAAACAGTTTCTGTACATACGCTTGTAAATTATAATTTAGAAAGAAATTAATGGTTTTTATTTGGTTAACAGCGAAATCATACATTATTTGGTGCTGTTTGGACAAGCATCAAGAAGCATGGTAAAGAGAGCTTCTACGGTAGAGACAAGAGGGTTGCCATAGAAATAACTAGAAATGGTAGTAAGTACCTTTGGATAAACATTTAAATATTATAAGCTAGTTAAGTAGTGGTCGTACTTGTTACTAATCATCATTATCTGTCACTTTTGAGTCCGTGGTTCATTTTTGATAGTCTAACTGCGTCTCGGCTGAAATTCAATAGTTTCCGTGAAGCGACTGCTGTCTGGCCTCTACAATCTATAGGTATAGGCGATATCTAAGTACAGTAGTTAGACCAGTTTCGGCTTTTTAGGAATTACAGGTGAAATATATTGGCTCTAATCCTATCTCACATTTACATTTTCCAATCTAAATCGATAAAAGACAGCCTTAACTTGAATGGTTCCAAATAATTTTGCTATTGTTTCAGATGGCAAGGACCAAACGCTGAGCACCATGATGAGAAGAGAACTTGGAATGGACGGCAAAATACCAGAAGAAGAAACGTAAGTACTAAACCTATTTTTATACCACTAAAGTGGCAGACAAGCACACAGACTAACTGAAGGAAAGTGATTAATCGCCGATGAAAGTGTGCAACAAGTACAGTGCGCACTATTTCCGATCACACGAGTCAGTTTTGATTGGTATTTCGAAATTCAATTATGATGTTTCAGTTTTCTGCAAAATCTGAATTCTTTGAGTACTTTTCACTGCTTTTTTTAGTTTTGGAGTTCACCTGCTCTCAATCATCAATTTCAAATAATTAGTCTTTCATAGTGTACTGTTGGACATAGGCCTCTACCAATGTTAGAAGGCTTTGGCCTACCATTTCCACGTTGGCCAAACGGATAGGTACAGTGTTCTTACTTGGAGTTTTTCTTCTCTCGCAGTGATATTGTCAGTGTATGTTTCCTACACCCTTCAGATTATGTGTGGTGGTGATATTCTTTCTTTTTCGCTACACTTATAAACTGTACTATATCGACGACTTCCGTTGCGTAGCAGCGGTAGTGAACGCGACTGCTACGCAAGAGGTGCGGGTTCGATTCTCGTTCAGTGCGTTTTTTGCCGGAGTCTTCTCAGGTCGGGGCCGCGTTTCGAACCGGCGGTGGTCCATTTGCTCATTGATATATTAAATGTTGTTGATATTGACGTTTTGTAAGTGCCGTTTACTGGTCTATACATAATAAAATAATGATTTTTGATTTGATTTTGATTATGTTATATACCTACTTTGTATGAATATTTGCAGTAGTCTGAGTGTTACTATGCATAATATGGAAGTATTTACAAAAAAAAATGTATCTAAGTATGTTTATCCGCATTCTAGGATCTGTAACACAAGTTAGTCAAGCTATGCTTACCATGGGTCTAGGTGACGTTGTGTTCTATAATATTTATTTTATTTATTTAGGTATATGAATCATTTTTTTTGTAATATCAGGAAAATAGAAGACGCTAATCAGAGCGATGAAGAAATACAAATGCAGCCTTTACTGCACACAAAAGACTCCGAAAGGATATTCAAAGTTATTGAGTAAGTTGTTATAAATTTATTCTTTTATTGTATCTATACATAGTCAGTGGCTTCTGATTATTTTTGTTATTTATATTCTGTGTCGTGATCATTGTATTTATTTTATAATAAAATCATGGCACATTAAAATTTTTAAAATATTATACAGACGCAAAAAATTGTCAAAGAACTAGTAACGCCATCTATTAAATGGGTCTTGTAACTGTTCAGCGACATCTATTATCGTTTTGCTCGTACTACATAGAGTATTTTGAGAAGAGAGAGTATTATGAGACAATACTAATACAAAATACAAATGCAGACTGTATAGTATTTTTAAATGAAAAATAACTAAAAATAATATTCGCAGAAAAACATCCAACGATTTAATGCTGACTATGAAAAAGAACTGTAAGTCCGTTTTAGTGTGTTGTGATTGTGAATATGTATTTATTATTATTTTTTATTTGTATATATATTATAATAAACTAACCTATTTGTGTTTTTATTTTATATAGGGCATGGAATATAAAACTTACATAATTCTTATTATGATATACTCGTATTATGATTCCTATTTTTATTTAAGTACCTATATGTTATTTTTATTTGTATTTCATAATAAATATTTACTGTCATGTATTATACATAATTGTTAATAATTTTACGATTCAAAACCTTCAACTATCATGTACCTTTATAACAATAAGGATTGTTATAGTAAATAACTAATATAAACGATTGAATAATCTGTATAACTTATGTTTTGTTGTGCGTTTGCTTTAGTATAAACACTAATTTATATATATTGACAAAATAAAAGCACGATTTTGAAGAGTAACTATCAAGGCAAACAAAAAACAAGTGGAGCACTTTGTCACGGAATTTACCAATATTTACTTACGAAAGGGCTATCCCTTAGTCGCCTTTCTAAGCACCCCCGGGAAGTAAAGGGGTGGTCCTATACCACTCCACCAGTAATCAACACAGCAATGAGTTAAATAAAATATTAATAATAATACCTTATTATTGTATTTATAGATCGTGACAAATCGCAGAGACAGAACAACAACGTGCCTTATTGCATAGAGAATCCAGCGGAGAATCTTATTACTCGAGTAAGTAAACATTTATATACATAATGGTCACGCCTATTACCTTCCGGTGTAGACAGAGGTAAATTAAAACGCACGTTTCACATCACAACACAGTCATTGTATTCGATCCCACATAATAGGGGTGAACCAATAGGCAATAGCCAGAAGACAAAGAAGGGTTTCTCGGTCTTCCCATGGACAACAAACCTCTCCAGTGAGCTCTGGCTACCCTACTCCGAAAACACAACACAAGATTATTATTAGCCGCGGTATTATATTGAGCAGTCCGACTGAGGAAAGTCGGACTGCTCAATTAGGTGTTGCTTGGTTGTCCCTTTATACCTATAAGTACCCATGCTTCCCCAGGTGGAGAGCCTGAGATATAACTTTGGTGGCATAATCTCAATATTGTAGGTACTGACGGAGCAGGGGCTCGGCAAGTACTGTGACAAGGACTTCATCCTGAGCACCTCACGCGAGATGCAGGAGGCGCTCGACCTCACGCAAGAGGAGATGGATACGTGAGATAGCTTCATTTTATATTATATCTTAATACTATACCATTAGAGTAGCAAGCTATAGAGCGCTCTTTACTAAGTATGAACTGTAAGCATAAGTACAAACAGTAGGTACCTAAGATTATTGACAAACTTAATGATTTATCAATGCAATACCCTATACCCGATATGTAGCTGCAACCCCATTTGCTTGTGACACTAGGGTAGCAATTTTAGACGTATTCCCATCAAGAATTCACAATACTACTATGAATTCATAAGCCATACTATCGAAATTTTCGGTAACGTATGAAATGTCACTATTGACCATTTGGGAGGGGTGAGGATTGGGGGTTGTGGAGCTTCCGCCGGACTGATGTAGACCGCGGTTTTTCGCACACTACCTGTATTGCCCAGGTTCATGACAGGTTATCCAGGATGCACCTCCTGGAGGTTCCGGATCAATCAACTCAAGTTTCCTTCAAGGGCCTTGAAGTTTCTGAAGCTTCTGATAAACTTTTAATGTTAGATCGCTCGGAGAGACCTCTGTCCAGCAGGGGTCTTAACATAGGTCCCAAAGTTGGGAGACTTTGGCCTATTGTTCCTACTCTGACTCGACAGGTACAGGGTTTAATTTATAGTTTTCATTTCTCTCGCAGTGATATCGTCCGTATTTTCTGGTAGTCGCCTCTGTTGTATGTGGTGGATTTCATATAGAAAGTATATAATTATTATTTTACATAAGGTAAATATGAACTAATATATGACATTGCTTACAGCGCTGCTAATCAAATTATTTTACAAGAGAGAAGAATGGGAGCTGCCCAAACCAGGCCGAGTGATGTGGTAAGTTTTTTTTTTTTTTTTTTTTTTTTTTTTTTTTTTTTTTTATCTATGGCACGTCAATTTGACTTCACCTCGCCTGATGTTAAGCTGAAGGCAAAGTCCCATGAAAGAGGGTCACCATTGCAAACACGCTCAGTGCCACAATGGTGGCGCTCAGCTTGACGGCCTCATCAGATGCTTTTTCACGCCCCGCTTAAAGGACCCGGGACTGTAGGAAGAAGGAAACACGTGCGCCGGCAAGGAATTCCAGGACTTAATGGTACGGCAGAGAAAAGATTCACCGAACCGCTTGGTTCTTGATGGAATATTCTGTACCGTATGCGAGTGACACCTAAGCCCTGCACGCGTTGTCCTGTGTAGGAAAGGGGAGGGTGGGATTAGTTGGAAGAGCTCATCAGAACATTCACCATGGTAGAGACGGTAAAATACTGCCAAGGACGCAACATCTCTACGCATCTGCAAAGGCTCGAGGGACTTTGTGACCTCAGGACTCCCAATAATGCGGACCGCACGTCGCTGCAACCTGTCGAGAGCATCTAATAAGTACTTTGCGGAGCCATCCCAGAGATGCGAGCAGTATTCCACGCAGGAGCGAATTTGTGTCTTATAAAGAAGACACCGCTGCTCCGGCGTGAAAAAACGTCTCACTCTGTTCAGGACTCCGAGTTTTCGCGAAGCTGTTTTGATGATGCTCTCGATATAGTTCTTGTTGTTCAGTTTGCAGCGCACGTCCATACCGAGTATATTAAGGTTATCCTGTAATGGCAGTGGTGTGCTCTGAAGAGTGGGAGGAGGAAGGAAAGGAGATGTCTTTGCTGAAAACGCGCATGCCTGCGTCTTCTTGGCATTGAACTCGACCAGGTTCTCAGATCCCCATTGGGAAACGTGATTGAGGATCCGGTCAAGCCCAGTGACAAGAAGTCGCCTCTTTTCCGCTATATCGGACTGCTTGGCCGCAGAATGTCCGTGGTAGCTCCCGTGTACAGTGTTATCGTCTGCATAGCAGTGGATGCTGCCGGTGGACAGCATGTCATTGATATGCAGAAGAAAGAGAGTGGGTGATAAGACGGACCCCTGCGGCACACCAGCATTTACCTGCAGGAACTCCGATGCTCGTCCATCACAGAGAACGCGAATACGGCGCCCCTGCAGGAAGCTAGCAACCCAATTGCACAGTCTAAGAGGCAGACCGAAGGCTGGTAGTTTGGAAAGAAGCGATTTGTGCCAAACTCTATCGAACGTTTTGGCGATGTCTAGGCTAATAGCCAGTGACTCACCATGCTTGTCCATAGCCTCACCCCAAAGATGGGTAACATACGCCAGAAGATCATCCGTTGACCGTTTCGGCCTGAAACCATATTGTCGGTCATTAATTAGGGAGTGATCCTCTAGGTGACGCATGAGCTGTGTGTTGATAAGGTGCTCGAAGACCTTGCACAGCACTGAGGTGACGGCTATGGGCCGATAGTTGGCTGGGTTTTGGGAAGTGAATTTTTATATCAATATTATAAGCGGTAGCCTAATGGTATGGGTAATGGACTGCTGAAACTAGGTCTCGGGTTCGATCCCAGGTTTTACCGTGGCTCACACCAATGACTTTTCGATGCTTTCAAAGTTATGTGTGTATTTAGCAGGTTTATAAGTGCCCGGTTAATGGCAATAGACTCGCCACCTATTACATTGGGACCTAAACATGGCGAAATGTGGGTACTAGCACCTCTGCCTACCCCTTCGGGGATATAGGCGTGAGTTTATGTTATGTTAAGTAACAGACAAGGTTTCGCTAACCGACATTATTAAATATTTCCTTAGGTGTACTTCAGTTATTGGAAAATAATTATGTTTTTTGTTTCAGGAGAGCATATTGGCAAGACAATATCACCCGTTCCACCAGCCTCCCATGCAGCCTCCGCCGAGGAAGAAATAATCCTCACAGGAACCTAGTTTGGTCATATTTTTACCCCTATGGTTGGCTGCCATAGGAGTTTGTCCCCCCGTGGCCTTAAGAGGGCCAAAAGGAGGAAAAGTTAGATTTTTCGAAGAATATTTTATGAACAAAAATGAGATGCTTCTCGCTTTTATTAAAAAATGGTCCCATATTACTTAGATTTGTCCCCTATGGGGCCTTAATATAAGTTTTTTGTGGTATAGAGTGAATTTTTAAATGGAATTTTAAATATATATATACAAATAAATGTAATCATAATGGCTATGTGCCTTATTTATTCGAAATATGTGAAAAATATTGTGCCAAAATATTTAATTGCCTTTAAATGAATATTGCTATATTTTCTGCTATATAAATGAATTTATTTATGAATATAGCTGGGTTTAAATGAATTTAAATGAAATTCTTATATACATTTAATTATATATATTATATACTGTACATTGTATGGGTATTACTTTGAGTAATTCTAGTCATTAAAAGCTTGCTTATGTTTTATGTGAATGTTTAATTAGTATGGAAAATGGTATCAGATATTTTAAATGATGTATTTTGTATGAAACTATACCTGTTATTGTGAATAAATTGTTAAACGGATATTTATTTTCGACTTTTATTTTTCTACTCTGTTATGGTAGCCGAAGTTCTTTCCAAGCGTCTCACTTACCCTGTACCAAATATTATCAAAAACGGTCCCATGTTTTAGGCTTGTAAGTGTAACAGACAGACCGACAATGCTTTTGGCAGCACGAATATAACGCCTCTAGTGTTGCACACGTGCATAGGCCTCGCTCGTCAACCAGGGACGATTGGACCGTGAGCTTATCTGACACCTAAGTGGTACAAAAAATATACACATGTACACTAATATTATATAGAGGAAAAAATGAGTGTGTGTGAGTGCGTGCGTGCATGTGTGTGTGCGTGCGTGTGTGTATGTTTTTAATGAATAAAATCAAAAACTACCTACTGTGCCGAATTCAAAAAATTCTTATACCATAGAAAAGCTTCATTACATAGAGGTAACATAGGCTATAACACCCACATTTCACTAATCATTGTATTCAGCCTCACGTTAATAGGAGGCCCTCTGGCACAGAATTACTTATCAAAAAACATCACATTTCAGAACGCTTGTGGACCGCTATATGGAATTTAGCAAAATGTTGAATTCCCAAAAGGTTGAATTCGCAAAATGTCGAATTCCCATAATGTTGAATTCCCAAAATGTTGAATTTCAAATTCACAACAACTGTTCTATCTGTCTGATGTGAAATAGCCTTGTCAACAATAATTTAGTTATCTTGTAGGACACCACATGAGAAGAGATGGAGTGGCCTAAATTCTATTTTGCATCTACCCAATAAAACAAAAATTGAGTTACTAGTTACTTTTAATAATTTTGCATTGTATTTATTTAGTTTGCCTATTTAAGTTTTTGAATGTTTAATTGACCAGATGCACTGTCGAAACTATGTAATGTCAGATGTCTATTACTCCAATACATTATTTTTACCTAGGTTTTCTTATTTTCTTCACATTCTCAACCGGTGCAGTGTCATGTGTAAAGTCTTGAGAGTCCTCAAACACATCACTTTGGTTATCCCCATTATTTATTATGATGTGAGTGTTATTAATAATTATTGGGAAGTCGCTATGTAAACTATCTTCTAGAAGAGATTCAATTTCGTCGTCATCAGCTAGACTTTCATATTCATCAGTAAAGTCTTCATTCTCTAAACTCATGTTCTCAATGCTTCCGTTTGTCTCAATCTCAGTAGCAGATGAGGCTTTCTTGCCTACATCTCCATTTTCATCCTTGGAAACCTTTATAGGTGCAGTATCTTTTGAAGCTTCCACAATTGCAAGAGCTGCTGTAATCATTTTTGGATACTCTTTAGGGGTGTTATCAATAGTGGGTGTTGGTATGTCAATATTGTTTTCTAATGTGCCTGGTGTTTTAGTAATATGTATTATTGGTGTTTCTTCTGAAGTTTTCATGCCTTTGAAACAGGAGGCAGGTGATTTATCACCTGGTCTATGTTTATCATGAAAATCATTAGATAATTCTTTGAATAAATGTATGTCTTTGTTACTGGCAATATTTTTTCTTTCTTCGGAAGACTTCAAATTAAGTTCATTTATAGGTTTTTCTGGAATGTTTAAGGAACTTTTCGATTTCTTTACGACCTTTGTTTCTATGTTGGGATCTTTGATAATTTCTGCCAGAGTTCTGGTTATGTGTAATCCCGTGTTACTGTTACTGCAATCTCGACTCTTAAGAACATTTACTTCATGGAAACTGTTTCGCTTTCCGGATTGAGAAACATTCAAATTTGTTTTTTCAGACGAGCATTTGTAAGTATCTTTTTTTTCTATTATTTTAGAGTTTTCGTTCATTTCAGATTTACTCTTTGGTGTCTTAAGAATACCTGTTGTAACAGCTGGATCTTGTTTTTCAGGTAATTCATGGTTGTCAAGTTTTGGTAAATCTATATAAATATTTATAATGCTCACTTTTTGAGGAACTTCGATTTTAGGATCCTGTTCTTTGTTTGTTAAAGTTACTTTGGACGTTACCGGGATTACAAGATTATCAATTTCATTTAACTCTATGTCCTTTTCTATAAAACTCTCGTTATTTACATCAATAATAGAATTATTTTGATGCGTATCTGGTTTGTCAATTTCTGGCATTTTAAGATTGTTAACACTCAATTCCTTCTCTGAATTAACATTGCTTTTCAAGTTATTTTCACCAAGATTTCCATTAGTATTTATTCCTATACGAATTGTATTATCCAAATCTGACACTTCGGGCTCAATCTTCGACATTTTAGTACTCTCGTCAAAAATTAAAACCTCAGAATTTGTTATTTCAGGGCTTTTATCATTCAAAGTATTAGATGGCTCACTTTTTGACTTGCTTATGTGTAAAGCATCAAGAATTCGCTTGCCAATATTACATAAGCTCGTAGATGATTCATTATTATCAACTTTCTCAGCAGGTGCATTTGTATTACCAAATACACGCATTAGAATACCAAATTTTGTATTATTTCTGATAGCTTTTTCTGACTTCTTCTCATCGGAAAATCTCAGTAGATCTTTATCAATATTCATTTGTGTTGACTTTTCCTTATCGACATCAGTCATTGAATCACTTTGCTTCTTTACATTACTTACATCGTTTTTATTAGCATTTATATAATCACTAAGAACAGTAACATTTAAATCAGGGTTACTATAGTCATCAAAAACTTGATTACTGCTTTTGCTAGACAATTCTTTACTTAAATCCTTATTGACATCTGACTTTGGGATATTACTGGTAGTTGCTGAATGTGCGTCGTTCCATAACTGTATAAAAGCATCTCCTATAGTACCGAAAGAATCTTGCTCTATACTATCTGAACTATGTTCACCCGTTACGGACTGATATGTATCTTCTTCTTTGTTAGCCGAAGTGGGCTCCTCTTCAATGTTCGGAAAATACTCGTCTAAAGGTTTGTCCACATTTTGAGTCATTTCAAATATTTCTGCCTGGAGTTTTCTTATTAGATTTTCTAAATCTGTTATCTCTTTGTCTATATCTTGAGGTGTATCTTTAATATTACTATTCATGTTCGTTAAAGGTTGCATAGTTAAAGTTCGTTGATCGCTTTCTTCGTTGGAGGAAATTTGAAATTTTAACCTCTCAAGAAGCGAATAAGAGCTATTCGAACTATCGCGCGAATCCATTAGTCGAAGTACCTTTTCATTCTTTCCCTGCATCGAGCTAATCTTTTTCTTCTTTCTTGTTCTTCGCAAGGGTCACGTTTTGGTGGTGGCGGGACTGGCGGTGGTGGTGGACAGCTAGGCCAAGGTAGATCTGGCTTTGCAGCGGTCGCCCATAAAATTTGGTCGCACCTTTGTTGTGTTGTGACTTCTCTCTCAACAACACAGACTATTGGAAAATCTTGCTTTTTTGTTGGCAGAGGAGGGTTTTTAATCCTTTCTATGCAAACCCCAAAACATGCAGGCGGTGGTGGTGGTTGTATCACTGGCGGTGAGGGACATATTTTAATTCCAGCTTTTATTTTTTTCCTTATCCGCTGGAGTTTACAGGGATCAGGCGGAGGAGGGTCGGGTACTTTTTCGACAGTGCATTTTTTCATAAACATATCCCACTATATTGTTGTATCACTGTGCCATTTTATTATGATGAGTTTTCAGATGACTGTCTTTGTTCAAAAATGTGTTTGTCAGTTTGTCATTATTCTTCTTTTAAATGACTCTAGAAATGTGCAAATAGGTTTTATCTATGTTGGGCTAATCCTTTTTAGATTGTTTTATATCATGGTTAACCTTTTGCAGCAATAAAGAGACAAGGCAATTAGGTTTTGGATCAAACTAAAATTTGAAAACTAGACTGTGCTCCAACGTGTTCACATATCCGGAAAATGATGCTAAAAAGGTGCCAAGTGGAGTATCACAGTCTCGATACTGGCATGATGGATGTGCTATAAATAGCTAAGGATGGGAAAATAAAGGGGAAGAGCGCTGAGCGTCCAAGAAAGTAGTGGTTGCAAAGTATTTGGGAGTAGACCACCTCCTAAAAGTTCTAAAGGGAATGAAAGGTGGATTTTAAGAAGTGCATTTACAACGAACAAACCGTTGAACTGTTACGTGATACCTGGCCATACCCCTGGTGGTACCGTAGGTTTTTTAAGGTATCACCGTGATGCGAGCGAGGACTCGGGGCTGCACACGTTGACCGAGTGCCCGGCGTGGGAGACGCCAAGGCGGGTCCTAGTGACAGCCCTAGGGGTGGGAGTTGTCTCGCTTGCCACCTTGCTCACGGCGATGGTACGATGCGCGAGTGCTTGGGCAGTCGCCGCCTCCTTCTGCGAGCAAGTAATGCTCGAAAAGGAGGAGGCGGAGCGGGTCCGGAGAAGACTCCGGGCCCGCACTGCCCGCGATGAGCGGAGGCGCCTCGGACGTCGGAGGTCGCAGAATGACCTCCGTCCCCCATGAGCGCGGGCCTGGGGGTGACGGGTGGAGCCACCCGTCACCCTAGCAGAAGCAGGCCACGGCGATGGCGCATAATGCCACACCATACCCAGGGGTTAGATGGGGACACCATGGTCCCCACATTTAGGGAAGAGGGTCATCTCAACAGAGATGTCCCCGGGTCTGCCGGGGTGCGTGAGATATGTCTTGTACAATCTCACCTCCGGCAATCGAGGACCCATGGACGGCGTGCGTTTTGGTCGGTTCGAGTCCGACATAATCACCTCCATCGGTTTTGGTGGAGGTGGTATCCGTGGAGATTTTGCGCACGATAAAAAAAAGGTCTTTTAAATTAAAAAACAAAAACAATAAACAGTACCACCGAGTAAATGACCCTAGTGATGTGTTGGCCTCCTTTAGGCGCGATTGGTCCAATGTTCAAAATTATGTCCTATTCGCGTTTGGTCCAATTCGCAGTTGGTCCAATTCGCAATTGGTCCAATTCACAGTTGGTCCAATTCGCGGTTGGTCCAAAATAGACGTTTCTTAAATTATACATTTTTATATTATATTATTATTATTATACATATATAAATGGGGTGTGTGTGTGTGTGTGTTATAAAATTATCTCAATGATGTTTTTGACCTATTTCACGAATGAATATTTGTGCATTGGTCTGGGTATTCTATGTATAATACTGTATCTAGAAAAATTTATATTTATACATACATATTACCTATAGGTTTTTTTATTAGAACGGGCTTGGTCCAACTTAAAAACATTAGTGATTGCAAATAGGTCTACTAGAACCGGAGATATGACATCCAAGCGAGCGGAACCGCGGGCATCAGCTAGTATACCTGTTTGTACGAATTTGGAAAATAATTTAGGAAAAATTGTACGAATGTAGAATTGTACGAACGTGGAAATTGTACGAATGTGTCCATAGCCCTAACCATGGGCGTGGTGTAGAATGTCCTATATTAATTTATCTACTAGGCTATCTACCTGTGAGTCCACCCACGTGGGCATTTGATCCCGTTCCCACCGCTTCTCCATAAAAACGATAGAGTTCAAGGTTTGCGAGTTTTGAGCTATAAACATATTTCGCGCTGATTTTTTATTACATAGATTATTATTTGTCTTCACAAACTTTCACATTCATACCTAATATTATTAGGCGGGTGCCTTCGCTTTGGAGGATATGTAAGTATGTGTGAATTCACGCGTAGAATAAAAACTACTTCATTAAATTACTTCTCAAAATTTATTCAGATGGATGTCATAAGTTGTCTATTTAGTGGGGTCACAATCAGTGGTGATAGGCCGTTTGGGTATTTCAGGGTTCTTGATTCTATGATGGCATAAGACGGGGTCCTGGCAGTTCCTGCTTTTGCCCTTGACGCTGCAAGGTACGGGGGGATCGCACGGGTGGTCTGGATCGGGACGGAAGCAGGTTTTCACGTTCATGAAAGGGCCTGGCTTGCAGCGGGCTGTAAGAAATATTTTGTAACTTATTATTCAGCGTACTACGGGAGAGGTAAAGGGTATGTGGGAGAAAACTTTTGGCCAAAACTCTTACTAGCTACTACGTTCTGTCCAACTCTATGACCGATAAATTCAGTAGCACGGGGAAAAATTGTTGATTGAGAGTCAAAAAAATTATTACAAGCTAGATTTTTCACTATTAATCCCATTGCAAGACAAATATCGATAGGAAAAAAAATATTTTGTGCCGCAAAACGTATGCTTTGATCATATAAGTTCACTCATTCCAACATGTATAGTTAGATCAAAGAGTTTCATTTCCGTGCTATCAATTATTATTTATCGGAATGCAGCTACTCACGAAAAATTTGCTTGTTAGATACCCTTTAAAGAATGATCCCTAAATCCCGAGCTATTGATAAAAAATTGACTCTCATGGTTAAGATAAATCTTTCGACTTACTATTTTCAGTTGCTAAAGCAGGATTTTTTATTCTTTCTAGGCACACGTATGGAGATGGACACTCTCCCTCAACTTCTTCGAATGGGTCGCAAGTGTGTTCGTCGCAGGGATGGGGCGCTTCAGGGCGTTTGCAGTATTTAACTAAGAATGATGCATTTGGAACGCTCGTCATTGTGATAATATTTATTCTGAGAAAGATATAGATAGATATTTTTTTTTATGGATCTAGTATTCAGGATAAGATATGAAAATATAATAGAACACTACTAAGATCTTCGGGACAATCCACTTGTAAGCCCTAAATTGGCTGAAAAAGCCGGCAAGCGGATTCCGGATTTCAAAGTTAAAGCTTCGGATGCAAGCGAGACTAACGCGAGGATGTTGATGATGATGACTGCTGGCCGACTTTCAACCCCGAGGTGAAAACCCGCGTCAGAGCCTTGTCATTCAGTAGCAGGCGTGAACGGCTTGCATTTGAGGTTGGCTTGAACTCTGAAGATCTTGGTGAGGCCACCAAGGATATACAAAAAAATAATAAAAGTTATAAGGATTAAACTTACTTTTCTGTAAGTCGATTAAGGTAAATTCCTGCTTCAAGTGAATGCTGTATAAATGCTCATGTGGTTACTGTCTGCCTCATGGAGATAGTTGATTGTAAGTGGTATTTTCTGCCTGATAGGTGATGTGGAAATATTATGATGTTATTGACGATTTTCTTGCTCAGACTGGTCACAGCCCTTCTTACCAGTGCACGTACAATCTGCCGCACTTGCATCCTTAATTTTCTCTTGATGTTCAATCATGGTAGTATCTGGTTTAGGAATTACGCACGGTAGACAGATGCTATTGCCTTTTTTGCAGTTTTTTGTACACGGAATCTGGTCAGACATTTTGGTTGGATGGTTAAAATGGAAACATTATTTGTGATTTTTCTTTCGTGACAATTACATGAGCGCCCATCTTGTGGATTTTGAGAGTGAATATATGTTTTTTTACATCTTGCTGTAATGTCATAAAGCCAGAGAGTTATCTTTCGGCCTGCATTGTTTCCGTTTTCTATGCATACTTTTTCTATTTTACACAATTATACATTTTCAAGTCGAATTTATTATAAATCTTTTATACACTTTTTATACATTACTAATTGCAAATATGGGGGCCTACCAAGGTCTCTGGGCCTTCATCATCGATCAATTTTGGAAAGGAGTTTGAAGAGAATAGGACGAATAAAGTATAAAAACTATGGATGATATTTCTATAAAACGGAAATTGAGAAATTGAATTTGGTAGAGATCCTCTACCAAGAACACTGCACAGTTTTAAAGATTCTCTGAGCCTTTCTAGTCTAACTAAGATACGGCTGAACTTCGATATTTTCCGTGAAGCGACTGCCATCGGACCTCCACAACCAAATTGGCGATAACGAAGTTCTGTAGTTATATAATACCCGCAATCGGGACCGACGGATTAACGTGCTCTCTGAGGCACGACCAGACCAGTGCAAATAGCCATATTCATACATACAAATATTCACACTGAGCGGGGATCGAACCCGCGCCTCCAGCGTAACAGACGCGTTCACTACCGCCACGCCACTAACTGAGACTATATGCTTAGATCTTTCAGTTGCTATGCAAAAGCTATGGTTACAGGAATATAACTCTGAATGCAACTGATATTGGTACCAGGCCATGTTCTTCACAAGGAGAAGTATCACCCTCTGCCTTTTAATTTTGATGTGTCGTAGTAGTGTGTTCCATTTCATACGGCTGCCCTCTTTCATTTCACATTACTCTATGGCGTGGTGGTAGTGCATGCAACTGCTATGCAGGTGGCGTAAGTTCGATTCCTGCTCAATGCAAATATTTTTGATGGAGAGAACGTTAGCCGTTGTCTGTCCCGGTTACCATGTGAACATACAACTTACGACTTTCTCTTCTTTTTATTGGAGTGGCTGTTGTCTGACCACCTAACTGAAAGGAGAAAGACCCGCACCAGAGCCCTGTCCGTTAATCAGCAAGTGGCTGATTAACGAACAGGGAACATCATATATTTATATAACCTTCCTTAGACAGACAATATCTCGTACTTATAACAACAGTAGTCATCAAAAGAAATCAGTGGGTCGTTTGTTCTAAAAAAATTAGTCTAAAATTCAGTGACGATCCAATGTCATCGTTAGAGGAACATAGCGTGCGAGTGCGAGTGACATACTTATGTATTTTTATACAAAATAAGTGTGAGAAAGTGACAGAGTATTATGAAATGTGAAACGTTTTTTTTTAAACCAAGTTGATAACTTTGACAGAAATAATTATAATATTGCAGTGATTGCAGAGACGTCAATGTTTTAAGCGCTTTAGCTCGATTCACACATAGAGCGGGTTGGATGCGAGTGTTTTTGACATCCATCGCTGTTTACAAAATAAAGTGAAAAAATACCTCATCAAAAAAAACGGCGATGGACGGCATAAACAATCGCGCCCAACCCGGACCCGCATCCGCGCTATGTTTGAATCGCGCTTTAAAGTCACAAGTCACTGATACTGACATTTTGAATTTCGTTACGCATTTGCGTACAGTAGTAATACATTTACGAAAGTACTAGTCTAGATTTAAACTAGTTTTTAACATTTTTGGACATTGAGATTAGACCTAGGCTAAATTTTAAATAGATTATTTTCATTACGAGGATTGATCCTTAGGTAAACACATGATGGACGTGACCTATCTTTGTTAAGATGACCGAATGAAGAACTCTTAAAGGAATTGGTAAAGCAAATTAAGCAATTAACTTATAATTTTTATTTCACTAACATTTCATTTGATATTTGAATCTTGGGTAATTATTCTATTAACTTATTCATTAAATCTTCATCACTTTCTGTCTCACTCTCGTTGATCTCTCTAGAAACTGTTGTTTCAGATGTATTAGTGGACATTGTGGATAACGTTTCATCAACTTTGCTCGAAGCAGTGAACATAGTCAACAACTTGGTCTTAATAAACGTGAGCATGGTATTCACAGAGATATAGCTGTCGGTAACATTTGATACCTGTCGTGCCGCGCAATTATTTTTATGTAAATTTGTATCAGGGACATCATACTCAGAACTATCGTCATTAAAGCTCCTGTATTTCCAACCGCTGAAGACAGAGTCACTAAGAAACGACACAGTGGAAGATACTTTATCAGCAACTTGGTCGTATATTTTCTGCATACCAGGCTCTTCTTCGGTACGATCACTAATCTTGCGAATGAAATTTTGAAGTTTATTCTCACCGTTTTCACTGTATTTTTTGAGTTCTGAATCCTCACTTTGTGAATAATTTTTAATTATTTCTATTTGTTTGGCGCTCTCGGTCTGAATGCGAGTAACGGCGCTTGCGGCAACTCCTGAAGTAGTTTTATATACTTTTCCTGCTATATCTTGCATTGCGTATTTTATCGTAGCCATTGTTTGACTATGGTTTTCCGAAAACGCTTTTTTAATTGTGTTCTTTTCTAAGGAAGTAATTTGGGGCAGGCTTAGAGGAATTGGTCGCTCCATTATTGACTCATCTTTATTGAGTGGTTCATTCTCGCACAACTTCTCCACTATGGACTCATTTTTGTTGAGTGGTTCATTCTCACACAAATTCTCCACTTTTGGCACATCTTTGCCGAGTGGTTCTTTCTCACTTAAATTCTCAGAGTGTTTTTCATTGTCTTCTTTTACTGAAGCTAATCTACTTATAGTTATTTTACATGTTCCATTTTCATCTTTAATGCAGTCTATAGCTTGAGAAAGCGCATATTTTTTAGAATCAGCAGAATTTAAGTCTAAATCATCAGAGTTTATTGGTCTTATAATTGGGTTTGTAAAGCATTTTTTAGTGCCTGCTTCTGTATCCATATTGAATTGACATGAGTTTGGGTCGGCTGTTTCTTTTTCACTTTTTTTGGCTTTAGCAGAACCTAGAAGTATTGATAAGCAATTGTCCCAAACTCTATCTCTACTTGATTTAATGGGGCCAACACTTGTAACTGGGATAGAAGAAGGTGGCTCTTCCTTTTCTATTTTTAATATTAAATTTTGTTCATTTTCAGGAGGAGTTTTAGAGGAGTCCAAATTGGACGGGCAGTCTAACTGAGAGGGACTCGCTTGAGGACCCAATGAGGTTGTATTGTCTACTGGTTCTGTATAATCTCGCTCTCTTAAGGATTCATCATACTTTCTGCAAAGTTCTTCGTCAGATTCTCTCTGTATGAGTTTAAGGTATTGACTCCATATACAATCTTCATTTTCATTATTTTTTATATTCTTAATACTTTCCTTTGATTGTTGTTTGTTAATATGAAATATTTTGTTTTTACATTTATCACAATATCCATTATCATTATTACTTGATTTTTCGGATTTTTGAGAAACTTTTTTTTTATAGGAACTACTCATATGGCCCTTAAAGTTTCTTTTATGCTTTCTAAGATATTTTACAGGCTTATTGCAGATTATTTCATTACTTTTCGTTTGAGTATCTCTGTCAGTATTTCTTATTGTTTGGTTTGATAAATTAAAATGGGGTTCACGTTCGCAGTTTTTTGAGTATTTTATAGAACATTCATTGTATTTTACTGGTTGAATAGATGTACTTGTAATTTTTGGACTCATCGAACTGATGTCATATTCTGATTCTATATCTACTAAGTACTTTGTAGAACTTTCCATGTTCTTTAAAGGGCGATTAGCTTTACTCTTTTTTGGAATAAAAAAGATTGATTCAAGCCCAGACTCACTATCTCCTGAGTATATTTTAGAACTTTTATTGTTATCTACAAGGTATATTGATTTCTTTTTCATTTTTAAGCTTGATAAACTCGGGTCGGACTCCAGCACACAATTCTCTATGAGTAGCTTGGAAACTAACTTGTTTTCTACCAGCTGATTCGATGAACTTGACTCTTTTGAATTGGATGAACTCAAATCAGATTCTAACTTACTGTCTCCTAAGAAGTTTTCAGAACATTCACTATCTTCAACAAGTTTACTAAATCTTTTATTACTTTTGCAAAATTTTTCGAAAGATTGTTTCCACCTGAGGTACTTTTGAATATTTTCTTTTTTACAGACATCATCGCAAATGCTTGATGTAATATCTGCATTATATCTAGAGGAATATTTCTTCTTGTCATTTTGCCCATTAGATTTATCTCCGTTGAAATCTGATTTTGGATTTTTGTCCTTGCTACAGTCATTTAAGAAATTTTGATTCTCAACGATTGGTCTACTTAATTGTGTCTTACAGGGAGATTGTATTAAATCTTCATTTTTGTTATTCTTTTCTTCAATGATGTCACATAATTCCTCTTTGCGAAAATTATCTTGATTGGATAAACTAGTTTTATCAGAGCTTGAGAAATTAGACTCAAATTCTGATTAACTGTCACTGGAGTATTTTGAAGCACATTCCCTTTCTTTTCTTAGTTGACATCTTTCCTTCAATTTCTCGTTACAAATGTCTTCATTTGATTGTATTTTTAATGGACCTTTTTCAATAGATTTTATTCCACAGAAACTAGACACGCTTGAACTGCTCCCTACCTGCGCTTTAGAACAATCTTTGTTTTGTATTTTATTACACTCCTTTTTTAGATCTTCGCTAGTTTTTGGACAGCCACATTTCTTCTTTATGACATCTTCACTTGATTGCATGCCATCAATAGGAGAGTTTGATTCTCCAGAGAGCTTTGAAGAACATTCACTGTCTTTGAATAGCTTATTTAGTCGCTCCTTCTCTTTTTCTCTGCAAATATCTTCAAAAGTTTCGTTCTCATCTGGACACCTTTGATCAATTTTTTCTTTATAAATATTGGGGCAAATTCTGGGATCGGTATCTCCTTCTTGCACCTTAGGACACAATTCTTCTTGGTCTATTTTACAATTATTTTTGTCTACACAGGCACATTTCTTTTTTGTCATGACTTTATTTGACTGTTCTTCATTGAAGTCTTCCTTTAGCTTTTTATCCTTGCTAAATTTGGTATAGGAATGTTCTTTCACTCCGAGAGACATACTTAAAAGAATTTCACAGAAAGCTTGCTCTAAGTCATCAGTCTCATCAACTTTTGGAGAAGTGCATTTCAGCTTTTTAATGGAGTTATTGGACAAGTCCTCACTAAGATTTTCTTGGTTTGATATACTTCTTTTATCGGGGCTTGAAAAGCCCGATTCAAATTCTGATTTACTGTCACTGCAGTATTTGGTACAATACTTATTACTTTGTTCGGGTTGAACTATTTTTTCTCTCTCATGCTCTTTGCAAAATTCGTTAAACGATTCACCGACCTTATGGCATATACTAGACACACTGGAGCTCTCACCGACCTGCACTTTAGGACACCCTGTATTTTGCTCTTTCTTAAACTTCTCTTTTAGATCTGTGTCCTTGTCATTATTTTGACTCACACATGTCTTCTTCATAACCACTTCACGTGACTGTTTGCAAAAGTCTTCTATTGTCTGTCTGTCCTTGGAAGCACTTTGATACTCATTAAACAGTGTGTTCGATTGAATATCAAAACAGTCTTCTTTTACGCTTTTCTCATAGCTTGCATCTCTACAGATATTTTTCTGCTTCTTGAAGTGACTCAATTGCTTTTCGTCAAAACTCTCAGAAGATTGTGTTATTATTGGGTATTTTGTATGAGATTTATCGTTGCGCAGGTCCTCCATATTTGTGTCATCTATATGACTGTTTGAATAACAATCATTATACTTATTGTCACTTTTATAACATTGTTTATGTACACACATTTTACAGCTTTGAACAATAAATGGAGTTAATCTCTTCACCTCTTTATCTTTGGAATAAATTTCAACAGATTGTTCCTTTCTTGGACAGTTTTTTAATTGGGTAATATTATAAGGCGAAATATTTGAAGAAATATTCCCTACTTGCAATTCAGAATATTCTTTATCGTGATAATTTTTATTCAGACTATTGTCTTCAGAAGAACTTGCAGAGATGTGTTCACTGGGAGTCTTGTTCTTGTAGGAAGTTTTTTTACAAAAATCTTTGAAACCTTTTACATAAAGATAACAATTTGAAGAAGAATTTAACCTAGGACATGAGTAATTTTTTGAATACTTGACGTTTACTTTTTTACCACATTCGGAAGTACAGTTATTCTCAATTTGATTTTCTTTTTTGTGGGAATCAGAATTACAAAATGTTTTGTGATACTTATTACGATATATAGCTTTCGAAGCACTGTCTAAAATATTTGTTTTCTGTTTTACGCATTTAGAAGACTTTTTTTTACTTTGTAAACTTTTTTGTTTTGAGGCCGGGCTTATCACACAGGAGGAGTTAGTGAATACTCTGTCTTTGATCTGCGCACATTTATTCGCTAATTTTTCGGACTCCTCGTCTGCAGAAAGGTTTTTACTGTCCTCTGTTAAACTGTCACCTGAACTCTTCCTTAGCAAAATGTTTTCAGAAGAACTTTGCTTCGAAGGCGACCGACATTTATACTCAGAATTACTTCTTGACTTCGATTCCTCACTAAGTTTATTTGCCTTGTTTTGCCTTGCGCCCTCAGAATCATATTTTGTTTTATTATGAGAATAAACTTCCACTGGATGTCCGGTTAGATCGAAATCTCGCGGAAGCGGTAATTTACCTGCATTGTTGGGTATCCTATGATGGTTATTAAACGTTTGGGTTCTTTTTTCTAATATTCGAAAAATTGGATCGAGGTCACAATCTTCAAATCCCAGGTTTTCAGGCCGCATAATAAATCTAATAATAGAATAATAAATTCCCGTACTAATTAATGCATTACATTTTGATACATTATTTAAATATAATACATAATTACTAAAGGTTTTGGATTAATTGCTTATAAACACCGATGCTTGAGACATTGTTTGGAGCGATCAATTATAACATAATATCAAAAAATACACTGGAGATCTTCCAATGATAACAAAATATTCCAATATTCGTGACAAATTCATGACATCTTGACAGTCTCGAAATTTATGAAAGTTTCTATATCTACAAAGAGTTCTTTCAATTTTGATTACTTAAATCATAGACGTATTATAGTTAGACTACGACGTCGTCGTTAGAACGTTAACAAGGTGGATATTTTGTTACTAATTTGCCTAACCGGAGTCAAAAAAAAAATCTAAAATTCGGTTTCTTCGAAATTTTTACTATTAACTTCAGGTTGTTTCCAAGGTTGCCCTTTAATGCCCTGGGTAAAAGTCTTGCCATAAAATGATTTGTTTTGACATTCATGGGAACAAATACTTTTCTGACCTTATATAACTGCGAAAGAAACAGGTTCTTTCATTAATCAGCTGGTGTATTGTCTTGTATTGGAAGTTGGTTTACAATTGGTTTAGAGACCTGGAGATGTCGATGAACCGGTAATAGATTTATATTATCTGTACCGCTAGAGATAGTTTAGAATTTTTTTATATATAATATATATATCGCTATATCCAGCTGACTATATCTTCTATAATAATAGAATATTAATTTCAAATCGTACTGATACAGAGCATGCCTACTGTTGAGACAAGTTGAGACATGACAGATGGAGCTGCCTGTTGTGATCAGTGAGATACATACCTCCCTATCCGGGACAAGATGGGCATACCGTGTTACCCACACTCAAGGGCGGCTGTATCAAAACCATAAATGTATCAGGGTCAACCATGGAAGGGTAAAATGCCTTATAGGTTACGTTACACTGAGATAGCTTGGAGATTTAATCAGTTCAGTTGGTTATTGGTACATAACCCAGCTAGTGGAATAGTTGTTAGGATGGCTATGGACTCTTATTGTCTCTGCTAACCCTGGATGAAATAGAGAAAGAGAGAGCCGATGACCATTGTTTATCCCGCCTTAATTTTTTATTAAATTTCCGCAACCCATGTGATTTATTTTCAGGGACAAAATAGCCCATGTGTTATTCCGGGCTATAATCTATTCCTGCACCAAGGAAGGATCAGCTGTTAGAAGATGATTGAGTAACAAACATCCAAACATTTTAACTATCCTTCACATTTTATAATAGTAGGAAGTAGGATAGTAAAACTGCTGTAAGATTTCATAATTATAATAATTTCATTATTTTCAGTTTTAGAAAACTGTAAATACTTTGCAGATCATTATATTTATTATATTTATAGGTTTATATTTATTTCTGTCACCTGATTCAGGTCTGGTCCGGTCTAGGTTCAAATCATTGCTATTTTTGTGATGATTAGGATCATCATTTTATTTAACCGTACAAATTCAGCTAATAATACATTTACTAGTGTCTTTAGATTTACACTTCTTTATAGGTTTCGCTTCAAAGTCGTAAAATTTTTGTTGAGCTCGAGATACAATTATGTTTTTGTTATTTGGTGGCAAAAATTTTTTAGCCATCAAATTATCGTTACAATCTGAAGAATCAGCACTTTTGTTTGATTTAGAAGATTTAGTACTAGTTGATGATTTAGAACTTCTGCTTTTCCCAGACATCGAGGATTTTGAGTTGGAAGGCTTAGTTGAAATTATACAGCTCTCAACACCTTTATATGTTTTACTAATCTTGGAACTTATTTTGCGCATACATTCCTTTATACAATTGTCATATGATTTTTCAGTGGTTGAATTGCTGCCTGTTTTTTCTTTTGATAAAAATGATTCACATTTCAGTGGTTCACGGTTATCAGATTGTTGTTTACAAGGCTGTGATATATTTTGATTGCAAATATTATTGCTTCCATTTTCTTTAACTTTGTCATATATCTGTATATGGTTGCTTTCTTTATTAGGTAAACATTTTAAACTATCTTGTTTGTCAGTATATTTTTCTTGCATATCACATTTTGTCTGTGTATCGAGCCTTATTTTAGTTTGTGAACATAAACTTTTGCCTTGACTAGGTATATTTTTTTCAGAATTTTTTTGATTATCTTGTCCTAATTGTTTTTGTTCACTTTTCATTGATTCCAGGCAACTACATATTAGTGCTTCAAGCTCTTCAGAACGTTTATTTTTATCGTTATAATTACTGTCTTCATTATATTGTTGGATCTCTTGTTCCACATATTTCTGGGCGTGCAAACATTTTGATTGATTTATGCTATTTATTACTTCATAATCATCTTGTTTTAACTTTTCACGCTTATGAGATTGTTCTTTGTCATTCTGTAAATTTTCTTGTTGACAATAGTTGTTATCTGTCTCTTCTTTTGTGTGTACCATGTTATCCTGCTCACAGTTTTCTTGTTTCAAGTGTTTCTGATACTCCAAAGCATAAAATTCAGCAAATTTTTCTTTTATCGTTTTCAAACACGATTTTTCTTCAAACATGTCTAGACAGTCTTGACCATTGTTTGATTTTCCTTTTTCCAAGCGTTTATCATTATTTTGGTTTTTACATGATACCACTTGGCAATCATTTTTGTCAAGCTTTTCAGTTTCATTCAAACATTCATTGTTATTGGAAACGAATTGAGAGTTCTTACTGCTTCGACTATTAGGAGTACTTAATCCTTCAACTTGGCAGTTCTTATGACTATTATTCTTAAGGGTACTTGCAGGACAATGTTGGGAGTTCTTACTGCTTTGACAATTACGAGTACTCGTTGGACAATGACACGGAGGCTTATTCTGATTGGACATTTGTGTATAAATTTAGTTATTACATAATGAAGGAAATATCAAGGATAAATAAGAGATCTAAGAAGTTCGTGAACCAGTGATGTCGTGGTTTTTTAAAGTGAGTTGATTAGCAACCCATTATCTTTACGTGTAGATTATTAAGTTACATATTGAATAGTGGATTTGCATGGTTTATAGTTTTGAGGCTTGAAGTTCTAATATATAATTTTGTTCGATTTTATATTATTGCTGAATCGATATGTTGATGTAGACGTATTGATGTAATGTCATTGTAATGTCATCAATGTGTCATGGAAACATCAAAGGCAATATAACATAGACAAAGGATAGCTATATATCTATATCTATATATGTAAAAGAACTCAAGAGCGGCTGTACCAATTTGGCTGAAAATTGGTGGAAAGGTAGCTTAGAACCAGGAAACGGACAGAAAATAAGCAGTAGGTTGACAGGACAACGTTGAGAGAGGAATTTTCTATTTATTAGCAGGCACCAGCAGGTGATGTGAAGTCAAATTGACATTCCATAAATAAAAAAAAATAATAGAGTCCAACAGACGGAGATCTTAGGGGGTGACGTTCTATCAATAATCATCATCATCATCATCAACCTAGCATTAGGCCCGGACGCATCCGAAGCTTTCATCTTGGAGTCCGGGTCCATTTTCCGGCTTGTTCTCTTCCACTTCGCACGGTCTTACGCATCCATGGTGAAGAGCCCATTGGCACTCATGTCATCTTCCACGACGCCAAGCCAGCACTTCTTGGGTCTACCCCTCCTACCGGGACGTGCTGGAGGTGGCATGGCCATACATTTGTTACCCACGTAGGCGGGTGATCGCCGCTGAACATAGCCGTACCAGCGAAGGTGACTCTTCTGCATTTTGTCTGCCATTCCATTTATCAATAGTATTAAAAACTATCGCCCCATAAGACTTAAAGGGTCGAATGCTTAAGACCAGGTCTGGTCAAGTCTCTTCTGGGCATTCACTTTTGCTAATTGTAAATCCCCTTCGGCCACGTACGAAACCAAGTTTCTGAATAAGAATAATATTTCTTTGATTTGAATAAACAGAATAAATTGCATTTTAATGATTCATACATACATACATAATATGCTCACAACCGAAATCCCCGAAGAGGTAGGGAGAGCTGTACTAAATACCCACATTTCGCCAGCTATGATTTTCAGTTCCACGCCTATTGCCGCCAATCGGGCACTTTGTATAAAAAGTGGGTATTTATATACGAAAATAAATATAACCTAACCGAAATATTGCACCTAAATAAATTTGATTTTTTTTTAACTCCTAGCTGCGCAGTGTAAATCGCAAGGAATTTAATTACGTGCTCAGCCGCACAAGCATTATCAATTCCTCGAGAGTATCAGACGGCTCAAATTCATTCATCAAATTTCTATCAAAAAGACGTACCTTTAATTTTATTAATTTCAGTCTCTCCAACCGGAAGACAGACAGACAGTACCACATCGTTGTATGGAATCACGCACTGAGTCTCTGTAGATACGTAGTTGATAATTCTGAATTCACGGCAATACAATTTGGCAGGGTCCATTAAAAGGTTTAACTTAATCTCGAAATAAAACTACTGGATACAACCAGATGTTATTTTTAATTCAACTAGAGAACTGTGCAACTATAGGGGAAATCAAGGTAACATTTTTTCACCAGTATCCTTTTTGAAAATGTTTAACCTTCGTTACTGCTAGAGAGAGTAATATAACAACGAAGCTTCACCATTCAGATCATCAGGTGATGCAATCGGTTTACGAGTAGATTTAGATTTGAAAACTAAAGACCTTGTTTCTATTTTAGCTTCGAGTGGAGTTTCGGATACCATCTTGACAAATGGTTGATTCTCATCTTGTTTCTCGGTCTCATTGTTACTTTCTGGCTTTGTAGTAATGAGTAGTTCAATTGGGGCATCATCATATGTTTCTATGTCGTTATTTTCCCTAATACAGTAATTGTCATGTAGTTTGGGTGGACATCTATTTATAATTTGATATTCGGTAGGTATTGGATTACCTTTTATATTTCCGCTTGCTTCTTGTTTCATTTCATAATGATCTTTAGGTAAGCATGACTTACATTCTGAATCTGTTTTGTCCATTTCATAATAATGAAAATCCATATTTTCAGTAGATACTGTCTATAGTAAATTAGAATTGATTATTGTAATAATGTAATTTACTGGTGTAGTATATATTTTTTGTTTACAGGTTTAGTATATATTTTTTGAATCATTATTATATGTTATTTGTAATTGTATGAAGATTTTATGATAGGTAATTTAGGTCATCATCTCAATGAAATGCACAGAACACATAATATACTCCAAGAGATGAAATGTCACAATATGTCAAGATACGACAAAGACTATACGGTTCTTCTTCTTTTTTTATTTACGATCATTCACTGATGATTTCGTTAATGTCAAATTAGTCTTTGATCATTGACTACGATTGACTTAGGATTATTTTAATACTTCTTAATAAGCCTTAGAAGTTTAAGTTCCTTATATTATAGACATATTTTATTTTTACTTTCTTACGTAGTATTGTATTCTCTTTGATTTAAGATTGAAAATCAACAAACAATATTTAACAGTGAATAGACCAAGGATTAATAAATTAATCTTCTATTTTCTTTTTAAAATGGCTTCTATAGTAGATACGGTTCCAGTATGTATGATATATGTAATTAAAAATTTATGGCGAGACGCAATGCGCCAATGTCAAGTTTTTCAAGAAAGTCCACGTTATTCATACCAGTAAATTTGTTCCGTGTGTCCGCCCCCCCAAGATATCAGAGGAATTTATCAATATTTTACCTTGCAACAACCTAACATCATACCGTTCCCCACATGCAGAAAGTAATAACTCTATCCTACGCTACCCAAGCTGTGGAATGTGGAACTCTCTTCTGTGGTTTTTACGAGCGATTGCAATATGGTGTCCCTTAAGAAAGGTATAAGAAGGCTGCCACTAATGGATAAACAAGAGAAAACAACAATACACCTTTGTGTATCAACCTTGTATACATTTTTGGCAAAATGTGGTAATGAAACCATTATACCTGCTAATTGTCGGATCAAGCGCATGCTTTTTTCGGGGTTGAGAGGTCAGATTAGCAGTCGCTCACAAACAAACTGTATAAGTCTACCAAAAAAAGAGGAATACGATGACCTCAGGGTATCAGGGTAAACGCCATGGATATATGGAGAACAAAACCGAAATGTTAAATGAAAAAATGTAACTAAATAGTGTTAGTTTTATTGATAGTATCTAAGAAACATTATTCTATAATTTTTTTACTTTATTAGAGAACCCATATTTAATTCATATTTTGAAAGAGTCTTGCCTAGTTTGCTGAAACCTCGTCAGTAATTCACGGGGCATAAATAATAAAATCCTTTGTTCCAACCTATGCACTAACTTCCCATTTACCTTCCTATCCCGGAGTTTATGTATCTTCTTCACTTTTTTTCAACTGTCTCATTCATTTTACATTTCCCTATGACTGGTTTTATGGAAAACAAGAAATTTGTCAGTTGAAAACTTCGTTAAAACTCCACTGGCCCAGAAATAAATCTTTTCTTCCAATCCTCAGATTCATCCTCATCAGTTTCACCACCATTTTCTCCTACACCGTCGTCTTTTGAACGCCGTCTTTCATCGCATGGCTGTTCTTCTTCTTTAATTTTCTGCTTTATTCGACATTTCTCTATTACAGGTTTTGTAAAACTAAAAAACTTTATCACAGACCTTGAAACTGGTGATTTCCGTCGTATCTTTTCATAACACGCAGCATTTTCAGCTGGTGTTCCTGATTCAAGACTAATATCAGGTGTAGCTGGATATGTAGGCAAAGCTACAGTCTCAAATTCTGGTACTTTCTTCTTTTTTGGTGGCATCTTTAAAATTCACTGGGGTATAAATAAATAAATCCTTTCTTCCAGCTTAATCGCCAGCTTCTTCCTCATCAGCTTCACCACCTTCTTCTCCTTCATCATCGTCTTTCGACGCGCATGGGTCTTCTTCTTCTGGAGGTTTCTCTTTTATTTTACATTTCTCAATAGTTGGTTTTGTAAAACTGTAAAACTTTTTTACAGACCTTGAAACTGGTGATTTCCATCGTGATTTTTCATAACATTCGGCATTTTCAGCTGGTGTTAGACCTGATTCAAGACATATATCTGGCTTTGGTGGACAGGGAGGTAAAGGTTCGAGTATGCATTCTCGTTCTTTCTTCTTTTTCGGTGGCATAGGCATTTTTGGTTATTTCTTTTGTTTACTTTATACCTAATTAGCTATATTTATTGTGTAAACAATTTGTGTAAGTTTCTGGTCTAAAGTAAACGTTGATTATCCTATCAAATTACTTTAATGGTGTCCGTTTCATGATGGTAAATGGTTGTGAAGTAGCACAGTTATAATTATTTATAATACATTTTGTAATTTTGATGTTGTTTTTATTGAATATTATAACCAAGTTCCATTTTATATAATTTTATATTCGTCCTACACGAATTTTACTAAAATTATTCTGTCACTAGGACGTTTAATTTCTTTTTAAATCTATATTTAGAAGAAGTTTGTTCGCCTTAGAGGTTTCTAGCTATCATCATCATCTACGTTTGTCTGTGTTAAACCGTAGTGTGGTTCTACTCGAATACCTTCTACTCCACTCACTAATTCGCATCACGCAGCGAGATGCAGGATAACGGAGACACACGCGTGATAGTGGATACTATCAACTACACTACATCATGGCCCAGATTTTTATACTTAGGTCGTCAAATTGACTGCCTGATGAATTGAATTGTATTATATATTTGACATGACGATTGTGATATTATTTGTATTTATTGATTAAAATGATTAAATAAATCTTTTATTATTACTTTACATCTGCACAACCAGCGGCAATAGGAATGGGTCGACAGCACGAATGTGACGCCCCTGGTGTTGAAAACGTCTATGAGCCATGGTAACCACCTTCCATAAGGTGACCCGCGTGCTTGTCTGCCTCCTAAGTGGTATAAAAATAAATCATTGTCTGAACCTTTCCAATTTAACTGTGATCCAATGATTTGTTTGGGCTGGTTAGATGGCTGATAAGTTAGTAAATTAAATTTTCAAAGTTTCATTAAACATAATTATGCCGTATCCGCGGAGTGCCGTTTTGAAAAATTATTACGATTAATGAAGGGTGGAAGGCGTATCGATCGAAATTGTCTGTTAGTTAATCCTGGAGGAAGAAACGGGGTCATGCTATAGCAAGTAGGTACACGGACACAAGTATAGGATCACTTACCGCGCGCTGTCTCCATGGTAGAAGCTGGTGGCCGCCAACTGCTTCTGGTGTCAGGATATCTTGATACCTACACACGAATCACTAAGCAGAAATTACATGTGCGCGACGAGCCGACAAGACTTCCAATGTTTACGAAAATCAAAGCGAAACTTAATAATAAAACGGCACTTAATTCGGAAGACGGCACGAGCCGAACGGTCGGCCGGCCGGTCTTCCCATAGATGATATTTATAAATAGGGTCTTCTCGTGTTCACAAACTACCCACTATAAGTAATATCACAGCATCACAGCTACCCCCAATTTCACTAAGATTATTCCAGCTAAACTATTGGATTGATTCTCGCCCTAACAACTTCTGATCATTAAAATATTGATAAAGTATACTTTATTTAATATTAGCAGAAATTGCAAAAGCCATAGTTATAACTTTAAAAAGATATTCATTTCATGTGCTGCCATCTAGTGAAAAGTACTGGCACTACGCAGCGCTACGTGAAGTTGCTTTGAAACTTCTTTACAATTCTGTTTCGTATGACTCTTACTTTTGACAATAGATGGCGTTATTGGCAAAGGTAAAATTATGAAAATTATCATTTTTTGCGATGGATTTACTTTGTCTATACTCTATAGTGTTCCATTACTAAGGAGGCAAATAAACTATACTGTCGATCTAAGGGGTAGGCGAATACTGTAACTAAGTTAAATGAACACTTATATTATTATAAATTTATAACCCTAGTAAGTAGGTAGGTACGAGTCAAGAACAATTTGTACACCACTTAGGTAGCAGCTTACGGCCCAACATGATGGAAAGTGGTCACAGTGGCCTATGGATGGGATTAGGGTTGGGTACTGGGTATTTATTGAAATTTGACTAGATTTTAGCGTAGGGCCAATGCTAAGACGTAGAGGCCCTTTTTAAAGATTTTAATATGGTAAGGATACACACTCACTATTTTTATTATAGGGTTGTTATAATAAAATGACTCAATATATAAACTCATATGCTTTATTTCGTACTGGTGCGTTTGCCTTACAAATATACTTATTACAAATTAAACAAATAATTCATTTTCTGATTATTTCTCTATTATGACGACCACTTAACGATATGCTTCCGGAAAATAAAAGCAACACCAAATTATTTAATAAATAAGAAGACAATGCAACATAATAATTATTATATAATAATGAGTTGAATACTTTACACACCAGACCTTTTTCTAATAATAAAATAATATATAATAAATACGAACAAAAATTAATATAAATATATACCTATCTATATGATTTTCATTTAATACCGTTATGCTAAGAATCAATTTAAATGAAATGTTATTTAAAGTTAACAGAATTGAGTTATCCAAAAAAGATTTAAGTTATCAGAAAAAGGTCAGCTATATGTATCTTTGGTGAAAAATTATTGCTTTTTCATATAAAATATAAGCTATTATTATACGGAGCTGTATTCTAGACGTTACAATGTTTTTTAAGTCTTTGGCGTTTCTCTAAACTGTATGACGTTCATTTTTCAAAAACAATGTTAGACCATGCTACTTGGATTTCAGAAAATATATTTACATTTAAAAAATCTCAACACTTGAGAAAATAAACAATAATAATATTAATAAATGGACGGAAACGATAAGATTTGCAACTAATATGTTTTTATAATAAAACAATTATTTGAACTTATTATTTTTTATATAATTATGGCATACAGCGTGCTATGTTGAACATGCTATATACATATAATTAAAACTAAACATTTTTATATAAAAAGTACAAAAAAACACGAATAATCTCATAGTAATTTCAAAAATAATCTAAAATATACTAAGCAGCAGCTGACTTGCATAGTTTTTTCTGAAGCTTCTCACGAAGCAATTATTTTATTAAAAAATAACAATACAAGAAAATAAATTAGATAACTTATATAAATGATAACGATTTTAAATGTATAATAAATGTTAAATCTTTTCCTTGTGCACACAGGACAGCTTATCAAAATAAATGGAAGTTTTAAACATAACTGTTACACAAAATTACTTGCTACTTTGTAACTAAGCTGAGGTAAAAAGAAAACGAGAATAAATCTTATTTCTAATAATGACATTAAATGAATTACATATAGTTTTCATTAAAATACATTATTTACACCTTACATAATATTGAAGTTACTTTGGCTCTCTCAACTTTCATTTAATTAAAGATAATGAGTATCTATAAATGATTATTTTTCACTGAGAAAGCAAATACAGTGGTACTGACCTGAACGTAATTAATATAATAGAAATAAAATATTATTAATTTAAAAAAAGGATTGTACAAATATATTAATTTATCTACAAAAAGGAGATTTCTCTATAGTTGTATTAAAACTAAATGTCTCACATAATTGATCGATATACATAAGGTTGAGTGTCTTTTATCACTTTTTATATAGTTTGTTCGTTGTTTTCCGCCGACACACCTACTACTCGCACGGCGTACGTTGATATCTGGAACAAAGGAAAATATACCTTATTATATCGAAATTGATTTGGAAGAAACCAAAAGGGAAATATAAATTAACTTTCTTGTATATGGTTAGCGAAACCAGGGTATCAACGCGATCATATTATGATAAATATAATATTTATCTTTTGATTTGCTTTGATTTGATGATTTGATTTGATGAAAAAAACGTTGTATACTAATTATGCACATTAACTAATCAAATTAAATGATATTTGCAGAACTGTTTACTGAGTAAGTAACCATTATCAAAATAGTTAATCTATCAATTTCTTAGTTCAACCAATGCAATGCAAAAAGTAAAATTCAAAGTACTACCAGGTGCCTCTGTCTTCGAGACCGTTTCCCTTACACCCTGTATTACTCGTAACAATAACCTCTGGAGGAGAGGAGAAAAAAATTGAAACATGCACCTATTTCAATAAAAAGAAATTCCAGTGTTAATCGACTTATGTAGTTGACTATACTTAAAACATTTTCATTAATTCGTACAATCCATTCACTCAATAGAACATATTGAATCAGTTTCCCCTATCGTAAAGTTTAAAAGTATTCGCAGTAGAATCACTTAAATTTAATGCCCTGTAAGTTATCCAGGGTCCCTGGAGAACCCGGATGCCCTTTGTAAAGGCCCTTAGGGACGAATACAGGGACAGCACAACAAATGCGTTGAACGTAGCCCTATTGTATCCTTTTATTGTGTTACTGATTTCTTTTTTGTCATTTAATTTATCTGTTATTAGTTTAATTCTGTTTTAATTTACAATGACGGGTTTATTAATAATATTTTTAAGTACTTAGTCTAATTGAATTTCAGCTATTATTATGAAGGTATTTTCTTTACTACAATAATTCATATGAATTGCTTTAATAGTATAATAGCCTTAGTAGTAATTTGATGTTGTCTTGGTAGCTTCACAATTTATTTTAAAGAATATTAGCAACCGAAATTAGCTCTTGCTCCCTCTAACTGGAGGAGACAGAGGAAATATTACTAATTTCGATTGCTAATATTCTTTAAAATGATAAGCTAAATTTCTAGCGTTAGTAGTGGGTTCACATCAATAGTGTAATAACCAGGATTCGTATCCAGGACCTTTCCATCGTAAGGCAAACTCCTTACCACTAAGCTACCGACGCTGTTTAGCTGATAAATATTTGTTTAATTATTGAGTTTGGTCTGGAAAGATGTGATTACAGGATAGTGAAATTGTAAGAAAACTTTGAATGTACGTAGGTAAATTATCCCAATGATTATGTTTTGTATTTCAATAATGATCAAATAAATGATCGGTACAACTTACTAATAATCGCACTTTTACTATACACACTGTCTAAATTCAGGGTTCAAAGAATCTTCAGAATTATCATAGCTTTCATTGACGAAACACTTCGATATATCTACAACTTTAAATAATGTTCAAACAAAAACAGTTTTCTAGTTGACAACATGCGAAATCCTGACGGAATTGGCATGATTCGATCCAGTCCCTATGAGGTATAATACCAAGATACTACTCAGACGTTACAAAAGGTATAGGCGGACTTTATGTCAATGGGCATAGGTGTGATTTTGGTGAAGTATTCCATTTCATAGGTGATACATTAAGTTTGTGTGACTCAGTAACTTTGATGTATCACCTATGGGATTGGGAATTTGTATATAATTTGATGGTGGAACCAAAACAGTGTATTGTGCGAGTGATTCTTTATATTTGAATGAGACGAGAAATGGAATTCAGAAATTGGATATAAAATTGTATGAATTTTTTAGCTAACTATTTAGACATTCTGATGTGATATAGTATTGTTATTGTACTTCATTTGCCCAATATTTTTGTTGCAAGGTCTATTTAATTTGTGATGTTGTTTTTTCGAGAAAGATTCTTATTTCTACATTGACATTTTCTAAACTTTACGCAAATATCACGCATTGAAATTAACGGAAATTACAGAAAAAGAAATAAAAGTAAATAATACCAAATATAACGCAAAAGAATCCGTATATAGTGGTTTCATTTTAATATTCTTAATCACATCTTTCTCAGTACGTATCTGCTGATTATTATCAATTAATCCTAAATTATTTCCTCCGATATATTAGTTGTGTTCTAAAATAATTCAATTTGGTTTTGTTAAAACATTCGACCACGCCATACATTAACTGATCCCATGGATTTTACTACCTTTAAAACGTTGATCGTTTAGCAGCCTCCGAATAACAAATGGGTATGTGTTGAGAATAAATCTGTTCCGTTTAACACTTTAAGCCGCTCATTCGGTCAGTTTTTAGGCAGGGTATACCTCAGGGAAGTATATTAGCACCTGTGTCTCGTTAACAAATTGAAGGTAGTATTTATTTGTTTGGTACAATTTGATGATTTAATTTGAACCCGGCTCTCCCAGACGTTAATTGGTAGTGCTTGTGCGGCTAAGCACGTAATTAATTTCCTTGCGATTTACACCGCATAGCAAGGAATCAGGTCAAAATTTCTTCCAAATTTATTAAGCTGTTACAAAGTACTCTTTAATAATTGGCGGCAATAGGCTCGCTCCCTATTACGTGGGATCGAAGGTCATAGTTGGCGAAATGTGGGTGTTTATACACCTCTGCCTACCTCTTCGGGGATTACGGGCGTGAGCATATGTATGCATGTATTTAGTTGTTTTGTAATCTTATTTCTAACTTACTGGTATTTTAGTATGAGCCACATACATTGAATGAATACTCACCACTTGGATAGCAAGCCTGTGGCTGCAGAGTGTGAGTAGGGGCCTCCATACGGTGAGTACTGCGAGTAAGGGGCCGCGTAGGCGTACTCACTGGCTAGTGTTGTCGTACCTGGAATAATGTGATATCAATTGTTAAAACTATACATAATTGTAACGCGAACTCGGAAAGTTAAATTTTATTCAGATTTGATCAGCCGTTTTCACGTCAACGGGTAATGGAAATATATATATTTGCATTCACACTCTAAACATTTTCATATTTATGATATTTTATGATCTTAGCATTTTGAACTTGTTTTTCATACTCAAATCTTTCCCATGAAGTTTCTTTCTCATAGGCCTTGTTTAGCAATTACAAACAACAACCAAAAAGTAAGCACACCGGTTTGAAGTTTGAAGTCCAATAACAAATTAATGAGTTCTACTTAAAAAAAAGTAATAATAAATGAGTAATAAGAAATTATATAAAGTGTATATCCTTCTATGTAGACAAGTAATACTAATAATAAATTAATCACAACAATGGCATATCAGCTATTAAACTCACTTCTAAAATACCGTAAACTAACAGTACCGCCAATTAAACAGTTTCCTTAAACATTATTTATACGTCCTGCTACAAAACGGCGACTACAGATAAAAAAACCCTAACAATGTACTTGAATGTCTAGATTAATGTTTCGTTCGAAGGCCCTTCTGACTCGTTTCCTTCTTCCTTTATCAAATTTCAAGAGCCAGTCATCTAATGATTTATGAGTCTAAACTATTGTTCCTTACGATGCTTTGCGAGATAATCACCGTAACTATTGAGCAGAATTTTGAATATTAAACCACGTGGCGGTTTGATTGCAAGCTATGCGGTTTGTCTTGTATTCATGGATAATATTTATGCATAACTCTGGGTGTTTCTATGTACAATAAGTATACCTGTATTCATGAATGTTTATCCATATTCCCAAATTAGAAAAGCTGTGTTCACTTTAAATCACATAGACTTATGCAGCAAGGCCTAAAATATTATAAATATTCAATAAATGATATTTAAAATTCAAACCACAGCTCAATTATTTAGCACCCACTCAAAAAATATCTTTGATAAAACAATCTGGGCATATTCTAATACCCAATCCCTTATTTATTAACATCATAGAATTATATCACTCAAAACTGCCACTCGACATTAATAGGCAGTACCCACACCACGCCTCAAACAAATTTAACACTAACACGCCCCCTACAAACGAGCTTATGCGTAACCATTGCACCCCACCCTCTCCCGGTTTAATATTTATAAACGTGGGCCTAAACCCGTTTGAGCTAGAAGCACTTCTGTTCCGCAGCCTCTTGTCCCGGTTCGTTAGCCCAGACAAAGCCCGTATGATCCCCCCTTCACCCTCTCTAAAATTATTTGCATAGAGCCCCGAATGAGCTATTAAAGATGTCTGCGAACCACCCTCGCCTCCCCCGACCAAGATAAGCAGATTGCGGCAGATTAAAGACCAAAAGCATAAAGAGCATCCCCTGTACGGATCCCTGTGGCACTCCATTTTAGAATCTCTCTTTAATATGCATAAGTGCTAAAACTGTGGGTTCTGTATGAAATTTAATGATGTTATAACATAGCGGGTGTGGGGTCCAAGGAGAAAATTAGATTTCCGTCGAAGTGCCTCAGAGTGGTGCGCTCGACTTTGTCGAAAGCTTTTCTCAGTTTTTTTCGCTTTTGTTTTCTGTACTGTGATTCTCGATGTTTATCTGTTTGGCCACTTTTGTTTTAGCTCTCATTGTTTTATTTCTGTGCGTGACTTTATTGAGGGGAAGTAAGAATTTAATTTGGCTTCTTTTTTACTTTCACTTAAACGGTAAGAGGATGTAGACATATTTTTGTGCAAATTGTTGTCTTTTGCATAATTTGTTACTTTATCGCGAGCGCTTTTTCCCATGAAATAGATTATCTTAATAGAACATATATTACAGAATAAGTAAGTACAATATTTTAGTAAACTACGTCTTATCCTATTGTGTCGTATATAGTCGTACAAATAAATCTAAAACTAGGTTTAATGTAGGTTATAAATATGAACCACAGAATAACATAAAAGATGGGATAGTGACTCGCTCAATAGTGAATACTTTTAGTGAGTTACTTTAGTTAAGTTTTTTATAGTTTTGTAAACTCTAAATTGCCATCAGCTGTCAAATAATTTAAGTACACTTCTTAATTAACAGTATTCAGCAAATAACAGTATTGTACTTAACTGTATTGTTTTGAAATGTCCGTATTTCGGCACAGTTGCAAACGCCTTGTCTTAATAACCGCATAGTTGGAACTAAAAGATCTAAGTATTAAACGGCAATGATTATAGTGCTTACCATCATAATGTGCGTACGGTGGGTATGGGGGGGCAGGTGGTTGTAGCACCACCAGGGCGGCTGCGTCAGGACTCGCTGCAGCTGACGGCGGTTCTCCACCAGCACCACCGTTGGAACCCGTCGAGTCGTTCGTTGCTGAAACAAATGATAAGATTAGAGAAGTTATATGATGAAGATTTTAATGCTTTTTGTATAGGGTTAATGCTTTGGTGATAAAAGTAAAAGTACCTCCTTCTTTTGAAGTCACATGAAAATAGAGAATTATAGTCTAAGTTATTGATGTTCTTAATTTGAAATGGACCCTGTGTTTAAATGTGGAACATTATTTTATTCATAAAGCTACAATTATTGTGAATTGGGTTCGTGACTTAGGCCGCCAGTGACCTATGCGTCGGTTTTTTAAATCCTTCATCGTTTGTATATTTGTCCACAATACCTGGATTGATTTTGAAGCGGTATTCTTTATTAGAAATGTCTTTGTCAGACATAACATCTTACGTTTGTTATAAATAATGTAAGAGAAACATTATTATAATGTAAGAGAAGTAATGTTTTTGCTTAAGAAAAGAAACGATTCATGATAACATGGGACTTATCATGACTAACTCTGATTTATGATGACTACGTGCCTAATTTTTTTGGCAACATGGATCGAAATAGGTAAGCTAGAAAATTCAAAGATATTCAGAAATCTGTCTGAACAAAACATTCAGGTTGTCGTACAACAAAACAGGCAGTATTTCAAATCGAACCGGAAAAAACACTTGAAACGGGCCTGAAACGAATAGTTTTCAACTGAACCCTGAAAAAAGCTGACTGTCACTGTTTTATGTACGACCGGTCGGACGCAATTTATGTGTGGATGCCTTTGTTATCTTTTTAATCGAATTTAAGAGTCATACCTTTTTTTTATAAAGGGCTTTGTCGGAAATGTCATATCTGGTTTGTGTTTTTTTACTAGCGCGTGTTTAGGCTAGTGCTATTTTTATACAGCTAGGCATGTTAATAAATCTACTAATGTGTGCTATGTTTTGAGTATGTATATTTGCATTGATCTGGGATCTTTCTATGTATAATAACTACACTATAATATTATGCTTTTATTGCAATTTTATTGCAACTATAATGTATGCTTTTATAACTAATATCACTAACTATAACTAATTATGTTCATCTATATTCTCATTGGAACCGCGGTAGCCTAGTGGTATGAGGAATGGACTGCTGAGACGAGGTCTTGGGTTCGATCCCAGGTTTACCATGGCACACACCAATGACTTTTCGATGCTTTTCGAAGTTATGTGTGAATTTATCGCAGGTTTATAAGTGCCCGGTTAATGGCAATAGGCTCGCCACCTATTACATTGGGACCTAAACATAAACTGGCGAAATTTGGGTGCTAGCAGTGCTAGCTCCTCTGCCTACCCCTTCGGGGATAAAGGCGTGAGTTTATGAGATGAGATGAGTATTCTCATTGCCATAACACCAATTACTTTTACCTAAATGTATACGGGGTGTTAGGAAAACGCAGCCGAAGGTACATAGTATCGACATAAAAAATATAACTATATAAAACGTTATTTACATAAAAAACAGAACCAAAAAAAAGTTAACAGCGTGATATCCGAGTTGATATTTCTTCAAATGAAATTTTTGTTTCATTTAGCTTGACTAACACGATGATGAGTGAATAATGCTAGTTATATGGTATTCAAGAATTGAAAAAATACCGTATAGTTTTTTTATGCCAATATGTAGAGAGTATTACTAGGTTTGTGAGCACCCCTACCACTCTGTATACATTATATTCATTCAAATTATAGAAACTATATCGCAAGCTATGCTTTGTTTAGGTCCACAGCGCTTTGATCTTTCTTAGATTATTTATCTGGCTTCTCAAAGCCACACATAGGTGACATAGGCTTAGTTGCACCACCTACCTGTTAAAGTTAAGGTCTCCGTCAAATTTAACATTAACAGTAACATTGGCTGTAATGGTTTTGCTAAATCTGTTGCACCAGAGTATTTAGTAGCTCAGTTAAAATTATCTTTTTGATAGAATTTGACGTTTGAGCTCGGCCGGTTACAGTTATGACGTCGTTTTAACAATTGTCAAATGATGCAACCTGTTTTATACCTGACCGGTACTTTAACTACACTATTAATGTTAAACTAAGATCGTACAATCCAGGCATAATGTCCCAGTAAGCCTACAATCCCATTAACCTAACCATAACCCACAAAAATGAATGTCAACTCGGGAACAGTTAGGTACGGCATGCTTTGAAGGATGACACCGCAGACAATTTTCAGGGCGTGACAAATGGTAGGGTAATGACACACTATGGTAGAATTATGGTGTCGCGAAATAGTGAATCGCGTCCGTTAGTTTTGTCAAATTGATTGTGTATAACTGTTTCTTGGGATGTTGTTCCAACAAATTGATTACCAAGATGTATAGAATTACAAGTTCTAGAAGTACTGATCTCGTTTTTGTAATCGACAGGAATAATTTATGATGTATCTTTGTTAAGTTATTTTTTTTTATACTACGTAGGTGGCAGACAAGCACACGGCCCACCTGATGGAAAGCGGCCACCGTGGCCTATGAACGTGTGCAACACTAAGGGTGTCACACAGGCGCTGCCCACCCTGAAGGGAAAGTGGGAGAGCTGGGAAGGGGTGAGGAGGCCAGGAAGGGGAGGGGAAGGAGGGGTATAATGAGCTCTGGCTACCCTACTTACCGGCGGGAACACAACACGATGGTTATTATGACCGCGGTCTTCTGTAGGGCGGAGGTACTTCCCCAGTTGGACAGCTCATTTCGGACGGGAGATACCGTCGTGTCCTACCTCCGTAAATTTTGCTGTTTGCACTTGCAAATATAATGTTGCCTGGCGTGGGAGACGCCGAAGCGTATCATATTGTGGGAGTTCTTACTCTTGCCAACTTGCTCACGTCGATGGTACGGCGTAAGGAGACGTCGAACTACGACCAGTGCCCTTAGCACGAAAAACTGTTGAGAGAACGGTGCATTGAGATTGGTGAGCTTCAGGTAAGCACATGTTCACAGTAGGCAGACTGCCAATCGCAATGCTCCGTTTTCGATACCTTTATATTACGAATTCGATAGTATTTCTAAGGCACTAAAGGCACTGAGTAGAGCCTACGATGGAAAGAGGCGACTCAGGCGAACTATGTTGCTTACTATCTGACCTCCGGCAACTGAAGACCCGAAGACAGCGTGCGTTTTAGTTGGCTCCAGTACAACATTACCACTCTCACTGGTTCCGTTGAGATTTATATCTGTGGGAATTTTGCGCACGGAAATAAAACATGTGTGCTGTAACGTCGCTTTATTAAGAGACTTAGGGGAAGGTGCCCGTACTTTACTGCAAGCATGCGCTAGATGGGAAGGGTCATCATAGAAGTATAAACCACAGGATTATTAGTGTATGAGATTCACATAAGATGACATTTCCTTTGATAAAACAAAATAAATGCACAAAGGGCGCTGCAAAGTTGTTGATTCTTCGACAACAATAATGTGTTCCTCATTATTTTCTCTACACAGTTCAATAAAAACCACACACCTTTAATCTAAACAGACTCTTGCGCATCAAGTTACTTTACAGGTCGTGTTATGTTACTGAGAGGGGCGCACGCGGTCCATTCACAGCGGAGGATGTGGTCACTCGACTAGTCTGCCTTGTGAGAGAATTTGTTCTAGTGTATAATACTATTGTAGCAGCAAAATGTAGCTTAAAGCCGACGATTGTTTTGTAAGCTTCAAAAGTTCCTTGACAATTTGAATGTAAAATTGTATGAAGTGATGTCACTATACAACTACTAGTCTTAGAAGCTATATATAATATAATAGATCTACTTATTACTGTGGTTATGTTTAGGATACTACTTGCATGAGTTTACTTATAAAGAAACAAGATATTGATCTAGTTTATTTGGATTATTTACTAGTTTATTTTATCAATGTTATTTATTGACGGCTGCTACGCAGGAGGCGTGGTTTTGATACCCGCTCAGTGCAAATATTTGTAGGATGATGATTATTAGCATAGGTTTGGGTGTTTCTATGTATAATATGTATGTATTTACAAAAAAAAGTATCTAAGTATGTTTATCAGCATTCTAAAACCCATACCAAAGAAACCTGTGGGTTTATTTACGCTAGTAATAATATATCTATAGGCAGTAGGATACCACGCTGATGTAGTAGTACGTGAATAACTTATTTTTTCTCAAAAAGATCATCAAAATAATTTGCAACATCATTTTTTGCATCTTCAACCATTCCCATGTGATAATGACTATCGGATGAATCAATATCAGAGTCATGAGATGTGCCACCACATAATAGTTGTGGTTAGGCCGCGATGAGAACTCGTCCCATTCATTCATCGTTCATTCATGATTGCGATGATATTTTGTTTTATTTATGGAGTGAACACGATTACATTTTGAATTAAGAATTGTGATGTATACATAAATATTATACATCATATAATATGTGTGTATTTTAGTTGCAGTGATTGTTGTTTTTTTTTTATTTAGGACACGTCAATATGACTTCATACCACCTGATAGTAGGCTGAAGGCAAAGTCTCAGGAAAGACCCACTATTACAAACATGCAAAGTGTTACAATGGTGGCGCTCAGCTTGACGGCCTCATCAGATGCTTTTTCACGCCCCGCTTATAGGACCAGGGACTGTAGGTGTGTACTGTTGGGGTGTTTGTTTATTTATTTGTATTTTAGGCGTTACCTTACGTTTTTGCCGGGAGCCTGCCGTTTGACCAAAAAGATTTTGCCCAAGTTTCGATACCCAAACAAATTCGTGGTTTGTTTAAAACCATCCAAACATCGACATCAATTTCGATGGTGTAACCCCGAAATGATTACTTTACGTAAAAAGTATTTTTCTAACTAAAATATTTCACTAAATAAAAATTGGTAAAAGTACTAAAAGTTATTGTTTAAACCTTCCCTACCCAAACTAAATGTTTGCACAATTACTTTAGGAGAGATTTTTTGCTAAATATTAATTTGGCAAATAAAATTATGCAGAAAATTTTTGGGAAGTGATAATTAGGGAATTACTTTTGGTCAAACATAAACCGTTATCCGTTTTTGCCAAGGATGGTAAAAAGGTAGCAGTAAAATTATGTTGATTTGTCATAAAACATAGAGAATATTTCATCTCTTTTAAAATAAAACGTTTTCTACGTAATGTACCTAATTTGTATTTCACATGTTTAAAATTATTTTCCTGTTTTGTTAACGCAAAATTGTTTATACATAGATAAAATAAATTTATAAATCGTGGACTGGTTTTAACTTACTCCGTTCAGCTATCCTCCTTCCATTACTATGTCCAGAGGAAGCATGTTCTGTGGACATTATAAGCCTTTAAATAACGAACATAAGTACATACATATTAACAGTATCAAAAGCTTCCTTTAAATCTTTGAATAGAATTCGACCCAGCAATTATAACCACAACATTTTAAAGATAGTTTCAATGCAATTGATTTTGACTATAGACGTTTGTTATAATGTTTATAAAAGGTAACTACGAAACTCTTTAGTTTTTGTATAGTAGCTATTATGGAAGTAATGTTACTATTAGAATAAGCGAGGTATTTACCATGGGTAATTTTCTGTCGAATTGTTGGTCCTTCCAATTCAAAACAACCCTTATCAAATATGTCGTTAACTCTAATGGTAAATGTTATAAAAGGTAATTATATATTAACTTCATATTGATCTCCGTTACAAATATTGGTTTGGTTTTTAATTTATCTTTAGTTATATCGCCCTTCTATTTGTTATCCCATACAACACCATACCCTAGTCATTTACTAGTTTTCGCTTCATTAGATAAATAAAACTAAAATGATTGGTGATTTTTCTTCAACCAAAGACTCTCAGCTTTATTATGTTCTGATTCACTATCTTGTATACGTACCTACTTACTTGTTGTAAAAATACAATTGCAAAGGACATAAAACAAGTAAATATGATACTGTGTGTACTTTATGATATCAATTTCAAGTCTGACAATCGTACCATATAGCAACATAGTACGCAAATGTTATGAGTTCACTTGTATTCTATTGTAACTATTGTATATATGAGATCGTTAGATCCATTTACAATGAAAACTTTCATAGAATGTCCTCATATGTCAAGAGTGTAAAACCTAAATTCTTTGTGTTCAAATATCTCATTGCATTCTACCAATACTGTGGAAGTCATCTTTTCTTTACCTATATTTTGTTCATCCCTCTTCTTTCTTGCTTTGGCTATCAAAAATGCTCTCACATTATCAATGAAGCTTTCATTTCAGCAACAAGTCTAAGTTTTTTTGTATTACACTGACCAACAGTGTCAAACTCATTTTATGAAGGTGACGTATGATTTACTTTAAATTTTATATACTCACACCTATTTCCCTCTGAGGCAGGTAAAGGTGATGTAACATCCACATTTCATCAAAACATTCGGTCCTACTTAAGCCTATTGCCGCATCCCGGGCACCATTTAACTCGAACCTTGCATCTGAGGCTGAGTCTTTAATTTTAACAACAATATAAAATCAAAATTATGTCCGTGGAACTCTTGTAGATTGCTTAAGGTTAAATTATGTACCAATAGAAAGATATTGAGAGAGAAAGAGATCGGTAGATGTGGAACTGGTCTCTAGCCAGCACTGGGACAAAACTGGTGAAAAGAATTTAGTGAATAGTAACTCACCAGAATGTGGTGTGTAGTGAGGATGCGCTGCATGCTCGTAAGGTGCGTCAAACAGTTCTCCATAGTAGCCAGTCGCTCCACCCGCTGCTCCACCAAGTTCCGACAGTAGCTTGTACTCATCCTTTAGGCTCCATTTAGATGATGACCACAGCTATGGAAGAAAGTGAATTCATTAAAAACGTATGATCCAAATGTGTTGTTACTAACTTATCTAAGGACTGAGCAGAGATATAGGTTAGGTAATTCTTTCTTTACACCAGTCATTTTTGCCATTGAAACTATTTATAGTGTTGAAGTAGTTCTATCAGAATCGAACCAAATATAACTACACGGTCTTACATTACTACCTATCTACCAATCTATAGTTGAAAGTTTAAGTGTATCGTACGAATAAATTTCCCAAGTGAGCTCACACGACTCAAAGACATCGTAAATGATGCACATTCTGAGGACATAATATATGAGTATGTCATTCTATGTAGTAAGTATTTACATTTTTGTACAAGTTTAACTAAAAATACCTATACATCAAGCTTTTAACTAAGTTTATTTCTTCAAACGTGTTCCGTGAAAATCTTCAGCATTGAAAGAATAGCATGAAAACCAGAGCCATTACAAACCCATGACCATAAAGACAACCGATTAACAACCAAATTAACAATCATCGTTTACGGCCGCTGGCGCGAATTGGCGCGTAAATTCCGTCGGCCATCTTGTGCGCTGACGAATGGCGTTGGGCGCGCGCTAATGGCGCCGCTTCCGACCGCCATTACATGTTACATGAGTAAAAATAGTGTTTAACTTTGTGTGTTTTGCTTTTCAGTTGTTTAGATACATGAGACATACTTTTAAGGAGATGAATTTAGAGCCAGATAGAAGGAAATAACTCTGTTTAAAATAACAAACAAAAAATTTAAAATTTTCAAAGTTCACTAACTCGTGTCATCACTTGCTGTCTATTTATTCATATTTACTAGTATAAGAATACACTTACGTTGGAATATATTTGGTCACCATTGTAATGACTTCTCTGTCTCTTGACATCATCTTCTGAATGGCTATTGAAATCCCGGTTTTCGTCTGAAAAGAACAATTTTATTAGTATGGACTCTTTATTCCAACTAAAGAACACAATGAGATTGAGTTTGCAAAGTGATTTTGCACAAGTCTTGATCATCATCAGTACACGATTGGATCTAAACAGACGGAGTTATGTCATGACGGTATCTCCCTTTCTAATTGAGCAGCCCGACTGGGGTAGTACCTCCGCTCTACAGAATACCGCGGATAAAAATAACCATGCGTTGTGTTTTCGACGGTGAGTAGGGTAGCCAGAGCTCACTGGAGAGTTTTTGTGTGGTCAGTGGGAAGACCGAGAAACCCTTCTTCGTCTTCTGCACTGACAGCACAGAGACTCTCTTAACCTTTCCCCCTCCTCTCCCTTTTCCCCTTCCCCCCTCTTTTCAATATGATCGGCAGCACGAATGTGACGCCCCTGGTGTTTCAAACGTCCAGCCCAGTGTAACCACTTTCCATCAGGTTAACCGTGTGTGTTATGTTATGTTATTATACGCTTAGTTCTTTTTATTAAATTACGATGTAAACTTTTGAGAATACTGCAAGGCGAAAACGGTTAGGTACAATAATAAATATTTTAAAAGTGTCTATAAGCCGAACGTGTTGAGATTTCTACGCCCCTAGCAAGACATAAAATAACATAAACTCACGCCTATATCCCCGAAGGGGTAGGCAGAGGTGCTAGCACCCACATTTCGCCAGTTTATGTTTAGGTCCCAAAGTAATAGGTGGCGAGCCTATTGCCATTAACCGGGCACTTATAAACCTGCGATAAATGCATACATAACATCAAAAATTCATTGGTGAAAAACCTGGGATTGAACCCGAGACCTCGTCTCAGTAGTCCATTACCCATACCACTAGGTTACCGCGGTTGGGTAGGTAAGATAGGTAGGAGGAGCATAGCAAGAAAAAAATAACAAATCTCATCCTCAATAAAAAAACTTCGTACAATTATTCTTTTCGTTACAAGAGGCAAATAAACCCCAATGTATTACATATAAAATTAGTCACCAGAATTAATTCCCATTCGATACCCTTTATCATAGAGGCCGCTAGGGCGCAATAGACTCTTGCATAGAGTAAGGAAAAGTTGTAAGTGATGTTGGCTGAATATAGGCAGTGAAATACTCATAGTCTCCCCCGATGCGGCTCGTTTTATGCCCCCTAAAGTCGGCTAGTGATTGGATGAGGTCGATAAATTTTATCGATATTTTTAGTTTTTTATACAGACCTTTAAAAATTTGAGTAGGGATTGAAAAATATTAGTTATTAAAGCAAAAAGGTTTGGTTAAGTTGGCGACTAAAAGTTAACCGTCATGTTTAATAGCCACATAGCAGCTAATTCTCTGTGGTGTATATTGTAAAAGTTGAATCTGTTTTATATAGAGATGTAAATTTATATTTTTATAACTCTTAGGTGGACGGCCCATCTGATGGAAAGTGGTTACATTTGCAACACCAGAGGTGTCACACTCGTGCTATCGACCCTGCAATATGTGTAACTGTGGTAGCGTTACTGAATTTTATGTTTCGCCTACAAAATATGGGGAAGGACGAATTAGATTAATAGTTTTGTAGTGGTTCGTAGTGTGTTCACAAAATTGCATTTTGTGTAAGACATAAATATTCAAACTATTTTTCTACTAAAGTAATTAAAAGTATTTTTGCAGTAAAGCACGCTGAGTAATCACATTTTATTTCTATTTTACATTCTATGCAATTATATGAGTCGAGATCAAAAACTTGTAGCAATTAGACCAATTATTTAAACTACGATAATTGAGTACGATGCAACCGAAATTATATATTTCTCTTACATAAAAATACTTTTGCAAATGGTAAAGAAAAAAATAGTGTTTACTAATTACTTGAAAGGTTTATAAGATTTAGAATTTTCAAAATTCCATATCAGTTTTCTACAAAATAACATAATTAAAGACGTGAATTTTATATGTAGAAATAACTTGTTATACAATATAATTATAATTTTGCACTATCAAGATACTTCATCTTAAACATTATTATGTGAATATGAATTATTTCAACAACGGCACTCATTAGAGCGTCCACGCTTTCAAACAGTACTTTTTATAACATCTATGGTTTACTTAACAATCCAACTGATATTTATAAAGTTTCTTCCAACAGTTTTCTTTATGGTGGTGTAATAATAGTAGCATTTTATGTACAGTTTGTATACAAGTAATTAGATATTTAAAATAGAACATCATCACTCGTGAATTTTTATTTGACGTAGATACTTTTTTCACACACTCACTATCGATTCAGTAAAAGCATTCATCATGAAGTTCAAAATGTCACTTTACGAATTTGAACATAAGATCTAAATATTATCGATATTTTTTTTCAGTGAAGCACATCACTAGCATGCTTTCAGCCGTAGTGGTGGGCACGAACCGAGACCGCCAAGATTTACTGAGCTATTACATTTACTGCACAAATTGTGACCTTATTATTAGAACTTCTATTAAATTCAACTCTTGACTTGAGTTAGTTGAGAACAGCTCGCCAGGAGTTCCATTCATAAGTTATACTTAATATACATTTAAAAATATGTTCACAGTTGCTTTTAATAGCATAAAAAATTACTTTAAAGAAATTTTACATTGAATAGGGGGTTTCTTTTTCTCAGTTCAATGGTGTCATTGATTTATAAGATTTTGGCCTTTAATATATACACGGTGATTTTATAGTGGTTTCGAAAAAAGAATATTTTGTTTCACACACAGTTTCGGTAGCAAAATCGACTGGAAGTTTTAATTTTGTGAAATAAAAAAAAATTACTTTATGTATGGCAATAATGTGCAGGTGAACAGAAAAATGTATGGGAAGTGTAAAAAAAAAAATTTTTTTTCGCCAAATTAGGACTTCCATACGGTTTTACTATCGAAATTGTGGCCAAAATCTTTTTTTCCGAAACCACTATAAAATCAACCGGTATAACTCACGTTTATCACAAATGAACGTGTAAATATAAATATAGTGAAGAAATATAATATGCGTGCAAATCTAATACAGCCTCTGTAGCGTAATAGGAGTTTTAACTATTTGCACTGGTCTGGTCGAGCAACGGAGAGCACGTTAAGCCGTCGGTCTCGGTTGCCACACGAATAACAATAGCAATTGTTACGGGTAGTGGGAGCCCTCTAAAGTCCGACTAGTCTAACTATAGAACTTCAATATCACTAATTGATTATGGAGGTCAGGTCGCTTTAGAGAAAATATAGAAGTTAAGCCGCATATTAGCTAATCTAGAAAGTCGACTCCAACTGAATTCGGAAAATGCTCAGAGGATGAAAGAAATTTTGTATGTGTATTCATTCATTATACTATATCATATCATTACAATGCGGACAAAATGCATTAATTTATTATTTAAGCTTTTAGATTTGATTCGATTATATTATCCGTACACGCGTCTTCAATCCCTAACTACCCAAAGTCTCCACAGCTAAATTCGCGAAGTTATATTGTGACTTTATTGCGGTATATTTCGCACTTTTTCTCTGCAGGATCTGAGGCTACCCTCACCATAGCGGTATTGACACTATTCTTCGCTTCTCTTCGATCAATATTATGATGACGTGGCTAGTTAAAAACGAAGATACTTTTAATTAATATCACGTAAGTGATAGACAAGCATACGTCCCACCTGATGGATAGTGGTCACCGTGGCCGTAAACGACCATACGTTTGCAACACTGGAAGCATCATAGTCTCGTACTGAGGACCTTGTAGATATATTTATGACGTCATTCTGAGGCTATTACTAGCAGCGTCTTCAATCTTTGCAGGAATGTTAACGAAGCGATTTAAATTCTTATACAAAGTTATTTTGAAGTACCTATACTTTAATTTATAATTGATAATACACTTGTATTTATTAAAGCACCTAACCGATTTCCTAACCGATTTCCGATTCCTAAACATTACATCATTTAACAATTTTTCACATGTGGGTAGTATTAAAATCAAGTATACTAGCACAAACTTTTTTTCCGCTCTAGGGGTAATAATCTAGTTTATCATAAAGATTTTTATTTTATTTAAGATTTTTAGAAAATATACTTCAAAGAACACCGAAATAATTATATTATAAGTTACAAATCTTAAATGATGTCAATCAATTATGTATAAAAGTGAGCTCCACCAAAAAAGAACTTTAATTTGAAGAAAATCTAAAAGAGATAATAATGAGTCATACATGTCTTACCCTGATCCTCATGTCTCTTTCTCTTCAGCCCCGTCGCGTTCCCGTTGTGGAGTCCTTCCACCTGCTCGATGCCCAGGATCCCGTTGATGCTGTAGCTCCCCGTGTTGGTGACATGTTGGTCTGTTGTCGGGGAGAGTACTGCCGTCGTACCTGGCGCGTTGCCTGCGTGGGTTATTACCTGTAGGAAAAAGAAGGAACTAGTTTTGAATGTGGTTTATACTTTTACTAAATAATTAGCCGTCTTTCTAACTAATTACATAACGTAACATAACATAAAGTCACGCCTTTATCCCCGAAGGGGTAGGCAGAGGTGCTAGCACCCACATTTCGCAAGTTTATGTTTAGGTCCCAATGTAATAGGTCGCGAGCCTATTGCACTTAACCGGGCACTTGTAAACCTGCGATAAATACACACATAACTTCGAAAAGCATCGAAAAGTCATTAGTATTAATTTTATTTTCTGGTTCAGTGAGTCTTTCTTCTGCCGCACCATTAAGTCTTGAAATTCCTTACCAGATCATGTTTCTTCCTACAATCCCGTGTCCTTTAAGTGGAGTGTGAAAAAGCATCGGATAAAGCCGTCAAAATGAGCGCCACTATTGTAACACTGTACGTGTATGTAATGGTGACCCTCTTTCCTGAGGCTTTGTCTACAGCTTACCATCAGGCCAGGTTAAGTCAAATTGACGTGCCATAAATTAAAAAAAGGCAAAACACAGTCGTCAAGTTCAAGTTAATCAGGTGGAGTGAAGTCAGTTTAGACCTAGGAGTCCAGCAAGAGACAGAACTATAGATAAGGATACTTACAGAGACAACGCTGCCTTGCGCAGAACTAATTTCTTGCTCTTGTTGCTGTTGTTGCTGGTTGTGCGCATGCTTCGCTTTTTCTGCTGCTTTGTTGCGGACGATCCTGTTGGCAAGAAGCACAATAGAGATGATTATTATTATTTTATTGTCAAAAAATAACTAGTTTATAAGAATATATGTGAACTTAGAACTGGTAAAGAGAATTTTTTTAAAACAAATAGTTTTAAAGATGGGAAATTAAGGGCGTAGGGAAACCCTCCATACAAATTCGTTCATTATCCTTACGGATATAAAGCTGTACAATGTATTTTCTGTGGTCTCATATTGGCGTGTGGTTCATTTGGTCTATGTTGTTTATGACATATGTCAAAAATCTATTCCCCCGTATATTTTTGTGATTCCAACTACGTCCTAATCGACTATCTGATCTCGTGGCGGGCGGACACACGGAAACAAATTAACTGGCGTGGCTAACGTGGCTCTGGTAGAGTTTTTTAAAACTTGAAACTTGACATTGGCGTCTCGCCATTAATTTTATAAGACGTTCACTATAGAGACTGGCAGAATTGCGGCTATTCTACTGCAGAAGCTATTGGAAGAAAAAAAGAAGAAGAACATATATTTGATACGTAATATATCGTTATATTTCGGAGATAGAATACCCAGTCATACACTACAAAACAGACATACTAATTATACATTATTTATATCCCATAAAATCGCAATTAAACAAATTGCCACCCGTTTTATAATCCAACACGTCCATAACAATTTTAATAAATTATAATTTATAAGCTTAACAATTTGCCGAAGCGCATTTTTTGCGACAATACTTCGGAAGCGCGACTAATCGCAGCGACCGCTCAGTATATTGCGAAAGGATGTAGAGTCACGTGCCAGGCCTATTGCGGTCTGCGGGACCCCGCTGACACTTTTTAGACGCAACTATTTTTGGAGGGTAGTGTAATGGATTATTGCTGTCAGAAGATATAATTATGGATGGTATTGTTTAAAAAGTGGTTTGTGGGAAAATTGGAGCGAGATTTGGGAAGTATTCTAGACGACTTATGTGGAGCGAAAGAGCTTTAAACTGCCTCGCAGGAGCACGGATTCGATTAACGCTTAGTGGAAATATTTGTACATATCCATTAATATGATATTATCCATTAATATGAGAGACCGCAGTATCCTAGTGGTATGGGTAATGGACTGCTGAGACAAGGTCTCGGGTTCGATCCCAGTTTTACCATGGCACACACCAATGACTACGATGCTTTACGAAGTTAGGTGTGTATTTATCGCAGGTTTATATGTGCCCGGTTAATGGTAATAGGCTCCCCACCTATTACATTGGGACTTATATATAAAACTGGCGAAATATAGGTGCTAGCACCTCTGTCTAACCCTTCGGGGATAATATGCGTGATATTATAAAAAAAAAAATTGCATTTAACTTGGTGTTTCTAAGTGACCTAGACGTATGCGATTCAAAAAATATGTAGGTATCTAAGATAAGTTTATCCGTATTCTAGAATCCATCACGAAGCTGTTTTTTATATTCCCAATATACAGAATCACATTCCAAAATTAAAACAAGCTCAAAACCGCCGCCATTTTATCCCGCTTTACTACTTGACAGTTAATTCCGCCATGATAGATAGCACTCGCTGGTGAATTATTGCCAGCCTGTACAGGGTTGACATATGCAAAAATTGTTTAGGACCAACGAGGTGTTATTAGAGTTTTCGTAATAGAGTCATCAGGAATGGGGTTTAGGTGAAAAAATGTGATTGATGTTGGTTTATTGTGTGTTGAGAGGTGATTTGTTTGGTTGATGTAGTGGTAAATATATTAATAAGTTTAGGGGGTGTTTTGATGATGTAATTTAATATTATATGGGGTGTTTTAGGTGGGTATACTAGAATTGTATTTAGTTCTATAGATCAGAGAACAGAAAATAGTAGTAGAAATTGTGTTACAACATATTCATATGAGAACCGATCTTGTCAAACTCACACATACATCATTCTCTGAGCCTATTCCCAACTCAATTGGGGTCGGCATTCTAGTCTAACTAAGATGCGGTTAAACCCGAAATTTTCCGTGAAGCAACTGCCATCGGACCTCCCCAACCAAATTGGCAATAACGTAGTTCTGTAGTTAGGCTAGTCGGACTTTTGAGGGCTCTAACTGCCCACAGTTAGAGCCCTCAAAATTGATTTGGTACATTAATAATTTAAATCGCAGGTTTATAAGTACCCGGTTAATGGCAATAGGCTCGCCATCTATTACAGACCTAAACATAAACTGGCGAAATGTGAGTGCTAGCACCTTTGCCTACCCCTTCGTACATATAGGCGTGAGTGTGTGTAATGTACATTAATAATTGTCATATTCATCATCATATTCATATAGTTTAAGATAATCTCCAAATATTTCGAAATGAAAATAAAAGTACTAAGCTTGGAAACGCGTAAAAGAAAAGAAAGTATTATATTATTTTTGTCCAAAAGTAGTTTATATTCGCGAAAAATGCGAAATTCCCGACAATTGTGACCGCAGAGCAAGGTTATGATATCCGTTTCCGTTAGGAAGGGTTACCAGCTACGGTCATGTTTTACCCTTTACCATTTTATTACCCTCTTTTCATAATGCGGTTTGCTCGCGAATATTTTTTGATTTATTTGTCCGTTTTCCTGTAATACGTTTTACATAATGATGATTTGGGAGATTAAGTGAACGAGTTTCCGGGTGTTTTAGATTTTTTTTGCATTTCCAGTCTTTTGAGAGGAGAGGGTGATTAAGAATTTCCACTCTTTTTGGTAAACAAAGAAAGTCTTTAAATAAGGAAGGTAATTTTTTCTGGAATGTGTGTATTAATTTGTTTTTGTTTATTTCGATATTCATGTTGGGTTTAACTGCAGTGTAGGTTTTTGGTTAAACGGCGAGTGTTTTTTATACCACTTAGGTGGGAGACAAGCACGCGGCGCACATGATGGGAAGTAGTTGCCGTGGCCTATGGACATTTGCAACACCAGGGGCGTCATGCTGCCGACCATAATAGAGAAGAGTGGGGAAAGGTATGGGGGAGGGGAGAAGGTTAAGAGAGTCTCTGTGCTGTCAGTGCAGAATACAAAGAAGGGTTTCTCGGTCTTCCCACTGTCAACACAAAATCTCTCCAGTGAGCTCTGGCTACCCTACTCACCTGCCAAAACCATCATCAACCTGGGCGAAACGTTAAGCAAATCAAAAGGTAAATTATTGTACATATGATATCATATGTATTATGATCACGTAAACACCTGGGTTTCACAAATTATTTATTTATGTTAGTTTTCTTCGAAGCTGAAGAAGTTGAAGTACCCAACTGTATATACGTATTAGGGGTGAAGTCAATCGCCATTTTATATTCGGCCATTAACATAAAATTACTTTCAGGATTAATTTGTAGAAATTATTGAAGTCAGAATGAGCATATTTTAAATTCATCTGCGCAATATATTCCATTGTAAGGCTGAATATTCTCTCTCAATTTTTTTTACTCTCACATCCACTTACATCTCCCAGCCAACACTCTCAAATATACTCACGTAGCATAATCTAATTTCTAAAATCACTCTCAAAATAATCTCAAAAAGCGTTGGTTAGCTATCCAAGCGTCGATGTTTCCCTCTCTAACCCAAATTATAGTATAACAGCTACTTATTCATTTTGCGCGGCAAAAAATCTAAATGTCAAACTGGGGTTGCCAGAGTTATGGCTTCAATTACCCACCCGTCCCTCGATTAAAATGTCTTAGAGTTGCCAAGTAAGCTTTTTGTTTTTTTTTTACTTTGCTGTAAAGGGCATTTTATGAGTGCGAGTTTTGAATGAGTTTTTGCAATGAGGAATAATTGCGTTTATGAGTTGTAGTTATAGGTTACTTTACAATAGGTTTGTACTTTATTGAATTCTGTTTTAAAATTATTGTTAAGATGGATATATTAATGGATATTAAAAAAAGATAAAATTTGGCATTGAAGTATGGATGGGTAAAGGTAGATCGTAAACCGGATTAGTATCTTTTAAGGGTGACGCCCCATGCAAGAATTGCCATATTTTATAATATAAGAAATTCCAAATTAAAATGAATACATTTCAGTGAAAATAAATCGAAAAAAATAATAACTATAAAGATAGCTACACACTAGTACACTTTTGAAGGGCAGAAGTGCGTTAAATAATACTATACCTAACCTTACTTACACAGTGTAACAAACTTTAAAAAAGCACTGAATAGGCTACTCGAAGAGAGGGGAAACTCAAACAAAACCTTGTACCAACCCGTCAGCCAATGTTGAAACCGTAGGCTAAAGCCTCTCAAAACTGATAGAGGCCGATGTCCAGTAGAGAACTGCAATTGATTGAGGCTACTCAAAATGAACCTCTAATCTGATCAAAATGTTATATTTTCATAACCTCTAACTACCCAATTATTCATCATAATGATGTAATGAAATAAAAATTTGGAAATTTCATTACCCACCCGATAGCATCTGATGTGAAAAATAACCAACCCAACAGTCAATTTTAAAGCCATCCCCTTGCAATACAAGGGTGATTTTTACCCTCTGATGGGCCGGCACGCTCCCGACACGTGACCACCACGGCACGTGTACAGTGACGGAACTCGGTTCAACAGTAACTATTTGAATGGAAGTGAGAGTTTTGGGAAAAGTATTTATGGGAAATTTGGGGCAAATGTGTTACTTTAATACCGATGTATATTAACGCCTGTATACACTCGAAAGAGTAAGTAAAGGTCTGATATATATATCCATTTCGCATAGTATACAATTGTACTTATACTAGTTGGTCAATATTTTGTCTCCAAGCGAATATTATGCAATGACAAGTTGGAAAAGTCGGTGTCACTAGTAAGTTCATTGAATGATATTTTTACTTTTTGTAGTTAGTTTTTTTATTTATTTCACCTTACGACTGTCATTACAGGTTTCCCTAATTCAATAGTTTAGCTATCTTAATAACTTATTTTTACATCTTCTTTTTACACAGAATTTTCTATGTATAATTGTTAATGTTCTTAGACTAAGTTTTACGTAATCATGTATTTTTTCATGAGCTGTATTATATTTGTTATCGCCTTTCGCTTTTTTTTATTAAATATAGAGTGGCTCTCATATGACAGTTTAATAATTTTCCGGACATCTTACCTATACCTTAAATCTAAAGTGTACTTGACTTATATTGTATATCTATTCGATAAACTTGGTGACTATGCTAATAGCCGGACGAGACATAAAAACAGGCTACATATACCTAAAATTAATCTAGAAATATATAGAAAAAATGTTTACTGCATGTGTATTAGAATATTTAATAACCTTCCATCAAGTTTGACTAAACTACGTATGACATTATTTAAGAAACAATTATTTGACATGTTATTAAATAAATTATATTATAATATTAATGATTTCTTGGACGATACAATAATACTTAACAAGACCCATTAATGTAATTAATCTTAGCCTTTATGTATTAGTGGGTACCTATAATCTGAATATTTGCACGCCGAATGTGGCAGAATGTGAGGAAACAAATAATTTTGTAATATCTATTGTACCATATTCTAGCAAATAAACTATTTGATTTGATTGATTTGTGTATTCTAAGATGTACTAATATTTCGAGTTAGTTAAGTCAAATACATACCTACCAAAATACGAAGACTTTTTTTATAAATTAGAAATATCACATTACAAATAAATTCAAATGATACAAAGCTATTTAATGCACCCCCTCTCAGTACATCGATAGCCAATAAAGCTCCTTTATTGTCCAATAATGGACATGGCTTCCATGCACTTACAACGAGTGCATTTTGATACAGTGACAAGGGGTTGGAAACTAATCTATTGGAAGGGTACATTGTACTGATCTTCGTGTAATATTTAAGATAATCAAGGTTGTTTCTTAACCAACTTCAAGAGAGTAAGAAGTTTTTGATTCAGCTAAAGGTTCCTTTATTTTTTATGGTCCGATGATACTAAGCGGTTGAAGTAATTTAGATGTCCCTACATTGGCATTTCTTCAACCGTTTTTTTAGATTTGTTTTCATTGCGTGAGTTGTTAGGTACAAGTATATTCCAAATATAAAAACTCGATATGATAATAGAACCTTAGCATCAAATGTTTTTTTTTTATAAGCGTAACAGGGTATAAGACTTTTGGAAAAATAACCTATCACACTCACCGAGGCAAGTCACAATCGAATTGAATTAAACCACTTAGTTTTCTGCCAGGCCCCATCGCGAGGACTAGGTAACAATAAGTTGTATATCAAAAAAATAAATTAGAATCAAACTAAAGTCAACGTTATTAAAAATTCTTTCTCTAAACTACTTCAGTTCAAGTGCTGCCAGCTTAAATCCGCGACTAATTGCGTGTTACCAGATAAGATAATACTCCCCGGAAAATGGGAGTTATCTGTACTTGTGAATGTTATTAGCTTGTCGATTGTTGCCACTATCGTCTGTTTGGCTACCGTTTATTAATTTGGGGTGAGATTATCTTTATTTGATAATTTTTACAGTGGGGAAATTTATTAGCGAAGAATATCGTAGTATTGGTATAATATATAGCCGCGGTAGCCTAGTGGTATGGGTAATGGACTGCTGAGACGAGGTTCGATCCCAGGTTTTACCATGGCACACTAATGACTTTTCGATGTTTTTCGAAGTTATGTGTGTTTTTATCGCAGGCTTATAAGTGCCCGGTTAATGGCAATAGGCTCGCCAACATTGGGACCTAAAACATAAACTACTGCTGCAAACTACCGCTTTGGAGATATAGGCGTGAGTTTATGTTATGTTATGTATTGATATACCTAAGCATGATCACGTCGAAAGCGATAAGTTTTCGACTCTAGTTATCAGCGAGCTAGAGTCCTAAAAGTGGGTAGCTTAGTGATTAATAAGTCGGCCTTACAATCCCGTCCCGGGTTCAAATCCTGGTGGTTAAACCCTCGACATGACTCCACCCCTAACACAAGCTTTTGAGCTTAGTTGGAGATGTTAGAAAATTTTTTTTTGAACTACACAACTTCGATATCACCAAGTCACCAGTGAGTTGAGGAGGTCAGATTGTAGTTACCATGAGAAATTTCAAAATTCTCGGAGATACAGTCGACCCAAATAGAGTTGGATAAAAGTTCGATAGACGATGAAATATTTATAAACATCATTCATTGATACAATTATTAATATTTTGATCCAATAATGTTAATTGAGATTTCTTGTACCGGATACAAAACCATTGATATCTGAGAAGAGAATTTCTTCCACAATAAATATAGAGTTGTATGGTTTATGTATATGAATAATAATTCAATGGATGCGAGGTCGGGACATCCGGTGCGCTCGGAGCACGTGTCTCTGGTTCCGGTGTTGCCATCTTTGCGCCCCCCTTCTAGTCGTTTCCGTTTGTGATCATGCAACCCCTTGATGGGCCACGAAAACTCAGTTTTTGAGATGATTCAATATGTTCATCGTCTCATACTCTAAAAAAAAAATATTTTGCGAATTTTTTTTCGGCCTTCCCATTTGTCTACAAAGGGCCCTATTGGTGGCAATAGAGTCACCCCCTATTACGTGGAACCGAAAATCATAGTGGCTGAAAAGTGGGTTTTTAATATAACTCTGCTCCCCCTTCGGGGATTACGGGCATGAGCGGACGTGAGATTGCAATGATAGATCGTGAGTTTGAATCCCACTCAGTAGTGTAATTCTGTCTATTAGTACACGCAATGCGATCTGATACTTTTATATTTGTGCCATTTATTCGATTTGTGTAATTTAAAAACAAAATGTCGCCAAACCCATTGAAGCTCCGCCTAAAAAGTTCAATACAATACTGTAACGTATAAAATAGGTACCTTTATCTAATATAAAACAATGCATCACCTATAGCTGAGATTTTTATAGAGTGAATTGTCACCTAAGCCATAAAAAGCAATTGTAACCCTAAAATTTCGTGGCCAAACAAACTATTTTCTCTTCAATAAACATCTTCAAACAAAACTACACTTTCTTGCCTGCGAATAAAGTTCAAATTATGATAGAAGATTTTTTTTCCCAAGTTTTCCTCTAAAAGGATCGGTTACTATTCGAAGTAACATTTAAGTTTCATTGTTATTCTTACTACACACTACAAATTAAACAGAGCTTGAAAATATAGAATAGTTTTGTGTTTACATATGCGTAAAGCATGAAAATACCGTACAGATATTTTGATAATTAAAATATTTCCAAGAACAGATCAAATTAAGTAAGGTTTATTTTATAAAGTCCGTAGAACTTCAGCTCGCTTGATAGTTTGTTGAAGGTAAAGTCTCAATAAAGAGGGTCAACTTTACAGACTACTAATTACATGTAGGCTACTGTGTGTTACAAAGGTGACCCTCATCTTGATAGACATATCAGATGCTCTTAAAGCCCCATTTATGCACTTATGCAGTGCAAAAAGGCGTATGCATGAATATGGGTGTTCGCACTGGTCTGGTCGTGCCTCGGAGAGCACGTTAAGCCGTCGGTCCCGGTTGCCATACTAACATCTATGGCAGTCGTTACGGGTAGTTGGAGCCCTCTAAATTCCAACCAGTTTAACTTGGAACTTCGATATCGCCATTGGTTATTGGGTCATTGGTGGCAGTTGCTTCACGGAAAATATGGAGGTTCAGCCGCATCACAGTTAGACTGGAAAGCTGAACCCAACTGAATTGAGAAAAGGTTTAAAGAATGATGAAGGTAAACTAAGATTAAAAAATGGTCCACTTACCTATTAATACTCGATACTGAAGGCACATTATCCTGACTGCAGATTCCCTCGCTGAGCAGTCTGTCCCTGATCTCCCAGGCGAACATCGTGGGGTTTTCTCTCTTGTAGGCCGCTATGGCGTCTACTACAGGTGGAGTGGCCACCTTGGGCTTGGAGCCGCCGATCACTCCGGCCTTGAAGCTGCCAGTCTCGTAGTACCTGGGGGGAGGAGAATACATACTGAATTGGAGGTATTGCTGTCTTTTCTTTAGTTTATAAGGTCTTTGGAGACAATATCTTGGAGTGAGGGCTTGACTATAAGGTATTAGACATGTCAATCTGACTTTACCCCCCGAAAGTAAAGTTTACCTATATTTAAATTAACTAAAGTATAACAAATGTGAATACATTGGAAAAGATACCTAGTTTTTATAACAGATTTGAATTATTTTGCCATATTATTTTGGAGCGATTTTTATACCACTTATATGGCAGACACATACGGCCCACCTAAGGAGGGAAAGTAGTCACCGTAGCCTATGGACATTTGTAATATCAGAGGCGTCACACTCGCATTGCAGACCCTAACCGAAACTTTCAAATGCCCTATTTTAAGAACTCCATATTGTAGTCGCTTGGCCATCCGTCTGATTATCTAACTCACATAACTAAATATTATTAATGCTCTAATTTAAGTTGTCATGTTAAAAGTATAGATACTATGTTGTCATTCGTGGATACTTGAATATTTGCACACCTTGAAGAGGTTGTAATACAACGGATTATTTGATTTGATTTGATTAGAACTCAGGAATCAGAAATCTACGTCAGAGCCTCATTCTTCAAACAGCATGTGTACCAGCTTGCATATGATGTCATTTTGAAATCGACACACGCTCTGTAACCTGTGTTATCCAAAGAAATGATTTGATTTGATTTGAACTCAAGAAAACCTACATCTGAGACTCATCTTACAAAACAGCAGGTGTATCAGCTCGTATATGACGTCATTTTGAGTTCTATCAACAGTCTCTATGACCGGTGTTATCCAAATAAATGATTTGATTTGATTTGAACTCAGGAAAACCTACATCTGAGCCTCATCCTACAAAACAGCAGGTGCACCAGCTTGCTTATGACGTCATTTTGTGCCCTGAAGATCATATTAGGGTCCCATATATCCACAATATACGTCCACTACTATTAAACAAAATACATTGTCAACATAATAAATCTTGTTCAACAATATCTCAAAGGGCAGTCCACCCTTCTACTTGTTATAATCGAATTGTCATAGGGTAGTTATTTTATTGAAGGAATTTAATTATCTTCTGCTAATGCCAGGTCCCTAGAGGGCGTGATGGTGCCAGTTATGGCTGATTTGGGAGTACCCATATGGAGTGATTTTTGTAGATTGAAAAATGGGTATTATCATTTGGTTATTTTTTTTTTGATGATGATTTTATACTAGTAGTTTAATTTTGCAATATGTAGGTCTTTGAGACTTTAGTTGCCGGAAGTGAGATAGTCAACATATTAGACCCGGGGACATCTCTGTCAAGATGGTCCCCTTCGAGTGTGGCGACCACGGTGAAAGAGTCGGGCTCTCTTGATCGTAAGGCCGACTCTTTAACCACTGAACTACTGACGCTTGGTCTATCCGAAGTTTTCATCTCGGAGTCCACGGTTCGCAATCTCCAGTCTAACTGCGTGTTTGATGAACTTCAATTATTTAAAAAGCTATAATGATTTTATAAGTACTAACAGGCAAAACCGGCAAATAACTAGTCTTAATAAACCACTCGAAACTTTTTTTTACCGTTATCCAAATTTTGACAGATAAGATTACCTAAACTGGATTATCTAGAACTACCACCACACTTAACCAATTTACATTAGGGAGTATACACACAGCTCTGCGAAGCTTTGTGGAGCTTTACAAACGTCGTGATAAGTCAATTACGAGTGTGATCACACCCTAAGTGAGTGGTACTTTGAAGTACAGTCGAGATCAATAGTGTTACAAAAAATTTTTTTGTGGCTTATTTTATTTTTAACACTGCACTACACTGTAAATACTTATTGATATAAATACAGTGTAGGGTAGTGTTTAAAAAAGCATCTTTAGGTTTTTAAATAGGTGAATGCTTTAAGATAGGCACCTTTCTTCCTGTGCGAAGTGAAAACATTTTCTACCTTTTGCTTGTCTTTGCACACAAAATAAAATTGTCGAATTATAACAGAAATACTAAGGATTTGGACATGTAATATAATTCAATCTCAATTTCACAAGATAACTTTTACCACAAGCTCAGTGATTAAGGAGTAGATTTTACAATCGACAGGTCAAAGGTTCAAATCCTGGTCATTATACTAGCGACGTGAACCTACTCCCAACCCATGTATTTCAGCTTATGACGAATACTAATTATATAGATTACTGATATTGTTTTAAAATAATATAACATGCTGTCCCTAGCAAATTAAAAAAAAATATTTCAATTTATAACGCTTGTTCACACGAGTGTCCCGTATTGCTAAAAACAAGGGTGCTAGTCCCTCCGGGATCGGTAACATTATAGCAGTGCTACCCTTCGTGCAGGGGTAGGCAGGGCCGGAGGTAGTGACAAAAAATAATGTAAGTACTCGGAAGATTGCTCACATACAGTTGTATACTTAACTGCGTTGAAAAAGAAGGGTAATGTTTGTGTAATAATCATTCGTTTAGGGGATAAGTTTATCTTAGCTAAGATGGGGCTAGTGGGAACACTTAGTAATAGTAATTTTGATTACTAAAACCGCGGTATGCCCGAAGGCGTGTATAAATACACACATAACTTCGAAAAGCATCGAAAAGTCATTGGTGTGTGACATGGTAAAACCTGGGATCGAACCCGAGACCTCGCCTCAGCAGTTCATTACCCATACCACTAGGCTAAAATTTTAAATATTTATATATCACCAATATTCATCCCAACAAACAAAACATAATTTTACATAACATAACATAAACTCACGCCTATATTCCCAAAGGAGGCAGAGGTGCTAACACCCACATTTCGCCAGTTCATATTTAGGTCCCAATGTAATAGGTGGCGAGTCTATTTCCATTAACCGGACACTTATAAACCTGCGATAAATACACACATACATGCAACATAAAACAAGCCGCGTGAATTTAAAAACAATAACAGTTGCCATAAAAGCAACACTTAAATAAACCATGCACCGCAATAAGCCGGTTTAAGGCCCTCGAAGCCGCAGTAAGCCGCTGTAAGCCCCGATAAGCCGGTTAACCTCCCCTCTGCTACACTATCTTGATTGTCAATATGTTCGACATTGTACCAACGACAAATTACTTGTGAATATCGGTACTGGTAATGTAATTTGTGGTTTGGAGTAACAAACGTATGCATATAGGTAATACAGTTATCTATATACAGTAGCACTACCATGAACTCGTATCGAATTCGTAATGTAAAGGTTTCGAGAGAACGGAGCATTGTGATTGGCAGTCTGCCTCTTGTGAACCTGTGTGCGTGTGTAGCCGGCCAATCGCAATGTTCCGTTCTGTCGATACCTTTACATTACGAATTCAATAGGAGTTCATGCTAAGGCTACAGTACTAGCAAACCCGGCGAACTCCGTTTCGCCACCAGATGGCTACAAAAAATGATTTTCCCGCTTTTCTGTTTAAATTTTTCCTGAATTTTCTTTGCTGTAAACCTTACGGAGCCCGAGACCTTTCCAACGAATGCAAAACCGTGGAAATCGGTTTGTGCGTTCTGGAGTTATAGCGTCAGGAAGGAAAACCCGACTTATTTTTATATAGTAGATTACCTACCTATATATATACAGAGTGTAAGGGGAACACTCCCGAAGCTGAAAGCCCCTGGTAGTACTCATGGTACACAACATATTGACACTAAAAAAATTACAACAATGCAATTATTTTTATATTTTTATTTTTTTTCTTAAACCGTTTAACTTGCGTTATTCACTCTCCATCGTGCTAGTAAAGCTGAATAAAACAAAAATTTCTTGAAAAAATACTTGTTTTTTTTTGCAGTGAGGTTTTTTTATGTAATATTCGTTTCATTTAGCTTTACTGATACGATGAAGAGTAAACAATGCGGAAAAATAAATAAAAATAATAAAAAAACGAACTTCAAAAAAATGTTGATTTGCCGTAATTGTTTTTCAGGCCAATATGTTGTGTACCATGAGTACTACCAGGGGCTTTCAGCTTCGGGAGTGTTCCCCTTACAACCTGCACGTTTGAATGATCTCAGTAGACTTTGAAAAAGGGCTGAATTGATAAACTCGTCTTCGCTCTTACTTGCACTTACAACATAACATAACATAACATAAACTCACGCCTATATCCCCGAAACGGTAGACAGAGGTGCTAGCACCCACATTTCGCCAGTTTATGTTCAGGTCCCAATGTAAAAGGTGGCGAGCCTATTGCCATTAACCGGGCTCTTATAAACCTGCGATAAATACACACATAACTTCGAAAAGCATCGAAAAGTCATTGGTGTGTGCCAAGGTAAACCTGTGCTCGAACTCGAGACCTCGTCTCAGCAGCCCATACCACTAGGCTACCACGGCTTACAACATGTATCTTCTTTATTCATATCTTACGTAACATTTTACCGTGACCGTGTCAGTCGCGTATTCAGCTGCGTGATAGCTAAGCTTAAATAAAACCATGATTCATCCCATAGCTTAGGAGAATGGGACCACATTGATGAACATTATTAAAAGGAAAACTTGTGTAAAGAACATTGACCCGATGTTCTTTTGTTCTAGTTCGTCATGTAGTACGCAACCTATTATTAATCCTGTAGGATTCATGTTATAGGGACTCCTGGGCACTGCCACATAAGCTGAGCTTACTAATTTACACTAATATTATGAAGAAAAACAATTTTTTTTTGTGTGTATGTTTGTAATGAATTAACACAAAAACTACTGAGCCGATTTCTAAAATTCTTTCACAATTTAAAAGCAACATTCACCCTTAGCTATATTGCATTACGCCATAACCGACATCCACTCGGGCGGAGCCGCAAGCAACAGTTTTTTTCTTATTTATGGCACGTCAATTTGACTTCACCTCGCCTGATGTTAAGCTGAAGACAAAGTCTCATTAAAGAGGGTCACCATTGCAAACACGTACGGTGCTACAATGGTGGCGCTCAGCTTGACGGCCTCATGCCTTTTCACGCCCCGCTTAAAGGACCCGGGACTGTAGGAACAAGGAAACACGTGTTACTACTAGTAAACTAGTACCTAGGTTTGTCTTTCGCACTAGCGGAATACTGCACATGGTACAACATCTCCTCTCTGGTAAGATTTTTTGTTTTACTTACTTTGAAGAGGGTGGTTTGACATTCTAATATATACCGGTTGATTTTATAGTGGTTTTGGAAAAAAAGATTTTGGCCATAGTATAATCGTAAGGAAGTCCTAATTGGGCAAAAAAAAATGTTTTTTTTTTATACGTCCCATACATTTTTCTGTTCACGTGCACATTATTGCCATACATAAAGTAATTTATTTTTTTATTCAAAATTAAAACTCGATCGATTTTGCTACCGAAACTGTGTGTGAAACAAAATATTCTTTTTCCGAAACCACTATAAAATCACCGTGTATTGTTGGAGTGTTGAACCGCGGGTGAGAGTGGGCCCTCCTTCCTCCCCCAATATATATCTTTTTACTAGTAACTAGTTAAATATAAACCAATAGTAGTTTTATGAAATGAAAGTAGTGTAGTGTCTGTACTGTCCTGTATCTCTGTAGTAATTAGTCTGATTTTCCGTCGGCGGGCCGCGGCCGGTGCACGCAGAAAGCGTGACGGCAATACTTCCGTCCGCCAATGTGATTTATTTCATGAAATAATCGTAATTGTGAGTTTAGGTCATCATTGATTATAAGCACGTTATAGGTTTTAGAACTATTGATACGGAAAAATACTATAAGTCAGGAAGAACCGGGTCCTTTAAGCAACTGATGAGGCCGTCAAGCCGAGCGCCACCATTGAAGTACTGTACATGTTTGTAATGGTGACCCTCTTTTCTGAGACTTTGCCTTTAGCTTCCCATCAGGCGAGGTGAAGCCAAATTGACGTGCCATAAATAAAAAAAAATATTTTTTTGCCTTTTAATAGAGTGACAAAATACCATTCCAAAAAAAATCGACATGAATCGCTACTAACCCACTCTTCGATGGAGATCCTCACACACAGCGCCCTAGGGAGGTATCGGTCAATTTATTCGAACACAAGAATATTCACGACAAAGCAAAATGAATGTCATTAAGAACAAAAATGAAGTGGAGAACACAAAACAAAACATAGGGTTGAAACAGCATCGGGATAAATTGAAAAGCGAGCTCGGCCGATTGAGCATCCCGCGGGAATAGGGCGGGACGAGGCCGGGATATCGATTGGAAATATACTGGTTTTTATTGTCTTGTCATCGTTGGTCTTGACTTGAATTATGTTACTGTGTAAAATATACTCTTATATGTTTATAGTGTATATGTGAACTCACTGTATATGATCAGTTTCCGAAGCTTCTAATAAGGTAAAAAGTGTTATTGATATTTTCGCTGTCGAGAAATTTTGGTAGTAGCTCAGAATCTGGAAAAATGATTTTTCCGCTAATAATACTGTTTCTTTTTTATTTTTATTTATTTAGGAAAACAATCACACTACTTTCTTTTACATTTAGATCATATTAGTTACAAATATGTAAACTACGACTGTATTAACATTTTATAATTATGCCAATTTATCTTGAAAAAGAAATTAGTACAAATATTTATAACCATATTTCACCACTGTTTCTCGGTTGCAATTGTTTATAGATACAAATTCCATTTTTTTTAAATTAATTTATTTTATTTGGCTCATCAGTAACAAGTATAAAGCCTCACAATAGGTAACATAAACAGATTTAAGATAAGAGTCTTATTTTTATAGGCAAGCACTACATGAGCAAGTTAATCCAATATTTTTTTTACACAAAATAAACAACCTAAATAATCCTAAAATAAAATTGTATTAAAACATTTCTGATCATCCTAAAATCTACAACAAAATCCCGTAACTGAACAGTATGCTTTCCCAACACTATTCAATTTTCAATTTAAATCGGACAATGGTCAGTGTCGTCCCTACCCAATTCATATTACTGTTGTTGTTTTCAAAATAATACCTTCAAATCTGTAGATGAATGGCTATTGAGATGCACACAAAAGTTATTTTCGTATATTATCCTGCGAAAGAAACAAAACTGCAGTTTTAGGCATTAAGCTGCTGGTACAATCACCACTATCTTTAGCTATCAAAACCTTTTTGGACCTATGGAATAGAACTTTTTGGTTCTGCTAGCAACTCAGAGATCCTACATAGATTCCAAAACATTGCTCTAAGAAACATCTCCAAAGCGCACTGGTTTTGGGTCTAATGAAATCCAGGACCACCTAGAGATGACCACAGTCAAGAAAGAGGTCAATAATAACAACAAAAAATATAATAACATTATTATTATTTGCCTAACCATGGCTCTAAACCTTAAGACATACAAACATACAATCCACTAATCAACTAGCCTATTGCAGTCTACTTCTGGAAATAGGCTTCCCCCAATGTTGAGAGGCTTTGGCTAACTGTTTCTCTTCTCTTCTCTTTTATATCAAGGTTTTCTTCTCTCTCACTGATATCGTCTGTGTATTTTTCTGTTTGTCGTCTTTCTGTATGTCTTTCTGTATGGTATGGTAATATTCTTTCTCCATCATCACACAGAAGTAATAGTCAGTCTTATAGTAATACAACAAATTGTAATAGACGTGTTCTTTCATATAATAAACTGTAGTTAATTAGGTAGGATATGTTCGCGCTAACTGTGCAACCGCGAGCTCATTATTTGTGGTTAACCAGAGTTAAATAACGTTAGTTGACTGGCGGTTTAAGTACGATTAGTATTAAGCGCCGAATAATTGTGTTTTAAGGCGTTTAATACAATTAGGTTGGTAAATATGTTCTTTAATTCTGAGTAGAATTTAGGCTACCCTGCCTCTTTAAAATGTCTTACAAGGTGACTGAGGAATACGGCTATTTAACATCAGACATATTATACAGCCCAAACTGAGCTTCAGATGTACGGGTCGAGTCAACAATAGTGTCCTGAATGCAGCAATAGGCTCCTATTACAGGGGACCGAATAGAATGATTGGTTAAATATGCGTGTTAATTCACCTCGGCCTAACCATGGATAAAGTCGTGTGTGTATCTATAATAAGTACCTCCGCCCTACAAAATACTGTGGCTAATAATAACCTTGTGTTGTGTTTCTGGCGGTAAGCACCCCTGCTTACCGCCAAAAACACAGAAAAACTTTCTGGCTACCCAGCCAGAGCTCACTGGAGAGGTTTTGTGTCGTCAGTGGGAAGACCGAGAAACCCATCTTTGTGTTCTGCACTGACAGCACAGAGACTATCTTAACCTTCTCTACCCCCTTTCCCTTCCCCTCTTCTCTATATGGTTTAACGCCCTTGGTGTTATAACCATCCATAGGTCACGGTAACCACCTTACATCAAATGGGACGGGTGCTTGTTTACCACCTAAGTGGTATAAAAAAAACTACAGAAATTTTCGTAATTACAATCACCATTAAACTTGTACAGTTTTGCTAACAAATCAAACAACAATCAGATACGAGTATTAGACACAGTTATATACTCTAATTATGTGTGGGTTAAAGATGTTGCGTTCAATGGTTGGATGGTTCCGTACTGACGAATCATTTACTGTTAAATGCTTCAGAATGTTCTGGAAGTAATATATAACCTGATTTTATCTTGATAATGTTTTATTAAAAGGCTGTACCTACATAAATGTTTTTGAAATTCAAAAAATATGTATATACCACCAAATGGCACTTACATCAATTTAAGTTAGTGAGCAAATGGACTGCCAGTTCGAAACGCGGCCCGGCCTGAGTAGACTCCGGCAAGAAACTCAGCGGGCTTTTCTATGTTTTATGTCTAATAGTGTGAAGATATTATGAATGAGTGTGTTAGAGGAATGATTAAAATTGAGATGTGAGCGACTGCCGTGGTAAGGAAGTATTATACGAATGTATATGCATGTATGTGAGTAGCCAGAGAACTATTTTGAATAAATGAACAGTTTAATAAACGTTGAAGAAGATTGAGAATGTGAACAGAAAATATGATCAATCATTTTCACCTATCCAAGAGGAAAAATAGACATGAAAAAAGAAAAGTGTCTCGCAAAACCTTGCAAATAATAAACTGTACTATTACGAGGAAGCTAGATATTTTTTGTTAGTAGAACATAACTATGCGTGAATGTTTAATATCCATTATCATTCAATCATCATACATTCATTCGCTCATAACTCACTCATTCTATGTCAAATTAAACTGAATTCGGAACTTAATACCAAAAATAACCTTATTATAATAATTTATCCTATAGACCACCCATAGCAACATGAAACAGTTTTACCATCACCCAACGGTACCCAGATTAACCAGTTACAACAAAACGAAACAAAAGAAAATGACATAAGCGTATTGTCTGCGCACGCGCCGGGCTCACTGTATGGAACGGGGGCACACACACATCGACATGTTGGTTTGTATGAGCTTACGAAGTTAGTATCTGCTTTCTGTCTATGTACTATATGCGAGAGTATTTTGTTGATGGACAGTGTGTGTAAGTGTATGTGTGTGTGTGAGCATGGGTGAGGTTAACAGCTATATCACATTTGTAATTAAAGGAGGAAAGGAGAAAAACTCTCATTTTGATTATATACTGGTATAGTTTTATACATATAATATATACTTTTTTTCGGTGGCAGACAAGCACACGGCCCACCTAATGGGTAGTGATCACCGTGGCTTTTGGAAGTTTGCACCATTTTTTTTGAATCCTATATTGTAGTCGTTTGGCCATTCTTTTTTGGTTTTTTTTTCATAGGATAGATTTTCTCTTCCAATGGGTATCGTAGGCATAAAAACCTTACAAAAAAAAACTACATCGAAATCGGTTGATCCGATCGGGAGCTATGATGTTACAGACAGACACGTGAAACTTATAACACCGCGTTGTTTTTACGTCGGGAGTTAAAAATGAAGATGAAGATAAATGAAAGAATGGATATGAACACCCGAAATTGTCTCTATCCTGAACATTTCACTACTGAGAAGTATCCGCTTCTACCAAGTTCTACTCACCTCGAGAGTATCTTCGAGACGCAGCCGTGCGAGACGCGCAGCTGCCGGCTTATATCACAGGGTCGCACTCCGCTGTGCGCCAGTTCGACTATCCGCTGTCGCACCACGTCCGGTAGGGGTCGTCCATTGACGAAAACACCCCCTAATTGATTCACTCCGCCATGACCTGTGAAGAAAAACATTCGTATTAAACATTGAAAGAATATTGTTATTCTCTTATACTTTAAATCTTGAAGGGCCATTACGAAACTGAAGATGGTCCTGAACTAGCAGGGAGCTTAGGCCCACCGTAAACCGTGGCATCTACAGACCCACCATGGCGTTTGATTCAAATCCGATAAATCTTTATACAAAAAAAAGAATTGCTGTTCGTTAGTCTCGCTAAAACTCGAGAACGGCTGAACCGATTTGGCAAATTTTGGTCTTGCATTATTTGTGGGAGTCTAGAGAAGGTTTAAAAGGTGAATAAATAAGAAAATGCTCGAAATGGAGGAACGGGCACGGGGTAAGAAGTCCACGCGGGTGGAGCCGCGGACAACAGCTAGTACATTATAAACACTTTGGAGGAGACGTAGTAAGCCTTCCCGGATAGCGAAACCTATGCTCGGGCCTTCTCTGTGAGTAGCGGCGCTGCCGTAAAACAAATTACTACACCACGATGGCAACTCAAAAATGCTTTCGTTCGCAAATATTTTCGTGTTTATTTGATACCTTATTAGTATAAAATGTATTCATATATAATATTTCATACATATAATTTCATGCATTGATATTATGCATATGCAAATAATATAAATAATATGCAAAACAAAGCCAATCAAGCCTTGCCCAACAGCAAAACTTCATTAAGGCACAAGTATGCCATTTTTATTTGCTCTGAAACTGAAATATGAATCTAATTATTAATGAATGGCAGCCATGAATCGCGTATCGACCGGTTATCCAGCCGCATCGACCGGTTACCCAGGCGTATCGACCGGTTACCCAGGCGTATCGACCGGTTACCCAGGCGTATCAGGACGTACGCGATCGATGGTCGCGCTCGGATGCCCGGGTATTAACCGAATTTAGTAGTGAACTATCCGAATACTACTTATATAATATTATGTAAGTTCAGATAACGTTAATCCGGTCAAAATGTAATTCGTATTGTGATATTAAAACTATAATTTTACATTTTATCAGAGGGTGTTCAAACTGGATTAGACCGAATCATCGGGATATTTACCATATTTTTTATACAACTTATTTGGTAGACAAGCACGCGGCCCACCTAGTGGGAAGTCGTTAGCATGGCCTATGGACGTTTGCAACACCAGGGACGTGACATTCGTGCTACCGATCATACAGATAAGTGAGGGAAAGGGGAAGAGGGGAGCGGAGAAGGCTAAAGAGCCTCTGAAAAAAAAGAAATAGGTATATACGAATAAAAGATGTTTGCATGATTACAGGTAATATCTTTGCTCCTTACTGGAATGAACTCCCTGCTGTGGTTTTTTCCAAGCGACTATAATATGGGGTTCTTCAAAAACAGCATAAATGGTTTCTACAGGGTATGCAGCATGAGCGTAACGCCCCTGGTTTTCCAAACATTCGTAGTCCAAGATGACCACTTTTCAGGTAATCGGTAAAGTGATATAAAAAACCCCAGTACTATCAAAATCATATCAAAATTCGACAGATTTAAAAAGTATCTTGTATTCATCAAAATATACTCAATTCTTACACCATTATCTTAACACCAAAGCTCTCCACGTTACACTTTCATACCCGGGCGGGGTGGGCACGAGGCGTGACGATCGACCGGTCACGCCCCCGGTCGATACCCGGTTGTACCCGGCTGTACTCGGCTGTACCGGCTGTTTGTATTCGACGGTTCAATGATATCACTTGTTTTAGACTTGTAGTTTGATCGCCTATTTTAGTTTCAGACGATTGTATGTATACAAATAAATAAAATTGGAGTGTCTGTTTGTAAAATTAAATTAACCGCTTTCTACTAATATGAATGTATATACGGTACACATACCATAACATATATTTTTAAAATTTTACTCTGTCTGTCTGTCTGTTTGTTCCGGCTAATCTGTCATATAGATTAGGTGAGTTTCACTATACAGTTTATTTATGTATTTAAACTTTTTTCACAGAATACAAAATAGTTGTACAAAAGTGGATTTAATGTCCAGGGGCATCGGCTACCAGTCAACCTTAGGGTGAAGCACAGATTTGTCGAAGTGGTCGAAATGTTATGATGAGATTTCACTCTAGTATACCGTGTACCGTTGCACCATGTGCTATCCTCAAAAGACACCCTTACAACGTGTATTCCGTGTTCAGAGCGGATTTAGACCACATTTTGGGTCTACACCTCGCACCTATACTGTCATTAAACCTTCCATTTAATATCTTTTTTTAAGAATCCTCGTGACGTGACCATAAAATAACCGAAACAGTAAGGTTTGTATATAAAAGAGTTTTTTGGTTTTTCAATTTAACGGTTAAGACTATTTTTATCTAAGATACTGCTATTTGACTTCACCACGGTTGATAGTAAGCTGAAGGTAAGGAAAGAGGGTCACCATTACAAATACGCATAGTGTTACAATGGTGGCGTTCAGCTTGACGGCTTGATCAGATGCGTTTTCACGCCCCGCTTAAAGAACCCGGGACTGTGGGAAGAAGGAAACACGTGAGCAGGAACTCCACGTTAGTTAAGAAGTAAAAATAATAAGAAATTAAATTATTTGAATGCAAAGGAGATCATTCACGTTTCATACATTTTTGGTCCAATTCTGAAAGAGCCGGCCAGAAAAAAAAATTGTAATATTCGGATAGAACACACAATTTCTATAAAAAAAATCTATGACATGAACCCTGTGGGCCCAATGGTTTTGTTGTTATATACTTTTGAAATATAAGAAAAATGTTATTTTGATGATGCATTTTAAAACATTTGATCACTTAAATAGTGATTTGTTTTAACTTTGTAGGCATGTCCTTTTGGTGTACAATAAAGCGCCGCACGCTCCGAGCAGATGCAGAAGGTTTCAAGTCATAACGAGTCTAAACATGTTTAGATCATTCATTTTGGACCACAAACATGTAAAAAAATGTAATATTCCCATAGAACACACAATTTCTATAAAAAAAATGTATTACATGAAACCTGTGCACCGTTTTTTTTTTTTTTTATCGTGCGAAAAATCCGGAGCCAGGAACCGGAGCCGGTTGGGAAGATTATGTCGGACTCGAACCGACTAAAACGCACGCCGTCTTTGGGTCTTCAGTTGCCGGAGGTGAGGTTGTAGCCAACATATCCCTCGCACCCCGGCAGACCCGGGCCTACTCTTCGAGATGACCCCCGTCGGGTGTAGGGACCACGGTGTCCCCAACTAGCCCCCGAGTATGGGGAGGCGCATTTTGCGGCCGCGGCCTGCTTCTGCTAGAGTGACAGGCGGCTCCACCCGTCACCCCCAGGCCCGCGCTCATGGAGGACGGAGGTCATTCTGCGACCTCCGACGTCCGAGTCGCCTCCGCTCGTCGCGGGCTGTGCGGGTCCGGAGTCTTCTCCGAACTCGTTCCGCCGTCTCCTTCTCGAGCATTACTTGCTCGCAGAAGGAGGCGCCGGCAGCCCAAGCGTTCGCGCACCGTACCATCGCCGTGAGCAATGCGGCGAGCGAAGAACTCGCACTCCTAGGGCCACCACTAGGACCCGCCTCGGCGTCTCCCACGACGGGCACCCGGTCAGCGTGTGCAGCCCCGAGTCCTCGCTCGCATCACAGTGATGGCACTCGGACGTTGGCTCTTTCCGGATCCGATGCAGGTAATCCCCGAAGCATCCGTGCCCGGTGATCACCTGCGTCAGCCGGTACGAGAGGCTACCGTGTGGCCTCTCTAGCCAGTCCCCCATGATGGGTCTTACCGCCGCTACTACGGCGTGCCCTGCGCTTGGTCGCCCAAGTCGTCACTCCCACTCAGCTACCATGTCCCTGTGGGGCTGGGACTTCACGGCCCGGAGCTCATCTGGCTCGGGTTCATGTCCCCTCTCCCGCGCCTCCTTTCGGTACCGATATAGCACCGAAAGGGATCTCGCATCCAGGATCCATGGTATCGATCCGGCGAGGAGACTCGCTGCGTCAAAGGAAATTGTGCGGTACCCCCTTATGACCCTGATGGCCATCGTGCGCTGCGGAGCGTGCAGCTTCTGCACGTGTCTAGCCTTCAGGGTCTCCGCCCATATTGGACAACCATATAGGGCAACCCTGTGCGCCCTATGGTTTTGTTAGATACATGGTCTTAAAATTCGAGAAAAATGTTATTTTGATGGTGTCTTTCTAATAGATTTTTTTGACTATGTATGTCCATAAGCATACATAAATACATATAATCGTACCTGTTTGCCCGAAAGGGTAGGCAGAGGCATAGGTATTATACGCGCATATTTTTACGCCCCGTTTCCGTGTAATGGTCGGCGTGTATCAAAAGCGTACCTATTGAATTGTTTGTTAAATTTTTTTTTAACAAACAATTCATCTGCCATGAAAAAATTAAAAAATGTTCCGACCATTACATGGAAACGGAGCGTAAAAATATGCGCGTATAATACCTATGCCTCTGCCTACCCCTTCGGGCAAACAGGTACGATTATATGTATTTATGTATGCTTAAGGACCTACATAGTCAAAAAAATCTATTAGAAATAGGTACACCATCAAAATAACATTTTTCTCGTATTTTAAGAGCATGTAACAACAAAACCATAGGGCACAAGGTTCATGTAATAGATTTTCTTTATAGAAATTGTGTGTTCTATCCGAATATTACAATTTTTTACATGTTTGTGGTCCAAAATGAATGATCTAAACATGTTTAGACTTGAAACCTTCTGCATCTGCTCGGAGCGTGCGGCGCTTTATTGTGCACCAAAAGGACATGCCTACAAAGTTAAAACAAATCACTATTTAAGTGATCAAATGTTTTAAAATGCATCATCAAAATAACATTTTTCTTATATTTCAAAAGTATATAACAACAAAACCATTGGGCCCACAGGGTTCATGTAATAGATTTTTTTTATAGAAATTGTGTGTTCTATCCGAATATTACAATTTTTTTTTCTGGCCGGCACTTTCAGAATTGGGCCAAAATGAATGATCTCCTTTAATACCGGCACCTGGTCGAAACCAAGTTACGCAGTTAGTAACAAAAAAAAAGGGATGTACTATAAATATTATACCCATATGAACAGCGGAAGTTTTGTAACTGAATTATGATCCGACTGTTATTGTAAACAATATATTACTACGGAGCAGTCGGTGCCAAAATGGTTCGTTCGCTGTAAATAATTTGTTTATTTTGTACTCAGAAAATCAAAGAATCAATTTCGTTTATTCAGTTTAAGCACATAAAGTGTACCTACATAACAAATGTCAAAGTTTTACAATTCTATTTCTCAAAAATATTATAATTTATAGTACCTAAATAAAATAGTAAATAAATCATATTTGAAAATGATTCTTTCGCTGATTCGGTAGTTAGATCTAATGAGAAGAGACTAGCAAGAAACTCAGGTAGATTATCGTTATCATTTCTTTTCTTTTTTATTTCGTCATTTCTAGTTAAATAAGTGCAAGAGGGATGGATCAAGATATTTGACTACATTAAAATAACCTTTTTACATTAAATATCTTTTCACTTCTATTTTAAACTTAATAACTGGCAAGTTAACCAAATCCTAAGTAATTTTATTGAATATTTTAATACATTTTCCTACAAACGAATTACCGATTTTATGAAGCCTGAGTTTTGGACTGCAAGCTTATTTTTATTTAACTTTTTTTGTAAGCAGTGTTAGCTATATTAATAGTTATGAAGTCAAATATAGAGTACTTAACTACTTGTCACGAAAATCATCTTTTTTCATTATTTCCTCGACCATTTCGTTCCAATCGTCACATAAAAATCACCCCATTTCATCAACATATCCACACTAAACTTAATCATCCTTAACTAAATGATTATATCGAAATTCTGTCTAATAAGTCGGTCTGTAAAGTAGCAACACAAGTAAGGCCTTGTTGGAGGTAGTAATTAGGCGTAATAGCAGACAAGATGGCCGACCGGAAGCTGTGGACATAGATGAGGTACGGACAGCAGAAAAGTTACGGATAAATAGCGGTAGCCTAGTGGTATGGGTAATGGACTGCTGAGACGAGGTCTCGGGTTTGATCACAGGTTTTACCATGGCACGCACCAATGACTTTTCAATGCTTTTCGAAGTTATGTGTGTATTTATCGCAGGTTTATAATGTACTCATTTTCATGCACACAAATATTTGCACTGAACAGGAATCGAACACACGCCTCCTGCGTAGCCGAGTTCACTAAACCCATGCCATAGAGGCGGTCATAGCTCTATAATACGAATTTGATAGTTTACCGTATTACAGGATTTTCTTAGTCAAATATTCTCAAATTTGATGTGTACCAGGCATTATACAAACCCTACACCAGTGCAATACTACTTCTACAGCTTTATTGAACGCTTTGCGGACGGAGGGAGTGCGCTCGGGCTTGACGATTGTCCTTGTACTTGTAATACCGATATTATTATACATTATTGGTTTGAATTCCATCATCGTTACTATGTTTTTTTACTTCACCTTGCCTGATGGTGAGCTGAAGGCAGTCTCAGAAGAGAGGGTCACTATTACAGTGTTACAATGGCTCAGCTTAATGGACTCATCAGATGCTTTTCCACGTCCCGTTGAGTTACTACCGCCTCAATCCCAGAAGAGCGTGTATAGTGAGTCTTTTCTAGGCCGTATTGACGCGTATTGACGTTTTATAAGCTCCGTTTAATGGTCTATACAGAATAAAAGATTTTTGAATTTTACATTTTTGATTTGACCATTAAGACCTGGAATTCTTTACCATAATAAGAATGAAAAAACAACTATCGAGGCCGGGATCGCCGCCGTTCCAGGGACAGCACCTGTAACGGCGGTCACCATGCATTGAACTGTAGGTACCATCAGGCGAGGTGCAGTCAATTTGATAACCTAAATGTAAAAAAAAATATCCCATTTTTCTAACCTCCCCACAATGTATCTCATATTATTTAAAGTGAAGCATTGTATCAGATTTTTTAATCAAAGTTCAGAGGAAATGAGGACCGGAAGTATTCCCCTCTCGGCAAATTGGACGCGCCGTCTACTTTTATAGTGGTATTGTTTATGTCGTTTTATGGAATGTACCATGGTATCATGGTGAACTGAATGACCATTTCTATTGAAGGTTAAGTATGGTGAAGTTGTTATATTTATGCGGTTTATGATGGTTTTAGGTAGGTTTGGTATAGATATGGTTTCAAATGTATGGCTATTGGAGCTGTTACAATAATTATAGTTGTTTTTAAATAAATTAACATAACATAACATAACATAACATAACATAAATAACATAAACTCACGCCTATATCCCGCAGTTTATGTTTAGGTCCCAATGTAATAGGTGGCGAGCCCATTGCTATTAACCGAGTACTTATAGGTAAACCTGCGATAAATACACACATAACTTCGAAAAACATCGAAAAGTCATTGTTGTGTGCCATGGTAAAACCTGAGATCAAACCAAAGACCTCGTCTCAGTAGTCCATTACCCATACCGCTAGGTTACCGCGGTAGGTGTGTTACAAGTAAACAATTATTTTGATTCTTCGTAGCTATACTCTACCTTTAGTGCCAAATAAGTTCAAACCATACCTACTACAAAACGAAAACATACCATAACTATTCAAAATTTATGAAATTGACACATATTTTGACGTTTAGAAGGAAAGAAAAAAACATGCTTTCTTCTTCTTCTTCTTAAGATGGCTTCTTTTACAAGCAAATTCGCCGCATTTTCGCTAATGTTAAGCGGTAAATGTATAAAAACGCCAATGTCAAATATTTCAAGCAAATCTTCCAGAGCCACGGCAGCAAATTTGGTTCTGTGTGTCCTCCCCCACGAGATCAGGACGTGTGATTGGATTTTAAGGGGCAAAACATGCTTTATTTTAGCCTTTATGAAAGTCGTCAACAAATGTCATATCCACACGTCAAAATCGGGACTGATTTATCCTGAAGACGTTATTTGCTCGTTTATCCCTTCACTGTTCACAAAATATCGTAACACAGTAAAGGTATGAGGTTCATAAGGGTGCACACAGGTGCAAGGCCGCCGTCATGCGCGGGCGCCTCCCCTCCACATAACCTGTGACTTTGTACACTAATTGGATGTTTTTAGGTTAAATGTGTAAGTATGTGTAATGAGCAAGTTGTAGGGCACATTAATTATAGTTAAAATAACTAGTTTAAATCAATTGACGATGTATTAGAAAACGGATTTTTATAGTAGGAGTTATAAAATCTCGTTTCCCAAAACTCGGTAGTCACAATGATCTTAACTAATGGAAGTTTATCTTAGGGATAAAAAGTAAATAAAAGGTTGCCATACGAACATCTATGGCAATCGTTACGGGTAGTTGGAGCCCTCAAAAGTCCGACTAGTCTAACTACAGAACTTCGATATCGCCAATTTGGATGTGTTGGATGTGGAGGTCCGATGGGAGTCACTTCACGCAAAAATTCGATGTTTTGCCGCATCTTAGTTAGACTAGAAAGCCGACCCCAACTGAGTTAGGAATTGGCTAAGAGAATGATGAAAAGTAAAAAAAAATAAAAAAAAAAATTGCTTAAACACGTTTACATGCATTGTACACAGTTTAGTAATTAAAAATCACAATATCAAATTATTTTTCGATTCTTTTCGAAGTTATGTGTGTATTTATCGCAGGTTTATAAGTATTAATGGCAATAGACTCGCCACCAAAATAATACAGCTAGTAAAATAGGTTCCAGCACGGTCATAAATATACTTAGACAATTTTTTTGTAGATATACCTACACATATTAATACATACAAATATTCTAGGACAATCTACACAACGTCACCTAGACCCATGGTAAGCATAGCTTAACTAGCTTCTGTTATGGGTTCTAGAATGAGGATAAACACACATAGATTTTTTTTTTACAAATACATACATATTATATATAGAAACACCCAGACCAATGCAGATATTCGTATTCAAGCACACAAATATTTGCACTGACCGGGAATCGAACATGCCATAATTTTCACAGTTGAACGTTTAGCTCGTTTCGTAACCTTCTGCCTACGTAATAACAATGCAAAAATATCAAGATAATAATCTGGAGGGCCATAATTCTGACGTTATCCTTACTTCATGCCATCCCATAAAACAACCATAAAAGTAAATATGTGTGGTGTGTAGAGCGTGACGTGGGACCCTCCTTCATTCATGGGAACTGGGAACTTTATAGAAATACTCAGTTTTATCATCACATCTGTCTTTAGATATTTAAAGGATGACAGGATAATTAAATTATATTATCACTAGCTGACAACTTCGTCTGCGTCACCTCGTTCTTGCAACATTTTTCATTCCTGCTCCGCACCTGTTGGTCGTAGCATGATGTTATATACATATAAACCTTCCTCTTTAACCATTCTATCTATTAAAAAAAACCGCATCAAAATCCGTTGCGTAGTTTAATAGATTTAAGCGTACAAAGGGACATGAAAAATAGGGACAGAGAACGCGACTTTATTTTATACTATGTAGTGATAGCGATGATCATCATTTCAGCTATAGGACATCCACAGCTGAACCTAGGCCTCTCGTCCTCCAATCCGGTTGGAGCCGGTCTGCATCCAATGGGTACCCGTGACTTTGACTATGTCGTCCGTCCACCTCGCAGGAGGCCGTACCACGTCTCGTCTAGCGGTACGCGGTTTTCATTCATATAATCAAGTCAAAGAAATTATCTCCTTTTAGACACGTCAATATAACTATCCCTTGCTTGATACGCTGAAGGTAATGTCTCAGGAAAGAGGGCAACCATTACAGATAGGTACTAACAAAGGTACAATGGTACTCTCAGCTGGATGTCTTCATTAGAAGCTTTTTCGTGACCCACTTAAAGGACCCGGGACTGTAGGAAAAAGGAAACACCGTGATTTGGTAAAAAATTCCAAGATTTGGCAGACATAAGTTGTAGAACCGCTTGGTTCTTAATGGAATATTCTGTACCGTATGCGGGTGATATCTAAGCCCTGCATGTGTTGTCTTGTGTAGGAAAGGAACGGATGGGATCTGTAAAATATAATTTATTTACATGTTTTCACGCCTATTTCCCTCTGGGGTATGTAGAGGTGAATTAACACCCATTTCACTAACCATTGTAGCTCGGTCCTTCGTAATAGTGGGTGAGCCTATTGCCGAATACCGGGCACTATTGTTGATCCGAGCCATGCATCTGAGACTGAGTTTGGGCTGTATATATCTACGACTGAAATTCTTAATTTATATTCATACACACATACCTGAAATCTCCGAAGGGGTAGTCAGAGGTGTATTATTATTATTAATTATATGCTTAGCCGCACAAGCACTATGAGTTTAACATCTTGGAGATATTTCTTAATTTCTAAATATATTACATCAAAATCAAGCCTACCTTATGAATATTAGAAAATATCAAAAAAGCTTTTTACAACACAAGATGGCGTCGCACAATGGCGTCGGGCTCGCATCCGGTGGTCGCATGGTAATCTCACTTCCGGTCTGACCGCCTGTCTGCACGTCTGTGGTTTATTATCTCCTAAATTAAATTATTCTTTATGTTTCCGTATTTTTTTATGGAAATAGTTTCAGATGGTTTTTCTTTTGACAAAATGGTTCTTATAGTAAGTATTTTTTGGGTTATCAACTATGGGACTGCCGGTCGAGTCCATATTTGAGGTTCATCCATTTTCGTACCTTATTTTTGATAACCAGCTACGTTATGTTAAATTTAGCTATGTCTCCGTGGTGTAAAGCATATTCATAATCATGCACACAAATATTTACATTGAGCGGAAATCAAACCCGTGATCCTGCGTAGCAGTCGTGTCACAACTGCCACGCCACGATGGTCGTTAAATAAGAAAATGAAACAGAGGCACATTCTTTAATTAGCAGGTTGTATTTTGTGGTGTCTTCCAACACTTCTAAAACCGCCTAGTATGTATAATGGACTGCTGAGACGAGGTCTCGGGTTCGATCCCAGGTTTTATCATGGCACACACCAATGACTTTTCGATGCTTTTCGAAGTTATGTGTGTATTTTTCGCAGGTTTAAAAGTGCCCGGTTAATGGCAATACACTCGCCACCTATTACATTGGGACCTAAACATAAACTGGCGAAATGTGGATGCTAGCACCTCTGCCTACCTCTTCGGGGATATAGGCGTGAGTTTATGTTATGTTATGTTCACACACCGATGTAATTCTAATCAGCAATATCTTACAAGGTAGGTTTTGACAACCAACCCTCCCTTAAAACTTTTTGTTTACATAATCAACAATTCGCAATTAATATTAACCTTTTACATAACCAGCAATAAAAAAAATATATATGTTAATAACTCGCTGTAGGACGCAACGACCAGTATATTACACATACGACCAGCCCGCCTTTCTAAAAATCTTAACGATTACCCGACAAAACTGGTTTCAAAACGCAAGAGATCTACCCGATATGTGCGTGCGCGCAACTCGTCCAACCAATCACTGCGCCGCTATCGGTGTGTGCGTAATCGAATAACGCACGACTGTTCTACACACGTGTCAATGTGTGTGTGAGACTCATGTTACAAGTTAAGTTTGAACTAGCGTTCTGTTGTTGGAATTTAGACTTTGTAAATATGTTGATAGAGTTTTATTTTGTTAATCAGTAATGGGATGTTATGTCTACCTATGTATAAGTATAATTTCGTGATCTATGGACAAGTTGAGTCATTCGCAGGAAGTATGAAATTTGGTACTGTATGTGTATGTATGCCCTAATTGCATTGTTTTCGGTGACATTATGGTTGTGTTTTATTTGAATGTTTCCTGCTTTGTTTAGTTTTGATGTTTAATATGTAGGAAATTACTCTTGGTAATGATGATGGTTGATGGCCGTGTGTCATTTTTCTTTTACTTTTAAATTTAAATTACCTACGCTATTGTAGGCACGAATGTACTCCTACGATTGTTATTACACGTAGTGTAAAAGAAACTTCTGTGTTTAAATATTTGTAAATAGGCCAAAAGAAAGAAAAGTCGGCTGAGTTTCTTGCTGGAGTCTTCTCAGGCCGGGGGGCCGCGTTAAGAACCGGTGGTCCATTTGCTCATTAACTTATAAAATATTATTGATATTGACGTTTTGTAAGTTTCGTTTAGTAGTTTATACCTACAAAACATTTTTTTTTAATTTTGAGTTTTTAAAATTACCATTTTGAAAGGAGTGTTCGATTATTTGAATTTTCAATCGTCTTGTTGTTCAATTCCCGAGGGTCTTTATTAGTGTTCTGTTTGTAGAGATAATACTTATATTACATTTGTTTAGGTATTTAAATAAAGTTCAAAAATATTGTGGCAATTTTTTATAAAAACACAAGTGAAACTAATAAACAAGGCTAACTATCTGACTAACTAGTAGTTCGATACCGGTTTCTAGACTAAAATGCGTTTCTAAGCTGAAAAGTATTTTTTCACTGATTTTTTAAATAAAACATGTCAAATAACATACCGCGGTAGCCTAGTGGTATGGGTGGTGGACTGCTGAGACGAGGTCTCGGGTTCGATCCCAGGTTTACCATGGCACACACCAATGACTACGATGCTTTTCGAAGTTATGTGTGTATTTATCGCAGGTTTATAAGTGCCCGGTTAATGGCAATAGGCTCGCCACCTATTACATTGGGACCTAAATATAAACTGGCGAAATGTGGGTGCTAGCACCTCTGCCTACCCCTAAGGGGATATAGGCGTGATACTATAAAAAAAAAACGTTTCAAATAAAACGTGTCATGGTAAGCACGAAATTTTGAAATAAATTGGCATATATGATTTGAAATATAAAAATTGATAGATATCCCTGTGGTTATAGATAGATCTATCTAAGTATTTATCCGAGTTTATCCGAAATAATTCGCAGTCAACTGTTATTCTGAGTTATTCCAGGTTTTTAAATGAAATTAAATTAATATTCACGTGTTATTCTTCCTACTCCTAGCTCGACTAGAAAACTCAACAGTGAAAATAAGTAGTTATATAAGTATCAATTCTGTTGCATACGTACAATTAAGTAAAGTGTAAGTCTATGGTAATTCGTTCGTTTCCAATCAGTCACGGTCCACTGCTGGACATAGTTGGGCGTAAATCATTCATAGATACTAGTTTTCCTTTCTAGTTATATAAACGATAATGATACTATATGCCCAAGTCTGTCAAAATATTAATGTATCAGTAAATAATAAGTAGGTACTTAACTCTTCGATGGTAGACTTACTAACCCATAGTTGCATAGAGTCGACTCGAAAGACATGCTTGGTATACTGACAGAATATACAGATTTTTTTATATAACTTAAGTTGGTGGCAGACAAGCACACAGCCTGCCTGGTGAAATGTGTTTACCGCGTGCTGATGACCCTGTAGAGGGAAAGGAGAGGAGACAATGTGTTTAGCTACATTATTATTTAAAAATATACATATAAGTACTTAAATGCATGTATGAATGATTAAATTAGAAAACAAAACCAAATGTTTTATTGTAATGTAATATTCGTATTGTCATTATAAATTTCGGATACCAATTTCGTAATATCTAGAAGCGGTTTTTGTAAAATTCGTTCATGTAACAGTATAATTAGTTTGGGTTCGATCCCCGCTCAGTGCAAAAAGTTGTATGACTGAATATGTCTGTTTGCACTGGTCTGGTCGTGCCTTGGAGAGCACGTTAAGCCGTCGGTCCCGGTTGCAATACAAACATCTATGGCAGTCGTTACGGGTAGTTGGAGCCCTCAAAAGTCCAAACAGTCCAAGTTGGAACTTCGATATCGCCATTTGGTCATTGGACCATTGCTCGTGGAGGTCATATGACAGTCGCTTCACGGAAAATATCGAAGTTCAGCCGCATCTCAGTTAGACTGGAAAACCGGCCCCAACTGAGTTGGGAAAAGGTTCAGAGAATGAGTCCCTCAAACGCGTGAAGATACTCCAATCTTTTTAAGGTTAACCTGAATTTTTTATACGCTTTGCGTAACTTCTGTTAGCAGTAGCCTACGTAAAAAATCTATCTAAAATATTAAGTGTAACTAGTCCGACACAGTAGCTACATTATGATTATTAAGAAACAGAACTCTAAAGTGTTGTACTACAAAAACAGACTGTTTGTTTTGCAAGCCAGTTGCAAATACGTTACGCAAATGTAATTTAGTTAGTCTTGTTAGATAAGATAACAGTCTTGCTAATGGATAAACGATTTCGTCTGGCTGTTGAAGATGTGTTAAACAATTAAATTCAAGGATTTAGGTTTTATAAAGAATAATTTCAAAGAGGTAAGTGACCCTAAAGACGATTTGATATTTTGAAGGACAGGAAGCCTTGTGTAAGGCCACTAAAAAACTTAGAGTTTCGTCAATTTGAATTTCGACCATTCCACGAATGTGGTCTGCTAATTGGTTATTGGCAACTCTAGTTTCAATTTACTTCCGTGAAGTAAGAAAAAGCCAACTGCATGTCTCGAATTTTATTGTCACCTCATTGGATTTGTGTCAAAAAATGAAGATAAAAGGAAAGCTTGTGCTTTAAAGACCTCAATGATGTAGCAAGATACTTCCAGTAATGTTGGCAAATATACCCAGTGATGTTGGTAGGTACACCCAGAATCTTTAATTAAAATATATTCTTCGAATAATTCATGTAAATTTGTTAATTCCTTTTTATTTCATTAGTACAGATTAAATACCTACAACTTTTATCCAAAAACGAAAATGATCATAGAATGTTTTTACTTCGACTTTCGCCATTAATTAAACACAATCTTGTATTTCGTAGATGTTATCTGCTTACGAACTTTCACTGTGTTATAAGTTATATATATATGTTAGTGCTCTGCGTGTGGTATCGTTACGCTGTTTAAGTTTATAGTGTAAACAGAGACCCTAATATGAAATTTCTTAAACAATTCTGTTGTGACCGACTTTTGAAAATGGTAGAAGAAATTCACAGCATGACTTCATTTTATTTTTTATATACGGCACAGCAATGCGACTTGTTTTCACTTGATGGTAAGCTAAAGAGGAAGCCTCAGATACCCACCAACGACATGATATTATGAAACCATACTGTTTCTTCTGCACTGACAGTACAGAAGCTCTCATAACCTTTAATCCTCCCCCTTGCTTCCCCCTCCTCTCTACAAAGTCGGCAGCTAGAGTGGGACATTACTGGAGTAGCAAAAAACCCCGGTAACCACATCAAATCAGGTGGTCCGTGTGCTTGTCTGCCACCTAAGCCGTATAAAAAGAGGTATTCTCAATTCGATTGTAAATTAAAAAAGTATCATTTCATAAAAAAAAAAAACAAATCTAAAAATTCCAGCAATTTCAATAATATTCATTAACTAGATGGTAGGTACCCGTAACATCCTCAGAGCAACAGTTATGAACCCACTACAATACATCAATACATGTTACAACGCTGTCTCAATATCCCATACATTCATTTCCATAAAGCCATACGCGAATCTAATAAAAGCCAGAGCATCCAATTTGCTAGACGTGCAACACATGTAGCGAACGCGCCCAAACATCGCAATTAACTCGAAGCTACATGAATCGAACGCACCTACACACACAGTCGCACTGCCCAGCCCACCGACCAATCACAAGCCAGTATTCTCCGAACCGACCAATCAGACGCGTTCCCTCGCCCTCCAATTCGTTTCGAGCGCTCCCATTCGCCGGTTTTGTAACGATCGTTTTTTTTTCGGAGGGAAAATTTTCGGGTGTTTTATGAAATCTCGTCCTCTTCGTAGGTTGTTAGGTATTTCTATATATTTTATGGTGGATACTTGTTTTATGTGTAGTATTTATGATAATATTGTTACGGATGGTGTAGGATGGAAGGATTTTTGCATAATGATCAAATAATGTTTGAGGGATTTTGAAATAGGTTTACGGGCCTCTGTGGAATTTGATCAGCGTAGAGCTCATTCGTAGGTTTTCATTGTTGATATATCAGATTTTCTATTTTTTAAGTGGATGGCATTTTAGGAAGAGTTATCGAATGTCTGAGAATTAGCTGTAAATCCCTAATTATAATATTAAGTATGGCGCTAGTAAAATATTAAATATTATTTTATTAGTATTTACACTATTTACTTAAACAGTTGCTATTTAATATTCAGTTGGAAACAAATATTTTAGTAATTTAAAAAAGAATAACTGATTCAATAGCATTTATCGATATAGGTACTTATGTGTCATTATAGTGTGATGTAGGTATACGATATAGCTTTAAAAATAACTTACATGTATAATATTCCATCATATTCTGGTTGTATCTGTAAGCGGCGGATAAATCCACACCGCCGCCGGCCCTTAGCCCGAAAAGGGCCGCAAAAGTGGCCTTACTCTGCCCCTCCAGTTTGATCACTTTTCACACTGCACTTTTATATAATTCCAGATATTTAAAAAAAATATCACGTAAATGTGCACACTAATAAAGGTTCAGTACTTCATGTTAAAACTTCGAAATTCAAATTACGATTTAGAGATGCCACACTCTGTAGTTTCGGTTTTTAAATATTGTTGTCATTTTTGCACAACTTACACGTTCACTTCACTATCGTTAAGTTTATAAAAAAATAGATATTTATTTGTGATTCGATTGAGCTAGAAGGAAATTATAATAAAAATTAGATTTTCTTAATTAAAACTTTGATTGCTGTTCTAATTAGACCATCCCCAGAGCCATCTAAAATCGACTAACTTAAAACAGTAAGATCGTAACGACTGATTGGTTTTCGCAGATTTAAAACTAAAAAATAAAACACAAAAAATAACCGGAAAACTTTAAAAAACTATCGAAACTACTTGCTTAATTTCAATGCACTAATGGTTTTAAAAAAATAGAGTGGTCACCGTGAAAGCGGCATGAAAATCGGTGCCATGATTGGTCAGTAATGACGATTCGTTTGGAGCAATTTCGCCGGTTTTTGGACGATTTGTACGATTTTCCGGTGTTTGATCACCAGTTTTCCGGTTGAATTGAAGCAGGTGGGGTATGAGTTTTTCTCACGAGAATAGTAATTTTAATAAGCAATGTATTTTTAATGAGGAAACTGGGATTAACGCGTGCAATCCGGTATTGTTGATGTTCATTGGCGAAAGTTTATGAAAGATGTCATGGCTGTTAAACGAGGTATCATTGGGCTTGCTTGTTATAGTAGATAATTAGGTATTTAGTCTATGCAAAAGTGTGGTTTATTATTTTTCCATTCACACAATATCAAAGTTGGAGCGCGAGTGTTTTGATATACCTATTAATCAAAGTGAATTTTTGCAAGTAAATAATAAAAAGGAGTTTTTGTTTAGTTTACAATGAGAGAGCACAGTGTTCTAAAAGGTACATGTTAATAAATATAACTATGGTGTCGATGAAATTATATTTCAGTTTTACTAAATATTTTTCTTGAGTAATGTAAAAATTTGGTTTTCTTTCAACAAAGATGAACGAATGAACCGTTAAATCACTAAGTCAGGCAACATTTTCTTACAAAAGCTTTAAGAAACTTACATCACGATAAATTACACTTCCCGCCAAATTCTTTTTCTCGCCAAAAACAATCAAATTATATATTCTTTGATTATGACACGTCTCATTCGACTGCCGGACACTCGAGCACAGATAAAGTTAGATACGTTTTTGAGGTATATTTTACGGTTGGCGGTCATAATCGATCGATTGTGACAAGGGATCAGTTTTCTGTTATGTTAGAACGCCGTGGGATTGTTTTTTTCTTATTTCAATTACGTACCTACTTAAATACGTTATATGAGTGACAAAATAAATGAATAATTTAAATTAATTTTATATAAATATGTCTAATGTATCCTAGTTAATAATATTGATACTACGCGAGAAATAATATTATATTTAGAGATAAGAGAATCATAGATTAAAAAATTGTAAGTTAATACTTGTTAAACATAATTCATACATAATCTACTTATTTTCACCCTTTTTATTTTGTATAATCAGTAAGTGCATTATCCAAAGGATGTACGTATTACGGCAATTGTAATTGCACAAACTATATAACAATAAATGTAAGTAATTACATGCCAGACATAGCATGAATTTTAAACCAAATAAATAATATCATTGTGATGTAATTTTTAGCAACAAAAAACTGACTAATATATAACAGATAATTAACATATTAAATTCACGATACTCAGTCGAGTTACTGGAATGAAACATGTTCATATGTTAATTATATAAGTCTTTATGTTCCATATTATCATACCTGTGATCACAATTCTTGTTAGGTGATCTACATATCAGGCAATAGAAATCATTTAGTTACGTAAACTATCTTAAGTACTTACATATTTTTACGGTTTATAGGGTTGGTAGACTGTAAAAGCTTAAAATCATTTAAAACGATGTATCTACCTAATTAAATAAAAATTCCATATTCAAGTTGAAGGTATCTATCTAACTCATTCCAAATTCAAAACTAAACTTGAATATTATTATAACGATAAGTACTGAGTAGATAGCCATATTAGATACGCGGTATAGATACAAAAAAAACATTGTGATATTTAAGTCCCTATTTATTCACTAAGTTGATATTAAATAATAATAATATATAAATATTCTAGGACAATTTACACCTCGCCACTTAGGCCCATGGTAAGCATCACTCAACCAGTTTGTGGTATGGATTCTAGAATGCCATAAATACTTAGATATTTATTTGCTCGCGTGTCAAAATTTACCTACTTACTGAAATAATATAAAAATATTAAAATTATTTATCATCATCACCTTTACGTTAATCCCAGTCGCATCCGAAGCTGTCACCTACGGGATACGCTTTATCAGTCTAATAACGTTGAGGCCGAACTTCGATATTTTGCTTATTATTCCCAACAAAAACTTTGTGTTACGATTCAAAATTTCTTTTCAAGGACCTCTCCTAATGGCTTTACTTATCAAAAATCTATATCCAGATTCTGAAATGCTTTTATCTATAGACTGCGTAAGACTTAAGCAAATACGATATATTTTAGTAAACAATATCTTAGAAGTGGACATAACGAAGTCACATTCACACGCAGCACAAAGACAAGTACTGATATCTGATACCCGAGCTCCGATTTATACGTATCGGTATTACATGCAAGATTATTTTACATAACTTGTATGTACTGATCCAGACAGGTGCGGCGGATGCTTTTATGTAGATTGCTTTGATATCGATTGCTCTGAGAAACTAGTACTAACTCATGATCTACAGATAGAATAAATATTATGTTTTTGATAGTATCATAGTTGTTTGATTAGGTAATTAAAAAAAAATAGGACATAAAAAATATTACAAATTTCGAAAAAAAAAACCGTAATCGATGATCCTTAAACGCAATTAAAAAAACTGTGTCACCTCACTATTCACATAAACATCATTCACTATTAGCACAAATTCCAAATTTGAAAATCGAATTTGCAAAAACACTTCATACTTTTTAATTCTTTTTTTTTAATTTATTTCCTGTTCAGATACACTAGTTTATTACAAATAGTCACAAAATACATAATCTATTATTAATTGCGGTAAAAATATTCGCAAATTGCGGATCGCGTGACGTGTCGTGTCGCATAGTACCAATGTGCGACGAACCGCGCAACGGCCGCGGATACACTGCCGGCACGTGCCTGGATGCTCCGAATAATTCTACCCCTAGGGATGCGATGCGAATTCGGTGGCCATCTTTGTTGAGATTTTCGAGGGAAAAACCTTTTAACTAATTTTCGAGTAAATATTGTTGTTCAAAGTTAACGCGAATATCAAAGATTGAAGACTAATTTTGACAAATTGTGTTCGTGAATTGCTGCCGAAAAGCGTCTGAAATTTTGGAAATAGTGTTGTTGATATGATTTGTTCGGTTTATTGTTTGTTTATACAATTAACTGATATTAAACCACCATTTTCAATTTAAGTACTAAACCAATCGAAGTCTAATAGTATCTTTAGATTAGACCCCATATCTAATACTGTTGGTAAACAAGTAAGGGTGCTTGGAAGGAAATTCTATACCATGCACCTTGGAAAACGGAGACAGTCTCTTTTAAAATGGGGAAGACGATGCCTCATAGGGGTCAATTAGGACTGAGACGAGAGCGACACTGCAAATCGTAGTTCGGAAGATCTCTACTTGTCTCTGTTACAGTGGAGAGTGGAGAGCTGGTGGACTGGATCTCTGAGGTCTGGAGATGATGCATACCCACAACTTTCCAGGGCAAGATGGGGATATCATGCCAACCCCCCCCCCTCCCCCCTTAGAAACATTCCTACTTAATATTTTTCAAGAAAACATTTTTAAAATGGTCAACAAAATCGTATAGTTTCCGAACGTACATCACTTTATTTACATCCAGGACCTCATTTACTAATACTATTATTATTTTTTTGTATTTCAAACGAACACTGTGAACCCCCCCCCCCCTACTCCCCACTCACTCGCCCCTCACTTATCAATACAGATAACAAATGCTATCACTATTTTAATAAAATTATTATAACCTGTGGTGATTGTCTATGTTATCTGTGAGTAATTGATTGATCACTAGCATAGATTATAGAGTTATAATTAAAAAGCTTTTGTTAGAGATTAGGAGAGTTGCAGAGTGGACAGAGCTTTGAATATAATAAATAGGACGAGCAAGCAGACCTTGGGCTCCAAGATGAAAGTTTTGAATTGAATCTCGAATGATGATGATGATGATGATGATGATGATGATGATGATGATGATGATGATGATGATAGCGACTTAAGCTTTTACCTAACAATAATTATTGATAACATAATGCTCAAGAGAAATCATATTTCTCCGGTTTAGAAGGTCCTATTAACCTCTTTGTGATAAGTAACTGTAATGATATCCTTTGATATTGATAGATAGTAGCTCAGCGCAGTCGGTTAATGCGGTATTATGTGTTTGATTAATTGAGTTTACCTATCGTTATAATACGTGCAGTTCGAGTACTGGAACTTTGAACTTAAGTTAATTTCTTCAAGTGACTACAATATGGGGTTCTTCCAGAAGGGCATTAGAAGGTTTCTATGGTGTAAGCAGCACGAGTGTAGTGCCCCTAGTATTGCAAACGTCTATAGGCCACGATGACCACTTTCTATCAGGTGGGATGTGTGTTTATCTGTCACTTTAGTGGTATGAAAAAATGGTACCATATCTTATTGTATTTGTTGAAACGATAATTATCATCATCTATGAGACCATTGATCCATTGTCATTCCAAGGAAACCTATGAGTAATCAGAAAGCTTGTAATTATATTGGTACGGGGTACCTGGGGTTTATTTAACCACCAATATTAGATATTAAAGCTGTAATGATTAGGTACTTTGTCCAAAATCGCATCAAATTGAATGCGATTTCTCTAGCAGTATCCCTTAGTCGCCTTGTACGATACCGAATAGGAAGAGACGACGAGACCAAACCAGCCATTTTAATGTATACAAATAATAGCACTGAGCGGAAATCGAACCCGCACCACTACCACCACGCCACCGAGGTTGTCATTTACGCACAGTTGTTATATCCCACATTTACGCACAACACCGAATAAAGTAAATGAGTTAGCAAGTTAATTGGCACTGCAGTCAACGGAAATGCTGTGTGCAGATGTAAGTGTTCTTCAGATTTAAAATGTTGTATAGCTTGTTGAATTATAAGTCATTGTAAACTGATATCTGTATCTGTACCTATTATCACTACATAGTATAAAACAAAGTCGCTTTCTCTGTCCCTATATTCCTTTGTATGCTTAAATCTTTAGAACAACGCAACGGATTTTGATGTGGTTTGTTTTAATAGACAGAGAGATTGAATAGGAAGGTTTATATGTATATAACATCATGCTACAACCAACTGGTGCGGAGTAGAAGTGAAAAATGTTGCAAAAACGGGGTGACGCAGACGTATAAAATAAAATAAAAGTAAAAATTCACAATTTGTCTTAAGTCCGTACTATATGTGGTAGAACCATTATCGTGATTTTAACAGAATTATGGCGTCGCTATAGAACTCCATGGCTCATTAGTGATATATTCTAAGGAATTTTGTTGAAATACCTTCCATTATTGGATATGGGTTGTTGTATGTTACAAGGCCAGTTTTATGGCTTTTAGGAGTCGACGTCATTATTATGTAGGTAGTCGGTTCGATTCCTAGTTTGAAATATTCCCAGTCTGAGAAGACTCCGGCAAGATACTCAGTGAGTTTTTCTTTCTTTAGTCTATTTAGGTACAAACATTTACTTAGGCTTAGTTGCTTCACCTACCTATTAAAGTTAAGGTTTCCGTCAAATTTAACAGTAACAGTAACATTGATTCTAATGGTTTGATGAAATGTGTTGAACCAGAGTATTTAGTAGCTCGGTTAAAGTTATCTTTTTGATAGATGTTGACGTTTAAGTGCTGCCGGTTACAGTTAGCGTCAAGTTATGATTAACAATTGCAAATGGTGCAACCTGTTTTATATCTGACCGGCACTTTAACTACACTGTTAATGTTAAAGTACGATCGTGCAACCCAGGCTTAGTCTGGATAAAATAATTTGCTTGACTAGCAAGTTCAGTTAACAGCTCATTTCTATTTAAATACTTACTGAAACTGTCGGACTGAAAATTATAATTGGCTGAATATAGGTGTTAATACACCTCTGCCTACCCCTTCGAGGCAAGCGTCAATAATGTTACATGTAATTATATTATAGGTATGTATTAAGTTTTTCAACCAATTCTTTGAAAGGAAACTATTCAATAACAGTCGTAATAAATCTGTATGAATAGATAAATGGCGTCCATACGTTGAAATCTATCCTTTTTTAATTAAAACCTTGAAAAACCTTCCATAAATCTTGTCAAATAAAAATATATCTTAAGATTACAGTAATAAAGTCGTAATTTGTATACTGTGTGCGTTATATCAAGGGAGACTATTCTAATGTTCGTAGCTAAAATACTTCTAGTCAATTTTTAGTTTAGCGAATGGATTTTAGAATCATTCTAATTTGAAACTGAATTAAGAATTAAGAAAAATATTTTTGGCACTCAAAGTAATATCATAGAATGGTAGATATACCCGCATACGGTGCGGAATATTCCATCAAGAACCAAGCGGTTCGGTGAGTCTTTCCTCTGCCGCACCATTAAATCTAGGAATTCCTTGCCAGCTCACGTGTTTCCTTCTTCCTACAGTCCCGGGTCCTTTAAGCGGGGTGTGAAAAAGCATCTGATGAGGCCGTCAAGCTGAGCGCCACCATTGTAACACTTTACAGGTATGTAATGGTGACCCTCGTTTCTGAGCTTACCATCAGGCGAGGTGAAGTCAAATTGACGTGTCATGAATAAAAAGAAACCACTAAATGTTGTAGATTTGTCGCCAAATATTTCGATTACATTATTCTCCGCCTAACATGACACCAAGTGCTTCGACATGACTAGATGTGAGTTACAAGAGATCGGAGGAGGTTTCATTATTCCTGATTACATTCAAAACTGCTTCCTCGGACCCATTTTGGTTGGACTCATATGGCTTTTATGGAAGCGACTGTCATCTAACCTTGACTGGACAGTCTGCGCCATGGCCCATCCGTCAATCAGCATATTCTCGCCAATACAGAGATTCATTGCGGGCGGAATCTGAGCACCAGCGAGATGTTTATAAATAAAAACAGGGAAAGCGGATACCTCGCGGCCGTCAAACTGGAAACCGCCATTCAGCATTGCTAGTTTTTATACTTACCATAAGGTGAGGTGCAGTCATCTTCATGTACCAAAAAACCAAAATAATATCAGAATTAGCCCCAATGACATCACTTTAATAAGTACTTATTATACAAAATTGTGCCTTGTTTCAACGTCGTAGAGTTGAATTTGATTAAGAGTCGAGTTCGACATTCGAAGTTGATCTCGTTATTTTGGGGACTTAAAAGAGAAGTGTTACAAGACATAAGTGGTAATTTTATTTAATGACGTACTTTAAATTTTTGTTTAATAATATATGATGAATATTAATTTAATTAAGTTTAGATTCGGTAATTTTTTTAAACAGTTTCATTATCTCATCTATTGATGTGATATTTTTAAATCTGTTTTTTTTCTTTTTATCTTGGACACGTCGATTTGACTTCACCTCACCTGATGGTAAGCTGAAGGCAAAGTCTCAGAAAAGAGGGTCACCATTACAAACGTACCGTACCCAAAACGTACGGTATATAGAGGTTTTTCCTGAAGTGCGGCGGATAGATTCACCGAACCATTTGTTCTTGATGGAATATTCTGTGTGTATTTCTTAAATTTTTTGTGGTTTATAAAATTCCTAAGAATTCATGTCATAAAATATTTTGAACCGATATTCAGCATAGAAATACATGAGAAAAAATTGATTTCTCTTTAATATAACTACATTGATAAAATGTTATCATATAATGCACCAATTACTAAAAAAACTCTAATGTACAAACTAGTTCGAGATTACAAACAGACACTTCAGTGTATTTTATTAGATTGTAAAACTCTACTCCCAGACTGAGGAACCTTCCATCATCATCCTTGCATCAATCTCGGTCACATTCGGAACCGTCACCGTGTTGCTAAGGTCCATTATTATCCCCGCCAAAATGTGTCAGGACTGAATTCCTACATTTATCGTGAACATGCTGCCATCTTACCTGCTCAACATTTTCCGCGATATCGAAACATTACAGTTAGACCATCAGTTTCGAGTAGGTAATAAAACTTTTTAAGGTTTCAACTACCCGTAACGATTGCCATAGACATTCGCATGCCGGGAGCGACGGCTTTATCGGCGGGGCAGACCAATGCCAAAATCCATATTCATGCATATGAATATTTTCACTGAGTGGGAATCGAACCCCCTTCTTCTGCCGCTAGCGACTGCTCGTCGCAAAATATCTGGCATATATAAATTAAAACATCAATACACATGTAACATAAATAATTTTGGCTAATTTACTGCGCGAACTCAAAAATCTTCGATTTTTTAAATAAATGAGCGTGATAAATAACTTAATCAAAGTATAAAATTCTGAACATGTCACCTTTTCCCACTATTGCCACCAATAGTTTAAAACAATATTACTCTTAACCTACAAGAAAAATGCAACCTAAATTTCTAGCACCTAAGCATCAAAGTGCCATAACGACGCTCGTACTAAAGACTTTTCAACTACGGCATTTGATACCGGGTCCACAAACAAGTGGCTATTTTATTGTGTTAAATCTAAGGTTGAATTTTGCATAAATATGTATTGATTTGTGACTTTTTGAAGCGGAAAAACAATTAGTGCTCACAGATAAATTTATTCTGATTGGTTGCTGTCAAAATTCGAACAAGGCGTTGTAATGAAGCGGAACGAGTGTCATACTGTTGTCTCTTTCGCGCATTACTTTTTGGGGTACTGTGGGCAAATGTGAATTTTGGTTTTGGTTCCGTATGAGTATTGTATTTTTTTTTATTGATAGATTTTTTATGCTTATATTAAAGTAGATATTATATTATAAGAATTTATGTGTGTAAAGTGTGATAAAAATATTTCGCTAGTGTCAATTAAAAAATATTTCGCAAGTCGATATGTCATCAGGACGACAAAAGAAGATCCTTACATCAGAGGCCTAATTCGAGTAATTAAAGAGTTAAACTTACGATCTACATACCCTGAAATAGAGTGCTAACCATTAATTTAACTCATGAATCTTGCCTTAATTAGCTTGCCTGGATGGGTTAGAAGACTTTCTTATAATGTCAGTTAGTTAATAATCTTAGGTATACATAAAATTCTAGAGTCACAATGTTCGCTCCTATACTCCTCCGAAACGGCTTGACCGATTCTCATGAAATTTTGTGAGCATATTGAGTAAGTCTGAGAATCGGCCAACGTCTATTTTTCATACCCCTTAGTGATAAGGGTTGTCTACCCTTAAAACGCTAGTTTATATATAGATATCTAGTTAATTAAATAAATGTTATTATGATAGAAATACGTTTAATTTGTTACATTTTAAACTTGTCTCGAACAGTCCTAGTTCGAATCACACTAAGTATGCCAGTAAACTAAGATTTAAATAATATCATAAGTCCCCAGTTATAATATTACCTAACTACACTAACCTTTAATAGTAAAACATTTATAAAAAACCTAGAGTAATTTCGGGTAATATGGTCTGGTCGGCCAATATGGTCTACTGCGATTTCTCTGAAATGAATGAACACTTGCGACCGCTTGACTCGGCATAGCAACGCACCCCGTCCCCTCACTTCCTCAGTCAACCCGTGCGAGGCGACGTGTGCAGGTGTGTCCGTGCGGGCGCTCGATCGAATATTACGTAAAGTGATCTTATTTTTTGGTAAGTTTTACTCGTTTTATTTCTTTAAATTGTAGTTCTTTTTACAGTGGTACTACACAGGTTTGTAGATTAGCTATTCAAGTGTAGTATTGTGATAGATTTTACACATATTTCTTGATCATTTTTAGGCTAGACTTTTACTTATTAAAAACGTTCCCGCGGCCAATATGGCTCACCAGATGGATGGCTAATATGGCACACTAGGCCATATTGGCCACATAATTTTATATTGTTACATTATGTTTTTCTTTTTTAGATAATGGCTCCGCGGAAACCACATTCACAAAGAAAACGACAAACATGGTCCAAGGAGTCTATGAAAAAAGCTATAGAAGATGTGAGAACCAAGAAAATGGGTTCCTTAAAAGCATCTAAGTTATACCAAGTACCACGTACTACTTTGAGACGTTTGGCAGCTACAGAACAACCAGCTGAGGTAGCGATTTGCGCCAAATTAGGAAGAAAGCCCACCTTGCCTGATCAATTAGAGGATCAGCTTGTTCAATACGTGTTGGCTATGGAAGCAAAATTATTTGGTTTAGTGCGTAAAGACATAATGAGTTTAGCTTATCAGCTAGCGGTTAGAAATAACATCACACACACTTTTTCAGCAAAAAATGCAAGCGCTGGGAAGGATTGGTTAAAATCTTTTTTGGGCAGACACCCAGAACTTTCATTTCGTCGCCCAACAGGAACATCGTATGCACGAGCCAAAGGATTTAATAAAGAAAGTGTTGAACATTTTTTCAATCTTTATGAAACACTGATGGACGAGTATAAATTCTCTCCTAATAGAATTTTTAACGTGGATGAGACAGGAATTAGCGTCGTACCATCCCAAATGCTGCAAGTCCTGAGTCAAAAGGGAAAGCGTCAAATAGGTGCTTTAACATCAGCCGAACGGGGTTCCCTTATAACTTGTGTAATTTGTATGAGCGCTGGGGGATCATTTGTTCCACCCATGATCATATTCCCCCGAAAAAGGAGTCACCCACTTTTGATGAAGGGTGCGCCTCCAGGAGCCATACATGAATGTCACCCTTCAGGTTGGATTCAAGCCAACATATTCACAAAGTGGTTTCAGCATTTTCTAGAACACGTGAAACCCACTGAAGAATCTCCGGTACTGCTATTCCTAGATGGTCATACAAGCCATACTAGAAACTTGGAATTGATAGATCTTGCAAGACAAAATCATGTCCACTTAGTATCAATCCCTCCACATTCCAGCCACAAAATACAACCTCTAGATAAGTCTTTCATGGGACCACTAAAAAAGTATCTTGCTGATGAAATAAGATTTGCTGTCAGGCACAATCCACGACCACTAACTCAATATGATATCATGGAAGTTTTTGGACGTGCGTATTTACGAGCACAAAGTGGTGAGATAGCCGTTAATGGTTTTCGCGCAACCGGACTGTACCCTCTTGATAGAAATGTTTTTAAGGATCATGACTATATTGATTTAGATGACCAAGAATTAAATATCACCAACCAGGACAATATCACACTAGAACTTACTACTTCATCTGTTACTGCTATAACAACAAATGAGTCCGATGTGATATCTAGTGAAGAAATCCCTGTGTTAAGAGAACAGAACGAAACTCCAACTTTAAGTTCTGTGCAAGTTCTCGCCGCAATATCTCCTCAGCCATCTACATCAAGAGAACCGAACAAAACACCACCTATATGTTCTGTTCAAGTTGGAGTTCACACCGCAATATCTCCACAGCCATCTACTTCAAGAGATCCTGTGTTAAGAGAGCAGAACAAAACACCACCTATTTGTTCTGTGCAAGTTAGAGTTCCCACTGCAATATTTCCACAGCCATCTACTTCAAAAGATCAGGACTTTGTAACCCCATTTCAAATATCTCCGATACCAAAAATTCAGACTAGAAAAACTTCTAACCGAGGCAGGAAAGCTGCTAAATCAACATTACTAACTTCATCTCCATATAAAAAAGACTTACAAGACTCATTAAAGAAGAAAGATGATAAAATCAACAAAGCATCTGTCAATAAAGGTAAAAAACAAAAAGGGAGGTGTAAGAAGTTAAAGACGAAGGAGTTACAAATATCAAGCTCAGAGGAAGAAAATGAGCCTATGTACAATGATAGTTCTGATGAAAGTCCAGACAGAAGTAACGTCTCTGATGCCAAGTGTTTATACTGTGAAGCTCTCTATTCCATGGACACGAGAGGAGAGTCTTGGATCCAGTGCTTAAGTTGCAAATTATGGGCTCATGAGGAATGCTCAGGGGTAGACACAGATATATATTTCTGTGAATTTTGCTCTGCAAAGTAATACAAAATTATTACTTACTTGTTATGTTTCTAGAGGGCAATATGGCTCACCTGATTTGTGGCTAATATGGCCCAGGCCATATTGTCCGTCCATCTTTAAAATTTAACAATTGTTTAAGGTTCAGATTTTGTTTTTTTGAAAGTTTTTCTTAATGTTGATTGTTTTGAAATTCTAATTATTAATTCTTTATAAGTTCTAAGACTGAATTGTAAAATAAAGACTGATTGATCTCAAAAAATGTTTGTTTTATTCCCAAAAAGGCTTATGGCGTGCCATATTACCCGAACTTACTCTAAATATTACAATTAAAACGTTGACTTCCTGCGGATCACGGGTTCGTTCCCCGGTGCGGAACTAATTACGATGACTGGACACACCGCTACTGGTTTGGGATTAGTTTCTGAGAAAATGGTCACACAATAGACGGACACTTATAACTCTAGTCTATCTAGCTAATAATAATAACACGGGTAAAGTCACGTGACAATAGCTAGTACGCAAAAATTTTTCATCATCATCATTATCCTTTAGTCCCGGTTGCATTCGCTGACTTTCGCTTCATCCGCTGTTAGTATCAGTTAACAGGTAAAGATTACACTGGGGAGGTTTTCAGGAGAGGAGGGGAATCTAACTCTTGGATTGTGTTAGTTTTTACGAGAGCGGCTGCCTAATCCTTTGACAATCCTGTACTTATTGAGCAGTCCGATTAGGGAAGTACCTCCACCCTACAGAATACCGCGGTTAATAATAACCTTGTGTTGTGTTTCCTTGTGAGTAGGGTAGCCAGAGCTCACTGGAGAGGTTTTGTGTTGTCAGTGGAAAGACCGAGAAACCCTTCTTTGTCTTCTGCACTGACAGCACAGAGACTCTCTTAAACCTTCTCCCCTCCCCCTTCCCCTTCCCCCTCTTGTCTATATGGTCGGCAGCACGAATGTGACGCCCCTAGTGTTGCAAAAGGCCACGGTAAACACTCTCCATCGGGTGGGCCGCGTGCTTGTCTGCCACCGGTGATATAAAAAAGTCTACTCCCAAGTTTCATCCACAATTAGCAGAGGTAGCTTGCAGGTAAGGGCCTTGAAGACTGGGTAGGGTCTTATCTTTTTTTTTTAAATATTAGCAGCCGAAATTACTAATATTCCCTCTAACCCCTCCAGCTAAGCTCAATGACTTGTGTTAGGAATGGATTCACATCGGCAGTGTAATAGCCAGGATTCGAACCCAGGACCTCTCGAAGGCCAACTCCTTAACCACTAAACTACTGACGCTTCTATACCCTTTCAGTTATTATTTTAGTAAACCGCAGTCCCAGCCTATTGTTGTTTAAAGGCACGTTTCTAGACGGCTATTAAATTTCTTAAAAAAAAAAGAATTTTTGCTCGACGCAGGCATCGAACCTTTACGACCTCACGATCATACGCGAACGTAAGCGCCACAAGATAGTCAACGACCAAGAATTATTATTAACTATCGTTATTACAAATTGCTTATAAGTGCGACTGGTATGTGTGAGGTTCCGGGTTCCATTGCCGGGCTAGGAAAAAAATAATAGACCTTTTCTATCAAGAATTTTGAAGAAAACGATTTGAATGCATTAATTATACCTATGCTCACGCCCGTAACGCCCGAAGGGGTAGGCAGAGGTTGGTGTATTAAACACCCACATTTCCCCAAATATGAGATTTTCGGTCCAACGTAATAGGGGGCGAGCCTATTGCCACCAATCGGGCACGTTGTTAAAAATGTATATGTCGAAAATAAGTTCCTACTGAAAATGTTGCATCTAAATAAATTAAGAAAAAAAAATGGTTTAACCTGATTCCTTGCTATGCGGTGTAAATCGCAAGGAAATTAATTATGTGCTTACCTGCACAAGCAGTACCACTTAACGTCTTGGACAGCCTTTAGGTGCATGTAGTATCAGACAATAAATATGTGGTGGTGATTACGGTGGGCCGTGTGCTTGTCTGCCACCTAAGTGGTATAAAAAAAAAAAAAAAAAAAAAAAAAATATAACTATCTATTTTTGTAAAATACTTCATCATCAACATAGCATTAGTCCCGATTGCATCTTAAGTCTGGGCTTTAGAGACCGAGGTCTGGTTTTTCCCATTTATCGTGATTACAATTTACATGGGTTTTGTTGTGGTTGTGGGCAACTACTCTGACCTCCCAATAACATAATATAACATACAACCGGCGAGCCGGGCACTTATAAACCTGCGATAAATACACACATAACTTCGAAAAGCATCGAAAAGTCATTGGTATTGCCATGGTAAAACCTGAGATCGAACTCGAGATCTCGTCTCAGCAGTCCATTACCTATACCACTAGGCTACCGCGGTCCACCACATTTATATCCATTGTCAAAGAATAAACAAGAAAATAAGAATAAAAACATTGTCTCAACATCGTTCCCAGGGAAGTGGCTGCGGTCAGAGGTGTCTGTTACACAGAGCTGCGCCCGCGCACGTACGAGAACTATGAATGGGAAGATCTTATTCTGCGGGGTGCGGAGTTTCCGTTTTGTTGGGTGACTAGTGTTTTGTTGAGATTGAACCTCCCAACATGTTTTATTGATAACTAAATGTTACCAGTTTCTCTGCCTGCTTACAAAGATAAGTGAATTTTTTTTTATCTATGGCACGTCAATTTGACTTCACCTCGCCTGATGTTAAGCTGAAGGCAAAGTCTCATAAGAGAGGGTCACCATTGTAAACACGTTCAGTGTTACAATGTTGGCCTCATCAGATGATTTTTCACGCCCCGCTTAAAGGACCGTGTCCTACAGCATGACTGTATATTTGATTGCGGGGTATACTAAATATTGGGGGTTTGATGCCTATTAAGTGTAGTTAATATAAAATTAACAATAGTAAATATCTAGAAGGGACTTGAAGGGAGAAGAACGCTCTTACAATGAAATACGAAAACTGGCAACACCAGAAGCTACATAAGGACGTTGCCAATCAGAAGTGAAAGAGAAGTTACACTTCTGATAGTATTTTCCTGTCTTTACGTGGGCTATTATAGCCGTCTGAGTCAACCTCATAAGCATATATGTATAGGCATCATTACATCATTCTCTGAGCATATTCCCAACAAAGTAGGCTTTCTAGTCTAACTAAGATGCGGCTGAACTTCGATATTTACTGTGAAGCGACTGCCATCGGATCTCCACAACCAAATTGGCTCCTACTTCCCGTAACGTCTGCCATAGATGTTCGTATGGCACTCGGGACATAGCAAGTACAAAATTAAGTTACACAGAGATGGTATCGAATCCCCAATTCATAATTTGGTAATCGAATGACCTGCCATCTAACCGACGACGTTGTCAAACGACGTTGTCAAATGACGTGATATTTAAGAAAGAAAGAAAAGGAAGAAAAATATGTTCATTTTCGTAAAAATTTATAAATCTATTAAAAATCCAAACACAAACTTATTTATTTCATCTCTCAATTTGAGTTTAAAATTTATTAATTTCATCACTCAATTTGAATTTAACAATAAATTTAAAATCACTGTGTCCTCAAATTTACAATCGCAGCATGTGAGACTTAATGTAAGAGGCTGAATTAACATTCGACCGTTTTTGTCATCTCTCGACACATTAGCAGTTGGCAACTGACCATAATATAATGCTGGTCCGTCATGCGTGAAACCAAAACATCCAACGTCACAAATTGCCGATGGCCAATGACTTTTGTATTGTTAAAAAGGCATGTTGATTAAAATATTGTCACTTTGACCGTGGGTACAAGGTGTGGAGATAATTTATTAGATTAATGCAGATCATCGAAAAACCTGAAGGCGGTTATCTCGAAAGGGTCTGGTCTGCCGGGGTGCGAGGGATATGTTGGTTACTATCTCACCTCCGGCAACTAAGGACCCAAAGATGGCGTGCGTTTTAGTCGGTTCGAGTCTGACATAATCTCCCCAACCGGTTCTATATATCCGTGGGTATATTTCGCACTATAAAAAAAAGTCATCGAAAAATTTAGCCTATCGTAGTCCACTGCTGAATATAGGTCTCTCTCCTAATGTTGGGAGGCTTTCCCTCGGTAGCTTTCTTGAAAATGACGGGTGTAAAGGTGAAACATGGGTAGAGTTCCCTTCTTCGAATTTGCAAAATAGTGCACATACGACAACATCTCTCCTTGGGTAATAAGTCTTCTACTTGCTTTGAGGCATGCAGTTTGGCATTTCTTATATGACAATTGGTAATATTTTGCTATAGTTATCATTGGGATTGTTAATATGTGGTAAAATGGTGGGTTCCCTTCCCTCCTATGAATATTTTCTTAGGCCTACTATTTCCACGTTGGCCAGACGGGTTGGTAATATAATAGCTTTTATATCGAAATTCCCTTCTCTTGCAGTTATATTGTCTGTGTTTTCGGTTAGTCGCCTCTTACGACACTTTTTGAAAGAGATAGGGTGGTGAAATCATTCTTTTTGGTTACCACACAGTTTAACGAAGCTAATTCAGGTCCCTTGTGGTAATATCATAAAGAAAATATAGAAATTGATTAGTGTAAGGGCATCCACAAATCTTCGATAATCAAGCCAACCTCACCTGTAAGATAGTTCCAGTAGCACTAGCATGAACTCCTATCGAATTCGTAAAGTAAAGGTTTCGAGAGAACGGAGCATTGTGATTGGCAGTCTGCCTCTTGTGAACCTGTGTGCAATCGCAATGCTCCATTCTGTCGATACCTTTACATTACGAATTCGATAGTATTTCGTGCTAAGACTACTGGACAGTCCGTCATTAAAGTGAATTAAGTCACACAGGATTTATTCATTTTCAGTCTATTATCGTCTCGTACTTAATAGGTTTTGTAAGATGTGAAATGCACATAAGTTAAGTTTTGTAACTACTCAGTCGACTTCTACAATATGGTTTTTTTTAATCTTGCCATTCCTTTTTTTCAGAAAAACTATCATCTGATTCCCAACGATTAGAAGAAAACCAGCGACATATTTTTAGGCTTCTCTTCTATTAAAAACCATAACCAATGACGTTACCAGTACTGTTTTATGTGCTATAATAATATTATGTGACAGTTTAGTGATAGCAGTTTTCACAATAACTAGATTTGTGGACTTGATTTTGACTTACAGATATTTCGATTTCAAATCGTCATTATTCTTAACAATAACTCTGTCTTAACTAACTGAATCACAGAGGCCTATTCAGTGGCCAATCTATGCACTTGTACAAAATCACGCTACACAAATTACCTCGAGGCTTGCTCACCAACTCACCGTTCACTACAAGCAACATCTGGTTCTTTTTTGTTAGTTTTTGTGTGCTATTGTAGTGACCGACAAGTTTCGCTTTCGATGCGCTCAGATCACTTTTATATTCTGAATGATCAGTGTAGAGTATTTTAGTGTTAGCTGGTTTAGAATCACGATTTGGGAATGTGTTGAATTCTTTCATTTTTGGAATATACTTCTTTGAATTTAAGAAATATTTTTAGTTACGAATAATGTTCAAATTAAATTTCATGTTTTGTTTATATTGTCCAATATTTAGACTTTCTGGAGTGTACAGGGGGAGCTCTTTCAAAATCTTTGATGTTTAATAAATTTCCTTAGCATGCCAGTAGGTACATCTATGGAATGTTCTGAGGTTCTGAAAAAATAGGTTCTGACGCGAAGTTGGGAATTAAAGTGCACTTACTTCCATAGCTATCTTATAATAAATACCAGTCAAACCAAGGGTTAGAGAAGCACTAAGTGGACTTCGCTAGGTAGGTTGGCTTCTGTAGGACAGAAATAGAATACTTTAAGCATGACCGAGAACACCGTTAGGATGATGACTGTGGTTACCAAGGCCTATGGACATTTGCAACACCAGAAGCGTGTACCATGCTGCCGAATATATAGAGAAGAGTAGGTGGGGAGAAGATTAAGAGAGTACTGTCAGTGCAGAAGACAAAGAAGTGTTTCTCGGTCTACCCGCCGACAAAATAAAACCTTTCCAGTGAACTTTGGCTACCCTACCGTTGGAAACAACACAAGGTTATTCAATCAAAGAATCAAAGAATCAATTTCATTTATTCAGTTTAGGCACATAAAGAGCACTTATGAATGTCAAAGTTTTACAATAATTATGTACCTACATTTGTCAAAAATATTATAATTCATAATAAATTAGGATACTTAGTAAATAAATCATTAGAAAATGATTCTTTCGCTGGTTCGGTAGTTAAATCTCCTGAGAAGAGACCAGCAAGAAACTCAGGTAGATTATCGTTATTCTTTTTAATATTTAGTTGTTTATTTATAATAACTGGGTGCAAGAGCAAGAGATCATTATGACCACGCATTTTTATCATCAAGATATTCGTCTACTTTATAATAGCTTTTTTTAATTAAAAATCTTTTCAATTCTATTTTAAACTTATCAAGTGGCAGGTCAGCCAAATCCTGAGGAATTTTATTATATATTTTTATACATTTGCCCACAAACGAATTACTGACTTTATGAAGCCTTAGTTTCGGTATCGCCAGTTTATTTTTATTTCGCGTATTCAAGTTGTGAAAGTCAGATTTTTTTTGGAAGAGGTCTAGGTTCTTCCTTACATATAAGGCGTTGTCGTAAATATATTGTGAGGCAACTGTTAAAATATTAATTTCTTTAAACAGTTCTTTCAGCGAGTCACGGGGTCCGAGGCAATAGATTGCTCGTATAGCTCGTTTCTGTAATATAAATATGGTTGCAATATCGGCAGCTGAGCCCCACAGCAGCAGACCATATGACATAACGCTATGAAAGTAACTGAAATAAACTAATCGTGCCGTTTTCTCGTCAGTTAGTGACCTTATCTTTCTAACCGCATAGGCAGCTGAGCTAAGTCTTCCTGCTAAGGCTGTGATATGAGAACCCCATTGTAGTTTATTATCTAGTGTGATGCCAAGAAAAACTGTGGTATTGACTATTTCCACAGTTTCATTATTCATTATAATGTTTGAGTCTATATGTCTTACATTTGGCATCGTAAATTTTACACATTTTGTTTTTTTGGCATTAAGTAGCAGGTTATTACTCGTGAACCAATGCAATATTACAGAAAGGGTATTATTCACATCGTCAAGTATTACTTTTTGTCTGTCAGTTTTAAAAATTAATGAAGTGTCATCAGCAAATAATACTATTTCACAAAGATTTTCAATGAAGTATGGAAGGTCGTTTACATATATCAGGAACAAAAGGGGTCCTAATATCGAGCCTTGGGGTACTCCCATGACTAGCGGGGCGCCAGAAGAATCGGTGCCATTAACGTTTACTTTTTGTACTCTGCCAGTGAGGTAAGACCTAAGTAAGCTAAGTGAGCTATTCGAGACACCATAATAATCTAACTTTAATAACAAGGTCTCATGATCAACACAATCGAAAGCCTTTGATAAGTCACAAAAAATACCAATGGCATCCTGCTTCTCCTCCCATGCATCAAATATATGTTTAACTAGTGCGACTCCTGCATCTGTTGTATTTTTGCCTTTAGTAAAACCAAACTGTTTTTTATGAAGTAAATCATTGGCTGCAAAATGTGAAAGCAGTTGATTAAATTGTGAAAGCAGTTGATTAAATTATATACCTACTTTATATTTTTAGCCGGTTATGGTTTAAGGGAGTTTTAATGATTTGATGCATGAAAACTATTATTTAATTAATTTAAAATTTACATAATTAAGTGAAAACAAATACAGTGAAAGTGTTAAACAGCAAATAAATAATGTAACAGAATTAGAAAAAGCTATACCAACGTAACAGATAACAGTGACAAAGGAATTACAAAACAGAACATTTCGTAGTCAAAATAAAAACTTCACCGTGTAAACGTTGCATAATAAACAAACTATCTATTTTAAATTTAACAAAAACAGCTACTAATATACAAGAACTTTTACGTAAAATAGTAAGTCTGAAAGAACTAGTTTATTAAAAAAATTCATTATATGGCTTTCTTGGATTGTAAGGTTTATGAGATTCTTTATATTGTGAGCAATTGAGCAGATCACGAAAAGATAAACGAAGGGTGGAATGAAGTACTTACAAGTAGCTTACATTCCATTGGCTGCCAATCTCTTACTGGGATAGAGAGAAGTATTTGAAGAAAATTGATTTCACCCGTAAGCTGAAGGCAAAGTCTCAAGAAAGAGGATCACCATTACAAACACGTACAGTGTTACAATGGGGCACTCAGATTGCAGCAGATTTTTCACGTCCCGCTTAAAGGAGCCGGGACTATAGGAAGAAGGAAACACGTGAGCTGGTAAAAAATTCCAAGACCTAATGGTGCGGCAGAGGAAAGATTTGAAAGATGAAAAAATGATTATCATAGTAACTACGTAAGCATAGCAATGCTCCTTAGCCAGATGGACTGACGATGACGGTCTGAAAAGGGTGACTGAAATGGAATGTACATTAGGAGATGCCTATGTTTAGTAATCTATTTCAATCAATGGACTTGATACTTGATATTAGATCTTCGAGACCCAAGTCTACCAAGTACTAACACTTATTAAACAGTGAACGTGACTATGGCATAGCCTTTTTTTTACGGAGATGAGGGTTCAGAGTATGTAGAAAATAAATATCACCATTATACCTACATTTTTCACGTAGCATCGTTGGTTTTTCAACTCATTTCAATTTCATTTAACAACCAATTTTAAGTAATGGTACTATTTAAATTGAAAGTATAAAAAAATTCAATCAAAATATGTAATTCTAGTATGTTATATGCAGATCGAGAAAGTATTAAACTATTTAATATCACTACTGTTGATATTCATTGGGTTTAGTGATTAGGCATTCATAATGATATGATTACAGAAGAGAAAGGTAACAGTAGGCTTACAGATAACGGCATATATCTTGATCCTAATAACTTCACACAATATACTCTATATACGGAGTTCGCCGTATTTTGAGTGTTTTGTGAGGATAACTTTAAATCAAACCGATTCACTAGCGCTAGATCTTGCTTTGTAGCGACTTATGCTTAAAATATATTCCGGGAATTATAGTATATAATGAACGTTTAGACACTTTCAAAATCAGACATATATGTCTGATTTTGAAAAATATAAATAAACAAATTTTAAAGAGGCAACCAAATTGATATCTGAGTGTCTTCTTGTCAAGGAAAAAGTGTAAAAGATCGAGAACGCTTTTTCAATGACACACACACACACAGGCGCTGCGTGTGCGCATAGCGCTATCTCTGTGTGTGAGAGTATTGATATCAAATGAGGTGGGGTGTGAGTTCTGATTGAATTCAGCGGATTGGTTTAATTTGATCATCATTCATTCTCTGAGCCTATTCTCAATTCAGTTGGGTCGGCCTTCTAGTCTAACTGAGATGCGATTGAACCTCGATATTATCCGTGAAGTGACTGCCGTCAGACCACCACAACCAAATTGGCGGTATCGAAGTTCTGTAGTTAGGCTAGTTGGACTTTTGACGGCTTCAACTACCCGTAACGACTGCCTTAGATGTTTGTATGGCAACCGAGACCTATGAAAGCCCTATCGTAAATGGAAAAAATATAGGAATAATTTTTATGGGTAATCACAATTATTCTTAATTATATTGACTAGAGATGTAATATATAATTCGATAATGCAGTTTTAAACCTGTTCAGTTTAGTAAGCAACGGTTATATGGGCAATGATGGGATGATGTAATGTCCCAAGTGCAGGAGGTCTTTAGTGATATAAACCGAATAATTGAACCTAGATAGATATCTAACGTAGTTTCAAGTTTGTGGGGTAATTTCAAAATTATCATTATTGTCGTGTATCATACTTTTAAGGTAGTCATTGACGATACGTCCATTTGGATTGGATTCATGGATTTCAATACGTTTGGAAATCAAAAGCAAGAAGACATCCTTTTCATTGGAATTATTTATTCACGAAACGATTTTGGAATGCGTCCACTCTATTTACATAGTTGAACACATCCTCAATGACTACCTTCACTGAGCAATTAATTGTCAAATTTCCTTATCAATAACACAATGTTTAGAAAGTCAATGATTAATTGAAATTTCTACAAATATATCAATACTTGTCTATTGTACTTTTACATTTACAAATACTGTAGCCTTAGCACGAAATACTATCGAATTCGTAATGTAAAAGTATCGACAGAACGGAGCATTGCGATTGGCGGGCTACACTCGCTCACAGGTTCACAAGAGGCAGACTGCCACTCACAATACTCCGTTACCTTTACATTACGAATTCCAGAGGAGTTCATGCTAGTGCTACTGATACAGTATACCTATAGAACTTTTTATATAGACAGTTATGAGTTCTACTATTAGAAAAATATATATATTGGGGGAGGGAGGAGGGCCCACCGCTCACCCGCGGTTCAACACTCCAACAATATATATTGGAATGTCAAACCACCCTCTTCAAAGTAAGAAAAACAAAAAATCTTACCAGAGAGGAGATGTTGTACCATGCAGTATTCCGCTAATGCGAAGGACTTAAACTTCGACACGTGTTTCGCCTCTACACGAGGCATCTTCAGGATCACTCTCAAGCAAATTGTTTGTGAGTTCTTTGCTTTTTTGCTTGAGAACCACCGCGGGTGAGCGGTGGGCCGTCCTCCCTCCCCCAATATATATCTTTTTGTAATGGATTTCCGCCAAGTAACGTAATCTATATCGTATTCTACTATTAGACCTGTATAATCGCTGCAACTGGCACCACACCGAACTCGTACACGCCGTCCGGCCCAACTAATTTCACAGTGATTTAGTCAAGTGTTCTGATCACAAAAAACGTTCCATTCACGCCGCACCGATGTGACCAGACCACTGGCAGAGAAATTTTCTATGAATGAGATATTTCTACTTTGCTACCGGAATCTTGGAGTTTACTATCTAAGACGGTGCCTACTGACAAAGAGATTATGTATATTGGTGACGTATTTGTTATTATTTCTATCTTTCTAGCGAATTTTCAGTAATATTTATAGTTTGTCGGAAATCTAGATACACTTGTTGGAAAGGGAGCCTCTCGTAAGAGAGGGCCCCGAGTCTGCCGGGGTGCGAGGGATATGCTCGCTACTATCTCATCTCCGGCACTAGAGACCCAAAGAGATTGATATACGTGGGGATTTCGCGCACGGAAAAAAAATAGACTTGTTTAGTACTGTTAGATTTTTTTAAAGCGACTGCCGCCTGAACTCTTAACCCTGAGAAGAAAACCTGCACCAAAACATATTTAAGAGGAGCATCAATGTCTAAGGTGTTGAACATTGTAAGGCCTTTTCACTATTTTTTACCTTTTTTTATTTGAAAGAGCATACTTCCAAGTTTCAAGTAGCCTAGTGGTATGGGTAATGGACTGCTGAGACGATGTCTCAGGTTCGATCCCAGGTTTTACCACTCACCAATGACTTTTCGATGCTTTTCGAAGTTATGTGTACATTAATTTATTGCAGGTTTATAAGTGCCCGGTTAATGGCAATAGGCTCGCCACCTATAAAATTGGGATCTAAACATAAACTGGTGACATGTGGGTGCTAGCAACTCTGCTAGCATAACATATATCCCCTTCGGGGATATAGGCGTGAGTTTATGTTATGTTATGTTACTTCCAAGTTCACTCGCAAGAAAAACCACTCGTACATTTTGTCTTTGACTTAAAACTATTTATCAGATATTATTAATTTTTCAGTGCATGTTTGTGGTGCTGTACGGGTAGTTGGAGCCCTCAAAAGTCCAACCAGTCTAACTTGGAACTTCGATATCGCCATTGGTCATTGGAACATTGGTTGTGGAGGTCAGATGGCAGTCACTTCACGGAAAATATTGAAGTTCAGTCACATCACAGTTAAACTGGAAAGCCGATCCCAACTGTATTGGGAAAAGGTTCAGAGAATGATGATGTTTGTGGCGCTGTCGGTTTTAAATTTTATTAAAATTATATTACCTACATTTGCCCCATCACTGAGTACACTTGGTGGGGTAAAGTGGAAGCATCCGTAGTAGTACTAACACAAATATTATCACTGAAAAAGTTAAGTAGTCATCAAATAAGTCTTCGTACTTTCTACATTAATATTCGTAACCGTTTTGTTATCACAATTCAATTCCATCTGTCATCATTAACAGACATCTTTGGTTTGGTAAACGACCACTTAATAGAGTCCAAGTCAAATTCGAAGCGGTATTACAAAACTAACTGTTGCTCGTGGCTCCGTCTATATAAAATACTAATTTCCCTGGGCGCGAATCACGGATACATATTTTTGGGATAAAATGTAGCTTAATTTTTATGATGCCACTAACCGCGGTAGCCTAGTGGTATGGGTAATGGACTGCTGAGACGAGGTTTCGGGTTCGATTCCAGGTTTTACCATGGCACACACCAATGTCTTTCTAGGTTTTTCGATAGGTTTATTAGTGCCCGGTTAATAGCAATAGGCTCACCACATTGGGACCTAAACATAAATTGGCGAAATGTGAGTGCTAGCACATCTGTCTACCCCTTCGGGGATATAGGCGTGAGTTTATGTTATGTTATGTTTTTTTATAACGCGGTGACGGGACTTCCTTTTTTTTGCCTGTGTGAAATCCCCATCCATAATATGATAGGGACCCAAATGTATTCAGCAAATGCGAGGAACAAACCTCGACACGTGTTTCGTCTCTACACGAGGCATCTCCAGGGTCGCTACAGAAGCAAGCTCCAGCGGTGGCGCAAAGTACATCTCCCTATATCCAGTGGTTGGATAGGAACACCATGGTTGCCATATTAGGGGAAGGGGTCCTAAAGAGATGTCCCCGGGTCTGCCGGGTGCAAGAGTCTTGTATAATCTCACCTCCGGCAATCAACGACGAACACCTCCATCGAATACGGAGGTGGGATTTTGAGCTCGATAAAAAAAGCACCGCTACAGAGAGACGTCTATATATCTGTGTTATATTTTATCCAGATCTGTTTAGTAGTTTTAGCGTGATTGAGTAACAAACAAACATATATACTTTCAAACTTTTGCATCTATTAAAGCTGTAAGATAAGTTCCTATAATTTACACTGTGTAGAATCGTTAGATTGCTTTTATATCCAGTTTGAACCACTGTCTCAATATATTTTAATATGGCATGAAAACGCCTCTTAAACCATTCCGACAAAAGTATCACACTTCAATATATTTATTTTTGGTAAGGTATAAATTTATATAGTTTTTACTGTTGATCTCGAAAATAAATAGATCGGTTTGTATTTTTCTAGCGGTATTCACTAGCTTTTTTTTTCAGAAAATAAATAAATGCGATTTTGTTTCTTGTTAATGGAAGTATTTTTTATATAATTTGAATGTTGTAATTGAAATACAGTTATAAAAGTTTTTATAATTTTTTTCTTTTTTAATATTAATTCAGAGGTTTTTTTGCGTATTGCCAGTTAGGAGTAGTGTTTTGTTTATTTCTTATTTGTACAGGTATATAATAAAAAATAGGCAATAAAAAGACTACATTTATAAGTCAATAATAATATATGTTGTTAACGGCAAAACTTGGGATGGCTGGACTAATAATGAACGCTTAGGTATATGAAATGTGGCCTTGTAATATATCTCTGTCTACCCCTTCACTGATAAACGGGCATAAGTATTTACACGTAGAATTAAATTTTATCTATTTTAAACATTTTTTCATAACAATATTAGCTACCGAAGTTACTAAATATTTCCTCTAACCCCTCCAGCTGATGTTCAATGACTAGTGTTGGAAGTAGGTTCACGTCGGCCCGAATTGGAATCCGGGACCTTTCGATCTTAAGGCCTTAACCACTAAGCTACCGACTCTAAACAAATCAAATAAACTAAACATTATAATATTACGTGAAAAGCCATTTCTATTGCTCATGGACTCTATAGGGAGTACTTTCATTTATTTTTGTCTAGACTCTTAGGCAATAAGCTAGATAACAATAAAACTAAATAATGTAACGAATTGATTATTAAACGGTTATTTGTTAGGAATAGAAATATCAAACCACGAATAAAAAAGAAGATGGAAATCTTCATTTTCAAAGCGATATTCTCACTGACTCTGTCTGAATTTAACAAATAGGTATAATTATGTTCCTTTTTATTTATATCATTTTATTTACCAAAGTTAGTAAGTGACTTAAATCAAATCGACATAAACAAGTAAAGATTTCCACTCAAAAAAAAGATATATGCTGGAGTAAGATTCTATAATACTTTTTAATTTATTTTGGTATTTGCTTTATATAAAACCAAATGAGGGTAGTTAGAAATACACGCGCGACACGAACACGTTGATGCTTTGCCTTTTTAGTTTTCTCGAGGCCTTAGACGTATCGCACGTCCGAAATTTCGGGATATATATACAAACAATATACTTTTGGTTCATGATTAAATCCTGTTTCACTGTGTGTGTGTCCGTGTGTGTGTATTTTTTTATTAAAACTTTTTGCACAAATACATAATAAATGTACAAAGGCGGACTTAATGCCATTGGTATTTTCTACCAGTCAACCTTAGGGTGATGCAGAGATTCGTCAAGGTAGGTGCTTGAAGTATTGTGGTGAGAAATGGACCAGTACAAGTAAATAATAAACATACAAACTGTAAATATAGTGATGCACTTAAATAAGTAAATATGTGTGTGTGTGTGTGTGTGTGTAGTGTAGAAATCAACATACGGTAGGAGTTATAAAGGTGTGTACTCACCATCTCCGGTCTGGTTGCTGCTGTGCGCGTGGTACTGCTCATCTGTGAAATCATACTCTACGTCAGGTAAGACACATCTGCTCTCGACAATATTAAAAAAAACAATAATTTTAAAATCAATTCTTTCATTATCATAATAAATGAAGAAGGTTTAATTATGAGAATCCATTCATATATCAAATTAGCTATATACATTGAAGTATACCTGCGCAAGCTCAGGCTTGTACAAATACATGTTAATTAAAGTACAAATATTAACAACAAGTGTTATAATATATTTGCGCAAGGCTAAATTTGCGCAAGCATACGTGTGTGGCTACTATACGTAACTTTGGTGTTGTCAGCGGTTATAAGCTACGGTGTCCAATTACGGTTCAAATTGATAGTATACCTACGTCAGTGTAGAAAAACGAGAAATTCAAAATATCACGTGCATTATATTTATTTTTACTTAACGTCCCAATAAAAAAAATCAGCAGGTAGGTACATTAGAATCTGTTGGGGGCAAAACTACTAAAATTATCGTAAGAATTTATAATACCAAAATATCATAACTTTGAAAAACACCAATAAAAAGATATACCTACGTGTAATTTATGTAAGCTTCAGACTTTATCATCATTCTCATCATCATTAATTATAAAATGGTGATGAAAATATGATAGTCAGTAAATAATGTAATTAAATCATGAACTCACCTCCATTCCGATGGTCGTTGCTAATTAGCTCTTGGCTCTGCAACGTTGGGGCATGGATCAGCACCTTCTGCTGTGGACTATGAGGATCTAAGCCCTCAACCTCCAGCAGAGGAGCATGGGGCTCGTAAGAGTGGACAACCAACTGCGGAGCGTGGAGATCCATCCTTAGCACATCCCCACCCAAAAGTTCAGAATTTGAGTACACAATTTTGAATAAATTTCACAAAACAGTTTTTAAGCAAAATTAATGAATATTCAGTCCACTATTAAGTTCTAAATTTGAAAATAATAAAAAAAAATTGTCACTTTCCAGTTCTTATTTCGAAAATTCCACAAATTGATTACACTTTTGAGTTCACGGTTGACACTATTCGTTCGATTTTTATTCTATTTTTGTAAATGACATGTCATTTTTTTTAATCCGTTAGCGGCAGTAGACAATGTGGCACTTTTTTGTCGTTGATTTCAATGTTCGATGTGGCTTCACTCACGTAATTATAGTTTTTTTTTTGCTGTTGGCACTGACATTTATTACTAAAATCTAGATTAGGTTTTTTTTTACGAGAATTGGTTAGGAGTATTTTGGTAGTGTAAGTGTTTGATCGTCACTTTTTGTCACATTATTGTCCCGTTGACATCAGACGGCCTCATCTGATTTTCTTTCGGATTTTCTGATGCTTTAACATTTTTGTACCTGCGAACAAAACAATATATAATTAATGTATGTTTGTTTTTAGCAAAAATGTTTTATAAAGAGCCATTCGAAGTAAACAAAATAATGTTTTTATATCCATTAGGTGCAAATAAAACGAAAATAACATTAAAAAAATCTTTTATAGAGGTGTTTTTTCAAAGTGAAAAGTTAGTATGAGGTGATAAATAGTAATATTTGCTTTTCTTCATTTTGTACGATACCTAGATGATCGAATTAGGATTTAATTAGGAATTAGGGTAGGCAGCACGAGTATAACGTCCATAGGCCACAGTGACCTATTTCCATCAGATGGCCTGTGTGCTTATCTGCCACTCATAATTCAAAAATACTTTATTCTGTATATACGGAACTTGCAAAACGTCAGTAAACAGTTTTTCTATAAAACACAATTCAAACACCATACACACAATATAGCTATATGTACAGATTATGTGAGGTGCGCGTACGCAGATAAATCACGGCGGCTTCCGTTTTGCGAATAAAATGTGTATCTACGTATTATTTAAAACAACCGGGTTCGTGCCCCGGTACACCATTGTTTTGTAGGTGCCACAGATATAGTGATTACCACTAACTGGATGTGGTATAAATTACGCAGTAACCGCGGTAGCTTAGTGGTAAGGGTAATGGACTGCTGATTCGAGGTCTCGGGTTTACCATGGCCCACACCAATGGCTTTTCGATGCTTTTCAAAGTTATGTGTTTTTATCGCAGGTTTATAAGTGCCCGGTTAATAGCAATAGGCTCGCCATCTATTACATTGGGACCTAAACATAAACTGATGAAATGTGGATGCTAGCACTTCTGCCTACCCCTTCGGGGATGTTATGTATATATTACGCTTATAGTTATGGCACGCTATGATGGTCGTTTTGACACGACTAGTATTGCTCGCTTTTTTTTGTGTGGGAAGTTTATTTTCTTTTATGCTAGTCTCGCCATATTACTCTTTAGTTCATTCGTCTAACTATTGGGGCGAAAATTGGGGCAGATACGGAATTTTTCATGTGGGGTAAAACTTCGTGAGGCGAACGCGGAACAAATCCAGCTAGTTGTCCAATATCAAGCGCACCAAAAAAAACGATAAATAATAGTCATGTCAAAACGGCCATGATAACGTGTAAGACTCAGACCATGTATAAGGTTTAGATGCGAATGGGTTATATACTCGAATGAAAAAGAAAGGTATTATTAAAAATGGCATCCTCTAACATACACATTATAATAAAATTATAATCGGAGCTGTCTTTACCTATGAAAGGGGCACAAGATATTAGAGGCCCTTTTGGAAAATTTAGAGTTTTAGATTTTTCTTAAGTTGATGTGCAAGAAATCGTTCCCCTCCCCCCTCTGAGGTGGTGGGCCCTGAGCACGTGTCTCAAGTACCCCTAGAATAAAGAAGATATTGATTATAATAATAAGTGTTTCTCTACGTTTCGTAAACATACCATATCCAGTCATCCTAACTCCTGGGCATAGTCCCAGGCAGACCGTTTCTCATTGCAGCCACACGGAGGCTTTATTCTATACTAATGTTTCCAGCGGTATTCGCTTGCATTACAATGTTAGTTGAACTATATTTCTGAGACATATAGTTTCAAACTATCCACCGAAACGTTGGAATAAAAGTAGGTATAATTACTTTTAGTTTGAGGTTTCCACAACCTTTCAACAACCATGTTTGCCGAAGAAAGTAGGTAGCCTAGTAGCCAAATGGACTGCTGAGACGAGGTCTCAGGTTCGATCCCAAGTTTTACCATGGCACACACCAATGACTTTTCGATGCTTTTCGATGTTATATGTGTTTTTATGGCAGGTTTATAAGCGCCCGATTAATAGCAATAGGCTCGCCACCTATTACATTTGGACCTAAACATAAACTGGCGAAATGTGGGTACTAGCACTCTGCCTACCCCTTCGGGGATGAAGTCGTGAGTTTATATTATGTATGTAAATTTGTATAACAGACTATTCAACCCAACCAAGCAAGGCTTTACTGTAAAGAGGCTTTATAAAAAGAAGGGTTTATTATGTCGTTATTTTGAACCTAAATTAAGTACAAATTGTGGTAAAAAAACAAAGTTATTTACGTACAATTACAGTGCTAACTCTTAACGTTGTGTGAGAATGTTCTGAATCATTCCAAGTCTTTGTTCTGGTTTCCTGTATTCCCACTGCTGGGAAATGAGCAGAAATAATCCTACTCTAAAATATTTTATTCCTCACTAGCTGACCCGCGCAACTTCGTCTGCGTCACCCCGTTTTTGCAACATTTTTCATTCCTGCTCCGTACCTGATGGTCGTAGCATGATGTTATATACATATAAACCTTTTTCATTAACCATTCTATCTATTAAAACAAACCGCATCGAAATCCGTTGTGTAGTTTTAAAGATTTAAGCATGCAAAGGGACATAGAGACAGTGAACGCGACTTTATTTTATACTAGCTGACCCGCGCAACTGCGTCTGCGTCACCCCGTTTTAGCAACATTTTTCATTCCTGCACCGTACCTGTTGGGTGTAGCATTATGTTATATACATATAAACCTTCCTCTTTAATTACTCTATCTATTATATAAACCGCACCGAAATCCGTTGCGTTGTTTTAAAGATTTAAGCATACAAAGGGACATAGGGACAGAGAACAAGCAAAAAAGCATCTGATGAGGCCGTCAAGCTGAGCGCCACCATTGTAGCACTGAACGTGTTTGCAATGGTGACCCTCTTTCATGGGACTTTGCCTTCAGCTTAACATCAGGCGAGGTAAAGTCAAATTGACGTGCCATAGATAAAAAAAAAAAAAAAAAAACGCGACTTTATTTTAATACTATGTAGTGAATTAACCAACCTAGATAAGTACCAATCGTTTTGTAGAATGGAATAGAATGGATTGAACAATTAAGATACGTTTGAACTCCCTGCCGTGGTTTTCCCAAGCGACTACAATATGGGGTTCTTCAAGAAGGGCATTAGAAGGTTTCTACATGGTAGGCAGCACGTGTGTGACGCCTCTGGTGTTGCAAACGTCCATAGGCCACGGTGATCGCTTCCCATCAGGTGGGCCGTGTGCTTGTCTGCCACATAAGTGGTATCAAAAATAATTACGTTCACACCTGTCATAAACGTCAAAATATGTGTCAATCCCATACATTGTACATTATATTCTATTCCATTCTATGAAAAAAATGAACGAAAGATACGTTACCTACTATCTGACCTCAGAAAAACGAAGACCCGAAGACGGCGTGCGTTTTAGTCGGTTCAAATCCGTCATAACCACTCGCACCAGATCCGGTTTAAGTGGATTTCGTGGGGATTTTGCGCACGGTAATAAAAAAATTAAATTTTATTTAGGTCCTTCAAGCGGGGCGTGAAAATGCATCTGATGAGGCCGTCAAGCTGAGCGCCACCATTCTAGTTTGTGTGTTTGCAATGGTGACCCTCTTTCATGAGACTTTGCCTTCAGCTTAACATCGGCCGAGGTAAAGTCAAATTGACGTGCCATAAATAAAAAAACATCATGAGCCATAATCTTTTTATTCTCAATACAATAAATCCTTGTAGTCCCTATACCTCTAATATTTAGTACTCGTATCTTACTATACCTCAGTTAAACTTGAATATACACAACACTGTGTGTTCACAAAAAGGCGATGCGCGCGCGCAAGGCTGTGGGAAATAATTTGACAATACAATACTGGGGGTAATATACGAGATTACATGTTGGGGATATATCGCGGGATATGGGCGAGTATTATTATAAAGTCATTTGTTTGGGTTCAAATTTAAAAACTGTGATTTTAATTTTTGAATTTTTCCTACCTTGTAAGTACCTTGACCGGTGGTAAGAAATATATTTGTATCCTCATCTCCCGAGTACTATTCTAGGTCTATATTCTGATAAACAATAATGCAGCATGCGGATTTATATCCTTAAAAATACTGGAATTTAAAAAGATGTTGAAGTGTTATTTCTATTAATATCTTTATATTTTTTTACATTTAATTTTTTACACAAATACACGTCAAAATTTCATCTAATACATGAATGTCGTTCAGCCAGCCAAGCCTTTGTCGTGTAAATATACCACCTCGGGTCGTGTCTGGTGCAAATGAGACCAGAACACTGGCCGCATTACCGCGTTGGATGGCAGTGGCTCGCTTTTGCACCAGGTACGATCCGAAGTGTGAGTCACCGACTCCCAAACTGAATTCCGACAAATACTTCTACGACAAGATAATTACCCAACGAAAATATACGATAAGTTTTTAATAAGACAGAATTATAAATACCACGCAGGTGAACCCGTGAGCATAGTTGATATTTAATATAATGCTGAAAGAATGCAATACGTCCACGTGCCAAGATGTTTATCACTCAAGCCAGTCTCAATTGAAAACTCCTATTGAATGATGAACAGGTCTCTGGTGCACAGTTCCACTAGAATCAAACGGCAGTTGTTTTCACAAACGAATAATGGAGAAGCAGGAAACCAAAATCAACGTTAAACTAATGTTGTTTTGACTCAATATTATTTATTCAGGTTACTGTGACATTACTACTTAATGTTATGTATATGTATTACACCTATACTATGCTAAAATTAGATAAAGCAAATTCGAATGTCAAGTTCAGTGTGAACATTAGCCATTACTGATAACATTTACACAGTAACCGGTTATTTTTAAATAAATTAGTAGTACATTTGTATTTACTGAACGTACCATTCCCATTGAACGTACTAGTTAATTTTGTTAACCTGTATGTATGTTTGTATGTTCCTGGCAGAGTAAAATTTGAGCCACCCTATCACTGCCCATGCGATGTATATAGGGCTGTTTAACATCAGATAGATATATACAACACATACTCTGCCTTAGATGCATGGTTCCAATCAATAATAGTGCAAGGAATATGGCAATAGGCTCACCCCCTATTACGTGGTACCGAATACAATGATTGGTTTATGGTTTGAAATCAAATATATTTTCAATAATTATAACAATAAAGTTTTTTGTTTTTATAAATTACTAAAGCACTGATATATTTTAACAGTATTTCTTTAGTTTTTTTTATGTTGTGTACAATAAATCTCTTCCCCCATATCTTCAGACATATCTCCCAGTATCGTGTATACCATGATTTCCCACAAGTTATTCACACGTATCCGGCGATGGTTATCTAATGTACCAACTTATTTATTTGCTTGTGTTATACCTAATGAATCATTTAATGACGTCAGAGTCGTGTTTACAATTTTGAAGTTTATCATTTGATTACTGAAATACATCAGAATAAAATTAAGAATTTTTAATGCATCACTACTAACATAGTCTAAACCAAAGTCGCTTTCTTTGTCCCTATATCCCCAATCCCTATGTAGGCTTAAATCTTTAAAACTATGCAACGGATTTTGTTGCGGTTTCTTTCAATAGATAGAGTGATTGAAGAGAAAGGTTTATATGTATATAACATCATGCTACAACCGACTGATGCGGAGCAGAAGTGAAAAATGTTGCAAAAACGGGGTGACGCAGACGAAGTTGTGCGGGTCAACTTGTACATTATAAAATATTTGAAAGTATTTAGAACAGAACGGTTGTAACTAAGGGCATATTATACCAATTAAAGTAATTGCGACTATACTAACCTAAACTGGGTTAAATTATTACTTAAAACATTAAATAATTACTTGATTTCTCTTCAATATTTCTTAAAAAAGCGAAATCCTACGTGTCTACACGTCGCCAGAGAAAATAAATATTGCATTGATACCTACTTATGTACAATTCTGTTTTTATCCCTTACGATGTATACCTCTTCTTCTTCTTATTCTAGTCTAGATTATTTATATGTCACTTAGGTGGTAAACGCAGCTCAGATGGGCGGATTGATTGCCTTTACTGTGCAATTCCTATCTAGAATTTTTCTATATAACATAAGTGGCAGGCAGCCGAGTCAGCCCATGGTAACCACTTTTAATCACATAAAGAAAAGCAGTTATCTTTGGGCGTTGCGACACAACAACTCAACCAGTTACACTTTGCTGATCAAGCCATTCTTTTAATGAAGAACCACATGACGTTACCACCTGGAGTTCCAAAACTAGGTTAATAAGGTTTATGCTGATTTTATTTAATACGATTCAAAAACCGGAAAATATAGTGAAGGATTCGTGATTCACGTTTACGGTTCAACACAAAGCTTCAATATTTTGTACGGAGCCTTCAAAACCGGTGTTACCTGGTGCTAGAATTAGGGCACAGGGCTAAGCTTTTGTCTGATAAAATACACCTGGGGTGACATTGTGATTTATTCTTTTATTTCGTGAAAATAACAGGCTAAGTTTTGTTGTAATTTAGTCTATGGTATGGTAATGGCTTTTGAACTATAACCTACCGTAACATTGAGTAATTCTCCTCGCTTCGCTTCGTAAAACTGTATAGAAGTTCAAATTGGTAGCGAAAATATACTTAAATAATAAAGTTGATCGTTTTGTTTGTCTGTTTTTTCTGTTTTGGTGCACGTGTTTCCTTCTTCCTACAGTCCCGGGTCCTTTAAGCGGGGCGTGAAAAAGCATCTGATGAGGCCGTCAAGCTGAGCGCCACCATTGTAGCACTGAACGTGTTTGCAATGGTGACCCTCTTTCATGAGACTTTGCAGCTTAACATCAGGCGAGGTGAAGTCAAATTGACGTGCCATAAAAAAAAACTTTAATTTCCAACATTGAAACCGCTTTCGTGCGAAATATTCCCACGGATACCCCCCTTCCCCGCCGAAGCTGGTTTTAGAGGTTATGTCGAACTCAAACCGACCAAAACACACGCCATCTTTGGGTCTTTAGTTGTAGGTGAGATAGTAGTCAACATATCCCTCGCACCCCGGTAGACCCGGAGCCGTCTCTTTCGAGATAACCCCCATCGGGACCATTAAAACCTGTAACGATAGCGGTTTTAGTCCGTTCTTGTCTAAGTGCTAATATGTAGTTACTTAGCGACAGGGGGTATGAAGGTTACCACACGAAAAAAATACACAACCAAGTTACCAAATCGATCAGAACAAGCCATCATACAAAAAACTTGACGACAGCATATCATCATCTTTGGCTACTGTTTTTTTTTAATAGCTAATGATGAGTGTGGGAATCTTTCGACACCTTCCCACTCTAAGTGTACAATAATGAGATGTTATTTCAAAAAGCAAAGTGTTAATACCTGCCTATGTGATAAAGATACTGTGATTATTAAATGATATGGGTTTGATATTTTTGTTGTCATGTGTGATTGGTTCAATTCCCGTATCTTGTAAAGTCTACGATAATCTGGCACTAAACGGTTTAGCACTTTTCTTTGCCGCTCTATAAAGACTTGACGTTTTTTTTTTATAATTAGGTCATCAAATTTATTGGACCTAGTCTGAAGGTAGGTAGAGTGGTAATCACGGTCATCATCATCATCATCCTAGCGTTAGTCCCGGTCGCATCCGAAGCCTTCGCCGGGGTCCGCTTTCCGGCTTTTCGTTTTCCACTTCGCTCGGTCTTCACGGTCGCCGCCATTATTGGCGTGACGGCCTCAAGAGTTTTTCACGCCCCTCTTAAAAGACCCTAGACTGTAGAAAGAAGGAAACACGTGTGCTGGCAAAGAATTCCAGGACATGGTGGGACATAGAAAAGAGTCGCTGAATCGCTACATCATAAAATATTATGTGGTTCTGTCTTTATGTATTCTTCATTTTTATACCGTCAGACTCGGTTACATAGAAACCTTGCATTTGATTTGCTCTGGGAGTGACTGTTATCTGATCTCTTAATCCCGAGCCTCCTATAGAAAAAGATTACAAAACTATGTAAAACAATGTTTTCACGGCAAACATAAAGTTAGTAAAAAAATTTAAACTTCGGACGGTCATTTTAGGATGACGATGATGATTGTGTATTCGGGGATAGGACTAACAAGGTAATTCTAATAATAAACTGACTCATAAATACGTAGAAATCCATGATGGCGGCTAACATGGCGTCGTGTGGCGTTTATAAAAAATACGACATTGAACACACGAAATAATTGTTCACAACACAAGTGTTAGACAAAGGCATATTTAATTAGCTGTACGGTGTCTATCATTTTGTGGATTATTGGAGAAGTTCCTATTTTCAGACCTGGGGACTTAGACAAGTGAAGTTTTGTTGAATAGATTGATTAATGTATGAGATTGACATATGTCATAAATGTCATAAACGCCAGAATACGTGGGCTTCTAAACTGCTAGTATTAGAGATGCTACAACATTTAGCACTCTAATGAATATCATGAAAACAGTATAGGAACCTCGTAAGGTATTTGAGAACAGAAGCAGCTGACATACTTAAACTCACGCATTTTTAAAACTATTTTTGTCCCTATCACCTAAGCATACGGCTCACTTTAAAGTGGTTACCGTGGCCACGGTGAACGATGAACTTGTGCTATGTCATTAATGTCATTTTCGTGCTGCCAAACTTGTAGAAACCTTCTAATACCCTATTAGCCCCCTAAAATCCAACCACACGTCCTGATCGACTACCAGATCTCGTGGGGGGCGGACACACGGAAACAAATTTACTGGCGTGGCTAGCGTGGCTCTGGAAGAGTTTTTTAAAACTTGAAATTTGAAATTGGCGCCTCGCCATTAATTTTATAAGATGTTTACCATATTTACTAGAAACTGGCAAAATTGCGGCAATTCTGCTGCAGAAGAAAAGCAGAAGAAGAAAATCCTCATCCTCATGCTCATCATGAGAAAGTCCTGAATTTTCCACAAATCATTTACCATCTACACTATAGACATAACTATCTACTAACATGTTTAGGCAAGTTCAGTATATTCACTACACCGCTCAAGGACGAACACGATCTTATCGTCATTCACAAAATCATTTTTGGGATTTCTTTGTTGTTTGAACAAAAGAATTTTTGAAATTTTGCTTTTGTTTTTGAATGTGCCGCAAAGACTGTAATTTTTGTTTTTAGTGTTTATGTTAAAATGGATGGAGTGAGTGATTTGTAAAATAATATTATCATATGATAAGCGATCTGGAAACAGGGTCCTAAAACAGGTTCCAAACCAACCTTAACAATAGTGAAGCTTTGGCGCTGGCTTTTCTCTTGATGTTGGGAGATCAGATGACAGCCACTTATGCAAAACCTAACGTGCATCAAAATCTATTGCGCAGTTTTAAATATTTAAGCATACATACGGATATAGGGACAGAGAAAAAGCGTCTTTGTTTTATACTATGTAGTGATTAGCAACCGGAATAAGCTAAGTTAAATTTGTGTTAGGAATGGTTCACGTTGGTAGTGTAATGACAAGGATTTGAACACGGGTCCTCTAGATTGCAAGACAGATTCTTTAACCACTAAGCTACCGTTGCTGACCTGACCACCTGATGGCCCTCCGCAATCGATTTCTTGATTTGACAGTACATTCTCTCTTGCTGTAAAGCGATTAGAAAAATAAACAAAAGTAACCCACTTATTTGAATTTCAAGTAAAGTTATTTAAAAAATCAAAAAAATCCAGGAAACACAATAATTGTACAATTAGCATACCGACACGGGAATTGAACACACCCTAATGCAAGTTAACCGTTTGCCTGCACGTAATGCAAGCGCATGGGGTGCGATTCTCCATCGGCATTTCAGGGTTGATATGTAAATTTGATAAAGTGTTATAATTTGTTACGAAATTAATCGTTATTTCGATGGAGTGGAAATTGGTTGGTACTATGTGTTTTCGAAAATATAAAAGTGAGAATTATGTATGAGTTTCAAAGTGAGATGATTGAAGTTTTCCTTTCTTTTTGTTGAACTTGTCAATGTGATGTCACTATGCCTAATGGAAAAAAGTAAGTGAATTCTTAGATGAAATGTAATATAAGGTTACTGTAATGGTTTTCAGTTTGACTATCTCAAAGTGACCAGGATTGTGGTTATTTAAAGAACTCCAAATATTTCTGATACAGCTATGATAATAAGTTCTTTTGACGTGACAACGTCTTATAAATTGTCTTGCCGGGTGACACTTCAAGAAACTGCGTTACGCTCCGCTCACGTTATGCGCTCACAATGAGAGCGAGTGAGAGGCACGCGTCCCTTCTACTCGGGCATGGTTAGCCCGCCTAAGAGCGAGAGAGACAGACATAAAAAGTGAAAGGCACGCGTCCCTTCCACTCGAGCACAGTTAGCCCGCCTAAGAGCGAGAGAGACAGAGCGAGAGAGATATTTTACCACTCAAAGTCGTTGTCACGTAAAACTTTCGCCCGTATACCGACTTTACAGGCAACCAATTTTTTTTCTTAAGGACACGAAAGAACGAAAGAAGAGTTTTCACAGAGTTGTTCCAAGCGACTACAATATGGGTAAACATCCATAGGCCACGGTGACCACTTTCCATCCGGTGGGCCGTGTACTTGTCTGCCACTTAAGTGGTTTTGAAGGCCTTCTCCTTATGAGCGACCAATATCATCAGGGATATCACTGGTTGCTGGGCCGATATCACTTCTTAATATCTGCCACACGAATTTATTAGGAGAATATCACTTGAAGATATCGGCCCGGCTTGTTAAGTAAGTTAACTTGACTGAAAGTTCTATGAAATGAAAATAACCCTTCCTTATTACTATATAAAATAAATCGAGTACCAATAGTAACGAAAGTGTCAGCCAATTATTGTTTACAAAGGGGTGGTATCAAATGTACCGGAAAATTGATATTATTTACAAAATAACTTATTTTAGATCGTAAACCGATGGTTACGCTCAAATGGTAATCGGTAAGGGTATTGGCAAATATTGTAATATAATTTTTAACTAGCTATAGCTAGTGGGTTTGCCTGAGTCAGACTTCGAGCTCATTCTCGTAACCTACAGAAAATGCTACCAAACTTTCCTCCTACAGAAAATCTTGCACCATAAACTCATTCTTGATTCTGTACCAAAGGTCTAATAATAATCAGTTGGGCTGTCTGCTTATCTGTCACCTAAGAGGTATAAAAAACCTCCATCATTTTGATGTCGTCTGTAATGCGTGGCGGTAGTGAGCGCTCGAGGTGGTCTTCGCCCAAAGATTCTGACTATGTCCTATGTCTCGTCTGTCAGTACGTGGTCTTCATTCGAGAACCTTTTGGCTTCAACGGCCATCTGTTCTTCTTGCTATATCCCCCGCCCACTGCCACTTCAGCAATGCAATCCTCTAAGCATACAACGTGGAGCTCATCGACGAACTCGACGTAGAGAACAACCTAGAACTAACGCTTAGTGAATTGCACTACACTCCTAGGCTGTGCTCTACGTCGAGTTTGTCGTAGAGCTCAACGCTGTATGTTTAGAGAATGGCATTGCTGCAGTTTAGCTAGCATCAGTTCTAGGTTCGGCTCGTCGTCGAGTTCGTAGACGATGTATGCTTAGAGAATTGCACTACAGCTTGCCAACTCAGTGGACTATATCGTCAACTTTCATTCGTCAACGCATCTTCTCGTATCTACGTCAACCATGGGAACAAATATGGTGGTCGTACTTCACCAGAAACCACACAGTTTTTACTCACATTTTGGAATTCCTCAAGTGAAGCTTACATAACTTGTTCCGTCACAGCCAAGAGTAACCTACAAACTAACAATATAAGTGCCAGTTCACACGTGCGCTCCCACGAGTCAATGTCTAGGGCGCGCGTGTGAACCCGCCTAACAATCACGTAACTTATGTCATGTACAGATAGCGAAAGGAAAAATGCTTTTACTCTGACCTAACTTAATTGTATTACACAATAGAAGAGCTTTTAAGTTGAGTTCAAGGTTTTTTTTTATTTATGGCACGTCAATTAGACTATACCTCGCCTGATGTTAAGCTGAAGACATAGTTTCATTATAGAGGGTCACCATTACAAACACGTAAAGTGTTACAATGGTGGCGCTCAGCTTGACGGTCTCATCAGATGCTTTTTAACGCCCCGCTTAAAGGACCCGGGACTGTACGAATGGTGAATTGTGCGTGTTATTTCACTTGTACCTACCGTGAAATGAAATAGGTTGGAGGGGAATATATTTGTATGTAGGTATGTAAAATAAATAATAAATTAGTTAGTACCCCTTATTGTAAGACATTCAAGTCGTAGTATCCCCAGGTCTCCCCGCATACTTGCATGCCATTTGGTTCAAGAACAGCTGGCTCATAGCTTGTGACAGACAGAACTGGATTATCGTGTAAATTATACGTTTTGGACAAATGACAGTTGATAATAACATACAATCCTAATGAATATTATGAACGTAATGTATTTTTTAATTTTTAAAATTAGTTTCAATCTAAATCGACGGGAAATAGTTGTTTATTTATTTAAATTATTCGTTTGTTTGTTTATGTTTGAACTACGAATATGACAACTGGAAAAAAAAAATTTAACAGAAAAATAAAAAATAAAACATTGTTTATTGTTGTTTTAAATTTGTTTGATTGCTGGTTTGTTTGTTTATTTTACAATTATTAGAGAACAGCTAAATAGATTACGGTAAATGTTACCACGCAAGTAACAGTACGTAAGTACTAGTGAAGAGTTCTCGCTGGTATAGTGTAAACAGTCAGCGATCAATTATTAAAATATGCATTTTATTTGTTTACCCAAAATGTTATATCAATTGTACGCTTCTTGATATAGATAAAATAGTCCATAGTTACTCGTTTACTCGCTGGGACACTGTTGACTAGTTTTATGACCCGCGACTCCTTAGTATAATTCTGAACTGGTTTCCACGTCTTACAAGGACATATTTCAAGTTTATACAACGATGCTTGCGTCACGATCAGAATTTACATCGAGAGACCAACTAACACTCATTTTTCTCTACAGTAAGAAGAAGAATACTATCACTCAACGCACTCGCACACTCGCCAACTCGTTTGTAGTTGCTAGTTTCACTCGCCAACTCGTTGTTAGTTTCACTCGTTACTCGTTCATCATCGGCAGTGTGACAATGCCTTAAAGCTACTTATGACTAAAATAACCTTATATCTAATAATGCGTAGTTACTGTATGTTGTGAACGAACCTTGGCGTGGCTTTCTTGTCTACTTTGTAGTGTATTGTGTGCGCACAATAAAGGTATGAGCACAGGTTTTACTACGAAGACCAGGGTCGAGACTTGTGCGCAGTGATAGCGACTACTGAGGTACTGGGTTCGAGTACCAGACAAAAAGGTTGTTTAGTATGAAAATCAAGTTGTTTTGTATAAGATGATTTATCTTTTGAAATTGTAATTGAAGAGCAATGTATATATTAATAATTTTAAGTTGAAATTATTTAGAGTAATCTAAATAATATTTCCATAAATCTTGGGAAAAGCTTATGCAATATTATGACATTTTTGTTTTCAGGGAATTATGTGAAATTAATAATAATGATTTGAGTATTTTTTCCCAAAATGTGAAAATTAGAATTATTAAATAAAAAAAAATAATTTCTTGATTTGATTCACACTAAAATATTTAAACAATTATAGCGTTGATAGGTTATTTTTTTTACCACGGCACACACCAATGACTTTGCCATGCTTTTCGAAGTTATGTGTGTATTTATCGCAGGTTCATAAGTGCCCGGGTAATGGCAATAGGCTCGCCACCTATTACATTGAGACCAAAACATAAACTGGCGAAATGTGGGTGCTAGCACCTCTGCCTACCCCTGCGGGGATAAAGGCGTGAGTTTTTGTTATGTTATGTTAAGATTTAGATGTCTTTTGACCTCATTTCTCTCTTCAGTTAGGGTCAAGATAAATGCCGGCAATTACACTACCATATTATTATAATGTGTGTTCGTTTTTATTTTAAAAAGTATACCGTTAGTAAAGGAAAGTGGGTATTCCAATGAGCTCTAATTACATTTGTACTTGCTTATCTCCTCAAGATCTGGTGATAAGACACCTCATAACACGTTTACTTATCGCAGTCGGTTAGAAATAACTTGTAATTACTATACTTTTCTTCAATTTGTATTTTTATTGAATTGTAATATTCTATTTGCTAATTCATTTTTAATCTATACCTATACGGAGACAGGATCTGTGGCGTGGCGGACGCAGGAGACACGGGTTCGATTTCCGCTCTGTGCAAATATCTGTATGCATGAATATGGCTATTTGCACTGGTCTCATTTAGCCAAACCACAAGAATCAATGTTACTGTAACTGTTAAATTTGACGGAAACCTTAACTTTAACAGGAAGGTGGTGCATCTAAGCTTTAGTCTCTCTAAATCTAGTAATTATTATTTTTCAGAAAAAAAATACTAAACATAGGTATACGTAAAGATCATGATGAGTTTATTGACCCCAATTAATTGCTTGATTATAAAACAATAGAGCAAAAACGATTGTCAGTGATTGAATAATTGTCTGTGTAGGAAAAAAAACGTATATAATCATTTCTCTGTAGACGGAAATTTGTAGTTTTGTGACGACTTTTAGGTAGCCTGCTGAGACAACTAGCTTATTAACAGGTTTGTTAATATAGTACTTGATGGAAGACGCAAAGGCCAAGTAATCGTAGCCCCCTGGGTAGCCAGACTGCCACCCAGGGGGTTTCATTCACGCTCAGTGCAAATATTTTCATGAATATGTATATTTGCATTAGTCTGGAGGTTTCTGTGTTTCATATAGTGTATTTTAAATATGTTTATCAGCATTTGAGATATGTTAATACAAGCTACTTAAGCTATGTCTACTGACATTTAGATGGTGCTATGTTAAATCAAATTTAGGTAGGAAGAAGTAAATGCTTCGACGAGATTTGATTTGATTTGTCAAAATTCTATTGCTATTCAGTGAAAATTTATGGTAGATTAAATAGAAGATACATATAAAAGTAAGTACACTTATTTACTTTAAATTATCATTCTCTGAGCCTATTCCCAACTCAGTTGGGGTCGATTTTCTAGTCGAACTAAAATGCGGTCGAATTTTAATATTTCCCGTGAAACGACTGCCATCGGCCCTCCACAACCAAATTGGAGATATCGAAGATCTGAAGTTAGGCTAGTCGGATTTTTGAGGGTTCCTATTACCCGTAAAAACTGGTATAGATGTTCGTATAGCAACCGGGAGCGACGGCTTAACGTGCTCTCGGCACGATTAGATCATACAAACAGCTATATTTATGCATACAAATATTTACACTGAGCGGGGAACGAACCCGCACCTCCTACGTAGCAGTCGCTTTCACTACCATACCACAGAAGCTTTTTGCTTTAAAATTAAACTAAATTTGATTAAAATCTCTATTTTAAATTTCAACCTACTTTTCAAACTGTTCATCAATTCTCAAATAAATAAAAAAAAAGCTTTATCAACCAATCCACCTTCTTAAACAAAACGTTGACCGTTAAAACATTAGCATCTAAAAAACTTAAACATATACACCCGGGGTTGTCTACCCTAAGGCGTGTACGGGGGTGAGTACCCTAAGGTCGTTATGCCACCTGCGCCCGCGCAGACCTTACATGCCGGCGCGTGCGCGGCAAAACACGTTATGTTAAGAAGAGATTTATTGATATACAGTTCATTCGATTCAATAATCAGGTTCTAGTTTTAAGGAAAAAAGTTTTGTAGTATGATAGTAAGGAATATATATAGGTAAAGGGTAAGCTCATTACCGTCAACCGGGTACTTTTTGATAGTAATTAACAGAAACAGCTTTTTAACACTTTTCTTGGGAATCGAACATGCGAGCTTTTGAGAGTCAAACTTGATAAATAAATAAATAATAATTATAATAAGTAAATATTCTAGGACAATCTACACAACGCCGCCTAGACCCATGGTAAGCATAGTTTAACTAGCTTGTGTTACGGGTTCTAGATAGCGGATAAACATAGTTAGATACTTTTTTTTAAATGAATACATATCATACATACGTACAAAAGTACAATAGGAGCTTTTTATTTTGATCGACTAATCTAATCAAAATCTTTTTCGGATTGTATACCTAAAAAATCTTTAATCATAGCTACCTACGCTAGTATAGGTGTAGGCACTAGTTGTAGACCGTTGACAGCACCTAGTTTAAAAAAAAGTTAGCACAATTTGTCTATACCAATTTCAGAGTACCACACATACATATTAACAAACTTGTATTGTTTGTCGGTATGCAAATAACAAACGTTTCCCACATAAATCGTGCACCTGTTGTAAAATGGAAATTTAAATTTTAAATGTGACAACCCTAGCTTGTGGGGGTCAGTTTAATTGTGATCGTTGACTTTTGTCTGTTGTATTCACTACATAACATAACATAAACTCACGCCTATATCCCCTATGGGGTAGGCAGAGGTGCTAGCACCCACATTTCGCTAGTTTATGCTTAGGTCCCAATGTAATAGGTGGAAAGCCTATTGCCATTAACCGGGCACTTATAAACCTGCGATAAATACACACATAACTTCGAAAAGCATCGAAAAGTCATTGATGTGTGCCATGAGAAAACCTGAGATCGAACCCGAGACCTCGTCTAAGCAATCCATTACCCATACCACTAGGCTATTTAATATTAAATACACTACCGATGTCTAAACCAATCAGAAGATATTAAGCCTATAGTTAGGTATACCTTATCAGAAGTTTCTAAAACCGATTAGATTGTTCAAATTCGATCAAGCAGGTACTTAGTTTTTGTGTATTGTTCGAATTAACAAATAAACAATTGACATTTACAGTTTTACTCGTAGAATTGTATGAATAGATAAAAAACAACGGGGCTTGACCGCATTCAGTACTTGACCTAAATTAACAGTTAGTTTTTAAAATCTCAACCTTTCGGTCAATTTAAACCGAGTCAACTAAGAACTGATAAATAAATGATTGACATAATCATAACATAACATAAACTTACGCCTATATCCCCGAAGGCAGAGGTGCTAGCACCCACATTTCGCCAGTTTAAGTTTAGAGTCTATTGCCATTAACCGGCCACTTATCAACCTGCGATAAATACACACATAACTTCGAATAGCGTCGAAAAGTCATTGGTGTGTGCCATGGTAAGACCTGGGATCGAACCCGAGACCTCTTCTCAGCAGTCCATTACCCATACCACTAGACTACCGCGGCATGCTACCAACATATTATTATAAAAAATACAGCTTTTTTATATACAGTCGGTTTATACACAATACGTTCATATTACAAATTAGTTTCCTTACTATCAATAATACCTTATATCATTTTAGCCCAATTTAGTTACCGGTAGTGTAGAATAGGGACCCCATCTTTTCTCATGGGGGTCGATGAAAGCGACTTGGAAACAGGGTTACTTTCAATCCATTCCATGGCAAAGTGTAGTGGCAGCTAACTAAATTTGGAAAAAAAATTGACCAGATTCCTTGCTTAGCCGCACAAGCAATACCAATTAACGTCTTGAAGAGTATCAGACGGTAGCTGTTTTAGATGTGATTTTTTTGTTGGAAAAGTCTTGGTCAGACTTGAAATCTTTCGTTTATTTGATTGCAATTCGTTATAACAGAACCAGAAATATAACTAAAACTTGCAAAAATATCGAGTGAAGCCACGAGTGTTAGTTAGTTGTATATAAAATTATACTTGAGCCCTGCAAAGGTAACCTTTACGTCATAATTACTTGTAATTTCTTTCGCGTGCCAGCCCTAGGTTCGATTACCAGCAGGTGACAAGCCACGTGCTCTCGTGATTTTTTGTAGCGCTAAATGTCATCGCTGGTCAACGGGTTCGATGATCGTTTGACGTTATTATTAATAGGAAAGTTGCTATTCCTGGTTTAACGTTGGTTAAATAATTCAAGTTCAGTTGAATTTATTTTAAGCATTTTTTTTAGTAAAATTGAGATTGAATATTGTGTAGAATTATTATATTTCGAAGTAATATTAATCAATCAAACCGCGGTATCTACCGGATATGGGTAATGGACTGCTGAGACGAGGTCTCGGGTTCGATCCCAGGTTTACCATGGCACACACCAATGACTTTTCGATGCTTTTTGAAGTTATGTGAGTATCGCAGGTTTATAATTGCCCGGTTAATGGCAACAGGCACGCCACCTATTACATTGGGACCTTAACATAAACTGGCAAAATGTAGGTGCTAGCACTTCTGTCTACCGTCTACTCCCACCTGTTCTGTTGAGTAGTTCTGTTGGCAGAACTACTGGTAATTTTTTTCCCATTAGTTCTGTGACTTATAAGACCACTTCGGGGATATAGCCGTGAGTTCATGTTATGTTATGTATATTATTAATATTATTATATTGTGTTGAATTATTATAATTAGTAGTAATATTAATCAGTGTAGTTAATAATTGTACGAAGGCATGACCATCATGCCGTCATGCAGTTATGATCCATATGCATGATTTTAATAAAAATCGTAATTATTTTCTTAATTTAGCTTCCATTTTTTTATATATATTTAATTCAGAATTTGGCAACACGAGTGTCGTCTGTAGTATTGCAAAACGTCCATAGGCCACAGTAACCATTTACCATCAGGTGGGCTGTATGCTTGTCTAACACCAAAATAGTGTAATTTTTTTTATTACTAATCAACCATCAACTTTCCTATCAAATAGAATATTCAATTGAAAAATCATCTCATCAATGTCTTCTAAAATCAAACCTATAACAACACAGCAGTCAACCACTGCACTATTAGGTAGATATACAACAAAGAAATAATCCCGAACGTCTGTTCTATCAATACAATATACATAATATCGTTACAAAATACATTACAAACACATGTTTCTAACGAAAATTCACTTTTTTATACAATCCAGCACGTGGATACACCAATTATAAGGGGTGAGCTCATTTCCGATGACAATGATATCAAACTATACATCCTGTATAATTTAGTAACAGGTTTTTAATTTTTTTTTTTTTTTTTTTTATCTATGGCACGTCAATTTGACTTCACCTCGCCTGATGTTAAGCTGAAGGCAAAGTCCCATGAAAGAGGGTCACCATTGCAAACACGTTCAGTGCTACAATGGTGGCGCTCAGCTTGACGATTTGAATAGATCCTTTATTCCTCTATGGTATAGATGTGTAATGTCGATAGATAATGATGGTAATGTAATTTAATTGGAATTTAATAGAAATTGCTTTATTTTAGGTGTATTAAGTAAATGGGTGTATGGGACCCATTTTTTATATATTTTCGATCCTTAAAGGCATTGTACTCCGCCTGATGGTAAGCTGGTATGTAGTCAAAGGAATAATTCTGTGCCTCCTGTGATAAGTGATACAAGTTTAAAATCAACATTTTACAGGAAGTGAAAAAGAAGGTTTAAAAAAATCTAGTTTCGGAACTAAGTAAGCTAGCATAAAATGCAGTACCTTATTTTGTTGGTAAAAACACTTACTTTTATCGTGCATATTTTTTTCTAAGGTAAATATTATATTTTTTAAAGAATTCATTAAAAACCTGCGAATTGTACCTTTTTTATTTTAAAAATGTTCAAAAATTACGTAATAAGAAATACAACTACAGTTAAATTATGTTGCACCTGTAAGTTCGTCTTGGTGAAAACTGATATACATCAAGTAAAACAATCGAATAACTAATCAGAATATGTCCCTAGCCCAATGTTGCTTAAACAAATCTTATTGATATTAACCTAAAGATTATATTTTTTTACTTTTCGTTCCCCTAAGTTTAAAATAAAACTGAATTGTATTAGTTTTCTAAAATATAGCTTTTTAAAAATATGTGATAAACGATACTTATCAAGTTATACCCCTCACTAAATACATATTATTTGTGAAAATAAATACAATATTCACAAAAATAATCAACTTTTATTAAACTTTGTATAAACAGTAATTAACTTAAGTTATGGCACGTTTTTACTAAACAATTACTAAAAAACAACTATTCATCGTCGATTTCTTCATAATTTTTGGACTTTTTGGTTTTCTTTTTAAAGATATCAATGACTTTTGTTTCTTTGCACAATAATACATCAAGTAAATGGGCTATAGTCGGCTTCTTTCGCCCAATGTACCGATTTAGTCTACTATATGCCATCCTTCGACATTGTTAGTAGTACGGATTTTTCCCTTTAAGCAACAGCAAACCTTTTCGAAATTTGTTTTCTTCAACCATTGGTTTTCGAAATAACTGTTGAATTTTTTTATATCATCACCAGGCGGATTCTTTTGCATTACGTACCTACTGTAACCCGCTTTGAAAATTTTGTTTTGGTAAGCGAGCTAGTCCTGCACATCTCGCTACGTGTCTCCTTTTCACGATTGTATTAATATTTAAAGTTTTTGCTTCCCTGTATAAGCATCTATTTAGGTGATAAAAACATCCTTTCACGCTTATTTCTGGATAGACTTTTTGAACGGCTTTCATTGCTGCCGATTCCAAATCCATAGTAATTTTTTTGGCCGCCATGTAGGAAATTTTACTTTTAATAATCTGTATTATTATTATTAAAAGTAAAATAAGTTGTTTTTTCTCCTTTCAACCCAAAAACCCCGTTTCATGCCTTAAAATAATATGTTAAATTTGAATGAATGTTCAAAAAAAGACGGCAATTACAACCGTAATATATTGTACTCTCTTTCTTCTGCATATCAATGACATGCTGTCCACCGGCAGCATCCACTGCTATGCAGACGATAGCACTGTACACGGGAGCTACCACGGACATTCTGCGGTCAAGCAGTCCGATATAGCGGAAAAGAGGCGACTTCTTGTCACTGGGCTTGACCGGATTCTCAATCACGTTTCCCAATAGGGATCTGAGAACCTGGTCGAGTTCAATGCCAAGAAGACGCAGGCATGCGCGTTTTCAGCAAAGACATCTCCTTTCCTTCCTCCTCCCACTCTTCAGAGCACACCACTGCCATTACAGGATAACCTCAATATACTCGGTATGGACGTGCGCTGCAAACTGAACAACAAGAACTATATCGAGAGCATCATCAAAACAGCTTCGCGTAAACTCGGAGTCCTGAACAGAGTGAGACGTTTTTTCACGCCGGAGCAGCGGTGTCTTCTTTATAAGACACAAATTCGCTCCTGCGTGGAATACTGCTCGCATCTCTGGGATGGCTCCGCAAAGTACTTATTAGATGCTCTCGACAGGTTGCAGCGACGTGCGGTCCGCATTATTGGGAGTCCTGAGGTCACAAAGTCCCTCGAGCCTTTGCAGATGCGTAGAGATGTTGCGTCCTTGGCAGTATTTTACCGTCTCTACCATGGTGAATGTTCTGATGAGCTCTTCCAATTAATCCCACCCTCCCCTTTCCTATACTTAGGTGTCACTCGCATACGGTACAGTATATTCTATCAAGAACCAAGCGGTTCGGTGAGTCTTTTCTCTGCCGTACTATTAAGTCCTGGAATTCCTTGCCGGCGGACGTGTTTCCTTCTTCCTACAGTCCCGGGTCCTTTAAGCGAGGCGTGAAAAAGCATCTGATGAGGCCGTCAAGCTGAGCGCCACCATTGTAGCACTGAACGTGTTTGCAATGTTGACCCTCTTTCATGGGACTTTGCCTTCAGCTTAACATCAGGCGAGGTGAAGTCAAATTGACGTGCCATAGATAAAAAAAAAACACCAAAAAATCATGAATAATTAGCCCTAAAACCGTCTGTAAGGATATTACGGTTTTCTTTGCCGTTTCAGAGAAAATTGAATTTTTCATACTTTCTCCATACAAAGTTTTCGTAAAAAAATTCTAATTAATTGATTTATGGACTGATTTGACCCAGAAGTCATTTTTGTATACAGTAATAACTAATGAAACCAATATCCGCCCAAAAACCGACACTTAAAAATTTTAATCCCTAAGTCTATGAGAGCCGATTTTCGGCCCACCGTGCGCCACTCTCCTCATGTTCGCACTTGTATCAATTATCACATTTTGTGCTTCATATTTTTTTAAAGATTTGGTTCGATGTTTTGGTATAAGTCAAATTGTAATCAATTATTTACACATACAAATTGATTTGTGTAGATTAATTTAAGTCGATATGTATCAGTTATCACAAATAAGCCATATATTTAGAATCGGATTATTTGGTACTTGTCGAATTGTACCCAATGAATATTGAGAAAAAATTGTTCAAAATGATACTACTCTAAACATATCAATATTCACGTGATCAATCAAAAAAAAAATTAATGTGAATATTATTATAATCGCACTTACACTACAAAGCACGAAAATAAATATGTGAAGTGATTACATAAAGGGGTTACAACTTTAAATATATCTATATTCACAATTTATTTGTCAAAGTTCAAGTAGTTATATTCATTTGCACAAAATTATCTCCGAAACTAAAGCAGATACAAGAACGTGAGTTAGACCCAAAAAACCGTATTTTTTTTCTGATAAATAGTATGTAAAAATCACAAAAAGGGTACAACTAAATTTAAATCACTTATCACAGGAGGCACAGAATTGGTCTCGAATCGCCATCCGTTTTAGTCGGTTCAAGACCGATTATTATGAAGGTATTTAATTGCGCAAGGTGAGATTATAGACAACATCCCTCGCATCCCGGGAAACCCGGACATCTTTTTTATTTATTTATTCATTTCACACTTTTTTTATTTATTTATCTATTAATTTCCTTCGGGTCCGGAAGGGAGAGAGGGGTATCCGAGGGTATGATATCGACTAGTCCTAATTTCCTTTGCCGACTGGTAAATTAAATCTGTTTCCGAATAAGTCGGTTCCCATTCCGTCATCGCATCCCACAGGAATATATTCCTGGATGAAGTATCTAGTGTACTAGGTAGATATATATTGGAACAAAAATTATATTTTGACAAATACCTATGGATGTTTGTATGAATGTGAAAAGGGAAGTCTATAGCGTGTCATAAATTTGTACTACTAGAAGCTACCTAGGATAATAAATAAAAAAAAAAAACAACTATATTGGTATGTTAATGTTCAAGAAACTAGGAAATACACCGATCATCAGTTACTTGCACTAAACACAAACATATCAAAACAGTTAGATATGAAAATACTTAAACAATATTCAACCTTATGTCGTACAAAACAGAATCTATGAAACAATTTCTTAAACTAGCTCTAAAAGTTTGTATTTGTGTGCAGCTGTTTAAATCAATTTCTAAGCTAAAATATACCTTAATTGTATGACAAGAAGGGCGTTAGTATATTTTTATGAACTGCTTTCTTAAAGTTGGTTTCTCACCAGCTGATAGGAAATGCATTATTTTTTTTCTTAACACTAAACTATTAGGGGTGTGTTTTTGTGAACGTAACGGAAGACTAGGGTTGACACCTGTCGTTGCTTAGGGTTAAACGACCCCTAGAGGTTAAAGAACAGTGATAAGTACTTTTAATTGGTCAAGTGGCAGTTGTTAGACATGTTTAAAACTACTAAGGTTTAGTAGTAAAGTGGAACGGCTGTGAGTAGGACTCTAGGTTTGGTTTTCGGGTTGGGTAGGAAGTTTTTGAGATTAATGGCTTAAGAAATATAGTATCAAAACCGTGGTAGTCTATTGTTGAGACGAGGTCTCGGGTTCGATCCCATGTTTTACCATGGCCCACACCAATGAATTTTCGATGCCTTTCGAAGTTATGTGTGTATTTATATCAGGTTTATAAGTGCACGGTTAATGGCAATAGGTACGCCACCTATTACATTGGGACCTAAACATAAACTGGCGAAATGTGGATGCTAGCAACTCTACCTAACCCTTCTGCCATCTGACCTCCACAACCAATGATCCAATGACCAATGGCGAGATCGAAGTTCCTAGTTAGACTTGTTGGACTTTTGAGGGCTCCAACTACCCATAACGACTTCCATAGATGTTAGTATGGCAACCGGGACCGACGGCTTAACGAGCTCTTCGAGGCACGACCAGACTAGTGCAAACAGTCATTGTATACAACTTTTTGCACTGAGCGGGGATCGAACTCGCGTCGTAGCAGTCGCGTGCACTACCACCACAGCACGGAGGCTGTATTTCAAATCACACTATGAAAGTAAAGTAAAATAATAATAATATTACTTGGTAGGGCCCCTATACTCTACGTAGGTACAATCGCCGGTGCTAACAGCAGTTTTCAATAAATTACAGTCATTGTCGAAATACAGTTACCATCCAACCCGACTTGTATTCTTTGGAAACAAGTTTAAGGGATAGACGCTATTACGAAGTTTTAAAGCTTTAAAATATACTGTATTATATCGTTTTTTTTATTTAGAATACGTCAACTTGACTTCACCCCGCCTGATGGTAAGCTGAAGGCAAAGTGTCAGGAAAGAGGGTCACCATTACAAAAACGTGTATTGTTACAATGGTGGCCTAATTTTGACGGCCTCATCAGATGCTTTTTCACGCCCCGCTTAAAGGACCCGGGACTGTAGGAAGAATTCCAAGACTTAATGGTGCGGTAGAGGAAAGACTTACCGAACCGTTTAGCACTTGATGGAATTATTCGAACTCGTGAACTAAAGAAATTATATTTTTTAAATCAAATATTTTTAAGAAAATTTCGCCTTAGCATTCATTAACTAATATATATGTCACGATTTTTTAATTTCCATGTCACAATGTTAGTTACCTGTACTCTCCAAAACGGCTATAGGTACTGATGTTTACCAAATTTTATATGCATATTTAGTAGGTCTGTGAATCGGCTACTATCTATTTTCCATACCCCTAAGTGATAAAGGTTGTTCACCCTTAAAATATTTTTTTTAAATTTTTTGACGAAAATTAATTTTTTTAATTTTTTTTTATTTATCTGGAAACTAGAAATGATTTATAAGGCCAAACAACGTTTGCCGGGTCAGCTAGTATTAGTAAATAAAAATTCAAGAATAAAAAAAATTGTGACTTATTTTAAGGGGTTAACTTTTTCAAGAATAAACGATTTAGTGACCTATTAAGGGGTTTCAAAGCCATAACTATAAAAAATATGCATTTAGGAATAAACTACATATCGAAAAACTTATAAAATCTAAAATCACCGAAGCTTAACAGCTATAATAAAAGAAAGTTGCCTGGGGTGTGTTTGTCTGCCTAGTGCCTACACAATCTAGGTCGACTGGGCCGGTCTAGCCCCAGGGCAACCTCATCTTTACGACGGTATAGAACATCTGAGGCTGTATCTGGATTGCTAAGTAAACATTAGGTCATTTTGTTTTACAAAATTTTGTACAAAACCGAATTTGAATTAAATTTTGATTTTTCGGTTTATATTTAATTGAATAATAATTGAATACTTATTGATTGATTATATATATTATTGTATTGTACATTGATACCTATACTAATGTTACAGTATGTAATGTAATGGCCGGTTACACTTTTTGAAAACTGCATCGAAACTTAAAAACATAACATAAACTCATGGCTATAACCCCGAAGGGGTAGACAGAGGTGCTAGCACCCATATTTCGCTAGTTTATGTTTAGGCCACCACCTATTGCCATTAACCGGGCACTTATAATAAACCAGCGATAAATACACACATAACTTCGAAAAGCATCAAAAAATTCATTGATATGTGCCATTGTAAAGCCTGGGATTGAACCCGAGACCTCCTCTCAACAGTCCATTATCCAAACCACTAGGCTACCGCAGTACCTATACAAGATTATATAATTAATTAAAAAAAACTATATCTTTCTGCACACCTCGTCACGGATAGATTTTGGATTGGCGGAGGTCTCGTAGAGACCGCACCTGCGTGACCTCCCCCAATCTCTTCATGTTCAATTACTTATAATTTACTAATCAGAAGTGTAACGGTTATTTCACATACTACTACGGATTGAACCGACTACTAGACTTTTAACCACATAAACCGCAACTAAAGAGTAGGTACATAAATAAAAGTACACAGTAACTAAAACCTACAACCAATAAGCTACAACAGGAAATCGAATCCCAACACGGGCAAATAGGAGCAATCTTTTTTAATAAGAAACTACAGCTGCTACCACAAGTACCACAAACCACTTCCGCAGACGACCCTCAGATGACCACCAGACGGAATGACCATCAGTAATGTGCTACTGGTACTACTGTGTTCTGTTACCTATAATATTCACGCAAGTTCTGCGTACAACTTTAACTCTTACTGTAACTTAGGTATAAGAACCTATTTTAATATTAAAAAGGTACGCGATATGATTTTCTTTACCATACTACGCCATGTGGTTTTTCTAAGCGACTTATATGGGGTTATTCTTTTTTTATACCACTTAGGTGGCAGACAAGCACATGACCCATCTGATGGAAAACGGTCAACGTGGCCTATGGATGTTTGCAACACCAGGAGCGTTACACTTGCTGCTTACCCTGTAGAAACCTTCTAATGCCCTTCTTGAAGAACCCCATATTGTAGTCGCTCGGGAAAACCACGGCAGGGAGTTCCTTCCACAGCTTGAGCGTGCGCGGGATGAAACTCCTTTCATACTGCACTTCAATAAGGGTTTATAAAGGGTCGGCAATACGAATGTGACGCCCCTGGTGTTGCAAACGTCCATAGGCCACGGTAACCACTTTCCATCAGATTGGCCGCGTGCTTCTGCCACCTAAGTATAAAAAATGGTGAAAGTAGTTTTCAAATTGGTTTAGTATTTTCGTAGACAATACAAACAAACAATCAAATCTCTACTCTTTATATTATTATTATAGATTACTATTTGTATTTTTTGCTAACAGTAGTTATTATTAACAATCGAAATATCGAAAACTAATATTGTGTCTAGATGGTAACGGCAGTAGCGATTACAAATTAGTGACGCGACCACGTCGAGATGTTACTTCATATTTTTTATCGATGTTTTGGATCAATTATGTTATTTGAGTCATCGTTGAATGATTATGTATTTAGTATTGATCGAGGTGAAGTAAATAATATGCTTCAGTAATTTTATAGTGTAGACTGTTAGAAATATTAATTGATTTGAATAATCTGATGTGTAAATAGATGTATTGTAGTGATTATTTTTTAATTGTGATACTGTCAATACAGTAATGCGGTAAAAGTAAACTCCCTTATTCTCTAAATTATACTTTTAACTAAATATTCTCTCGTACTCATATTCTGGTCTCCTTATAAACTACATTGCTTGTATTGAGAGTAGGTTTACATAATTGGCTATGTTCAACAATATTGTTCCAATAGATTTAAATTACGCGAGCCTTATTGAGATTTTGAGAATTTCAATAAATCTGTTCTTATAGATTTTTTAAATTATTCTCATAAACATAACTTAACTTCAAAAATAATAGAAATACCATGAAGATCTTCTTAGTAACGTACTTAAAACATAAATAACCTATATATCGATATCAGTTTTCGCATCACTAGTGTTAACCGCACAATTAATGCATTTGAGCGAGTTCAGAAGCGTTTCTTATACCATCTAACTTACCACCATCATAACGCTAAGACTCTAGCTTCATACAAAAAACGCTTAAAGCATTTCAATCTGCATAGTCTCAAAGATCGAAGAAAACTATTAGATCTAATGTTTCTGTACAAGGTGGCGAGGGGAGTCCATGATTGCCCGTCTCTTCTTGAAAATATTACATTTAGTATCCCCAAGAAACTTCCGCGTGAATCACGATTCCATTTATTTGTTCCCAAAAAAGCAAGAAGCAATCTAGGACTCCATTCGCCTATGAACCGGCTCCAACACACATACAACAATGTTTCGAAGGGGCGCGCTTTGGATATCTTTGGACAATCCTTGGCAAAATTTAGATACTTGATTTTAAACCCATCCCACAACTACTAGTTTTTTTTTTTTTTTAGGTACTTATATTAGTCTCAGTAATCTTAATTTCCACAATTTCGGTTTCTATGTTAAACAGATAATTTTTATGTAATTACTTTGACCAATTGTATTCTTGCTTCTCAATGCATGCCGTGGCAGCTTGTAATTGAGGTAGCACCAAACAAATGTAAATTAGACTTAAGGTAAAATGTAATGTGCTGGTGTATACCTTGTAAGCTGCTCTTAATAAATAAAAAAAAAAAAAAAAAAAAAAATTAGCGGTCTGTTTACCATTTCGATCTATTATTTGTTTCTATTTTACAAATAAATCCCACCGGCGGAGTAAACCAGGTGGTACGTAGTCAAAATTGTATTCCGGGTTCATTACACCGCGGCTTATGAGGAAGCTGGAAAGTATTGTTGGAGACTTTGACTATACATCTACTATATAGACACAGTATTGTTAACATACGTCTGATACTCTCCAAGACGTTAATTGGTAGTGCTAGTGCGGCTGAGCAAGTAATTATTTTCCTTGCGATTTACACCGCATAGCAAGGAATCGAGTCAATTTTTATTTACAAATTTATTTAGTTGCTACATTTTCGGTTAGGAATATATTTTCGACATAATTACCTATTTCGTTACAAAATGCTCAATTGGTGGCAATAGACTCGCCTCCTATCACGTGGGACCGAAAATCATAGTTAATATATATAATACTAGCTGTTGCCCGCGGCTCCGCACGCGTGGATGTAGATTATCGCGTTGTACGACTCTACTCGATTCACTACTTGCCTCTCTATACTACTTTTCCTTGCTGTCATGACAACGGAAATTGTTGGCGATATTAGCGCCAATCTATAGAAATTTACCGGATTAATTGAGATTTATGATTATTACTCCGCTCCCTTGTATGGTAGCGTGATGATATACAGCCTAAGTAACTCCTAGATATTGTAGCCTTTTAGAGGTGAAAGAATTGTTTAAATCGGCCCAGTACTTTTTGAGCCTATTCATTACAAACATACAAACATACAAAAATAGGTACAAATCTTTCCTCTTTATAATATTAGTATAGATTGATTAAACTATCAATGTGTGAATATTACGGAATGTATACAGGGTGTACACTTCCGAAACCGAAGCCTTCTGTTACACAACATATTAGTATGAAAAAAAAATACGATTTGGTATTTTTTTTCACACAACTTCGATGTTTAAGCTTTGATATCTTAAGCCGCAACTTAATCTAGAAAAGCCGACCCCAACTGAGTTGGTAATAGGCTCTAAAAATGATGATGATGATGATTTTGTTCTAAAAGGTAACGCAGCGGTAACGTACCCTATGGTTTATTTGCTAGAGAACCCGGAGTCCATTAGGAAGTTCATTGTGTATGGTGACAGCATATATCACTGTCACTAAAATATAAGGGAGGGTGTATAGACAATGTACTAATAAATAAATAAATAAAACAGTACAGCTCCCAAACGAAACAATAAAGATCAATGATCAATCGATCTACATAGAACATTTTACCGTCGCACGCGCACTCATTGTAACGTCTTCGCGCGCCGGATGTTCCGCCATTGCTCGCTCGACCGTTCCAAATTCAAAACGGAGCCGTTTCCGGTGTGACGTCAGCGCCGCCATTTTGCCGTCGGCGTCTGCGCACCTCTGACTATTGTCGGTTTCATGGGAAATGGGGGCATGTAAAATTTTGTTTCCCGTAGGAAATTATTTGAGGAGTTTAGTTTTGTTTGTGGGGCTTTTTTGATGACGAGTTGATTATTGTTGTTCTATTTTGTTCTTTTTGTTAATTGGAAATAACGATTTGATGATAAATTATATTTTTATATGATCTTGAAGTCAAGAAGAGTCGTGATACCTCGTTAGTATTGAAACTAGGGACAGATAGACAACAGTGTATGTATCACTACATAGTATAAAACAAAGTCACGTTCTCTGTCCCTATGTCCCTTTGTACGCTTAAATCTTTTAAACTACGCAACGCATTTTGATGCGGTTTTTTTTAAATAGATAGAATGGTTAAAGGTTTATATATATATAATATTATGATACGACCAACAGGTGCGGAGCAGGAATGAAAAATGTTGCAAAAACGGGGTGACGCAGCCGAAGTTGCGCGGGTCAGCTTGTATATAGGTACTCGTATTAAATGATAAACAACGTTACACATAGCAATGACGTCATTTAAACTACTCGTATTGTTATAAAGAGGATAGATTTGTATTTTGTATGTAACGAAAAACTCGAAAACTACCGGACCGATTTAAATATGTTTTCATCATTGGTAAGCTACAATATCATTAAGTAATATAGGCCCATTATATTCTGACATTCCCACGTTATCAGGACTTACGCGAGTGAAACCACTGTGTGATCCTAGTTGATTATACGTGTTCAATCCATATTATGAATATGAAAGTATAATAGAATTTTCTGTAGTTTTTTTTTTAACTTCATTAATTAGATATGTTTTAGCAGTATAAGCTTACAGTATACACCAAAACGCGTGTATGCTATATCGAAGCGGTTCGGTGAGTCTTTTCTCTGCCGCACCATTAAGTCCTGGAATTCTTTACCGGCGCACGTGTTTCATTCTTCCTACAATCCCGGGTCCATTAAGCGGGGCGTGAAAAAGCATCTGATGAGGCCGTCAAGCTGAGCGCCACCATTGTAGCACTGAACGTGTTTGCAAAGGTGACTCTCTTTCATGAGACTTTGCCTTCAGCTTAACATCAGGCGAGGTGAAGTCAAATTGAACAAAAATAAAATAAATAAAAATTTAAAAAATGATAATATAAAATGAGATAATCGTAAAAAGAATAAGAAAAACGATAAAACAGCGGAGACAATCGCAACCTTCGCACAGTGAACTAAACTTGACCTCAAGTTTGAGTGAGGTTGCTGGCAACCTTACAACCAAATCACAACGGTCACAGGTTGCCGATGAGCTGGAAAATATTTGTTAATTCAAGGTTCTACATTAATAAATAATTATAAAGTTAATACACTAATTAGATTATCTATTTATTAACACGCTTCTATTGACTTCAGTTGTAAGTTACTACCATGCCTCTGGGGCATGGTGATGGTGTATTTGACTGCTACGTATAGGGTGTGAATTGACTCTTCCCAGTGGGAGAAGAGGGGAAATGGATGGAGAGGCTCACACGCGAAGCGGGTGGATCATCCTGGTCTCCGTTGTCCCCACGAAGAAATAATAATGGGGCGCGAGTTTGATTCCCATTCAGTGCAAATATATGCCTATTTGAATCGATATCGGTGTCTTGAAGAGCACCGGTTGTCATACAAACATCTATAGCATACTTACTACAGATAACACGCACAGTTAATATATTATAGTAAGTGAATTATATTGTCGAAGGATTATAGACCTTAAGATGTCCAGACACTTTTGGAGCTCACTGTATCAGATCGCAAAAAAAAACATTACCAAGTTATGAATGTAACAAAAAGTTGCACGTTTTTAGTGATCCATTAGTGATTTTTCTTGATACTTATTTGAGTTTTAATCTAGTAGTAGGTACACATGACACGACAAAAGATTTAAGTATACATATTCTAGTCAACTGATTCAACTGAGTCAACAATTATTAGATTTAAGCAATAAATGATTTTGATTTTACATATTTATTGTTTTGTTGTACTGTGTTGTATTGTGTTGTACTGTAAAGATTTTGTGACTTTGTGTTGTCAGTGGAAAGACCGAGAAACCCTTCTTTGTCTTCTACACTGACAGCACAGAGACTCTCTTAACCTTCTCTCCCCCTTCCCCCCTTATCTATATGATCGGCAGCACGATTACGACGCCCCTGGTGTTGCAAACGTTCATAGGCCACGGTAACTACTTTCCATCAGGTGGGCTGTTCTTATCTGCCACCTAGGTGGAATAAAAAAAATATACCTGTTCTATTCTGCCGTCTATATCTAATGCAGTACATACGTAATAGTCATTGTTACTTTGACATATATTTTTCGGTTATAACTACACAAAAACAAAAAAATCAATAAAAACTCATGGCTTTTTAAAATCAGTAATTATAAAGTAAAAAGAAAATCTTGTCTAAAATCTAAGTTTAGCCCTAATAGAGTCAGGGTTATGCCCTACTCCGAATTAACGATTGACCTTAATAATAATTAACGAGAAAAAATATGACCATCATAGAACATCCCTGTAATATCGACAAAAAATTAGAGGTCAGTTGACTAACAGTTTTTTTGTCGATATAATTTGACGACAAGGTTACAGCCTTAACGTTTTGTGCAATCGTGCCCTGAACTAGCTCATAGTAAATGTTTTGTTCGTTTATTTAATATATTAGAAATAAGAGTAAAGGGTTTCTTTGTTTACTTCATAATAAACTTGTTATTCTTATTCTTTATTATCTTCGTGAACTTCTGATTCCGTTACCGCTGCTCCATAAAAATCTTCCATAGAGTTCAAATTTGGAATTGATCCAGTTGCCTTCGACTTATGCGCTTACCAACATATTTCGCGATTCATTTTCATTGTAATATATAGATTGCAGAAATTTATACCTACATACATTTTCTTGTTTCATACAACCCTTCGTTTTCACCAAGTTTGTAGATTTGTTAATAACTTGTAGAAGAGCTAACAGAACACAATTTCTTGTTGTATTGAGATTTTCTCAAACAAGTCTAAAAAACATTTGCGTTCACACACACTACAATAGATAAAAATTTAAAATTATTTATTTTAGCGCTTTTTATGTTACTTTTTGGTTAAATTAGCCTTAGGCTGCCAAAGCCCACATTTCTGTTAAAATCATAACCCTCTTTCGGTTTTGCCGTAGTCGGATAAAAAATAATTTATTTTAATATTGATAAATGATGATAAACCTCACTTAATCTGCTTAGACTGTAATTTAAGCTAGCATAATAATTAACATCCAAAAATATAACCAATCTTCAATTACCATACAACTGTGTCATTCAAAAATCAGTCTTATTCCGTTGACTTTAAGTTGTTAACTATTTACATTATTTGATTTAGTATGTAATTACTATTCAGTGTAATCACAGCGCAATGCCAACAAATATTTAATTTACGACTTGTATGGAGTTCGATGCTCTTATTGGTTTATTCAACGATGTAATTGTACTTATATACACGTATGTAAATCCCTGATGAGATAGGCAGAGGTGTATTAACACCCAGATTTCGTCAACTATGATTTTTGAAGCATGTGTGACGTGGCAGTAGTTATAAAACGCGACTGCTACACATGAGGCGAGGCTGCCATACCTGCTCAGTGCAAATATTTGTTTGCATGAATATGGCTAACCGCGGTATCCTAGTGGTATGGGTAATGGACGAGGTCTCGGGTTTGATCCCAGGTTTTACCATGGCACACACCAATGACTTTTCAAAGTTATGTGTGTATTTATCGCCGATTTATAAGTGCCCGCTTAATGGCAATAGGCTAGTATTATATACCTATTACATTGGAACCTAAACATAAAGCACTCTGCCTACCCCATCGGGGATATAGGCGTGAGTTTATGATAAGTATGATATGGTTATTTGCAGCCAAGCCATCGGTCCCGGTTGTTACACGAACATCTATGGCAGTCGTTACGAATACTTGTAACTTTATAAAATCCATTAGCTGGTCTAACTGCAGTACTTCGATACCGCCTATGCATAGGTTGTAGTTGTCAGATAGCAGTCGCTACATAAAAAATGTCGGAGTTCAACCACGATGCATTTAGACTGGAAAAAGCGAACCCCAGTCTCACTGGTGAAGACGAATGTCAATTCCATACATTAATCAATCTATTCTATTCCATTGTACAAACCGCTAGCAACTTATCTACCCTCTGGCATGTAATGACCTTTTTAGACTTAGCGAAATGTACTATCTCCAATTAAAAGACGTATTTTATAGTGCGTAAGTTCGCATGCGCACCTGTTCTGATCTGACACGACAAATACGGTATTAAGTTTAATATGTTGCAATTAGATTAGGATTCTTTAAAAACATATATTAATAACACATATATGCGAGTCTTTAAACCTCAGGTAGACAGAGATCAATCAACCAATTCAAAATTCAAAAATATATTTTTTCTTATTTTTTTTTTATACCACTTAGGTGGCAGACAAGCACACGGCCCGCCTGATGGGAAGCGGTCACCGTGGCCTATGGACGTTTGCAACACCAGAGGCGCCACCATTAAACGGAACTTACAAAACATCAATATCAACAATGTTTTATAAGTTAGTGAGCAAATGAATCACCACCGCCGGTTCGAAACGCAGCGCTGAGAAGACTCCGGCAAGAAACTCAGCGGGCTTTTTTTTCTTCTTTTTTTTTTAGTTTGAAAGCACACGGTCGTCGTCGTTCCCATAAACAAGATGACCAAAATACCACAGACCTACGGAAATTTTAGCTCGTCATATAGCGTTTTTTATACCACTTAGGTAGCAGACAAACACACGGCCCACCTGATGGGAACCTATGGACGTTTGCAACACCTGAGGCGTCACACACGTGCTGCCTACCCTGTAGAAACATCCTAATGCCCTTCTTGAAGAACCCTATCATCGTATTGTAGTCGCTTGGGAAAACCACGGCAGGGAGTTCATTCCACAGCTTGAGCGTGCGCGGGATGAAACTCCTTTTATACCCTTTATAATCTACCTTTTTACAGTTATAAGAAGCTAGAACTACCCTTGCACTTGACTAGCCATTTATTCTAGTTAACGGCAATCTACACACGACATTTCAAAGTAGCACATATAATATTCGCTGTCTCACTCACGGTACGAACGATACGCTTTACTGAGAACAGAGATGAATGCATGTGTTCTACTTTACGCTCTATAACTATAACACTAGTTTTTTATGACTAGTATTGAAAAAGTAAATACTTAGTATCAGAAATGTCTTACTTTGAGACATTTCTAATACTAAGTATTCGTAAAGTCTTTACAGCACATCGTCTGTTAAAAGAGAGAGAGTTCGGTTTAAATCGTCTTTTTTTGAATTTAGAACGCTCTCGTGTACTGCGTATTGAACATTATTAGCATCTGTAGTTAATTTGTTTAGGTACTTAAATAAACATAAACAATTTTAGCGTGTCTTTTTAAAATATTTTGTTTATAAACTCTGTATAAATATTTTTATGCTTAGAAGCGCATTTTAAAGACTAAAAACCTGTATCGAACCACTAGTAAGTCAGCCAGCTAGTCTAGTTTATTTATTGAACAAGTGTTTTCGTGATAAGTTGCAAATTGTTTACCTTTATTTAAGTAGGTACCTAAATAAATGGAGCAAATGTCATCAATGTCATCATAATCATCATCTTAGCGTTGGTTAAGGAGCCCAGAGTTTGCTTTCCCTTTAAATTTCTCCTAGTTACTGTTGATTTTATAGGTATAATGTTCATCTGACTCCCGAACTCCGAACAAAACCTGCGCTGGAATCTCGTCCATCAGTCCACAATATACTTGCTTGCAGGTGAAGTAGGCTCTACCCCTGAGATCTTGATGGGCTCCCATCACCAATCTAAGATCATCAGATCTGAGGTATCTACACGACGAGTGATTAAACATGACCGGTCTTCATTTAGCCAAAGAAATTTCTTAGTCCCACATAATACAATACCAAAAATGTTCGATATTTCATATTCTAACCAGTTTTACGCCGCGTAACGTAATCAGACATTCGCCGCGTAACATGTTGTATTACGCCGACATTTTTGCGTAATTCTTTTTATTTTTCACTATTCCCTTTTTTAAATTAAAAAAGTGTATGTTACGAAGGGTAGAAAGTACTAACACCTGTATATTTTTTTACTTATCACGTTTACGTAGCGTCTACCGAGCGTGATGATATACATCCCTACAGAGGGACGGCAGTGAACCATGACTGGACTTGCATGTGAAGGTATGAAGACGAAAGTTGAAATAATAATAGTTATAACTTGAGACTACGTTTTTATATAACAGGGAATAAGTTTAATTAATGTTTTAATGTGATAGGATCCAATGGTCTATTGGTAGGTAAAGACTTGCTGGTGATATTGTCATAGTCTACTCCGGAAAATACTTAGAAGACGGTAATATATTATAATATAGGGTGAGATCGGATCGGCTGCTCCATTTTAATACGATTTAATTTTTGTAATCGAAAACTTACATAAAATAATGTCGTACCAATATTTTTCTAGGAATAATATAAATTAAATACATATATATATGCTCACGCCCGTAACCCCCGAAGGAGTAGGCACAGGTGTTTTAAACACCCACATTTCTCTAACTATGATTTTCGGTCCCACGTAATACTCGTAAGGGGCGAGCCTACTGCTGCAAATCGGGCAATTGTATCTAGGAATATTCGTCATCATCCCTACGTTAATCCCGATCGCATCCGAAGCGGCCGCAGCACTTTGGGAACCGTAAACCACTTTTTTCTAGTCCAATCTATACAGAACAAAAGATTTTTGAATTTTGTTTTTTTTTAATTGCGCGTAAAATGGTGGAAATATATTACAAGAAAATATATTTTGATGGAATCCGCCATCTTTTCGAGAGTTACTACTGTAGCGAGTTGAGAGAAAATAGGTAACTTAGCAATTATACTAGGGTTCATAACATAACATAAACTCACGCCTATATCCTCGAAGGGGTAGGCAGAGGTGCCAGAACCCACATTTCACCAGTTTATGTTTAAGTCCCAATGTAATAGGTGGCGAGCCTATTGCCATTAACACGGGCACTTATAAACCTGCGATAAATACACACATAACTTCGAAAAGGATCTAAAAGTCATTGGTGTGTGTCATGGTAAAACCCGGGCTCCAAATCGAGACTTCGTCTCAGCAGTCCATTACCCATACCACTAGGCTACCGCAGTAACGAGAGCGGTTCAACAAGAAAAATCTCAAGAGCATAAGCAATCTTCCAAAATATCCTCCAATAAGATTTACCAACTCATTTGGTTGGTATTCAGTCTTGCTACTAAATGGTACAACTTCAATATCTTCCGTCAAGCGACTACCACTTGACCTGTCTACCTAGACAACTCTTTACATGCAAACTGCAATCCTGTTCACATCTGCATCTGCAAAGCATCTAATGATGCCGTCAAGCTGAGCGCCACCATTGTAGTACTGAACGTGTTTGCAATGGTGGCCCTCTCTCATGCGACTTTGCCTTCAGCTTAACATCAGGCGAGGTGAGGTCAAATTAACGTGCCATGAATGAAATAAAAAAAAAACATCAACTAAAAGATGAAAAGAAAAAAAATCCATATCTACTGTTAGTAGAACTCCATTCAGGTAGGTAGGACACGACGGTATCTCCCGTCCGAAATGAGCTGTCCAACTGGGGAAGTACCTCCGCCCTACAGAAGACCGCGGTTATAATAACCATCGTGTTGTGTTCCCGCCGGTAAGTAGGGTAGCCAGAGCTCACTATACCCCTCCTTCCCCACCCCCTTCCAGCTCTCCCACTTTCCCTTCAGGGTGGGCAACGCGTGTGTGACACCCTTAGTGTTGCACACGTTCATAGGCCACGTTGGCCGCTTTCCATCAGGTGGGCCGTGTGCTTGTCTGCCACCTACGTAGTATAAAAAAAAAATTCAGAATGTTAACGGCGACTTTCTCCACTGCACCATCCAACTATCACTCGTCATCAATGCGCCGGCGCCGGTCACTGTCCGGTGCAGCCAACCCAACCATCACACCACGAAACTGTTTTGATGTTTCCTCTCCAGTGCAACCAACTGAATTGAAGCAGAGCTCGTCCGTCCGTGGTCGAGTGCCCCACGTGGCCTTCACTAGAGCATACAGGACGATTGTTTGATTCGCTCAATGACTGCTCATACAATTTTTGATGGCGAACACACCACACAATACTTTTTTGCGGTAACTAAATACGATAGCAATGAATATTGACCTGCCTCAAGAACTGGTAGCAGTTTTTGGAATGAATGAACATGGCAATGTGAATGAAAGTGTCTTGAATGAATATAATATGATGAATTTGAAACTTTGTAACGGTAATGCGTTCTTTTAAACGAAAGATTGAACGATATTGATGAAATTTGGCACATAAATAGGTATTATTTGTATGGGAAATTAAATCAAGTGGGTGGAAATGGGAGCTACAGGAAATCGATTGATTTAATCAGATCAGAAATACCATATTCTCTCTAGATACTTGAGCGTTGCTTCAAGTAGATAAAACTCTATGGTCTACCTTCTTCTTCGGCATTCTCTACTTGTGTTCGCTCCCTTTAACCCCTGGAAGTAGAAATTTGTGTTTTCTACTCGTAATCTGCAATCAGTTGGAGGACATTTTAACTCTGTAAGCTATAACTAAGAAGAGAATTGGAGTAGCGGTGCCATAAAGATATAACATGACAAATTGCAGGTATGATCTTTATAAGACTTTACACATATCTACATCATAACCCAAGAGTAGGCGTGTCATGATAACTGCGTCATCAAGCCGTTACCATCTGGTAATAAAAAAAATCCAGACATAATACGTAAATTTGAAAATTATCTTCTCCACGCCTATCTTTATCACTCAACTGTCTCAAAACTTCTAAATAATAATTTTTAACTCTACCCTCCCACCTCCCCCCACGAAAGCTCAAGAGCGTTACCCCCTCAATGACTTCTCTCAAGTCACTGGCGTTGCTCTAGTGGGCCCACGTGGCTCATGCTCCACTGAAGCATACAGTCATACACGCAGGACGCTTGTTTGTTTCGCACGATGACTGCGCCTGCGCAGCCTGTGGCAACGGTAGTCGCAGTCAATGGACAGCAGGTTGGCTACTGATTTGGTGAAGTATGATGCGGTTTTTCGTATGGTTCAGAAGATTTGACAGTTGAAGGTGAACTTTTTTTTATCAAAGATGGATGTGCTTTTTTTAATGTATGTAAATGTAATGGGTTGTGAATGATTCTTGAGGTTTTGTAAATACTAAAGTATTGTATTCAATCATATCACTACTACTTTTTCTGATATAAAGGTTTAGCTGAGGTTTTTTATTATAATTCTTTTGATTTAGAGGTTAAATTTTTAGAAGAAGGTTTCAATAATATCAAGAAGTTTGAAAGCGAACGTGCTGCACCAGTGAATGAAAAATTGAGAAGCGTGCAGCAAGTGAATTAACATACTATGAGAAAAGATTTTAATAACGTTCTTGAAAACGTTCAAAGTGTGAATAATGAGGGCTTTAGGAGTAGAAGTGGTTTCAAGAAAAGATGTGTGGAGTACGTGAAAGAGAGAAGTTGCTGCGGAAATGACATCTGATAAGAATATATGGAGGAGATTGAGAATGATATATTGAGCCAACCACAAATGGCAGATAGATATAAACGAGAAAATAATCTAGGAATCATATACAGCTAACAGAAAATAAGTGTTAATATACAGTTACCGATTAAATAATTACTACTCAAGGCTTAATGAAACTATATTCGGTAATTGAAACAGTAATCAAATAACTTGAATATTTTAATATCAATTTCTAACGTCATTTCCTATTACACCTAAAAAACACCTCCTCAGTGACCAGTCATTCATACAAAATCATTCGTGTAGAGTGATGACGCTGACCGCGTCATGATCCTGGCGCAACCGCGGCGTGCGCACGCGCCGGTTTACTTGCCAACGATGGCGATGTTTGAACGCTTTGATAGAACTCGATCGAATGTGGTGATTGAAGTTTTTTTTTTATCTATGGCACGTCAATTTGACTTCACCTCGCCTGATGTTAAGCTGAAGGCAAAGTCTCATGAAAGAGGGTCACCATTGCAAACACGTTTAGTGCTACAATGGAGGCGCTCAGCTTAACGGCCTCATCAGATGCTTTTTCACGCCCCGCTTAAAGGAAAGGAGTTTGACATTTTAAAAGTTACTGACTAAAGCAGTAGTAAGACTGATATTGATTATATTTTGAATAGTTTTGCTGTCTTTTGAGGATAGCTTGGGTTGCAACGATGTTGGATGCGCTTAGATCTACCAATCACAGATTATATCAATATAATCTGTGTGCGTCTGGGGCTCGTTACTTTCGGGATTTAGGTACAAGATTCATTACTAGCTATCGCTTGGTGCTTTAGACAAAAGCCTTTCTGATGTGATTCATTGAAAACATACATACATTCAGACCACTACCCCCATCCCCGTCTCACCATACCCGGGGGCTAGATGGGACCACCGTGGTCCCTGCAGCCGATGGGGGTCATCTCGAAAAAAATGGGCCCGTGTCTGCCGGGGTGCAAGGGATATGTTGGCTACTATCTCACCTCCGGCAACTAAAGACCCAAAGGCGGCGTGCGTTTTAGTCGGTTCGAATCCGACATAACCTTTTCATCCAGTTCCGTCGGAGAATGAGGATATATGTGGGGATTTTTCACACGATAAAAAACAGACCACCATACAAAGACTTCACATATATTATTCTATTTGATGAAATTTTTCCCCTATTACCTATAAAGAATCACGTCTCTACCTATCTTTCCTCGATGCAAGCGTGAATATAAAGTATGTCCATGTCCTGGCAAAGTCAAGTTTACGCATTGTATGTTTCATGCTCGGGTGGTTGTTGCCGAAGTACCTACCCGAGCATTGAAGGCCGGACATCGTCGGCGGCAGTCCCGGCCGCACCTCTGTCTGCGATTCTTTTACCATTTAAAAGTTTAAACAACTGTATCAAAATCTGTAGCGTAGTTTTAAACATCTAAACGCACATAATCACAGACAAACAGACAAGCAAATCTGTTTTATACTATGTAGCGATTCTTTTTTGATCAACTTGGCGAGTCATGTTTTTTTTTTCATCAAATTGGCGAGCAGGCGTACCTAAGCTTTATAGTAAGGCTACCATAGCCTATCATCGTAACGAATTGAGAGAAAATATTTGTGCACCGCTTTTAATTAGTATGGTAAGATTTTGAGAGTACAATCAGTAAAAAAAGTTGCTGAGCATTAATAAATTATTAAACTCTATTCAGACGTGGATTTTACAGCAAATACAAGAGACGTATCGCAGTGCAATATTTGTGGATGGGTGCCGTCTATTTGGTACAAACTTGATACTCCAAAACCTATTTGGGATAACTCACTTCGCAGAAACTTCTTTAATCGATCATTTATTAGGCATAAAAAATATTTGACATAAATATTTTTAGGCATAACGTGCTTATGACCGAATTTAGAATGGCATTCATTTAAGATAGTAGAATTTTATTTGGCATAATTACCTTTGGCATAGTTAAAATTTTGTATAACTTCATTTAGCATAACGTCATTTAGAGTACAGATTATTTGGCATAATTTGACTAGGCATACTATAAAAAGCATAGAATTTCAATTAGAATAATATAGATTGGGTTACTTTCTTCTTTAAAAATGGGTAGGTCAGGTTAGGTTAGAACTGTGATGATAGAATAGATAGTTGCTTACACCCCGGCACCGAGTACCCCGACTCGGATAGGTTAGGTAAGGTTAGAACTGTGAGCCCAACAGCGCGAGCCGAGCGTGCCGCGGCAGCGGCCGGCGAAGCGCCAGAATAGATAGTTGTTAACACCCCGACACAGAGTACACCGACTCGGATAGGTTAGGTTGGGTTAGAACTGTGACCTTTTATGCTAGAAACGAGCATGCTCTCATAGGCAAGGATATAAAAACCAAATAATTATCATTAAATCAACTTTATAACATACATAAGTGTTGCAATAATCATAAAAGATGATTCTTGCTGTAAAAATTATGCGACATGATGGTTCTACTTTTAAATAGTTATGGAAAAGAAATATATACCAAAAGATGAATCTGGTTTTGGACTTTCTGCGATGTGATGGTTATACATTGTGATTATTATGCATACAAAAATTATGCGTACAGATGATTCTGACTTACAAAATTATGGGTTTCAATGTATGCAAAATGAGTTTATGCCAAACGATGTTCTGCGAAAAGAGGTTTATGCTATTAGTTGTTATGCAATATAAAATTATTACTTAAAAAGTTCTACTATATGAGGTGTACCCTTTGTGGATACGTCGGTAGATTTGTGATTAAAGAGTAGGCTTTATGATCCCGGCTTCGAATCTTATCCATTACAAGACGTGACACCAATATTTACATAAGTAATTGATTAGAATTGAGTGTTATTTACATGAGATAAGGAATACCAATAATTTTGATTAATAATATTCTATATAAAAATTGAAATTTTCTTTTTTTAATTATTTATGGCATGTCAATTTGACTTTACCTCGCCTGATGTTAAGCTGAAGGCAAAGTCTAATAAAGAGGGTCTTCTATCAAATCGACAGTGTTTCCACCTCTAAATTCTATATTTCCAGTGTGTTGCCACCTGGATTGCCTCTTCGGAAGCGATCATAAGATCCTCCGGTGTGATTATGTTATGTCCAATAACCCACTCGGTTTCTGTATGATGCTGGCCACGTTGCCTCTTTGCCCCAAGAACGAGCCATAGCGAGAGACATTTTTTTTAATTGTTTTTTTTTTAAACCTTTTATTTCATGCAAAAGTACGACTACATACATATTAATGTTACTTACACTTAATTTACTTAACTAAATGCTTAGATTAGTTAATGATATGAAAAGAAGTTTGATTGCATGAACCCTTCTTCGAGTGAAGGTGAAGGCCTCCTCTAAAGAAGAGACAAAGAGACATACGTTACATTAATTAAACTCAATTATTTTTCGTCAACCTAAATTCAAATCGTAACGGCTCAATTCGGATCCCCTAAAAACTTTAAATATCATAATGAATCAATTAATTTATAAATGTTATCTATTAACACCACCCGTGACCGCGGGTGGGCTGATTTATATCTCGCTACTGGGCCCCACGAATGTGCCTATGTCTAATCTTTTCGCAATAGTCACTTGTATATTAAATCAGGATATATTAAGTTATATGTGTATATAAGTATGTGTGTATTTAGCGCAGGTTTATAAGTGCCCGGTTAATAGCAATAGGCTCACCACCTATTACACTGGGACCTAAATATTAACTGGCGAAATGTGGGTGCCAGCACCTCTGCCTACCCCTAAGGGGATATAGACGTGAGTTTATGTTATGTTATATTAAGTTATATACTGCCAGATAAGTACTCACCTCTTAAAAAGTTGCATGTAGAAATATTGTTTAATCAATAACTTCTTTATACCTTACCATGTTTCATGCAATAAATAGATATTAATATTATTAACCGTACAATAACAGAACTGTTATTACATGCAAATGAAGCGGTTAATAAAAATTAGCATTTATTAAAAAAATTACTATCAATCTTGATCGTGAATAACATAATTGGTTGGAATAATTTATAACTATTTTGCTAAAAACTAAGCGGTTCAGCGACTTTTGTTATAGGACACGTCAATTAGACTTTACCTCGTCTGATGGTAAGCTGAAGGCAACCCCTCAGAAAAGAGGGTCACCATTACAAACATATACAATATTACAATGGTGGCGATCAGCTTCCCGGCCTTGTCACGCCCTGCTTAGAGAACCCGGGACTCTTTTTAGTCCATTACCCATACTACTAGGCTATAGTACAATATTAGTAGAATATTGTACATTATAAAAGATTATTGCCAATCTAGACATGACAGAGATAGGCTAAGCTGGATTTTTAATGCAATAAACAGCAAATAGGTTTCTATAAAAAAAAAACAAACGCGTAGTCTGAATAAATAAAGTCATACGTAACAGCTAGTATTGAATAAAAACGTATCAAAGTATCAAAACAGTTCTTTAAGTATGGACAATATTCGCTATCCGCCGGCTGCGCGCGCGCCGGTCAATCATTTTAGAAAGTGCTATCGTCCATTGTACTTATCGCTTTTGACTTTTTTTTATTCATAAAAAGCCAATGAAAGGTGCTACTGTCGCTCGACTGGAAGTGTCAGATTATTTTAGTATAAAATTTGAATGAGAATGAAGATTTTATGAAAAACATATTGGAAGTAAGATTTTTTTTCATAATCATAATTTTTGGACAATTTTATTTCTGTATTTTACATCTTTGCTATTTTCTTTATTTTATTTCTCTTTTATTTTTTATTTTATGTTTAGAAGAAAAGATAGATGAATGAGTTAAAGAAGTAATGGTATGAGGAAATGAAATCTAACAGGAATTTGAGGAGGAGAATGATATGTTGCACCAACTCCAATTAATTGGGACGAGAGCAGGGAGATGATGATTTTTATGTTATTGGTATCATAAGCATTCTTATCTTGTAATTACTGGTATTAATATTGACATATGTGCGTTTAGAGTTCGATTCCCGTTCAATGCAAATATCTTATACGCCTGAATATCTATATTTTCACAAATTAAGCCGTTACATATACGAATATTTTTATCAGTATTCTAGAACTTATTAGCCTAATCATTTACCTTAAGTCTAAATCGTGCTGTGTACAGTCAGCGTCAGAGAAAACGGACCCCCTCAATACTTAAAGATTATCGCCGCTAGCGCCGGCCGCTTCACATGACGTCACGTGATGCGATCGTCGCTGAGTTGCGAACGAACGAGCAGCTTCATTTTTGCCTTTTATTTACATGTTCATATTTGTATTTTTCTAATACTTTTGCTCTTTCGGCTCAACTGTATACCAAGATACAATATACTCACAAAAAGATTCCACATTACTTTCTGTGCTGTCAGATACGAACCTGTATCTTCAGCGCCAGCTGATCACTTAGACCGTGCCTTATACCACTAGGCTATCGGTTCATCTGATAAAAATGTCGAAAATATGAATAACATTACTCCTTTTATCGAACAAAGTTGATTACGGTGTTATTTTCTAGATCTTAAGGTTTAAATTTCAACTTTCAACATATGTGATAATAATAACTGCTCAAATACTAAAACATAAGGTTGAAATTTGTATAGATTTCTCGTTTAGTTCAATAGATTACGCTTGATACAGCTTGTTGCACTACCGTCACGTGTCATTTCAAAAACTTATGCTGTATGAGCTGCGGCTATAGTATTATAATATCTGAGACTGCGCGCTAAGGTTGCAATTAGAATATTTCTTTTTCTTATTTACTAAACTGTGTTTGAAGGTAACTTTATAATTTTCGTCGTAATTTGTTTTGGTGTATCAATCCTCCTCGTAATATTATTATTCAATTTATTAAGTTTTTGATCAGTTTTTTGAGTAAATTGAAATTATGGTTCGATTAACAACATTTTTGAAAGCTAAAATTGTTGTTCTCTGAAAGCATAAAGAAAATAGCACGAGATATGGGCATAACGGTAAGTGTTCCGATAAAAATATATTATATACCGTTATTGCTTAATCATATTACATTGTCATTTACATGTTAGATTTTTGGAGTTTCTTTTATTTATTATCATTTTCATTGCAGAGAAATACTGTGCGTAGATGGATTCGAAGGTATCAAGCGACGGGTGATATAAAATGTGAATGCCAAGGACCTCGCCCTGTTGCTTACAGCCATGAATCAGAGCGGCACCGTGATATTGTGGAAGTTCACTCGGTGGCACCCTTCAAAACTACGCGTTCAAGTGCTGAAACTTTTGGAGTGTCGCTGAGCACTGTTCGACGACATCTACACACGCTGCGAACATCCATAATTATAAGCCAGACAGAAGGATTCCACTCACAGACGATCATCGCACCAACCGAGTAAATTTTGCCACTCGTTATTTAAATTTCGATTGGGAAAACGAAATCGTAATATTTACCGACGAAAAATGCTTCAAGTCAGATAAGGATGGCCGAAAAATTTTATGGAGAAGAAGCGGACAACGGTTGTTGACCCTAAAAACGTATTAGACTTAAAAACAAGCGGGCGGTTGACATTAGGTAATTAAATTATTATATTCCTTAACCTTTATATATACTTATATATATACTTATACATATTTTTATATTATATATATAGATATTTATTATATAATATATATAATACATATATTATATATCATTATTATTATATATATATATATATATATATAATTTATATTATATAATATTATATAATATATATAAAAATATTTAAGAATCATTATTCCTGCTGACATTGATTTACATATTGCAACAGATTTGAAAAGGTTTATCATTTTAGGTTACTGGGGATGGATGTCTTCAATGGGCCCAGGCGAGCTAGTGGAAATAGGTGGTCGCATGAACAGTGAGCGATACCTTGAAGTGTTGAAAGACGTAATGCTGCCGTCAGTGCGGGTCGCATATCCAGAAGGACAAATTTACCTGGTTCAGGATAACTCTTCAGTGCATCGGTCCCAAATTGTGCAAGACTGGCTAAATGCACAAGAAGATATAACGGTGTTTGAGTGGCCGGATAAAAGTCCGGATCTTAATCCTATAGAAAATTTGTGGGGTCAGATGGTGTTAAACTGGGACTCAAGTGAAATAAAGTCAAAAAAAAAATTGGATGAAGAGGTAAATAGAACTTGGGAACTAATGCGAAATAGTGCCGCATGTTTTAATATGGTTTCGGGGATGAAAAGTCGTCTTCAAGAAGTGATAGACAATGAGGGCCATCCTCTCCGCTATTAATGCAGGTATCGATTCTTACACAGAACAAATCTTTATGTGATAAACACGATTATTTGTTATGTGTCTGGGGGTGATTAACTAAAAAGAATATCTAAAATAAATATGAAGTATATCAGTTGTCTAGTAACCATATCACATTAAAGTGCTTACCTATATTGTCCATCATCTGACCTCACATTTTTTTTTCTAATGTTGTGTTAAAAGGGTTACTTATCAGAAAATGTGATCAAAGAGGAAGATGTATATTGCTATACTGTTATAGTTTAGCATGTTGGTTCTTTCTTTGTGATTCACAGGCACAAATAATATTTCATTTTTCAACCATTCTTTTATATTCGAAGATTATATAGAGTGTAAAATATGTTTGTAACTTTAAATAATTAAGTAAATAAATATTGTAGTTATCTTTCTAGAATTACCTAATGGTGAACATTTTATACCATAAGTGAAATATTAAAGATAAAAATGAAGGGTATTGTGTTTTGTCAATAAATGTAATCACTTAAAATCTAAAAATAAGTAACCCCAATTTAACTTTGAAAAAATAAAAGAAAAACTGTAGACTCAACCAGGAAATGGACTCCATGTAGTCCTAGAAATGTAATTAGAGAAATAAATTAATATAGTTTATACAACAATCCTATCTTTTCTTACAAACCTCATACATACTATTAAATGTGATTCCTCAAATAATAATTAACAAAAAGTGCTAAAGAGAATAAAAAAATAATAATATGAATACAAAAAGAACTTTGCGTCCGAGGATTCGTACCCCCGTTAGACGTATCGTTAAAGCATCGGCCATAACCACTAGACCAACATGCGATTTAAACGAAGTTTCTAAAAACTTCAATGCATTCATGTCATTAGGAAGGGGGGTTCGTTTTCTCTGAAGCTTACTGTACTATATTATAGAAAATTATAATAGTTCCTCTGAGGGAAGTTATTTCGAACGTAGATCAGGAATTTGCCCGTGAATTAGAGGCAATTTCTTTCTCGGCAACAGTTGACCGAAGATGGCACCCGGGTGATCCGTGGGAATTTCTGCATTCAATTATTTAGGCAATCACAGTTCAGTTCTGGACATAGGCCTCTCTCAATATTGGGAGGCTTTAGCCAGACGCGTTGGTACAGGGTTTTTTTTGTCGCCTCTTACATAACATAACATAAACTCACGCCTAAATCCCCGAAGGGGTAGGCAGAGGTGCTAGCATCACAATTCGCCAGTTTATGTTTAGGTCCCAATGTAAAGGCGAGTCTATTGCCATCAACCGGGCACTTATAAACCTGTGATAAATACACACATAACTTCGAAAAACATCGAAAAGTCATTGGTGTGTGCTTGGTAAAACCTGAGATCGAACTCCCTTCAAATGGTCTATTACATCACCCTCTAAATGGAAAATATTAGCAACCGAATCTACTCCTAGAAGACCACGCGGTTGGATCACAATTTATCTAATATATAAGTCATGTCTAGTTAGTTAAATACATATTTCCTATTCGTTTTTTTTACTATTAAATAAAACAATTACGACAAAATCACACCAGCAAAATCATGAGAAACTACGTAATATAGACAAAGGGGCTTTTGACCTAGAGCCGGTCACAATGGCTCTCACACTTGAAATATTTATAAAAAAAAAATGTTTTCACTTACTGACTTATGTAAGTTGAAGTATTTTGGTCAATTAGATAAAGTTATCTATATTTAAATAATATTTTTATGAAGGAAAATATTTTTTTTAGTTTTGATTTTTATAATTGCAAATACAGGTATATAGGATGTTCTGGTAGTACATTTAAGTAATATAACAACACAATATAAGAAAGTAAAAAACAAAAACTTATCGATATAAAATATAGTACTAGCATTATTAAGCTCAAAAGAATAATATTAGATAGTAAGATCTCAAATCAATATGGATGGAAAGATATAATAGTTTTACTATTTGCATAACTGTTAAGTTTTTTCTTTTTCAGTATATACTTACCACCCTCCACGAGTCCAGCCAGGGTTTCTTAGTCCTATCACTTCAGCCTATGTTATAATCTAGGATTTGGATTATAAGGTATAGCTTATTTTTTAATAAAATTAGGAAGTTCTTTACTTATTTATTTAGCTGCAACCTTTTTGGTTAGGAAGTTATTTTCAGTATACCCATTCTCTTACAAAGTGGGCAATTGCCCTCTAAAATGTGGGTGTTTAAAACACCTTTCCCTATCCATCTGGGGAATACGGCCGTGAGTATAATATGTATGTAGGTCTTTACTTAACGCCAGATTATCGTATTTTACAGTACTTCTACCGCCCGTAAAGACTGCCATAGATATTTGTACAGCCCTTGGAGGTATGTCTAATATTATATAGGTAATATAAATAAATATTTCAGTACAAAAACAATAACTTAAATATAAACAACAATAACACATCCTCTAATAATGAAGCTATAAAAACTAATTTACTTACTTTTAATATATAATGTTAGGCACCTACGAGTTTTATGTAACACAAAGTAAATAAAAAAAATATTATTTTTTGTATCATTTGAAATCATTATTATCTAATTATCTGTTTTATATACACACAAAAGTTAATATATACGTTGAAAAAAATAAGTATTAGGTATGCGTAAGTTTATCCTCAAACTAGAACCTATATTATAAGGTATTAAGTTTGAGTGCCGATAGCCCCTATGTAGAATTGATGCCGTAGAATTCATATTTAATTGTCGCTTTGATATCAAGAAAACTTTATTTTCATTATTTTGTGCATATACCTAAACTTATAATTAAAATTACTCATATAACAAATATAAACCACAATATTTACCAGCATTAAAAAAGGGTAGGGGTAGAAAATTCAGGCGTCGCAAAATTCATCCCCAACACTTCCCCTTCGCCCCAAACGATGATTAGGCCACGTTTAGTTAGTAACATGCACAAAAGGCTATTTAATAACATGCTAACGTTCGCAAGTTTTAGATAGTAATATTTGTAGATAAACATATCTATTTGACAACTTACATACGGGCTTAAGTTACCGAGATCACCCATCCTTATTCCTTAGGAATACCTGACTAATATAGCTTAACTTTGCAAGAAACCGCTGAAGCTATAAACTTGTGCTTTTTCTGTGTTGTACTTGTAAATATCTGGCTAAGCACACGGTCTTTACGCATTTTTTATGCCAATTTGGCGGCAGAAAAGTACAGGGCCTACCTGATGAAGAGTTGTTACCGTGTCCTGTGGACGTTTGCAACCCTGTAGAGGGGAGGGGGGAGGGGTAGAGTTAAAGCTTAAGAGAGTTTCTGTTCTTTCAGCACATTGTCAACTAAGCCCTCAGTGTTTCCACTGACAACACAAAATCTCTCCAGTAAGGTCTGGCTTCCCTACAGGAGTAGGGAAGCAGGAAATCGGGAACACAACACAAGGTTATTATTAACCGCGGTATCACTACATAGTATAAAATAAAGTCGCGTTTTCTGTCCCTATTTTTCTTGTCCCTTTGTATGCTTAAATCTTTAGAACTACGCAACGGATTTTGATGCGGTTTGTTTCAATAGATAGAATGGTTAAAGAGGAAGGTTTATATGTATATAACATCATGCTGCGACTAACAGGTGCGGAACAGGAATGAAAAATGTTGCAAAAACGGGGTGACGCAGACGAAGACGCGCGGGTCTGCTAGTTCTGTATAACCTATTTCAGATCATCCGTCCATCTTATTGAAAGGTGTCATAGGAAAACACGTTTTGGTTGTAGGATTTTCCAGCGCATTCTAAACAAGTCATTGGCGCCAGTTAAGTTTTGTGCAATCCACCGGCCAATACTAAAAAGAATACTTGAATATCATAACGTTTACGTAAACTGTTGCAAATGATTCGTTACCTAAGACGGTATTGTTACAAATATTCGGTAGATAAACTTATTGGTGTTAGTTCGACTTCTGTTAGGTGTTTATTTATAAACGCATACAGCAAGGCCTAAAAGAAGAGTAATGGTATTAAGAGTAAAATGATTTTGATGAATCAGATTAGATTCTCTTTTTCGAAATCGATTTAAAATTGGGTAAGTGGATATCTAGACGTATTTCCTTCTTCCTACAGTCCCTCATCTTTTAAGCGGTTCGTGAAAAAGCATCTGATGAGGCCGTCAAGCTGAGCGCCGCCATTGTAGCACTGTATGTGTTTGTAATGGTGACCCTCTTTCCTGACACTCTGCCTACAGTTTACCATCAGGCGAGGTGAAGTCAAATTGACGCACCATAAATAAAGAAAAAAAAGATAACCTAAACAAGTCCGTTTCATGTCCCGTCCAGATATCCACCTTTTCCAATTTTATATCGATTTGAATAAGTTAATATAATATCAATGCTTCAAAATTTTACAAAACTTTTTTCTTTTAACTAGCTTAACATTAGGCGGGGTGCTTTTCGTTGATGACATAATTTAAAAAAATCAAGTAATTTGGAATTCGAATAAGTTATAATATAAAATTTTTTGCTCCGTATCTAAAATTCTTTGATTTTGGTATCACACTATTAACTTAAAAAACTATGCATAACTTGCTAATGTATCTAAGATGTTAACTAACAGTAGAAACTTGCAAATATAATTTAAATTCTGGCCAAACGCTTTTATATTAATTTGAAATTTATTTTCGAGAACTTTCGAGAGTTTATCCATCTCAATTGGAATCAATCGCACGGCGGGATTTTCCAGGAAGCGTATCCAACCTCCACAATCCACTGGTGACAGTAAAATTCAATGGTTATACTTGGTTATTGAACTTTTTAGGTCTCCCAATATCCGTATCAAATACCATAGATATTTGTAAGACTACCGTGACCGACGGCTTAACGTGCTCTCCGAGGTACGGAAGAATTTCAATGTATGAACGTCCCCCAATCCTAAGACTAACTGGCTTGTACTGCTCAACCATTTGATATGTCAAAATACTCGGTACCACTTAGCCATGAACCTTTCATGATAGTGAACTGTAAGCGAAGTTTCTCAAAACTAAAATGGTGGATGTGGAGCTTAACAGTCTTGTTAAACGATTTTCACGCTCCACAGAACAGTACCGGCATTGCCGAATATAAATAAATTATCTCAATACATAAGTTAATCTTACATCAATCAATAATGTAGGTAGCGAATGTTGTGTACGTCTATAATAGGTATACATATAGGAATATAATATGGATATAGTTGATTATAAAATGTAAAATATTGTATGCTGTTGATGTACCTTAATAAATAAATAAATAAATCAATTATCTTATCAAATAGATCTGGATATAGGCATCTTCGAAGAGGCCTATGTCCTATAGGTTATTTTACTTCTAACTTTCCTTCTTTTGCAGTGCGTATTTTTCCATTAGTCACATCTTATGGCAGTAAGGATGAGGTGGTAATATTCTTTCTCTATCAACATATGGATAATCTTCACATCAACAACATTAAAAATTTGAAGCTTTAATAAGACTCTGAATATTGCTTTATTTAATATAAGTAGTTACAATGTGTTGTCAAAAATCTTTAACAGTAAAAATACGTTTACCTAAACTGAGTTTTCACGGTTTCCTTAATGAAAATCATTGAGAAAAAAGATATTTAAACGTGGTTCTAAATCAAAAATTACAGTTTTGTATCAGTTTTTTTAACTTGAGAAGAATAATTTTAACTGATATCTAGAATTAATTAAGTTCAAGAATATGCTATTTGATACGTTTTGCATATCAGTTTTGTTACATATTTCATAATATTTGAAATCTTAAATGCTTAATATATATCTTAATAAGGTATCTCCAACAATAGTCATAACTTAAAATAGTATAAAGTCTTCAATAAACTTCGGAAAATTTCAGAGAAAATGTTCAAACGGAATGTATGAAATATATTCGCCCATAAATCAGTTTCTCTTGTCCGTATACACATTCTATGAAACGAATCGTTGTACTAGAAATCCAATACCGTTAATGTTATTCGCAAATTTCTATCTATATTACACCGAACTCTATTTACATATAACTAGTCTAAAGTACTAAAAACACAGGCAACAAAAAACCAAGGAAACTACATACCTGCACCGGAAAAACTGAGTTTCTATTCACGTAACAACAATAAAAAAATAATAAACAAAAAATATCTATATAAAACTTTCTACCACTGTACCACAGCACTCACAAACACTCATCTAGTGTTAAAAATACTATTAACGTTATATTGTCCGGTGCGCGTCTGCTCGCGGCTACGGCCACGACTCAAATGCGGTTGAGTGGAACAGAATCGGCGCCGGCGCAGCCTGGCACTCACACATATGAAGCCTTATGTAAGCTGTCCTTATGTAAAATGGCTAGTATGTGGACGGAAAAAGGTTATTAGACAGGGATTTTAGTGATGACATACGTAGTTACTTTTGGTTTAAGGATGTGTTTTGATTATATCTATGTTTAGGCTTTGTTTCTTTACAGAAGTGGTGTAATAATTGCTGCGAAAATTTTCGTCGTTTGTCGTTAAGTTTCGACATTCGTATGAAGGTATAGCCTTGTGAAACTTATTAAATATGTTTTTGTGTGTGTCCGAAATAGATGGAAAAACTAATTAAGTGGCCAAAGTCTATTTATTTGATACTTTTTTTTAGTTTGTTCTGACGTTTTATTTGTGCTCTGGGAAAATAATACACAGAAAATAGTTTCCTTCATATTTTTATAAAATATTTTCCCATGATTCATTAGCAAGATTAATTAAACGCTTTTCCGAGTACTTATTCATCTTATTAAATATATTTTTATAGAATGAATAGGTTAAGTTGGGAAGGAACGTTGTAAGCCTGCCCGAAGACGAAACCTAAGCTTGGTCGATTTCCGTGAGTAGCGGCGCTTTGGGGTAAGGATAGGGAGATGATGATGATTACTTTATCTACGGTCCGTCATTTTATCAATGCATAAGCTCTTGTTTTATTATTTATGGCCAATCAATCAGTCAATCAATCGTCAATTAAACTTCACCTCGCCTGATGTTAAGCTGAAGGCAAAGTCTCATGAAAGAGGGTCACCATTTAAACACGTTCAGCGCTACAATGGTGGCGCTCAGCTTGACGGCATCATCAGATGCTTCACTCTCCTGTTTAGGAAGGAAAGGATATCTTACCTTGTTTTGGGGTGCGTACTCTGGAGCTATCCCAGACACTTTGACTCTGTTGGATTCTTTGTATCGACCCAACCTGGTCCCTACGTTTGGGATAGCCCTAAAGTCTAGTGTCTATATTAGGTGCGGACATCTACCTACTCTACACGAGCATCCTAGTTTTGTATGGACGAAGTTTACAATTTACAGCCTGAGCAAAGTAGGGGAGCGGCTCCCAGGTTAAACCAAAATGAGGGTACAATATATTTTTTCGTGAGTACCACTGGTATTAAATATAGATTTCTTTTACACAGTTTAGGCACATGAAGGGCACATATTGAATGTCAAAGTTTTACAGTATTTCTTCAAAAATATTTTAATTTAGAGTAAATAAAATAAAGCACATAACTGATTTAAAAATGATTGTTTCGCTGGTTCAGTTGTTGTATCTACTAAATCAGCTGAATCTATCCATATGACAGTGACACTAATAGTAGTATCAAAGGGATTTCAAAATTCAAAATTCAAAAATCATTTATTCTGTAAAAACCATTAAACGGCACTTACAAAATGTCAATATCAACCATATTTTAGAAATTAGTGATCAAATGGACCACCGATTCAGGCCTGAGAAGACTCCAGCCAGAAACTCAGAGAGCTTTTCTTTTTTTGGTCTATTTACAAACATTGACTTGATGCATATACAGAAATTTGCTTGATATGCAGGTTGAGGAAACACCTCATTTTCAGGCTTGTTTATCATCCAAATAATCCTGGATTTTATTTTAAGCTTTTTGGTATAACTTTTTTTAACTAAATTTTTAAAGGAAGCTCATTAAATAAGCGTATACAATTACTCTGAAAAGAATTTGAAATATTGTGGAGTCTACTATCACAGACAACGAGATTATTTTTGTGTCTGGTATTTAGGTGATGCCTATAACAATCTTTTCGAAAGTTTGTAATATTTTTTCTAACTTACATCAAGTTTTCTAATATTTGTTGTGAGATTACGGTATGAAGGTTTATTTCCTTAAACTTATCTCGGAGGGAGACATATAATAAATCCTATAGATTGTAATTAACAATCATTAAATTAATCCATACATTTACATAGGTCTCTCCACGCTGACCAGGCGGGTTGGCGAAGATGTTCTGAGATTGCCTCGAATAATTCAGTACCACACATAACAAAACTTCCGTGGAAACATGTTATTACCCAATCCTTATACCTCCATGACGTCAAACGTCCAAAAACATCCAATTAAAGAACCATACCTCACCACCAACTATTCATAAAAATAAACTTAAAATATATGCGCATACGCATATATTACCATAAGCAACATCGTGATGTTATAAAAAAAACCGTTGGAAACCAGTCGAGGCGTGCGATTAACCTCTTGTTATAATTAAGCACATTTAATTAAGTTACGGTATTAAAAGTTGGAATTAAATCATTAGTTTTACTCGTGCTGTGCGAGATTGTCCACCATCTTGCGAATTTCTTTCATATATTAATCAATTTATTAGCCAATAACAGTCTACTACTAGATATAAGCCTCTCCCAATATGCACAATAGGTGTACCCATTAAATAGTACTTATAGAAAACACAACATGTCATGAGTCAAATTGGGTGACAAAAATCGGACATAACCTTTATAAAAACATCTGAGAAGATAGTAAAGCTCTTAATATAGAGTGAAGAAAAGGTTAATATTAGCAAATGCAATAATCTAGTCGACCGATAAAACTTTCTTACAAGAGACTTCAACGCGCGGTGCACTTTCTCGAAGAAAGCGTTTCGTTTTGTTAAATCAATTGTTATACATCTACGAGGATACCATGGAACTTAGTAATTTTTAGGGTATCATTTTGTACAGACAGTTCAAAAGACAAGAAGACAAAGACAGTTCAATATAACTTCATCTCGCCTGATGGTAAACCAATGGCAATCATGTGCATTGACATTTATAAAAATAACATATTTTTCGGCAATTGTAATTTTGACATTAATTAGTAAAATACCGTCTATGTTATAGTGGTGGTCCCTTATCTGTTGTATTTTATATAAAAGTCCTCTGTCAGAATTTACTTAATCTAGAGCTTTCGAAGCTGTCACCTTCAAGTAAGTGCGTCGCGGCGAAACTTCGATATTTTCCGTGAAGTGACTGCGGTCTGACCTCCACAACCTATAGGTATAGGCGTTATTAAGTTTTGTAGTCACCCTGTTGAGGGCTCCAACAATCCTTAACGACTACCATAGAATAAAATAAAATAGAATAATTTTTATTTCAGATTTTTCAAATTCATAAAGTGTTAGGAGTACAATTATAATCTTAATCTAGTGTTAGTATATTAGCAATAGTTACATTGAATAAAATGTGGGCCCCGGTGCGGCTCCCTTTGCTAGAGGTACAGATGGTTGTATACAGGGGTATATAACTGAAGCCAACGGCTTAGTAGTGGGGAGTCCCACTGATCAGCCAGCCAGATTAATGCATATAGCCATGTATAAGAATATTTGTACTGAGCAGAATTTGAACCCGTATCTCCTGTATAGTGGTCACCTTCACTACCGCCACGCCACTATACCTGTCCCAGATGTGTTGCCGCAAAAATCGAAAGATTAGCATACTAAAAAAACATTCAAATACAAATTTTATAGGACAAATCAATACGACTTCACCTTGCCTGATGGTAAACTGATCATCATAACAAACAGGTCATTAAACAGACAAATCGTAAACATTCCCTTACTCCAGTTTTAGTTTTTTTGGGTCACTCCAACCCCTATGGCACGTGCCACTAAAGTACTACGGACGTCGATTCCAATCTCGCATAATTAGTGACAGGTGGTGAGCGCTGCACTTGCCTAGCGACAATGAACAATGGGTTGACGGCAGACGGGGTTGGAATGGCGTTAATCTAGGGTAGGTTTTGGACTACGGTAGCAACAAACGAACATACGAAATAATATTGTATTAAGCTGAAGAGTTTGTTTGTTTGAACGTGTTGATATCTGGAATAGGGATGATGCTTTTTATTCTTGAAATAGGAGTAGTTTATAATAATTAAAATAGTTTAACAAACAGTTCTAAATATAATTTAAAAATTCAGTTTCTTGAGCCGAAAAACGTTCTATACAAAATCGTTAGAAAAGATTGACGTCATGTCTTCTTAGCGCATCGTGCAAATGCATTTAGCGCAAGAAAATATCGCATTTATCTCGGTCTATGTTGCATTTACACGTGTATTCATAATAAAAGTAATTTCATATTCAATAAGGAATCCAAAAACTTATAAAACTGAACTCAGTTTGATTGTTTATCTTTTGAACTACTTTTTTTTTTACACAACGCCATCTAGACCCATATGGTAAGAATAGCTTAACTAGCTTGTGTTACGGGTTTTTCCATGCGGATAAACATACTTAGATACATATTTTTTTTTGTAAATACTCACATATTATACATAGAAACACCCAGACCAATGCATATTCATATTCATGCACACAAATTTAATATTTGCACTGAGCAGGAATCGATCGCGCACCTCCTGCGTAGCAGTCGCGTACATTACCGCCACGCTACGGAGGTCGTTAATACTAATTTGTGAACTAAAAATAATGAGAAATTCATAGTTTCAGTTAAGTCAGACAATAATTTATTTTACAATGCAAATATCTATAGCAAACACTAATAAACATCAGTATTGAGTAGAATCAGACAATCTTGTCATCATCCCCATTGTCAGTGTGGTTTTAGACGTGCTTAATCTTTGATTTTGTTGACTGTACTGTGATTTTTCCTTCGTTGGGCTTTCCTTCTAGAAAATTCAGTAATCTTTCATCTTGGATTTTTCTACAGAAGTCTTCTTAGCTACTTATCAGATTAGAGCAGTGCATAGGACCTTGTATTACTGTAGTACTGCACTGACAGCACAAAAACTCTCTTAACCTTCACCCTCTCCCCTCTACTTTACAGGGTCAGTGGTTTAAGAGTGACACCTTTAGTGTTGTAAAAAATATAAGAGTTTAGCAATTTAAAAGGTCATATTCGCAAAATAGAGTCGATTCAATTAAAATTTCAGTTGTCTCTTGTTTCTTCTTCTTATGTCGAATCGAATGCTAATTTCGGTGACATACAGCTCCTACTGTAGGACTTGTATGCCACCGAAATTAGCATTTAGATAAATGAAAACAGAATTACGAGCAAATATAAAAACGGATAAACATGTAGATAAATCACATAACCCTTTTATTTTGTCTTCTATTTTGGCAGTCGGTTGAAACTTAAAGTACCTACCGATATTGCACCATACCTCATTTGTAATTAAAACTAAAAACTCTACGAACAAAAAACTCACCGAGGCAGGTGGATAATATTGTCGTACTGCTCTGACACATGAGAGGGTGTATATAGCTGTCTCTGTCTACCGGAAGGCCGAGTTGATAGATAAAGTGTAACGGACGGGTCTCGTCGTAACTGACTTTTATAGTCAGTGGATGTCAAAGTTTTGGTGAAAATAGTTTACGACTTATATTGCATTCGTTCACACTTATATTTTTTACTAGCCGGGCATAGGCTCCGCCCACGTGGGTGTCGGTTATCGCGACCTAAGCTCCATCTGTGCAATTTGAATTCTATATTACTAATCAAAACTCTGGTTCTCGATTCTCTACTCCGATTGCAATCAACAAACGTAAGATTTTAAGTTGGACCAAACTCCTTCAAACAAAAAAATCCGCATCGAAATCTGTTTAGTAGTTTTTGCGTCCACCGCTGACAAACAAACTTTTTACAATTATAGATAGATAGATAGATAGATAGATAGATAATTCTTTATTGTACACTTTTATTGTACACAATATTATATAATAGTATAGTTAATGAAATTGTAAAGTTGACGTGTTTGTAGCTTTGAAACATAAAATAAAATACTTGGGTTATGTTTTATTAATACTAAAAATGAAATCTTTTGGAATTATTCCTGTCTATTCGAAGGTGAAGGAGAAAGGATATCACCACTGCATCTCATACGAAGGAAAATATAAGAGGCAACTGACAGAAATATACGTAGATGATATCGTTGGATGAGAAGGAAAACTCGAAATAAAACCCGCCCCCCTGTACAAACCCATCCGGCTAACGTTCCATTAGGCCAGATCGATTAGTCTAGCCAGTCCAGCAGTAGACTGCGTTTGGCTAATCGATTGATTCACGTACGAGTATAAACACAATCATTCATCTTCCGAATTTGATCCTCCAATTTGACCAAGATCATTGTTGCAAAATACCGTATCAAATAACACATCTATTCAATTTTCATCAATTTTCATTCTATAAATTATATGTAACAAATTGTAAATCCCTAAAATAAAAAAAAAACATATTTACAACATGTTTGGCTCACTGTCATAAAAAAAACTAACTTTATCTTCACCACGAAGTATCTGTATACAGAAATACTACAGTTGAGAGCCACTGTCTTTTACAAAGGAGAACGAACGACGCGTGCGCCGATGGTTTTACGAACTAAGCGTTCTTAACTCAACCCTTTGGGATTTACAGGTGATAGTGAATAAATAATAATAAAATGAGAAAATATGCGTGTATAAGGGTTAAAACGTTTGATCTCGTACACTCTAAAATATGTAAGTATACAAATTTCATAAAATTTGACAAATGAATTTTGAAAAAATATGATATTATAATATTAATATTTTTTAATTGTAGGTTTTTCTTTTTATTTAGTACCACTTAAATGTATGACAGAGAGCAGAGAGTGTACACAGACAGAGGCGTCACATTAATACTGCTGACCTTATAGAGAAGAGAGGAAAAGGGAAAGGGGGAGGGGAAAAAGAAAAGAGAGTCTCTGTGCTGTCAGTGTAGAAGACAAAGAAGGGTTTTTGGGTCTTGCCACTGACAACACAAAACCTCTCTAGTGAGTAGTGAATCAAATGAAATCAAATCAAACCTCCGAGAAAAAACACATCCGAGTCAATATCAACTTATTAATTTTCAAATTATAAATTCAAATGTGTATAATTACAAATAAAATTAATCATTAAATAAAGTTAAAAATGAAATTCTTGAGAAGACTCCGGCAAGAAAATCAGTAGGCTTATCTTCTTTTCCTGACCGATTTAAAAACATTTACTTAGTCTAGATACAGTAATTTGCTTGAGTAGCAACTTAAGTGAACAGCTCATAAGAGAAGAATTCATAATAAGCAAACTACATATTTGCTTGTGTACAGTCAGCTTATGATAACAATTTATTCAGTCTAGTGGTATGGGTAAGGGACTGCTGAGACGAGGTCTCGGGTTCGATCCCAGGTTTCACCATGGCACAGACCAATAACTTTTCGATGCCTTTCGAAGTTATGTGTGTATTTATCGCAGGTTTATAAGTGTCCGGTTAATAACAATAGGCTCGCCACCTGTTACATTGGGACCTAAACATAAACTGGCGAAATGTGGGGGCTAGCACCTCTGCCTACCCCTTCGGGGATACATGCGTGAGTTTATGTTATGTCATTGTAATTATTTAGATCGTCAAATTGAGTGTACCACATCTGATGGTAAGCACGGATGCAATCTATAATATCGCCGTTACAGTTCTTCTCTTTGTTCTGTTGTTAGTTTTTTAGGTCTAAAAAGTAAATACAAATTATTAGTCGTGTTAGCTGTTTAGTAAAAAAGTTGTAACGAATTGTATCTGCAGTTTAATTAAAGTTTCCAATTAATTGAGATGAGAGTTAGGGTATAACGGTAGCCTAGTGGTATGGGTTATGGACTGCAGAGACAAGGTCTCGGCTTCGATCCCAGGTTTTCCTGCACACACCAATGACTTTTCGATGCTTTTCGAAGTTATGTGTGTATTTACTATGTATGTACTAACGAAAAATGGATCACTGTAAAAATGATAATGAATGAAAATGATAAATAAATGATTTGAATTTGAATTTATCGCAGGTGTATAAGTGTCCGGTTAATGGCAATAGGCTCACCCCACATACATAGGGACCTAAACATAAACTGGCGAAATGTGGGTGCTAGCACCTCTGCCTACCCTTTTGGGAATATTGGCGTGAGTTTATATGTTTAAGTTTATTACTTTGGTCTGTAAGCATATTTTTTACATACAATATCGATGTATATCGATTGAATGGCGCACCTATGGATACCTTTCACACGTTACCGAAAATATTGGTAGTTGGACTTATAACTTTGGTAAAGTGTTGTGAATTTTTAATGTGAATACATCTTTAAAATAGCTTTCGTAGCGATGTAAGTAAAAAAATGGATGATAACAAAATCGACTTTCTTTTAAGTTCCCCATCAAACGAGGTCAAATTGACGTGTCTTAGATAAAAAAATATAGCATATTGCTTTGTTACTGATTGAGTTTGCCAAGAATCTTCGGTACTGTTTATATGCGTCCCTACAGTTCATACTTAGTAAGAAGCGCTCTATAGCTTGTTAAAGTATACTCCTTTAAGCGGTTTTAGGTCCCTTAAGCGGGGCGTGAAAAAGCATCTGATGAGTCCGTCAAGCTGAGCGCCACCATTGTAATACTGTACGTGTTTGTAATGGTGACCCTCTTTCTTGAGACTTTGCCTTCCGACTTGCCGAGGTGAAGGCAAATTGACGTGCCATAAATAAAAAAAGACCTTTAAGACACTGTGGCGTGGTATTAGTAAATGCGACTGCGACCCAGGAGGCGTGGGTACGATCCCCGCTCAGTGCAAGTATTTGTATGCATGAATATGGCTATTTGCACTGGTATGGTCGTGCCTCGGAGATCACGTTGAGCCGTCAGTTCCGGTTGCTATACGACCATCTATGGCAATTACGGGTAGTTGGAGAACTCAAAAGTCCTACTAGCCTAACTACTAATTTCGATATCACCAATTTGGTTGTAAAATTCCGATGGCAGTCGCTTCACGGAAAATATCGAAGTTCAGCCGCATCTTAGTTGAACTAGAAAACCGAACTGAGTTGGGAATGGGCTCAGAAAATGAGTTGAGGAGTTAATGTTTCATAAGTATTGAACAGTTTCATAGCTCGATTTTGAAAATTAAGTGAAGCTACCATAGGCATATGTATAAAAAACTTTCGACTCAGTCAAGGCGCTAGAATCATTGTCTAACGAAGATATATACTCGTTAGAAGACCGACTACACAAAAAGTAGAAATAATGGATATTATAAAGTAAGAACAGGTCGGAATAAGTAAAGTTTTTTGAGCGAGGGGAAGACGCGCCACAATTATACTACTTCCGCCCCAGGATGGTAAGGCAGTGACATGGGAGTGGACAGTATCGATAAAAATATTAATTATTCCTACAAATATCGATATATTTGTTTTCATAGAAATATGTAGTGTAGTAGTTATAAATACTAATATTTTTATTTTTATACCACTTAGGTGGCAGATAAGCAAATCTGAAGAAAAGTTGGACGTTTGCAACAATAAACTAAACTAAAGTCAAACTCTAGCTACTGTAGAAACCTCTTTAGAAGGTTATTTCTTGAAATGGTTGTAGGGGTGGAGGGTTGAAGGTTAAGGAAGTTTCTGTGTCACCAACGCAGGAGACAAATTCTTAGTCTTTTGACTGACAGCACAAAACTTCCAATGATCTCCGGTTACTCTACACAACACAAGGTTGTTATTAGCCACGGTATTCTATAAGGTGGAGTTAATTCCCCATTTGAACTGCTCAATTGGGACTGGAGATACCGTTGCGTCCTACCTAGTTTGTAGTATTTATTGTACATAATGGTAGTAGTATCGATAAAGGTCAAAAATCAAAATCAGTGTATGTTGTGATATCGTAGTTAGTGCAACTGGATGTCTTAGGTTCGATGCACGGCTGATAACTTAGACTCATTATGCCTTTGTAAAACTGAAAATATGGGTGACGAAAACCAACACCATACCTGCAAGTAGAAAAAAAATTGAGGGTGCAATAATTATTACAAAATTCCCATAGCAGTCATATAATATAACCCAAACCTATTAAAAAAGTCTTAAGAAGAGTAGCGTCTATGTAAGTAAGTGGACCCTGGGTTACGAGTTGAAACTTTCGAATACAACCTGATATACCTCTCAGATAATAATGATGATTGTACAAATCTATGAATCAATTGAAGTGTTTGTTCTTCAAATACACTGTTATTTACTTCTTATGCATTATTTTATACGATTCTAAAATTAAATTAAATTTAAATATAACAGTTAAAGCAACTGTGTTTCGAAGTTATCTGTGAAACAATCTTTTACGAAAACGATCTGAGGTAACATAATTATAATGTTGAATTGTTATGTTATTTGTTTTGCGCAATGAACTTATATAAAATAAATAACACGAGTTTAAAAAATAACGGAAACAAAAAAGAAAGAAATTATTTGAAATAATGCTTTGTTGGAAAAACGTTTGTATGGCTTTGGGTACGAAGGCCTCACTGATATTTTCTGCTGGGCTTATGCCAGGCCCATATGTAGACAAGGTTCTAGAAAAACTGTGGAAAATCAGACGGAAATTAAATCAATGTGGACAATTTGTTAGTAGATGAGATTTGACAGAAGAGGTACACATTGATTTTTTTTATTTATTTAATTTATTCAATAATAACATACTCGTATTACAATTTATATCTGTATGTTTGCTTATATCAAGATAAAATAGTTAGGATAGAGTAATATTTGGTAAATACATACATAAATATGCTCACGCCCATAATCCTCAAAGGGGTAGGCAGAGGTGTATCAAACACCCACATTTCACCAAGTATGTTTTTGGTCACACGTAATAGGGGGCGAGCCTATTGCCTCCAATAGGGCACTTTGTAAGAAAATACATTCCTAATCGAAAATGTTGCAGCTACATAAATTTGTATGCTTGCTATGCGGTGTAATTCGCAAAGAAATTAATTAGGTGCTTAGCCGCACAAGCACCACCAATTAACGTCTTGGCGGGTATCGACGGGGATGATATTTAGTCTTGTTACGAAACACCGTAGGGCTAGGTCAGCATAACGCACCCCTAGTTTCAAGGCCCTGGGCAAGTCCCCATATATTAAGTGAGTATACACGGTGATTTTATAGTGATTTTGGAAAAAGAATGTTTTGTTTCACACACAGTTTCGGTAGCAAAATCGACAGGAAGTTTTAATTTTAAAAAAATATTGCTTTATGTATGGCAATAATGTGCAGGTGAACAGAAAAATGTATGAGATGTGTAAAAAAAAAATTTTTTTTCGCTTAATTAGGACCTCCTTACGATTTTACTATCGAAATTGTGGCCAAAATCTTTTTTTCCGAAATCACTATAAAATCAACCGGTATTTAACATACAAATGATATAATATAAATTATATTATTATCCATTCAAGTAATCTACTCATCAATAATTTACATAACGATCAATTAGAGTGACGCAACTTATCGATACCGGCACATCACTAGTTACCCCGGCTGCGCGTGCGCCGGTGCGCGACGAAGAAAGTATAACCGTCGTACGTAACGGCTACGGAACGGAATTATAAGTTAAATGCTTTGTATGCCCTTATGGGGTAAGTAGAGGTAGGTTGTGTAGAAATTAGATGAAAGAATAGTAATGATATAGTCTTTTTTATGGATAATATATTCAGTGTTTCTGATGCGACAGCCTCCGTGACGAGGCGGTAATGCACGCGACTGCTCAGCACGGGGTGCAGGTTCGAGCCCGGCTCAGTGCAAAAAGTTGTATGCATGAATGTGCCTCGGATATCACGCCAAAAACACAAAGTCATTATTAACCACGATATTCTGTAGGGTAGAGGAGCTTAACCAGTCGGACTGCTGTATTAGGATGGGGGATACCGTCATGTACTATCTCCGTGATTCAGTGTTACTGTTCTTCTGAAGAATGCATTTAGGAGACCGGCGTACACTTTCCTGGTTAACCATTATTATCTTATTTTACGGGAGCTCTCATCTCTCTCATAAACTCACGCCTGTATCGAAGGGGTAGGCAAAGGTGCTGCACCCACATTTCGTCAGTTTATGTTTAGGTCCCAATGTAATAGGTGGCACTTATAAACCTGCGATAAATACACACATAACTTCGAAAAGCATTGAAATGTCAGTGGCCATCAGGTGCCATGGTAAAACCTGGGATCGAACCCGAGACCTCGTGTCAGCAGTCCATTGCCCATACCACTAGGCTACATATTTTAAGGAAGTGACTGTTGTTTAACCCCCAACACTGAGAGAAAAGCCTACTCCAAAGCCTCGTCCCTAAATAAAACAGTGTATCGGTTTACAGGTAAGATTGCGCCATAAAGTCAAATAAAAATGTATCGAAACTTTTCCCAATTATCTTTTTTTTTTGTTGTGTTTTCAAAATAAAAATATATATGTTTAATGAAATTCTTGTGTGTTCGCATGTTTGTGTGGGCATCAGTTATAGGCATATTAATATGTATAATAGGCAACTATATTAGATTAAATTAAAAATATAATTATGGTAAAAATGGAAACCAAGCCGATGAGCGATAAGTCCAAGGCAATATCTCACAGATAACCATAGGAATAGTATTTATTATCTGTGCCATAGGATTGAGCTATTATAAAAAAAAACCAAATGTGAACTGATAAATATTATAATTAAATTTAAATAAAACAATTATTATAATTGAGTTATAAAATAAACATAGGGCAAGCCTCATTTCGATATAATTTTTTATGAGGTGTTTAGAGTCTCATAAAGGACAGCCTCTATGGGGCGTGGAGGTAGTGAACGCGACTGCTACCCAGAAGGCGCGGGTTCGATCCCCACTTGGTGCAAACATTTGTATGCATGCTATTTGAACTGGTTGCCATACGAACATCAATGGCAGTCGTTACGGGTAGTCGGAGCCCTTAAATGCCGACTAGCCTAACTACAGGACTTCGATATTACCAATTTGGTTGTAGAGGTCCGATGGCAGTTGCTTCACTGAAAATATCGAAGTTCAGCCGCATCTTAGTTAATGTTTAATGAAAAAATAGACCAAAATACATATTTAAGGGGACCTAAAGTTGTCGCTATAAATAATGTTACGTGACTTTTTAAAGCAGGTAAAATGTGACGGTTTCTCGCGTCTCAATTCAACAGCCCGACTGGGAAAATACCTCCACCCTAATAATACCGCGGCTAATAATAACTATGTTTTATTTTCCCGGTGGTAGATAGGGTAGCCAGAGCTCACTAGAGAGTTTTTGTATCATCAGTGGGAGAACCAATTTGTCTCCTGTTAAGGCGGCACATAAGTTCTCTCAACCTTTACACAGGTGGTGGGGCTTCAAGCCACTTCTTGAAGAGGTGTAGGGGTGTAGTATTAAAAGTGTATTAAAAGGGGCCAGCAGCACGAGTGTGACGCCCCTGGTGTTGCAAACATTCATATGCCACGGTAGCTACTTACCATCAGATAGGACGCGTGCTTGTAAGCCAATTTAGTTGCAAAAAAATGCAACTTTTACTTGCCTCTTTTTACCAATTAATCCTAAAAAAATTGTTTACAGTTATTATTTTTTGCAAAACAAAAATACGCTATGAAAAAAAGGAAACAATAATTTTAATTATTAACTTATTCGTAATGAAATAGGTTTTACCGAAAAATATTTTGCATATTTATCAACATGTATATCTACCAAACATATTCATATATATTGTGTTTAGTTATATTTCGTTAATCTCAAGTAGGTACATACTTTAGTAAACATATTATCACTAAAAATCTTTGATGAACAGTCGTCATAGTTAATTAAGTATAAAAACAAGGTTTTTGTGAACGTACACATACAGCCTTTGTTCGTATTCTAACTAGCCTTCGTAGGTACATTATATGAGTCAAAAACAACGAAATATAATCTAATGTCATGCATTATTTATTCGTTTTAAGCAGAAGCCGATGTGCCGCTAGATATAATGTAAACTAATGAGGAAGTATACGAATTAAGAGAGAATTAAGGCAAATGAGCACATTGCCTACTAAACAGCAAGTGGTCTCTGTATCTCTGTGACTTATAGGATGTACAAAGAGCCAGTAACTACACAAAAATTTATTTTTTTATTATTTACTAGCTGAACCGCGCGACTTCGTCTGCGTCATCCCGTTTTTGCAACACTTTTCATTCGTGCTCCGCACCTGTTAGTCGTAGCATGATGTTATATACATATAAACCTTCCTCTTTAACCATTCTATCTATTGAAACAAACCGAATCAAAATCCGTTGCGTATTTCTAAAGATTTAAGCATACAAAGGGACAAGAAAAATAGGGACAGAAAACGCGACTTTATTTTATACTATGTAGTGAAGTGATAGTGATATCACCCCAGTTTCAAGTTATTAATTGATAGCAAATTGAAAATGGTTTGCTTCGAAGCGAATGTCACTTTGTCTAGAGGCTCTGATGTGATATCTTTAATTACTTGATGATCATAGACCCCGAACTCCGAGGTGAAAGCTTCTTAGCTTCTTAAACTAACGCAAGGAAATTTATCGCAGGTTTATAAGTGCCTCGGAGAGCACGTTAAGCCGTCGGTCCCGGTTGCCATACAAACATCTATGGCAGTCGTTACGGATAGTTGGACCCCTCAAAAGTCCAACCAGCCTAACTTGGAACTTCGATATCGCCATTGGTCATTAGACCATTGGTTGTGGAGGTCAGATGACAGTCGCTTCACGGAAAATATCGAAGTTCTGCTGCATCACAGTTAGACTGGAAAGGCGACCCCAACTGAGTTGGGAAAAAGCTTCAGGGAATGATGCTGATAGACCGCGAACTCTGAGGTGAAAGCTTCTTATGCGACCGGAACTAACACAAGAAAGATGATGACTTGACTATCATAGTCTGGAATACAAAATACCACGGGGACAGTTTTTTTTTTTAATTTCCACACTGGTGGAGTGGCGGACAACAGCTAGTATTTTGCATACATACATAATGCTTACGCCTATTTCCTCTGGTATAGGCCGCATGAATGAACACCCACATTTCTACTCCGCGATGGCAACTCCAAAATGATAATAATAATAAAAATATATGTCTTTATTGTACACCAAGGAGGAAATTATACAGCACATAGAGATGTTTGCACGTGGTAAATATCCCTTCGGCCGCCATCGCAACCATGTTTTGCAACCAGTTGCAAAGGTGGAATTTTCCTCCTTTGTTGGCAACCAGTTGTGAATAAAGAATATTTTGTCTTAATATGCAAAATACAATTGGCGGCCTTATCGCTCTGCGGCAATCTCTTACAGGCAACCTTAGGATGGAGTGATTTAGTAGGCGCAAAATGTTTCTGGGCAGTTTGGTGTACGACAACTCGACAAGACGAAAATTCGATTCAACAGAAGAATATTGTGCTCTGGCTAGTTTTTGATAAATCTTCGAGCACATTTGTATCTAACATAGTAACAAATTGTTTCTTGTTGAAAATAAAGAGACCACTCATTTTCTGGCTTCCATAGTAGGTACCTTCAGTTGAAGAGGGTGAGGTAGCTTTTGACATATCTCATAAGCCCCGGCTAACCCAGGGCCATCGAAGGCCCACTTGGGTTTGGTACTACTAACGGTATCCCCATCTTTCTCCGGATAGGGAGAAAGATGGGAAAGAAGAAGCCGCCGTCGCGGACTGCTTCTACTAGGGTGATAGCCGGCTGCACCTGTCATTGCCAGGTCCAAAAATGGAAGGTAAAATAATATAGTTTAGTTTATAAATCCCTAAAACTAAAACAATCGAAAATAACACTGTAATGATGAAATCATTCCGTATATAAGACTAAACAAAATCATTAAAACTTCCATTTTTTTAAATGGCGCTCATTAAAACCAACCACAATCATCATAATATACCATCGCATTTAAAATCATCCTACTAAAAACAGAGCTATAAAAAGCAATAATATTCCCGAGAATAAAATCAACATAGGTACATACATGTAACACGAATAGGTATAGCACAGAAACGGAACAAGTGAGTAATGTACGAACGTAATTACATACTATATGATAGAGAGAGATAGCAATATAAAATTTAATAAGCCAGACAGGGATAGCACGAGTCATCTGTTATGTGTCGTAAACGTGCGCACGAGTCTGCTTTTTATTTCACTCACACATTCTCACGCACGCGGACTTATGCATTATATGCGTGTGTGATATGTGTGCATATGTGAGTGGGCGTGTGTGTGTTTTTGTATGTAGTAACGGAAACTTCTAGTGTCTGTGATTAATGCTTGACAATATGAGGAGTGATTAGAATCTATGGTAGCATTTGATTTTGATTTTTTTTTAATGTGGCAATCTGATTCTGATGTAATATTTTTATTGGTGTGTGGAGTTTAGGATATAGACTTTGCTAATGGCTTGATGACTTGCTGACGGAACCCTTTTTTTATCGAAAAATCCCCATGGATGCCGGTCAGGCTAAAGAGGCAGGTCTGAAAATCATCATTAGACCTGCCCTCCTAGACGGCTGCGAAACATGGCCTCTGCTAGAGCGACACAATCAGGAACTGCGTGTCGCGGAGATGAATATGCTGAGGTGGATGTGTGGAGTCACGCGTAAGGACTGCGTGAGAAACCTTCGCATCTGGGGCAGCCTCGATATCCGTGACATAGCAGACAAAAACCCGCCTCCACTGGATCCCGGTAGGAGGGGTAGACCCAAGAAGTGCTGGCTTGGTGTCGTAGAGGATGACATGCGTGCCAATGGGCTCACCATCATAGATGCGCAAGAACATGATAAGTGGAAGAGAAAAAGTCAGAAAGCGGCATTGATATAAGATTGTAAACGGTTTGCTTCGACGCGATTCCTTCAATTCAATGTCACTTGCAACAGAAAACCCTATTGCTGTAGCAAACTATGGGCCAACAAGATCTAAAAAAACTGAATTTACCAGAGCCATTGACTCGAAGAAGAATACGAATGTCACTTTGTCCAAAAGTTATGCCCCACTATTTTTTTATTTATGGCATGTCAATTTGACTTCACCTCGCCTTATGTTAAGCCGAAGGCACAGTCCCATGGTAGAGAGTCACTATTGCAAACACGTACAGTGTTACAATGGTGGCGCCCAGCTTGACGGCCTCATCAGATGCTTTTTCACGCCCCGCTTAAAGGACCCGGGACTTTAGGAAGAAGGAAACACATGCGCCGGTAAGGAATTCCAGGACTTAATGGTGCGGCAAAAAAGACTCACGGAACCGCTTGGTTCTTGATGGAATATTCTGCACCGTTTGCGAGTGACATCTAAGCCCTGCACGTGTTGACCTGTGTAGGAAAGAGGAGGGTGGGATTAATTGGAAGAGTTTTATCTAAATATCTCAGTTGATCAGAGTATTTCCCCTATATGGGCCTAATACTTTCTGCCCAAAAGCAATTCAAAGTATTGTCTAATTGTTATATTATTACTTATCAGTAACAGGTGTGGGTCGTTACTTTCCCACACTTTAAAGTCACCCTTCAAGTAACTGTTGGAATTAGCGGGAATGTCCTTCGCTAACTGTTTTTGTAGAAAACGTTGCGTATAAATTATTTTTTACTGGTTATTATTGGCGATGTACTCTGCAGTAGAACCACCATCACCATCTGGGGTTAACAACTTATAGGTATAGGTGATATCGTAATATTGCAGTTAGATCAGGGTAGGCAGCACGTGTGTGACGTCCCTGGTGTTGCAAACGTCCATAGGCCACGGTGACCGCTTCCCATCAGGTTGGCCGTGTGCTTGTCTGTCTGCCACCAAAGTGGTATAAAAAAAAGATCATTTATCGGACTTTTTAAGGTTCCTACACGTAACGACTGCCATAGGTATGGGACCGACTGCCATAGATATGGGACCGACTGCTTAATATGATTGTATGAAGTGATGCGACTACGGGTCAGCAACACGATTGTGACGCCTCTGATATTGCCAAGTTCATAGGCCACAGTGGCCACTTTCCATCAAGTAAGTCGTGTGCTCGTCTGCCGGGTGTAAAGTAATAACTATAATTCAGGCACACGGTGAGCCTTGTTCATCAATGTTATCTTGTTATAATAAGTTAGCCAAGCGTGACAGACAAAACTAAAATATATCCTCTTCTGTTTCTAACGGCGAGATGGTGGTTCAAAGCAACGCGATGTAGGGGCGCCGTTTACTTTTTTTTAGTTTAAGGCACTTTAATTTGACTTCACTTCGCTTGATGGTAAGCTGAAGACAAAGTCTCAGGAAAGAGGGTCACCATTATGTCAAACACGTACAGTGTTACAATGGTGGCGCCCAGCTTGACGGCCTCATCAGATGCTTTTTCACGCCCCGTTTAAAGTACCCGGGACTGTAGGAAGAAGGAAACGCGTGTGCCAGTAAGGAATTCCAGGACTTAATGGTGCGGCAGAGAAAAGACTCACCGATCCGCTTGGTTCTTGATGGAATATTCTGTACCGTATGCGAGTGACACCTAAGCCCTGCACATGTTGTCTTCTGCAGTAAAGGAGAGAGTGGGATTAATTGGAAGAGTTCATTTGAACATTCACCATGGTAGAGACGGTAAAATACTGTTTTTTTTTTGTAAATTGATATGAGGTTGTTCAACCTTCTTGAAGCCTTTCCTGCCACTTTCTACCCTTTCTTCCCTTGCCTTATTAGAATTTCTACAGGGTTGTCAGCACGATGACGTTGCAAACAGTACATTTACATAAGCCACGTCACATCCCGTGTTCTTATCCACCACTTATATTACAAAAAACATCCGAAACTCTCCAAATAGCGAATAAAACCGCAGGCAGAAGCTTGTATAACGAGATGAGATCTTATTCTTTTCCCACAAAGGGGGGTAAAGCACGTTCATAGTTTACACTTTATAACCCGAGGTTTTGATTGGTATATCGGTCTCCCAATCTGACCTCCCAACTCTAAGAGAAAAACCTGCACCACAAGCCCATCTGTTTATCTCACAGAAGTGGACTTGGCCACAGAAGCCTTAGCAGAGTGACATATATCATTCAGTTATGTTTGTCTGCACGATGACGTTGCAAACAGTACAAGTACATAAGCCACGTCATACCCCGTGTCCTTATCTACTACTTATATTACAAAAAAACATCCGAATCTCCCCAAACAGCGAATAACCAAGCGTTTCGGTGAGTCTTTTCTCTGCCGCACCATTAAGTCTTGGAATTCCTTGCCGGCGCACGTGTTTCCTTCTTCCTACAGTCCCGGGTCCTTTAAGCGGGGCGTGAAAAAGCATCTGACGAGGCCGTCAAGCCGAGCGCCACCATTGTAGCACTGAACTTGTTTGCAATGGTGACCCTCTTTCATGAGACTTTGCCTTCAGCTTAACATCAGGCGAGGTGAAGTCAAATTAACGTGCCATAAATAATAAAAAATAAAAAAACCGCAGTCAGAAGCTTGTATAACGAGATGAGATCTTATTCTTTTCCCACAAAGGGGGGTAAAGCACACAGATCGCAGGTGTGTTGTTGACCCGACACGTGCGCGTTTATTTATCAATTACGCTGGGAGATTTGAACTTCTCGCTCTGCCAGCCAACTGTGGCCAGACGGAACGGCTGCCCGCTACGTACAGGGGTACGGCATTAGTGTTTGAGAGCGCTGAGGTTGGCATGCGGATGTTATAAAATTAATTATTAGTGTTTCAATACATGGTAGTTATAGTTGTATTGATTTATTTGGGTTTGACGTGATTTTTGATGGATAACAATGTGATATAACGTTGCACGTCGTAAAACTGAAAAATTGAGGGGATTCAAGAATGAATTCTTTTAATCTACCGGGTGTATCTGAATGATGTCATTTGGGTGAATTAAGTGAAATTATAGGTCGTTCTTTACTTCAAACTACCTTGCATTTTAATACATCAAGGAAGCAGATGCAATTTTTTTAGAATGTATTTTTTTTATTAAATAATATAAGCAACAAAAATTACCAACATTCTCTCTAACTCCTCCAGCTAAGCTAGTGTATGGGTAAAACTCTTTAACCACTAAGTAACCGACATAATTGAACCTTAATCGCTCATATATATATCTAAATATAAAAACAAAACATTCAAAATATACAAATATGTTACGTTCATAGTTTACTTCGTAACCCAGCGTTTATTTATTATTATTCAAACCCAGGACCTCTCAACCGCAACGGTGATTCCTTAACCACTAATATACGCGTGCAACTGAACTTTAATCGTTCATATGTTGAACTAATGTACCAACATTTTTTGTTTCAAAAGTACAGCATATACGAATGTATTACATTCATAGTTTAAACTTTATAACCTGAGGTTTTGATTGGTATATAGACCTAAGAGAAAAACCTGCGCCAGAAGCCCATCTGCTGATCTCAAAGAGATGGACTTGGCCACGTCAGCTTTAGCAGAGTCACATTAACATTCAGTTGTCACTATTTTTTAATTTATCAATCTAAAATTCTTTAGTTGTATTATATAATTCATAACCATTTAAAACCATAAAAAAGATTCATCCAAAGTTTTCACACTTATGAGCCTTTTTTCATTCTAAATGAGTTTTTGCAAACTAACTGCGTATTTTTATGCATGTATATTATGATATTTTCTTAGAAGCGAATTGTCATTTGACATCCACAATTAGAAGTATTGCAAACCAGCCGTTGAACTAATAAAATCAAATCGAACACTAAAATATTTCCTTCATTTAAATACATAAAAAAACGTACACCTGCATCCAACCTCGCCAGCAAGTGTACGCGCCTCACCGCGCGCAAGTAAGGCACACTTAACGCAATTTTTTTATATTCTCTCCACAATTATTGTGTGTATGTGTGCGTGTGTGTACATATGTCGTGAACACTACACATGTGTGTGTGTGTATATACTCAGAAGTTAACAGTTAGTGTGCTGCACTAGTTAACTGACGCGGTTTTACTTGTTTTTGTTGATTTTATTTTTTATTGTTTATGTATTTACGGTTGTAACTCCTTGTAGGGCTATGCAGAGGTGTAATAGAAGCCCATATTAATGCTAGTATATTATTTTTTTGTTATAGATAAAAGGGGAAAAGTATTTTAACATATAGTAACAGTTATTATACTTTGTAAAATGTAGCTTGGGTCCTATGACAGCTGTCAGTGAAATCCCGCACATGAAGTATTGAATTTTCTAATAATTAATGTAGTAGCTGTCAATGTCATACTTTATGGGCATACCGAGCTAATTAGTGATGGGCGATGAATCATCGTGACCACATACTATAAAACTTATCCATATTTTGAATAAAGCTAATTTAAAATTGAAATTAATATAAAATAATAATAATTAGAATTTAATCTTATTGCTTAGGTATTTTAATGTCATAATAATGTTTATATTTCAATATACTTGATCCTAAATAATATTGAGTAAATAAAATCCATCAACGCCCTGAACCTGTTTTTGGATTTTGGAAGAAGACACGCCGCGTTTGGCTCTAGGGCCATGATATATAGGCATAAGATACACGCGCCAACATCTTGTTTGATATGAACTTCCACTGATCCACTCCACTCATTCTCATCAGTACGAGTGCCGACGCCTTGTATGCTACGTATATTCCGTTCTCCTTACAATTAAATACATACATACAATTAAATTAAACCTAATTATATGTAACATGCATCAATAATAGCTGGTAGTATCGATATTTTCATAGAATTTCGGACATCCCTATGAACCTCATTTTGACAGCTGTCATAGGACCCAAGCTATATTTTACAAAGTATAGTGGGTTATATCTTGCTCCATGCCTTTGCTTGTCATCAAATGACCAAAATTATTAGGCAACCCCAGGACTATAGGGAGTCCTGGGGTCCCAATCAGCTATAGACTTATAAGACGGGGTGCGTTTTAGTCGGTTCGAGTCCGACATAATCACCTCCCCTGATTTTGGAGGAATTCTGTATTCGTAAGGATTTTCCGCACGATATAAAAAAGAAAAGGACTCCCTATACCTATAATTTCACTATCACTACATAGTATTAAATAAAGTCGCGTTTTCTGTCCCTATTTTTCTTGTCCCTTTGTATGCTTAAATCTTTAGAACTACGCAACGGATTTTTATGCGGTTTATTTCAATAGATAGAATGGTTAAAGAGGAAGGTTTATATGTATATAACATCATGCTACGACTAACAGGTGCGGAGCAGGAATGAAAAACGTTGCAAAAACGGGGTGACGCAGACGAAGTCGCGCGGGTCAGCTAGTAGCTAATATATAATAATGTTGCAACTTGTCAAAACTTTCTAACCCCTCGTTTTTAACATCAACATGTTCTAACTTTCATGAATATGTTCACCAAAATAGTGTTCAAATCCTTAAAAGAAGTTTTCACTACATAAAAATATATTTTAAACAAACAAACAGTAGCAAAAACACTTCGTTATATAACAATATTCATGAGCTATACTTAAAAACTACTTTTAGAAATGGTAGACCCCATTACAAGAGTTGAATTCTTTTATTTTTGGTTCTCGAGATGAGGATGCAGTTATGAAATGATGGCCATCACCAATGTTGTAGCTGATGAGATGAACGATTAGATGATGAGATTATAGTTGTGATACATAAGGTGGCAGACAAGCACGCGGCCCACTTAATGGAACGCGATTACCGTGGCCTATGGACGTTTGTAACACCGGGGGCGTTACCAAATAGAGTGGAGGGGAGTAGCCTAAAAGAGTTGATATGCTCTCAGTGAAGAAGACAAAGATGGGTTTCTTGGTCTTCCCATCTTACTTACTGTGCTTACTATGGGTCTAGGTGGCATTGTGTAGAATGTCCTAGAATATTTGTTTATTACCTATCTTCGTTCTACCCCTATTCATCATATTTATGTAGGATCAAAACAATGTGTTTTCCTTTAGGTACCTATGTATCTCTATATTTACTCCTTTCATCATTCCCTGAACCTTTTTCCCAACTCAGTTGGGGTCGGCTTTCCAGTCTAACTGTGATGCGGCTGAACTTCGATATTTTCCGTGAAGCGACTGCCATCTGACCTCCACAACCAATGGTCTAGTGACCAATGGCGATATCGAAGTTCCAAGTTAGGCTGGTTGGACTTTTGAGGGCTCCAACTACCCGTAACGACTGCCATAGATGTTTGTATGGCAACCGGGACCGACGGCTTAACGTGCTCTCCGAGGCACTTATAAACCTGCGATAAATACACACATAACTTCGAAAAGCATCGAAAAGTCATTGGTGTGTGCCATGGTAAACCTGGGATCGAACTCGAGACCTCGTCTCAGCAGTCCATTACCCATACCACTAGGCTACCGCGGCTTTCTCCTCCTCCTCATGCAGTTAATATAGAGAATTGCGCCCTTAAATGAAAAATTGAGAAGTAAACAACTGTCGTGATTTGGGCATAGGTACTGTGAGAAGAGATGATATTAATGTTGTAATAAAAAAAGGTCCAAAGTATGAATGTAGAGGGTTTTAGAAGCAGAGGTCGGCACAAAAACAAATGGGTGGATTGTGTGAAAGAAAATAATAGCAAAGACGGGAGTGACTGAGGAAATGATATCAAACAGGAATGAGGAGAGTGAAATGTTGCCAAACACAATTAGTTAGGGAGATGTTATTACGATATAATTTTGGTTCCTATATTTCATGCTAAATAGTAACCGTTCTATTATAATAAAAAAACACTTTTTCATAAAAAATGCTTATTGTAGATAATGTGTTTATGCTAAAAATGCATATAAAATATACATGTGCCATCTAGTGTAATAAATACTAAACATTTTATGCTAACACTAGTTCCTTCTTTTCTGTATAGATGGCTTGACTTAAAAGTAGTACTGTAGCGCTCTATGAATTCAGTTTGTTTTACTAGAGGTCGATAGATGGCGCTATTCCGAATTAAGAAATAATTCTATTGTGTTTTGTCTTAAAACACTGTAATAACTCCTTCTTCAACGGGGATCTCAACTCACTGCAGCAGCAAAAATGAAGTTTTAGTAATTATGCCTTTTTATTTCGTTGTTAACTGTTGTATGAAAATTTCACTGATATGGTATGGAAATATTTTTTAAGCGCGAAATTCAGAAAACAATGTATGCTGCTTACCATCAGGTGCTGTCATCTTAGCAACTAAAATTTAAAAAGACCACACACCTCTGTACTCCCTAAAAGCTTCCTTGATTTCATAAAAACAACCCTTTTTGGTAGAGTTACCTACGTAGGTAGTTCTGACAAGTACCTACTTTTGTAAAATTCACACAAACACCAAAAATAACACCAACATTATTATATACAATTATGTTTATTTCTTTTTCAAAATAACAAAGAATTAAGCTAAAGGTTCAAAACCGAGAGCCTTAAAACATTTTTAATTGTCGACAATCCATAGCTTTAAGAACTAAACCAACCATTCATTCACTCAGCTGAGGCTGAATACGACTCAACATAACCTGTGGTACATAAAAAAAAAACAAAATGGCGCCAACGTAACCTGACAGTTACATTACATCATAGATGAAAAAAGTTATTCAGTGGATGTACTTTATCGAAATTTCGAATCGCGAAAGATCACACCCTAGCAACAATGCGTTACTATTTGTAATTCTCATACAATTGTAATAATGTGCGCTATGCAACTACCTAAGGAATATTATGACTAGGGTTGATCTTCATTCAATAGTAATCATACAACTCATGACCAAGTTTATACAGTTTATACGGGGTGTTAGGGACATGCTTCTGAAGCCGAAGACACATGGCACTACTCCGGGTACACTAAAAGGTTCAGAGAATGATGATGTATCATTCTCTGAACCTTTTTCCCAACTCAGTTGGGCTCGGCTTTCCAGTCTAACTGCGATGCGGCTGAACTTCGATATTTTCCGTGAAGCTGCGTCTGGCCTTCACAACCAATGGTCCAATGACCAATGGCGATATCGAAGTTCCAAGTTAGACTGGTTGAACTTTGAGGGCTTTAATTACCCGTAACGACTGCCATAGATGTCTGTATGACAACCGGGACCGACGGCTTGACTTGCTCCCCGAGGCACGACCAGACCAGTGCAAACAGCTATATTCATGCATACAATTTTTTGCACTGGGCGGAGATTGAACCCACTCCCCGTGTGTAGCAGTCATGTGCACTACCGCCACGCCACGGAGGCTGTCTGTCCGGGTACACTACATATTGGCATAAAATACCATTGTAACACTAATTGTTAGCTGTTAGTTTTCCTACTATGAAATAAATAAATAATTCATTAGCATTATTCAATCTCCACTAAGTAAAGCTAAATGGAATAATATTTTCTTGAAAAAAGTTTTTTTGTATTATTATTATGTTATTTCACTTAGCTTTACTCTAACTATGGGGATTGAATGATGCTAATTAACCGGTATCAAAAAATACCATATCGTAACTTTATGCCAATACCTATTTAGTGTGACCGGAGTACTAACCATGTACCTTCGGCTTCGGTAACGTTTCCCTAACAACCTGTATTATTATGTAGGGGAAACTGGGGACACTGGATCCCTATGGGAGACAAGGTACACCAATATTTTTTGAATTACTAAGCGTTTTAGAGTATTTTTAGTGTGGTAACACTAAGTAAACATTATTACCCTTAGTGATACCACATTAAAAATTGTCTAATACGCTTAGTAATTCTAAAAATATTGGTATACCTTGTCTCCCATAGGGATCAAGTGTCCCCAGTTTCCCTTACATATAAATATCATAAGATCTTTCGAAATTCAATTCATGAACCGCGATATAATTTTCAGACAGTTTTTCTTTGGTAATAAACAATATTTACCTAACAGTTATAGAATTCACAAATGTTAGCCAGAAAAATTGGATATGAGGCAATTTTAGTATCTGCGAAAAACTGTTTAATAATTTTTTCATTACTTCAATATTATAATAATCGACATTATTTCTAATTATTATGTCCTTGTATAGGATTCAATATTTTAAATTAGCATATAATTTTTTTAAAATGTCAAAAACGACTTATTTTTTGTGATAGTAGTTGGCTAGTCGTAAATATATTCTAACCGACTAGTTCCAATAATATCATTAATTTGGAATTCAAATTAAGAACTCCAGTTTTAATGTGCGTAAGAATCTTACTGTCATGACAAACAGTATTCTAATATTTGCCGTTTTGTGCGTTAATTTTGAAAATAGAATGTTCAATGATAGGCATAGTTGCAGTCGTCTTCAGCCTATTCTAAGGCCATCTAGAAACACCACACTAGAAACGCTCTACACTCGAAGTTTGCCATATTGGTCCGACAACACATACTTTCATTCGTAATTCACAACAATAGGTATGGACGTACTCAGATTTATCAATAACTAAATAAATTAATACTTTTTTAAATAATAAATTTATTACAAAATTTATTATTATTTCCAAAAATAGATTTGCGTATTATTTTTATTATATAATAAGATAATAAATTACTAGTAGTGCTTAATTTTTGCTAGTACATCTTTTAAAACTTGCAAGGAAATAAAGAATTTAATTACTAAGCCGATTTGAATCGTTGAAAACTAAAAAAGATCACAAAATGATTGCGAGAGTATTCTAGTAAGTAGAGAGCTTAATGGTCGTTATAAATAATATTTTTATTAATTAGATGTTGTATAACATTTCAATTCAAACGACCGGCGACTTTTCGATACATCAAAGCACGTCCACCCATTAAATAGATTTTTTATTAAGTACTTAAACAACACAGTCTTGAAAACACACAGTAATTATTCTTATTATGTTGTGAATTATTTTTATTAAAACGACAATATTTCGTAAAAGTGTTACTCAATCTCAAGGTTCTGAGAATAATTTAATTTTAGGCAGTGATAATTTATTCTATTTAAAATTTTATTTTATTACAATAATGAAACACTCCACAAATAATAATAACTAAATACTTTAAACAAATATGCACGAATGTGAATAATGAAATAAAAATATAAGAATTTTTTAATTTGCATTCTATTATATTCGATAACCTGATTGAAATTATAAGTGAATCTCATGCTCTTTTTAATGCTGCAAATATCCGAATAACAATAATAATAAGTAACACTTTTATAAAATGTTGATCAAATTTGTCTCTTTCGACATTTGAAAGTCTTTATATAAATTAAAACGTAAACAGAATTATTCGACAAAGTCAATTACAAATTTAATTATTATGATTCTCAGATAAAAGGGTTAAATTTCTGTAAATTAGCAGAAGTCAAATAATATTTTCATGAAATATTAGACTTGGTTAAAATTGTTAAAAGTTCTCGAAGATTGCTCGAATTTATTGGTTTCAATTTAAACTTTCACCAAACGTCATAGTACATTATCACGCCTTCTATAGATTGACGTCATTGAATGACGATAGTACACTTCATAAAAAATATTATGACTTCGATTAAAAACAAGAAACCAAAACAATTAAAGGTAAAACAGCCATAGAATCACAGGGATATGGACAACATAATATTATTACGTAGGTAGCACCTACATAAGAAATTTGGATCACACTGTTAAGATATTTTGGTAGAATTTCATCAAGAGAATTTCGACAGTTATTTGAATTAAATAGTTCGAAAATCAAATAGTACTGAAAATATAAATATATTTAATTATCTATATAAATTATAGAAGAATTTATTAACTAAATTAATTCTTATGAATCAGTCATAATATTCTAAATTTTAAAATCAGAATTGCCACATGTATGTATATTACTATATCTCCTAACAGTGTGAGTCGTAAATAATCATAAAAAATTAATAGGTATTCATTTTTATTCATACAATCATCGACAGAAAAAAGGATCAAGATATCTTTTTATATTTATTTAAATCTCGATTCCTAAAATACTTACAATATTACCAAATTTTATTGAATATTACACATTTCTCATTATATTTTATAGAAATTGTGGCATTATTTTGGAAGAAACAATTTTTTTTGCATCGAATTCGGTTTCATAATATCTACGATAATAATAAAAATAAAAGTTAATAACCATGCTTTTTATTAGGGAAAGTAATATGCTGGATTCAATGGTCCGCTGATTCTGAGGCACCATTCAAGAACCCATAGTAATTGTAAGAATATTTTAAATAACACTTATGTCTACTAATTATTATGTAGACTATTAGAGGAATTATTAAAAAGAAATTGGAAGAAAATTCTCCCTTTATAAATTTGAATAGACCGTACAAGCAATATAAACTTCCGTTAATAGAAGTCAATTTCAAAATTTTACTTTTAGAAACAATTTAATAATATTATGTTGTTTAATATTTTTATTTTTAAATAATCGAAGTCTAGCATTTCTTCGCATATCTTCGTTTGTCATCAACATCGAATTATTTCATTGATGATCTTATTATACAATTTAAAAAAAAAGCATGGTGAAAAAAATACATTATCTACATTTGAAATCATGCATTCAATGCAATAAATTTTCTTAGAGCTATTTATCGTCTTATTACTATTATTAACATATAATTAAATAAATCTCTAAGTAACCACATAAATTCATCTATCTATTTATAACATTATATTTACTAATGCATCATAAGACTGATCTATGATAGGGGGGTCTCTATTAGACATACGAATACGTGTTGTAAATATAATTATATTTCGTCGCGCGTCTAAAATAATTTACCACACAGTGAAATTACAATGACAATTGAGCGTTAATTTTGAAATTACACACGTGATAAATGTCAGACACATGTACGTACATGTAACAAACATTCACCAATGGAATATGTTTTATTTTTTTATTTTTTTGACAAATCCATTTTCACTGTATGACAAATTCTGTGACCAAACTAGTCATAGTCGTTTCAAATGCGTGACGGCTGTGGTCACATTGTCTTTACACTAACATTTACGCCTCACTAACACAGAGCAACGATTTATTGGAAACAAACGATTTGAAGGCACTAGATTTCTAGTGAATAAATGATAGAAACTAAATATTTTATTTAGAAGATGGGACCTCAAGTGATATGTTCACAATTCAAGTCATTTTAAGGTCTTGTACTATAAATTATTGAAATGTAAAAAACAATAAGTTTACTTAGTTCTCTGGAGGATGTTCACTGGTACTTTATATAAACTATGAATAGATTTATTTAAATCTGAAAATGCTGTATTAGGTATCTTAAATTAATAAAATAGGGACTAAATACATCCGATATTATATAGTGACGTAACTTAAATATAAATAATAGCAATTATTATATGTATTAAAATAAATTACCAACACATTGACTTATGACTAGAGAATTCTCACTTTTCGTTCTTTGCAAAGATAGATAAGGTAATTACGCAATATGAACCAATTGTTAATATTAATATTTATCTAAATTATCAAATAGTTTGATGACTAGAATATTAATATACATATTTAAATAGCTTTCAATTTAAACATAGGAGCCCCAGAAATGACTTCAACCATGAACAAAGTTTACCATAAATTTTTTGTACCGGTACATCTATATAACTGCCTAATATTGATATGATTCGAATAACTATTGACTATACTGAAATTTGAATCTATTTGTCTTTTCTAAAAACACCTCTCAATTACGAAAATCCACAGACGATAATCATTTTCACATAATTTACCTCGTTGTTACAAGAAGCGAGATATAATATCAATCCGTTCCTTATTAACATTTAAAATCTTAATTAATACTGTTTTATTACTAGTACTGATAAAATAAACTACACGGAGAGGACGCGAAAGAACTTTATGTTCCATTAAAGACGAAGAGTACAATCCTCAAATTTCCAAAAACTCTTTCATGTCACAATCCAGAAATGCATTCCATTTCCTCGTTTCATCCATTCCAGAGCGCATTCCGAGAATCGTAACATGGAATGGCATCTCGAAAGTCTTTTAAAAATGGAATGGAACAAGAAATGGAGTATTCCATTTTGAAAATCACAGTGTAAACTCTGTGTTCGTTCTCAATCCATAATACAAATCTGATATTTTTTAATGTTAGGCAGTGTTAGACTTAGAACATTAAAATTACACAGATTCATAATACTAATAATTGTGGTGTGAGTGCGACCCTCCGAGAGGGTTCTTTTGCTAGTTACCGACTAGACTTTTCATGTCCGTGAGTGTATCACTCGCGTGGGTTATACGTAGCTCTCCATATGGCTAGTGGACGGTCCCTAGAATGACGCTTCCACTAAGTAAGTCCCGTCCATCGCAACACCAGTTTGGTTTCCTTGCACTGTGCTCCCGGCAGGAATGTATTTACCACATGCTTGCTGTAAACAGAAAATGATACGTTATTATCGGATAATACATGTATTTATGGTAGAACATCCATTTATACACTCCATCAAGATACTTCTAGCTTGGATTTTGTGAACATATATTATATTATTCATTATACAATTAAATGGTATTCCTATTTGAGCAACTTAGGATAGGTAGAGAACTGACAATTTTATATGATATATATTGCAATTTATATAACATAAGTATATAGGTACATCATATTTTTCAAACTAGAAAAACATGTATTGTATATAATTAAATATTATTTTCTTAAATCACTCATTTTCAATGATTATTACATTTAGAGTACCATATTAACATCATGATATATTTTATTTAAAGTAAAATCATAAAAAAACATCATTAAAACTGTCAGATTCATATACGACTACACACAAATATTAAAACACAATTATTTTCATAATCCTCGACATAACACTCTCACATAAAAATACTCCTACCTATACTATCTACACATATAACAGAAGCTTTACAACGATAACAAGCAGTCCTGAAAAATCTGCTGAAAAGAAAACATAGACACTTGAAACGAATAGAAACCTTGAAAAAAATATGATAAAATATATTATTTGTGATAGTTTGCTAGCAGTGAGGTAGTGTATGAGTAGAATGTGTGCCAGACATGCCAATTACAAAAATATATAGACTTTTTAATGTAGACCCAATGTGTCATGTAAAATGTATAATATTTTTGTTACTGGCCACCATAAAAATGAAATTATAAACTAAATTTAATCAGGTAAAACAATAATAATTAAAAAGTTCGGTTTGACTTCGAAATTTGAAATAGATTTTCGAAGTCAAAATTAATTAATTTCTATTTTACGGTGGACCAATATGACGTAGGTAATGTAAATGAGTATTTATGTATGTTTCTCTACAATGTAATGTGCGTTCGTTGTATTTAGGGATGTCATGACCGTAAGATTTTATTTAGAGCCTGTTTGAGATAACTCAATTACTGATTCACAAATCTATGGTTTAAATAAAGTTTGGAGAAAATATATAATTTTCATTTTCTCAATTTGTACTATTTAAATTAAAAGATTTTTGGGTACTGATAGCAACAAAATTTGGCCGTCAAATGCTGAATATCGTTTGCCAATTAAAATGATTCACCAAACGAAATGTGTGCAGTGTGTTGGCATTCGCTGAAACCGTAAGATCTGTATCATTTCAACACATAATACAAAATGCAAAACACAAATCAGTGACATCCTTTTTATATACATTTACAACACTTGGATCTACGACACTCTTATAATCATATTTATAAAAAATAGGGAAAAACAAAGCAAATCCAATATACGACAGGGATACAAAATATTTATAGATAAATATATTATTATAGAAAAATAATATATTTCAACAACACCGTAGCACCACAGCGTAAGCGCAACAATGATACAACACTCAAAGATACAATAAGTTTGTAAAGCAAACAGTATTTGGCAGCCAACACCCTGCAGACATTTAAAGCCTCATTGATTTAGATTATATATTGTTTTGCTGACGTTACCACACAGCGAATGTGTATATGCACAAGAAAAACTTTATTTAAAAATTTGGTAATTTTACAATTATGCAAAAAATACCTCTTTAAAAAAATACATAACAATAATGAATTTAATGAATGATTTCTTATACAGGAAGGCGATTACCTAAAATTGTATAGAAATATACGAGTACTCATACTTAAGACTTTCGTTATAAAAAAATTCACAGATTTTTTTTTAATTGTTGAAAAAAAACCTGTTTTTTCTGGAATAGTTTATAACCAGTTGTACTGCTTTCCTAGTCTTATAGATTTTAATTATGCATTTTTACTTGGTGTATAATAAAATGTAAATATAAAAAACAAGTTGTAAGTTGCTAAAAAAATAAAGAATCACACGAACCCTCCTGACATATTTATAAAAGTAACTATATATTCATACTATTGCTTGTTACCAAAAGTAGGTCAATCTTAAATTGTTATAATATAATTATTAAAAAAGAAACAGTTATTTTTAAGAGAATGAACATTATCATATTTTTTGAAAAAAGATTTAATCGTCTTCCTGTATAAAGCAATCAGTCAATCAGTGACTCTAAGTGCAATATCGCTGTATGTGAACGCCGCACACACGTACTGGTAGGGGGTCTTCGCTGGGCGCGGCGGACACCGAAGTGTCAGAAGGCCGCGAAGTCGATGTGTATCGTCTGCCTCCTTTCCGCCCTTTCCTACTCGAGTCTAATAGCAGGACCTGTTAGCCAATTCGAGACTGAGCTTCGAGATAAAAAAATCGACAAATTTTGATATTTCGACTTCTATATCGGAGAATACCGTACCAAGTCGAAGTCAAAAAGTAAGAATAATAATAAAAGTCGAAATCTTATTATTAATCAATTCTTTTATTCAATAATATATATGAGACTTCGTGCGGTACTCTGTGATAATGTTTAGTTTTGTATTAAAGCAAATTATTAAAATTAACTTTTTGTGTTTTATTGTGGTAGTGAGAAAAGAGTATGAAAATTTAATCAAACTTTGTGAAAGTGTAAAGAGTACAAACAATACATAATACAATAAAAATAAATAGAATAAACTAGCAAAATAGTAAAATAAAACAGTATATAAGCTTCGGTATAAAAGTAGTAGGTATAATATATAAATAATAATAGTAATAATTTAGCAGATAATTTAATAAAATGTGAAAATAGTATTCTTCTTTATACTATCGTATCTTTTCTATATATCTTCTAAAAGAATAAAATGGTAGCAGATTCTCTTCATAACAGACACACACAAACCACAATATAAGCAAATGCAGGAATATTTTTATCCATAAATAATATTTTATGCCTATCCGTTAATAAGAATAAAGTGAATAAGATAAAATATAATTTTATACATTCATACATGTCAAAAAATTCAATATTTTATCGAATCAAATATTTGAAGAATATTTAAATATAATTAATTATATTAATATATATAAATAGGAGGCAAAGCTAGGTTCAACTTATCAATGGGGTTGAAGTATTCTGAAGCTTCTGGCGTCACATCTAGCATTGTCACAGTTCTAGCCATAGTTTGCGAATCAAGCCACAACATAATTGTCTGAAAACATATTTCTAGAAGGCACTATGAAAACATAGGCCTTCAAAGAAATATCGTCAGTAATAACACTAGCAAATGGATAAATAATAAAGTCAATGTTATGAGAACGTTTTTTGGGAGTTTTTTTTTTCGAAAATGACATTGTTATAATCCCTATTGATTTTTGGACTCATATTATGAATAATTGGGAAATGTATTCTCTGAATACACTAAGAATATATTACATCGAAATATCAGAGTAACTTAAAACTTATACCAAACATTATGCTGGATCGGAAAAGCCTTTTGTAAGAAACATCTTAATTAAAAAGGCACCTGATAAATAAAAACTAGAATGACCAGTAGACCAAGTTTCTTCAAAAAAGTCGCAATTGTGACCAGAAAGTGAACATAAAGTGAACAGAAGATGAAAGGAATTCATCAGCTACATCTGGAATGAATACTGTATTCTCAACACCAAATAAACTAATCCGAAAAATGAAACATATTTAATGAAAACTGTTCAATGAAATTGTACTCGATATTAAACAATAAAAAAATGTAAATTGGATATGTTTGATATACGAGTAGATAGTTTGGAAACTGTGTGTCTTCAACTTATATAATTTACATTTACACTAGCGTCACTTTGTATTAGGTTTGATATGTAACCTGTAATGATAGTGTAAAGTTATAAATAAATAAATAAATATTAGTGAAGATAATTATAGAAATTGTGTTAGTATAATGATGTGTTAAATAGTTATGACGATTTTACTGACTTGCATTTTCACCATGACATGCAAGTCAATGAAATGAATGAAAATGATAACATTGACTTTAATACTCGTCCATCTAAATGTCTTGGGATTCACAACGACAATGTTCTCGACATAGCTTGAATAGTACCTCATTTCGAGAGCACCTGGCTTGCCCTAAGGGACTGATGCACCGCACTGAACGACGGCGCTTCTGTTACAAGTCATACATACATAATATCATTTGAATTACAATTAGTATAATTAAAATGATTATATTATTTATTGGTCTCATCATATAAACTTGGAATTAGTAGTAGACATAGGGAGATAGCAAAGAGTAAGTCACTTATCACTGAAAAATAAATACCATTTACTCGTAACTTAACTTTTCATCTTCTTGAGTAACTAAAATTATGGTTTTGGAAAAATAATTGCCAGCTTCCCAAAATGCCTGTTTTTGATGGTGTACGTTAAATAAATATAATGAACATAATAATAATTATAATGAAAACGTGCTATAGTCCATTAAAATTGACCAAATTTTAATATAAAACACTGGATTCAAAATATTATAGATCAGTGCTGCCAACCGAAAATTTTGAAAACTAACGATTGATCAGCAAGTGAGATTATTCTATTATATATTACTTTTACATAAATTTCATTCGAAAACTACGTTGAGGTGAAATAACTTTCAGTTAATCGACATTAACTAAAACAAGTGCTCTAAGCATGCTTTAATTATATTTATACATTAATCATACCACAAAATAGTAAAGATATACAGATGCAAAATATTTCCCCAACTCAGTGTTAATATTGTTACTAAATTAAACTAATTTATAACATCAGGTAATGAACTCTAAGATAATGTAAACATAGTCAAACATAGCTTCAAAACTTCTGAATAGAATATTGCCAAAACAAATTGCCATGTTCTCAAAATTATTATAAAAAAGAAACCATCCAAACATTCGCGCCTAAGATGGCCACAGCATTAATATTCCTGAATAAGGAGTAAATGAATTTTAGCCTTATGACACTAATTGTAAACCCTCGAGCCCTTAAATACTTAACTGAAACCTCAACACTGCATAATATACATACTAAGAAAAATAATAATTAGGAAAGAATAAAGAAATCATTCTGGAGAGTATAGCTAGATAATTCCACTGCAAAATCTACACCTTTACTCTTTATAGAGCCTGTTCTAATAATCGATAGATATTTTATACCTACTCTTGCAAACCTGGTTAAGGACAGCCTTACTGACATACATTATAATACAATTGTAACTAACATAAGCGAGTCTGTTTAAACAATGTAGTAAACAATTAGTTGCATAAACAATGTATTAACTACCTAATTATTTATTTACTGAAAAACTGTGAAAAGAAAGAAAAAAATTGAAGCCAGGCATGGTAAGTTTACCTGTGAAGTAGATCTTGTGGAGAATAATGCTAAGAATAAAGTAGAAAGGAAAATAGAGGGAACAAATGAAATAGATTACATTGGTAAAATAACCAATAAAAGTAGTTGATTAAAAAAGTTAAACAATATTAAATTAAGTAAAGAAGTTATCAGTAGACAGTATAATACTGAGAAGGAAGAAGTTAATAAACGTAATTTAGAGAAATCTTACTTTTTTGAAAGGTTTCATCAACCTAAGCCACTGGCAAATACTTTTTTGGAAATTTATAATTTTTTTGTATGATGTTATGACGTTTTTATATTATCAATTCAAATTAAATACAAAGATACAAAGAACGAGCTGCACAATTTTTCAATTATAAATTACATTGTTATTTATTTAATGTTCTGTATGGGGCATTGTAATCTGTATGACAGGTTTTCCCAGTGCAAATACTAGTCTGCCACAAAGGATTAAGACTCTAATAGTTAATTATATGAAAGAATTTATGCCTACCTTCGTGGAAGTAAACAAACTATTATAATTTTTGTTTTTCTTTTTAGAAACTCGGCTTATGAACTGCTAGTATTTTAGGGAATATAATTATATATTTCGCTTATAATCATCATCATTTCTATGCTTATTTAAGGGTTTTGGTCGATTATCGCGATTTTCTCCAATTATGAGGATAAGATGCTGGAGAGGAATTTATGTTTTCCCTAGGTAATATAATACTGCGTTCTGTATATTGTACATATCTGTCCAGTACGCCGAGTACACCGAACCACGTAGAATAAGATAAATTGTGAATATAGGTATAAGATGAATTGTAAATAAAGAATAGCTCCCTAACGCCCACTGCGGGCTAATGAAGATAAATTGTAAATAAAGAATAGCTCCTTAACGCCCACTGCGGGCTAATGAAAAAATTGGTACTTAAGCTCGGTGAAACCGACGCTAAGACACAACCACAACCGCAAACGCACAACCAACGAAGAACCACTCTCAAGAACTACTCTCAAGAACCACTCAAGAAGAAAAGGAAGAACCTAGAAGACATTAGTTGTTAAAACTTAGTATATAGAAGATAGAATAAACGTTTTGAAGCAATTAGTGTTTCTATTGAAAAGGTTGTCAGATAAAAGTCCACAATACAGTCCACACGAAGAGTAGAATAGGACGATCTCAACTGAAAAGTGAGATTGTCCATAACATTGTTTGGTCCTTCGCCTGCCGGATCGACGCCGAGATTTGATCCTTCCGAAGACGGATCAAAAAGTGAAGAACAGCGGCAAGACACCGGAGCTTCAAGAGAGAAGAATCAAGTTTCCACAATGGTCGTGACCAGAAGCCAAGCAGATGCAGAAGAAGCTCAAGATCGACGAGAGGAAGAGTACCTGAGGCAGCAGCGCATCGACGAAGAGAGACGCCGAAGGCTGGCTCAGGGTCCTCCGGCATCGCCAAGCACGCAGCAGGGTATGGAGTCAGGGATCGGGGCTACGATGGACGCCCCCCCCACGACCCCTAGACTGAAGCCCGGGAACCTACCCCGAACTGGTTCACCGGGAAGGTCGGTTCGGACGAACCGCTCTACTGCGAGCGCTGCAGCGCGAGCCAGACTAGCCGAACTAGAAGCAGCAGAAAAACTGGCAGAATTAAAGAAGAAGGAACTTGAAATTGAAGCGGACCTGATAAGAAAAAGGCTGGCCGCCGACCTCACGGCCATCCAGGAAGATCAAGAGAGTGTTCACGAAGAAATACCTACAGAAATACACCACAAGAGAGTGGACGAATGGCTGCAAACGAATCCCGTCGTGCCAAGACCAGAACCCGAAGAATCAAGAACGCGAAGCAAGGAAGATCGACATCTGCGGTTTGATCTACGCGGCAGATCCGCCACACCCACGCGAACAAGAAGCATAGATCAACTCACCGAGGCTATGGAGCGACTAGCAAGACCCAGAATACGATGCGCAGATCTACCTACGTTCTCGGGGGCCCATGGCGAGTGGCTCACGTTTAAGGCTGCTTTCACCGACTCCACGAAGCTGTACAACATATCGCCGATTGAAAACATTCAGCGTCTGAGAAAAAGCCTCACCGGGGAAGCACGCGACATCGTGATGGCGCTACTTGCAACGGCAACGGATCCAGAGATCATACTTAGAACATTAGAACAGTCATTCGGTCGTCCAGAAGTAATCATCGACAAGGCGTTCGAAGATTTGAAGAAGCTACCCAGACCAGGGTCATCGGCAGTGGAGCTGAATAACTTTGCCATACGAGTGCAAAACGTTGTGTGTGTACTACAGAGCATCGATCAGCGGGGATACCTGTACAACCCGGCGTTGGTACGAGAGATCCTGAGCAAGCTGAGCCCCCACGTGCAAGCCAGATGGTGTGACTACGCGACGGACTTCGGAATCGCAGCTGAACCAGAAATCATCACGCTATCCCGCTTCCTGATGAGGGAGGCAGACCGCGCGCTCAAACACGCCTACGTCCCTACTGCGAGTACAACACAAGCGAAGAAAGAAACTCGTCAGCCGCCCGCGCCTAAGAAGAAACCGAACTCAGTCTTCAACGTCACCGAATCACCAGAGAACAAAGAACAATTGAATCAGTGTGCAAGTTGTGAACAAACTCACGAGTTACCGAGGTGCCCGCAATACAAGGCGCTAACGGTAGATCAACGGTGGGACTTCGTGAAAGAGAAGAAATTGTGTTTCAAGTGCTTAGTGAAACGGCATCGATACAACCTGTGCAAAGCTAAGCCATGTGGTGTCAACCAATGCCGCCACGCCCATCATGCGACGTTGCATCAAGAGAAGGCAGCAGAGAAGCCATCTACCACCGCAAGCCCGACGGAAGCAGTACTGTCGGTGGTCACCCAAACCACCACTGAACCGAAAGCAGTGCTGTTGAAGATGTGTCCCGTCACCGTCGTGGGACCAGGGGGGGAGGTGAAGACTCACGCACTCCTGGATGAAGGCGCTACCATCTCACTGATCGATGCAGACCTAGCAAGGCAGATTGGGGCAAGAGGACCTACGCAACGATTGATGATGCGAGGGGTCAACATGCAGCAGTCGGAAGAAAGAAGCCAGCTGGTGACCGTACGACTTCATGGACCTGAAGGAGTGCCGCACGTGCTTAAAGCGCGCACCGTCCGGTCTATGAAACTACACCAGCAATCCATTCCGACTTCACTGCTCGAATACGAACACCTGCGAGACCTAGGGAAGAATGACGTCTGCTACGAATCAACACGACCGGGAATCCTCATCGGCACCGACCACTGGGAATTCATCGTGTCAAGAGAACTACGTCTGGGCAAGCCAGGCCAACCCGTAGCATCGAGAACCACCCTAGGATGGGTAGTACATGGGACGCTACCGCGAAGCGTCATCTGCAAAAGCGAGAGCAACGTGCTACATGTCTTTACCTCCGAACGAACCGAAAACGGGGACGAACGCCTACACGACCTCGTAGACAACCACTTCAAGATCGACGCGCTCGGTGTCTCTCACAAGCCGAAAGTGAGCGACGCGGAACGTCGAGCAGTACAAATCGTCGAGACAACATTGAAGCGAACGAAACAAGGCTACGAGGTGGGGCTACCGTGGAAAGAAGACGGCATCGCTCTCCCACCGAGTTACAACTCAGCGCTGCGCCGATTGAAGAAGATCGAGATCAAGATGGATGAAGACCCAGAGTTCGCCGAAGCCTACACCAAACAAGTTGACAATTTGTTAAGTAAGGGGTACGCGACACCGTGCGACGGCACCGAGGCTACGAGTCCAGTCAGCTGGTATTTACCTCACTTCGCCGTACAGAATCCGAACAAGCCTGGGAAACTACGACTCGTCTTCGATGCAGCAGCCAAGAACCGGGGTGTCAGCCTAAATGATCACCTGCTAGAAGGACCGGACCTGTTAATGTCATTGCAGGGAATTATGTTCCGGTTCCGAGAGAAGCCGATCGCGATCACAGCTGACATTCAAGAGATGTTTCTTCAAGTGAAGATAAGACGTGAAGATCAACCAGCTCAGCAGTTCCTGTGGCGGGGAGGCGAACGAGACGTACCACCCCGACACTACAAGATGACGAGCATGATCTTCGGCGCCGCCAGTTCCCCATTCATGGCACATTACGTTCGAGACGCGAACGCGAAGGCCCACGCAGACACTCACGCGGCGGCCTTCGAAGCCATAACAAGAAGTCACTACATGGATGACCTGGCAGCCAGCTATGAAAATGAAGATGAAGCCCAGCGAGCCGTCTCCGAGTTGATGACGGTCCACGCAGCCGCCGGCTTCACACTACGAGGATGGAACACGAACCAAGCCAGCGTACTCCGAGACGTCCCTGCCGAGCTACGAGCGACGTCGCCGACCCCACTGGGGGGAGATGGGCCCGAGAATAAGATACTTGGCCTCATCTGGAACGCAGAGCAAGACGAGCTTGGGTTCAACACCTCAATGAACAGAGTTCCCACCGAAGTCGTCAACCGAACAAGAGCGCCGACGAAGAGAGAAGCCCTCAGCGCGGTAATGTCCATATATGACCCCCTCGGACTGCTGAGTCACTTCACCATACGCGCCAAGATCGTGTTGCAGAGCCTGTGGCGACTTCAGATCTCGTGGGACGAACCAATACCCGAAGAAGAGAACGAGCTTTTCGCTGCCTGGCTAGAACGACTCCCCGACCTAGCCCGCCTACGACTCGAACGATGCTACGCGCTAAGTGAAGCTCAAGACCTGCAACTACACATACTGTGCGACGCGAGTGAGCAAGCATACGCAGCAGTGGCATATTGGCGTATCACACGGCCGGACAGAAGCATCAAGCTATGTCTCGTGGCCGCCAAATCAAAGGTGGCACCCCGACGGGCGCAAACAATACCGCGACTAGAACTACAAGCGGCGGTCATCGGGTCAAGACTGGCGGCGACAATCAAGCGAGAACATCGGGTGAAAATTGACAAGACAGTGTATTGGACCGACTCAACTACGGTGATACATTGGGTACGAAACGACGAGCGACGCTACACGCCGTTTGTAGCTCACCGCCTGGGCGAGATCTCCGAGCTCACGCACAGCAAGGAGTGGCGGTGGGTGCCGACCGTGCAAAACGTAGCAGACGACGCGACGCGCATCACTCACTCACCCATCACCGCAGGCGACAGATGGTTTCACGGTCCAGAGTTCCTGTTGCAACCAGAAGATCAGTGGCCGGCAGATAAGACACAGTTGATCGAAGACTGCGAGGTACTACACGTCAGCGAGAAGAGCGAAGTACATCATGCGTGGTTACCCGACCCCACGCGATTCTCTAACTTCACGAAATATGTTAGAGCCGCCGCCTACGTGTTAGCCTTCATAGACAAGTGTCGCCGACTGACGTCGCATCTGAGAACTATACACATTGAAAAAGCTGAGAACGCGATCATCAGCCGCGCGCAGCACGAAAGCTTCGGAGAAGACATCGCGCGACTGCAGGCCGCCCGCCCTATTCCTAAGGCGAGCCGTCTGTACAAGTTGGACCCGGTCATGGAAGACGGATTACTGCGGGTCAAGGGACGCATCGGAGCAGCCACCGCGCCGCTAGAAACGAAGAGACCGCTCATACTCGACGGCCGACATTACATCACTAAACTTATAGTGATGCGCGAGCATCGGGCCGCCGGACACGCTGGGCGAGAACGAGTAACGAACGACCTGCGGCAGCGGTACTGGATCATCCACCTGCGACCCACCGTGAGAGCAACCGAACGAGACTGCGGCCTGTGCAGAAAAAGAAGAGCCAGACCGCAACCGCCGGCAATTGGAGATCTGCCACGAGAGCGCCTAGAACCGTACCAGCGACCTTTCACTCACTGTGGGATAGACTACTTCGGACCCATGGTCATCAAGGTGGGACGTCGCCGAGAGAAGAGGTGGGGCGCCCTGTTCACCTGCCTGTCATCAAGAGCTGTGCACCTGGAGATCGTCGCATCACTCACTACAAGCTCCGCGATCATGGCACTTCGGAGGATGGCTGCGAGAAGGGGTTGGCCGAGAACCATATACTCGGACAACGCCACCAACTTCCACGGAGCAGACAAGGAGCTGAAGGTCGCCTACGAAGAGTGGATGCCGGCGCTACGAGAACTGGGACAGCTGCATGCGGTGAACTGGCGATACATACCGCCGGGAGCGCCGAACCAAGGCGGAGCGTGGGAAAGGCTAGTGCGGTCAGTGAAAACAGCGTTGGCGGCGACGTTAACTGAAAAGGAGCCGACCGAAGAAGTGTTGGGGACTCTGATGGCCGAAGCTGAGTTCTCGATAAACGCAAGACCGTTGACCCACGTGAGTGTCGACCCGAGCGATCCGGAGGCGCTGACCCCTAACCATTTCTTATTGGGGTCATCCACAGGACTGCCTTCGACCGGGCCGTGTCAATACGCCGATCGACGAACATGGAGGAGTTGTCAAGCCCTCGCCGACCATTTTTGGAGCAGATGGGTAAAGGAGTACCTACCTACCCTGGTACCCCGCGGCGAGCCAAGCAGCCAACGACGACCCTGCAAGAAGGAGACATCGTGGTGGTAATGGATCACGTACTACCACGCAACGTGTGGCCGATGGGAGAGGTCACCAGAACCTACGTGGGACCCGACGGCGGAGTTCGGATGGCGGACGTCAGGACGAAGACTGGAGTCTTCAAGCGCCCCGTGAGCAAGCTCGTCGTACTTGAGAAGGCCGTTACGCGGACTGCTGCACTGGGGGGAGAACTGTCCAGTACGCCGAGTACACCGAACCACGTAGAATAAGATAAATTGTGAATATAGGTATAAGATGAATTGTAAATAAAGAATAGCTCCCTAACGCCCACTGCGGGCTAATGAAGATAAATTGTAAATAAAGAATAGCTCCTTAACGCCCACTGCGGGCTAATGAAAAAATTGGTACTTAAGCTCGGTGAAACCGACGCTAAGACACAACCACAACCGCAAACGCACAACCAACGAAGAACCACTCTCAAGAACTACTCTCAAGAACCACTCAAGAAGAAAAGGAAGAACCTAGAAGACATTAGTTGTTAAAACTTAGTATATAGAAGATAGAATAAACGTTTTGAAGCAATTAGTGTTTCTATTGAAAAGGTTGTCAGATAAAAGTCCACAATACAGTCCACACGAAGAGTAGAATAGGACGATCTCAACTGAAAAGTGAGATTGTCCATAACAATATCATTATTCACTATAATTCCTTAAGGCATTATAATGAGGCTATTATTGAAATTCAGATTACTAACCAACTCCTTAATTTCTTTACTTATTATTATAACCTTGTTCCGCTGTTACACCTAAACTTGAAATTTAGCTATCAACTGTAGAATTTAATTTTTATCTATGAAGCTGTCAGAATTTAACTCCAATTGCCCATCTACATCAGCTGTGCGTCTGTACCTGATACTTTTGCGGGCAGCATCCGCACCGCGCACAGCACGCCAGCAGGGCGGGCGCACGCCCGGAGTGCGCGGGCGATGCGAGCGGTGAGGGCGAACCGGCGCGTTTCGCCGCCCCGTTGAATGGATTCTCCATTTCGACGAATTCACGGTCCTGAGAAATTTATTTCGTTGATCTTCGGTTACAGTTTTTTGTTTATATAATTATATAACTACCTCCACGAACTGATTAGTATAAATTACTTTGTTTTACTTCAATTGTATAAAAGAAAATGTATTTTTTAAGTTATTTAGTGTCAAACGCTACAAATAATTTACTATAATATGTAAAAACTAACTTTGCTACATTCCATTAGGGTCTCACATTAACTTCATCAACCAGAACACGTCTTTTGACTGCAACTTTCTTGGTTGTGGTCTGCTATAGGATCTTGAATACTAGTTGGTGCTTGATGATATTCACACTGAACACATTATTTACACTGTCCCACCTTAAACTTGAGTTTATGTTATGATATGCTATATGAGATACAATAATGAACACATTGTGTGGTTACGGTTTCAGCATATAAGTTATTGGAATGCGCGACGAGTGCTATAAGAACTAAAGTAAAGTACTGTCCTCGCGTGACATCTTTTTCGGCGCCTTTAAGATGGGTCGACTAATCAGAGCAGTGTATGCGCTCGTCTGGTCAGAATGATCACTCTCAACCACGTCACTAGGGCAGTCAACTGTCGAGGCACACTGCGAACATAATGATTTAGTGATTCAAGAAAAAATATAATTATTTGGGTGGTTTGTAAAGTTCAATCTTTGAACTTTGATACAATTCTAGTAAACTAAATGCATTTTATACTTTTCAGTTCGTTTTTCTTTGAAAACGCTTTGTGTTGGAAAAATTTCAACCCACTTTTATATTTTTCCTCATGTTAATATTTTGTTTTGTAACAAAATTCAGTAAGAATTTTTGTAGCCCGTTTTCATCTTAAAATATATTTAACTGAAAATATAGACAATGTCGACATAACACATAAATAGTAAAATAAAAAGATTAAATAAAACAAATCTGATTCAAATAAATCTGAAAAGCACAAGGAAAACAAAATACATGAAAGAGCAGATAAAATAAAAACCTTTGCAGAAACCAGAAAAATGTATCGAAACAGAAGAACTTAGGACTCAGAAATCCCATTAAAACAACCAAGAAACAAATTAAAACAAACACAGAACCAAGAACACTAAGAGAAGAAGAAACCAAGGATAAAACCAGCAACAACAACAACACGAACAATGAAATTACAAACATTCTTACAGAATTTATTGTAAATTTCTTATAATAACAGTAATATTTGCGAGATTGATTATGAGTGACTTCAACTTCTTAAGATGGCTTCTGCAGCAAAATCGACACAATTTTGCTAATGTCAAGTAATTGTTGGCGAGACGCCAATGTCAAGTTTTCCAAGAAAATTTACCAGAGCCACTTTAGTCACGCCCCCAAGAGATCAGGTAGTTGATCAGGACTTGTAATTGGATTTTAGGGAATAACTGAATTTCATTAAGAAGATCAAGCTTTTCATCAAATTTTAACTGTTTATCTATAGGTTCTTGATTGCAACTATTGGTATCTACTATTACTTCATTGTTGTGTAGTTTAAATACTATTAGTTGACATGATTTTACAAATCAATACTATTCTTATAACATGCAAGATAACTATCAAATTATATACAATATCTCGATGATATGTTTTAATATTAAGACGAATTACAGTAGCAACTTTTTGGATCATATAATTAGCATTTAGTTAGTTATGTGTGTCATCTACGTAGTATTCGGTGTTATCAACATAGGGGTTGAAATCACTCTTATCAATCTATTTAACATGCTTTTATTTTTCAATCTATTAGTACGTGTTCGGAGTTGTAGCCGTGTCATCAGCTGTAGACATTTTTTCCCAGTGCGCGAAATACCCATGGATACCAATCTCACCCATGAGAGAGATAATGTCGGGCTCGAACCGAGTAAAAGGCACGCCGTCTTTGGATCTTTAGTTGCCGGGGGTGAGATAGTAGCGAACATATTCCTCGTACGACTGACCAGGGGCCCTCTCTTTCGAGATGACCTCTTTCGGGTCGTCTGCTATAGCTGTGTGTGGTCGGCCACGAACACGTACTTTGCAACATCAATAGAGGCCACACACAAAAGCAGAATTTGATGCGCACCATAAAAAAACAATGTCACGAAGCATCAAAGCAGGATTCTGCTAATTTTTAACCAATGTGAAACCACTGAGATTATAAGAATCAATTGTTTATTTCTAAATATTGAAAGTTAATTCTTGTTAACAGTCATATAAAGTGGCATTATTGCATGCTAATCTGGCCGAAATATAGTGAATCCCAAATGTATTACTTGTAATATCTTTGTACTCATATATCGTAATAAATGAAAAAAAATACTCTCATTCAATTTTTTAATTAATTTAAAATTCATAGGCATTTTTTGCAATCATTTATTCTGTATAGACCACTAAATGGAACTTCCAAACGTCAATTCCAACAATATTTCATAAATCAGTGAGCAAATTGACCACCGGTTCGAAATGCGGCCCCGACCTGAGAGGATTCCGGCAAAAAACTCAACTTTCTTTCTTTCATAACACTGGTTGACAAATATAAGAATAATTTGCTGCTTAGGTGCGTAGCCTCCCTAACAAACTCGTTTATATTTTTCTAAATCTCACTCACCGTTGTGCGCTCCAAGCATCTGAGCAGATGATGATGCTGCAATTCGAAAATATCTTCGTCTCGTCCCGCATCATCAAGCTCCACGCCAGATTCTTGAGCTGCTAGCCTGGCCTCAGCTGCCTTTTTCTTTGATACAAATGCGGCACCTGATGAGGCTTTGGCGATGCGTATGCGAGCAAGGCGGGCTTTCTGGAATTTGAAAAATACTACATTATTTATCTATATAAAAAGAGATCATATTATGTCTGGAAGTACAATAAAAATCTCAAATCATCCTATTCAAACCTACACATTATAAATGTGAAAGGATGTGAGATGTTTGAATATGGAAATTTGGATAACATATCGATTTTTTTATCGCTGAAATAGTTTCTCTATAGTGTAGTGAACGCGACCGCTACATGGATTAAATCACCGTTCAGAGCAAATTCCTAGTCGTGCCTAGTGTCATGGAGAGCACGTTAAACGGTTGGTCTTGGCTGTCATACAATTATATTATGACTGTCGTAAAAACTTCCAGCCTGCTCCAGGATAGTTGTAGCCCTAAAAGGTCAACAACTGGTCCATCTATATAACTTTCTGCGTCGTAAAAGGCGACGAATGGAAAAATACGATCACACTGCAATGGGAAGGAAAGTTCGGAATAAAACCCTGTACCAACCCGTCTGGGTAGCGTGGAAACATTCGGCCAAAGCCTCCCGAAATTGGCAGAGGCTTCTGTCCAGCAGTGAACTGTGGTAGGCAAATTGATTGATGGAATGAATAGAACTTTACAGCAGTTGCGAGTGTACCAGAAACAACTTTGGCTAAAGTTAGTAATTAAATCAAAGAACATACGGGCACGTATTCTAATTTTCCATTAACAGCAGAATTTATCTGAAGTCTAATTACGTGGTTTTACCTAAGTTCTTTAGATCAGAAATTGAAGAGTTATCACCATTCTAAGAAACACGAAAGATATGAATATTATTTTTTTATGGCATGTCTTTTTGACTTTACCTCGCCTGATTGTAAGCTGAAGCGAAAGAGGGCCACCATTACTACTAACATTTATACATATACTATTATTATAATTGTAAAAGCTTTATGTTTATCCGCGATGGACGTAAAAACTGCTGAACGAATTTCAACTTAAAATTTTACGTTTGTTTGATTGCACTCGGTTATGTAGAAATATAGTTATGATTAGTAATATTTATAATTTAATTTGCACAGATCGTGCTTAGATAGCGATAACCAACAAGCACGCGGGCGGAGCCGCGGCAGGAGATATGATGCGACAGTATGTCCCGTCTTAATTGAGTAGTTATTAGTCATTAGTCTGACCGGGGAACTTATTATGAGGGATGTTGTAAAGGAATCACACAAAATCGAATTAGTTAATTTAAATGTTATTTGAACCAATTTACATCTATTGACGTAAACACTATAACTGCAACTTTTGATTTTATCGTCTACTGCAGGCGATACGGTTGCATAACGTTTGCGAAGAAAATCTAGGTTATATACATACGAATGTTAATTAATTTAAACGCGTTAATGCATTTTAACACCGTTTTACAATGTTATTTGCTTTAGTAAAGGATGAATCTAAAACAATGCTAAATACATTCTAAACAATGGCGTTATTTACATTCAAAATAGATAGAGCTTAACTAGCTTTTGTTATATGTTATTAGGGAGTTTCGGTCTCGAAGCGCCGATAGCGGTTAAGTAGTTGGCCATACGATTTTCGTATTTCCTTTTTAAATTTAGGTACATAATTTCAACATTTGTTACAAGTGCTACAAAGTGTTACAATTACAGTTGTCAAAAATATTAAAATTTATAATAAATTAAATAGTAAACAAATCATTTCAAAATTATTCTTTCGCTGGTTCAGCGGTTATTTCTACTGAGAAGAGACCGGCAAGAAACTCGTTAACCTTTATTTTCTTTTCAATATAAAGTTTTGTTTAGGTATTTATAATAAATAGATGCAAGAGCAAGAGATTATAACTATGTAGATATTAGTATTACCATGCATTTTTATCATTTTTTTTTAAAAGAATATTAGCAACCGAAGTTACTAATATTCCCTTTAACCCCTCCAGCTAAGCTCAATGGCTTGTGTTAGGAGTGGGTTCACGTCGGTAGTGTAATGGCCAGGATTCGAACCCGGGACCTCTCGATTGTAAGGCCGACACCTTAACCACTAAGCTACAGCCGCTTCCTCTTGATGACAAAGTTCGTCCACTTCATAACTTTTCTTCAGCTTCATAATCGATTCATCCGTTCAAGAGCTACGGTGCCATAAACACACACATGGACACATAAAACTTATAACACCCTGTCACTTTTACGTTGAGGGTTAAAAGCCACATTAAATAACCCAATCATGTAACCCACACCATAGAACCACAGTGATATTTATCAGTCAGAAGCCGGGGCACGTCAAGATTATCTTGACGGAGACGTCTTTTGAAGCTCGCATCGTCAGCGCCATAATAAATATTGCGGCCATTTTTAAGGTTTGGAAGGGTAAAGAGATTGAATTTGGGTTGACGCTTTATAGTAAAGGGATATGGGAAAATATTTCGGTATGTTGTTACATTGATGTATAGCATGGATTACTGTATCGTATATATTCGGTCTTCGGTGATGTATAGCAATATTTTCTGTATAGTGTATTAGGTATATTATTGTCAGCGTTCTTTCAACATTTTAGAGGCCCTGGTGAAGGATTTCCTTTCGGGTTTGCTAGGTCAGACGGCAGTTATTCCCAAAAAAGTGGTTACATCAATAAAAAACCGTAAAACCGGGCTCCAAAGCTCAAACTTCATATGCATCTTTTTATTTATACAACTTAGAGGGTAGACAAGCACAAGACCCACCTGAAGGAAAGTGGTTACTTTGTCGCGTAAACCTATTGTTGTAAACATCTCCCATGAAGTGAGCGGTGTGCTTGTCTGCCACCCAAATAGTGCATATAAAAAAACAATAAAAAATCCAGCCAGCCTTACCCTTTGAGCCTTTCTCTTATCAGCCCGTTGGTTCTGATGGTAGATTCGCGAGAAGTTGGAGACGATGACAGGTACAGGTAAAGCGATCACCAGCACTCCTGATAGTGAACACACGCCGCCAACTATCTTGCCCGCGATCGTGCCTGGCACCATGTCACCGTAACTGGAAGAGGAGAATTTTTTAGTTAGTTTAACATAATATAACATAAACTCATGCCTATATCCTCGAAGGGGCAGGCAGAGGTGCTAGCGCCCACATTTCGCCAGTTTATGTTTAGGTCCCAATGTAATAGGTGGCGAGCCTATTGCCATTAACCGGGCACTTATAAACCTGCGATAAATACACACTTAATGCAATTCTTGAATAAGCCCATATTGTAATTGCTTGGAAAAACCACTGCCGGGAGTTCATTCCACATTGAGCGTGCGCGGAATGAAGTTCCTTTCATACCGCACAGTGCGCACCGTTTCCTTTCGTTCCACAAAATTTTATGTGAAATGGCTTTAAAAATAAATTCAAAATGAAGTCACTTCTAAAATTTTTTTTATTCTTTATTTCTTTCCATACATGGAATTACTTCATTGCTTCCTTTCTTAATCATATTTCTTCAATTATTACCCCCTCTTATCTAACAATGATGTTCTAAATAATTCAATTCATCTGTTACTACTACTCAAAGTTATCTTCTTTCACCGCAATATAACAGATGCGTATTTCTCCGCACTATTAGCGCTAAACGTTGGAATATATTTCTGACAAATGGTTATATTTATATTGATTGGTGATTAGCGACGCGCCTAATTTATAGCTTTTGAGGACGCACAAAATGAACTTTGTAATAATAGTTTGAGAACCATAATTTATTACAGATGACGTAACTTTGATAATCTGTATCTAATGGATTTCTAATGTGGAATGGTTCTTATTCTGTGTCGTCTAGATTCCAATGCAGTCGTAATATGAGTGGACGGTCTAAATTATCCTTCACTATCATAAACGCGAGCCAGTATTATTTGAATGATAAGCAAGCCTTTTTTTCTTAGGTAGGTACTAATATCACAGGAGCTAGTGAGAGAGGTTATGTCGAACTCGAACCGACTAAATCGCACACCGTCTTTAGATCTTTAGTTAGAAGTGCGATAGTAGCGAACATAGCCCTCGCAACCCGGCAAACCTGGGGCCCTATCTTTCGAGATGACCCTTTCGGCTGTAGGGACCACGGTATTCCCGTATAGCCTCTGAGTATAGGGTAGTGCACTCTGCGCCGCCGCACGGCCGCGACCTGCTTAGGATGACAGGCGGATCCACCCGTTACCTCCAGGGCCCGCGCTCATGAGGACGGAGGTTATTCTGCGACCTCAGGCGTCTCTAAGACTGGCACAGAGGAAAATAAACTTCACATATAAAAAAACAGAAAACGAACAAAACCAGTTGTGTCAAAACGGCCATCATAGCGTACCGTAACTATAGTATACATTATTATGTAGGTATGTTTTGTGCTATGTTACAAGCCCTAGATTATTTATTATTTAAACATCATTTAAATGTATATTTCACTTAAAATCCATCAAAGTAATGAATGAGGTTTCTACGTCTATAACGACGGTTGGCCCATCAATAAGTACTTGTGATGTCTGTGCGTCTCTCACACTTGCCTTTAAGCAAATTAAGTTTTCAACGCACACTCCATCACTTTAGAATATACGGGAGAAGAATTGGGACGTGAATGTTCAGAAGCGTTCCTTAACACTGGCTGGAGACAGTGCGGTTTTTTTTATACCGCTAGGTGGCAGATAAGCAAACGGCCCACTTGCTGGAAAGTGGTTACCATGGCTTATGGACGTTTACAACACCAGGGGCGTCACACTCGTGCTGCCAACCATGTAGAAACCCTTTTGACGCATAATGATCAATAATACAATGTTTTTTTTCGCAATATGACACATTCGAATTTTGACCTGTTAGTATTTGGACTAAAACGCAAAATACGTGATAAAAAAAGTCTTCATAAACACAAAAATTCTTATTTGAATAATTTTCACGCATAAATCACGCTTTTAAACCAGTTCTCTCATGAGAAATACGTCAAACTAATTGGGTGTTAAATGCACAAAACCGTGACTATAATATCGCGGGCTCAGCATTAAGAGTATTTGTCGATTTTCGTGCGTTTTTCACACCTGTCGTGGTACACATTAAGCTTTCAACAGTAGGTCCATCGTGTGAAAATATACGAGGGAATAATTGGAACGAGAAATCGTAGAATGATGATTTTTTCGAGAGAATTTTAGAACTATTTGTTATATTGAAACTATATTAGTAGTAGAAAAGCAATTTAGTTTTCTGGCACAAATAACTTTGTATTTTACAATTTGTATAATCGATTTTGATTGGACAAAATAGAGAGTCTATACGGGACTTGAACTGGCGACCAATATACGAGAATGTTGAATGCTTAAGTTATGTTCATGTGGCTCTGTTGGTCAGAGCATTTCTCCTGTAAGGGGCTGATCAAATACCATCTTGGGCATTCACTATTACCATCTAAATCTATAAAAGGCCAACAACGCAAACACACACACGTTTAGTAAAAATTATTGCCTTCCATATTGAGGGGAAGGGAACTGCTTGTCCTTATCACAGGCTACTTGTAGCCTATCTATGAAAGAAGCTGGCTACCCACTTTATTGCTAATTTAATTCGTGCTGCCGATCACGTCGCGAAGAAGGGGAGGGGGTAAGGTTAAGAGAATATCTGTGCTGCCAGTGCAGAAGACAAAGGGGTTGCCCTGGCTACCTTACTCACCGCTGGAAACACAACACAAGGTTATTATTAGCCGCGGTATTCTGTAGGATATACTTTTACTGGTTCTCGCTTCTTTTTAAATTTTTTATCATTTTTTATCACACGTCTTGTTTTTAGTTTATAATAATTATGTTAACTATACCGTATGATATGACACGTCCTAAGGGTGCCTGGAAACAATCAGTTACAGTGATAAGACCATCCATTGTACAGATTGCTCCAAAAGTTCCTGGATACCTTAACATCTATAATTCTTTGACAGCATAAATGTAATTTAACCAAAGTATTTATTTATTTATTTATTTATTTATTTATTTCATACATACTCTGTCCTAACAGGTAAACCCAATGCGACAGAGTAGCAACACAATAATTATACTAAACAATTTCTCTTATATGCCTCATGCTTCAAAATCAAAATAATAAATCTCACACACTATTAATGATTAAAAATTAAATACAATTATCATTTCAGAATAATTCATGCACATGCATATCATAGGAAATATTAATTATTCAATTGCAAAGTAATAATCCATTCATAATGTCAAAATTAAATCAATATTGTCAGATAATTATGTCAAAAAATACCTAATTCAATTTATAATCTCAAAATTAAATTAATATTGTCAACTAATTATGTCAAAAAATATTTCAATTTACAAGGTCAAAAATTAGATTAATATTGTCAAATAATTATGTCAAAAAATAATTCAATTTACAATGTCAAAATAATAATTCAAATCAAATTTAAAAATTACCTACATATTTAATGTCAAATTCGCAATTATTTAATGTCAAATTATAACAATTCTAAAATCCTTCGCTCAAAATACAGTAACTGGCCCTTGTGAATTCATTCAAGGAGCATGAAAACAAGCACAAATCTAATCTGTCAGCCATAATATTAAGCGCACGCAGCGCCCGCATCAGCGGCGCCCTCTGCAGCAAGTTCGTACGCGCGCGACACACATGCAGCAGCGGGGGGCGCCGCCGCCGCATTACGTACTCCTGTGGTACACACAGTCCCATTTCCTGTAGGATAGCTGGGTTGTGTATAAGCCCCCTTAACACTTCAATCAAATAGGTGGCCATAGACACCTCCCTCCTAACTTCCAGCTTATAATATCCTGTCATACCCAGAATAAACGACGTAGGATACAACCACGGATAGCCCGGGTAGACACCATACTGTTTCCAATATAAAAATCGAAGAAACTTATTCTGGATACGCTCCAACATAACCTTATATTTGTCTTCGTGTGGAGACCAGATAAGCGCATTAAACTCCATGTGACTCTTCACGTGAGCCTCATACAACGCCTTTAAAGCCGCAAGATTTGAAAACTGGTTTGCTTGACGTAAGACAAACCCTAAATTTCTATACGCTTTTTTACAGACACCGGTGATATGGTCTCGGAAATGTAAATCCGCGCTGAAACGCACGCCTAAATCCTTGACCTCGGCTATACGCTGCAGAGGGACCCCTTCCATGTGATATTGGTAGTGACTTGGGTTGTGGGCACGGCTGAACGATATCACCGAGCACTTAGCCACGTTGAAGGAAAGTTTATTTTTTAGGCTCCATCCCACAATCCTATTCACGTCCAGCTGAAGTTCCTCATGATCTATGTGGCCCTTGATTACCCGCACCAACTTGAGATCATCTGCGAAAAGCAAGGGCACCGAGTGATTGACCTCCTCTGGTAAGCTATTTATTGTGAGTATGAAGAACATAGAACATAGATAGCGTTAATTAAATATTATACTATCGATGTCTTGTTTCTTTATAAGAAAATAAGTAAACGCCAGCTAGTTGTACCCTAAACTTTATTACATTAATAAGTAAATCTATTATCCAGTAGTGTCAAAACTAGTCGTTGTATAGTGGCATCACTTCATATAACTTTTATTTCAAATTTTTCAGGAACTTTTTAGCCCATTGTACATTAAAAAAATTGTAACTCTCACTGCTTATCTTTGAAGCAAATTTCTTGGGGTACAGTCACCTGCAATAATATCTACACATTTTGGAACCTTGTCACAATAATAAATGACAAGTGAACATTACGACATGAAATGGTAGAATTCGACAAGTTTAATGTGAAAAAGTTCTAAAACTATACATATTATTGTAGGTGATTGTACAATAAAGAGTTATCTATCTATATTATTTTCAGGTATGATATCCTTACATCACACAAGCAGTACAAGTAAGTGAATAATCAATAGCAAGTTATCAACTGCTAAAGAAAAAGAATTGCGAAATACTCGTGGCTGGAACAGTATGCTACGAGTATCATTATCGGCGCAAAGAAAATCAATACGTGTCCAATTATTTTATTATTAACTGTGTAGTTGTATTGTCGCGACATATCTTTGTTGACTCTCATACTCATAAACTCACGCCTATATCCCAAAAGGGGTAGGCAGAGGTGCTGGCATTCATATTTCGTCAGTTTATGTTTAGGTCTCAATGTAAATGGCCTATTGCCATTAACCAGGCACTCATAAACCTGCGATAAATACACATATAACTTCGAAAAGCATCGAAAAGTCATTGGTATGTGCCATGGTAAAACATGGGATCGAACCCGAGAACTCGTCTCAGCAGTCCATTACCCATACCACTAGGCTACCGCGGTTACTTCTTTGTTGACTATTATTTTAATAACCTTCAAGCATTTAAGTTCAATCAAACAGCCTACTACAGTCCACTGCTGGACATAGGCCTCTCTCAACGGTGGAGACTTTGGCCTACTGCTTCCACGCAAGCCAGATGATTGGAATAGGTTTTTAACACCACTTAGGTGACAGCCAAGCACACGGTTCACGTGATCGAAAGCGGTCGTCGCGGCCTATGGACGTTAGCAATAATTCTTAATAAATAACCCTGTATCTAATCCCATAGTAATAAATTGAACTTAAAACCATAAAAATGTATCCCTCCGAATTGAAAATCTACCGACGCGCACGCGCTCAATACGTAACCATATGTTTTCATTACGCATCTTCGAAGGTCGAAGCAAACGAAAGTAGATTAAAAATAGTCCTTATGTATTACATCTTAGAGTTGATATTGCCTACCCGAAGTTGTCGTTCCGACATTACAATACTCTGTTTATAATAGCTGTTTCTTTGGTAATGAAGGAAGAATTTTAATTACATACTCTACTTATTTCTGTTTTTATGATAGTATTACTGTCAGCGTGATTGGCACTTGATGTAATGGTTGAGGTGTTAAGAGGAAATAATATATCTTTTGATTATTACGATTTTTGTTGGAAGATTTAGATAGTTTGGTTTGATTTTGGTTTGGTTTAAAAAGACAAACCCTGTATCGCGGGGGACTTTATAAACATACAACTAACGGACACAAAGTACACCCAGACTCAGAACAACTATTTAATTTTGTGAATCACACAATTTTTTCCCCTGTGTGGAACCGAACCTATAACCTCGTGCACAGCCGGCGCATACTACACCCACTGAGTCACAGAGGCAGTCAAATAGTGTGATTGGAGAAGTTGACTGTAAATGGAATACATAACAATAGATTACATACATAACATAAACTCACGCCTTTATCCCCAAAGGGGTAGGCAGAAGTGCTAGCACCCACATTTCGCCAGTTTATGTTTAGGTCCCAATGTAATAGGTGGCGAGCCTATTGCCATTAACCGGACACTTATAAACCTGTGATAAATACACACATAACTTCGAAAAGCATCGAAGTCATTGGCCATGGTAAACCTGGGATCGAACCTCGTCTCAGCAGTCCATTACCCATACCACAGCTAGGCTACCGCGGTTACAATAGATTACTCACGTTATATTCGCCAGGAATTAGACAGAGGCATATTTTTAACATAATCCATCAGTTAGCCTATTGCAGTTCACTGCTCTGTAGGAGTAAGAAGAAGAGACCATGTACTGGTAGACGAAACGTAGGATGGACGATAAAGTCAAAGTACCGGTTGGATGTAAACCGCCTCCAACCGGTCGGATTAAAGGTCGAGCAGGCATATGTTCAGCAGTGGACATCCGTGGCTGAAATGATGAATAGTCGACTGCTGGACAGAAGCCTCTCCCAATACTGAAAGGCTTTGGTCTACTGTCTCCACGCTGCGCTGGTCAGACTGGTTGGTACAGGGTTTAATTTCGAGTTTTTCTTCTCTCGCAGTGATATCGTCTGCGTATTATTCCGTTAGTCATTTCTAAAGATGCTAATCTGATGATACCACATATACTATCTTAACCATCTCCTCTCTTCCCCTTCCACCCTCATATCTATATGGTCGGCAGCACGAATGTAACGCCCCTGGTGTTGCAAACGTTCATAGACCACGGTAACCACTTTCCATCAGATTGACCGCGTGCTGGTATGCCACCTTAGTGGTATCGAAAAAAGATTAAGACTGTTGCTGACCAAACGTGTACTTTAAGATTAACGCGTAAAAACAGGGATTATGTTGAAAGAGGACAGTTAAAGGGCTTATCGCTTTTACGAAGGGGTATAAGGGAGGAGTGTAAAAGCTTTTGTATATAAGGCTGTGATACTGGAAGTTTCTGTGATAAGGGTACCTAATTTTGTATGTTTTATTGGCATCTATGATAGCAGACTTTTTTTAGAATTCACTTACTGTACTATGCCATGCAATGCTAGCCGAATGAATTAAACCTTTTGGAGTAACCAGTACGCAGTTTATAGAAATACTAGGTGTCCCGGCAAACGTTGTTTTGCCTCATAAATTTTGAGGGTGAACAACCCTTATCACTACGGGATATGAAAAATAGATTCTCAGACAAATAGAAAATTTCACGAGAATCGGTCAAGCCGTTTTGTAGGAGTACGGGAACGAACATTGTGACACGAGAATTTCATATATTATGTTATGCGTAGGTAATGATGCATTGAAAAATGGTAATGCATTTCTCTCGCACCTCAGCATTGCTTGCTGAAATGTCTGATTGTGCCACCTTGCACTTCCACTTATGAGAATATAAATTGCGTGTGATTTTAATCGATTCGACTTCGATTAACCACCTCGCTGGCAGGACGTGGAGAAAAAAAAGTTTAATCATTCAATGATTTAGCCTATCCCCGTCCACTGTTAGCCATAGGCCTCTTCCAATATTGAAGGGCTTGGGCCTAGTGTTTCCACGCTGGCCAGACGGGCTGCTGCAGGGTTTTATATCTAGTTTTTCTTCTCTCGCAGTGATATAGTCTGCATTTTCAGATAGTCACCTCTTACGATAACCTTCGAACGAAATGGAGGTTCAACGGCTTCCAGATCTAATTAAGTTAATTAAGTGAAGTAAACTAAAAATTTGGTTTAAATCTTTCAAATATTCCGTTAATTCGTAATAATTTCTGTAGATGGCTTCAACTCAGGAGAATTTTGAATATCCAAGCAGCAGTAGCAAATTTTGTCAGATTTTTTTTTATCTAGGACACGGCAAATTGACCTGATAGTAAGCTATAGGCAAAGTCTTAGGAAAGAGTGTCACTATTCTACACACGTACAGTGTTATAGTGGTGGCGCTCAGTTTGACGGCCTCATCAGCTGATGCTTTTACACAATCCGCTTAGACTGTAAGTAGAAGGAAGCACGTGAGCTAGTAAGGCATTCCAAGCCTTAAAGATGCGGTTGATGTTGACTTTTACAAATTCAAAGTTAATACATTTCGCATTGTCAAACTGGGCTATCGAAACTTTAAACTACGTACTATTTCCTTCACGAAAGCAACAAAACAAAGTTTTATTCCCAGTTGTAAAATTTATTACTATTTATTAGTTCGCCGCCGCCAAAGACAATACGACAAGACGTTTGTTTGCTCGTCTCTTTGTTTATTTGAAGTAGCTTATAAAACTAGTTGCACAGTGAATTTACGGACTTCTTTTTATAGATGGGAGGCCGTCGTCCTACTTAGCACTTTTTTGACCCTACCTTTTTACTTATCATCGGGATACCAATGACTTTTCGATGAATACAGAGGTGTATTAACAGCCAGATTTCGTCAACTATGATTTCCGTAGCCTACGTGGCGTGGCGGTAGTGAACGCAACTGCTACACAGGACGCGAGGGTTCCATATCTGCTCAGTGCAAATATTTGTTTGCATGAGGCTAACCGCGGTAGCTTAGTGGTTTGGGTAATGGACTGCAGAGACGAGGTCTTGGGTTTGATCTCAGGTTTTACCATGGCACACACCAATGACTTTTCGATGCTTTTCGAAGTTATGTGTGTATTTATTGCAGGTTTATAAGAGTCCTTTTAATGGCAATAGGCTCGCCACCTATTACATTGGGACCTAAACATAAACTGGCGAAATGTGAGGGCTAGCACCTCTGCCTACCCCTTAAATTGTCAACAACAGAAATAATATTAAAAATACAACATGATTCAAGAAAGTTAATTCAAAAACAATGTTACTTGCGCCGAAAACTCCACTAACTTAGGTACCTAAGTAACACAACAAAGGTTGAATTGCGCACCAATTCTTCGGGGAGTCCCCGCAAATTTTAAACGGGACAATCTTTCTTCCACATCAAGGGAATAATTCTGTACAGTATCATTTTGCATAACGGGATTCAGGAACCACAGAGCAGACAAAGCTGTTAAAAATATGACAGATTTAGTAGCAGAATCTATGTCGCCAAACTCACACATACAACCGTTAATAATATGTTGCATTACTAGTAAACAATTGCTTTGATTGGTCGTATTTGTATACTACCTTTAATGTCAGATTAGCGCAAATCATAAGTACTAATAAACGAAAACACACCTTAACCGTACAAAATAGAGTTTACTTTGCTTTAAATAAAAAAAGTTTTTTTGATGTTTCATACTTTGAATCGAACAAGCTGGAATACTTACGCAATAGTTTAGACGTATGTCAGTGATTTCTAAGAAAGTTATTTGAATCTTTAACTTCAATAGGCTTGTTATATTCGTATTAATATTTATGATACAGACTTAAGGTAGCCATTCAAATGGAGTGGACGTCGTCGTCCAAAATCGTTTGGTAAATGTGATAAATGTATACCAATGAAATGAATGTCTTCCAGTTTTGGATTTCCAAATGTGTTGGAATCTATATATCCGATCAAAATGGATGTATCGTCAATGGCTAGTTTTACAGATACAAAATTGAAACCACTATGCCCGCCAGTAAGAATGTGTAATTATTTAATAGTCGAAGTATTTAATAGTCAGGAGTGTCACCCACAGCGAGCGAGAGAGCAAAGGTGGGCAGAAAAATATTCAGTTCCAGCAGGTTTCATCACACCTAACGAAAGCCTGCCACCTGGACATCATCTCCAGTGGTCAACTTGGAAGTCATATCGAATTCGTAATGTAAAAGTATCGACAGAACGGAGCATTGCGATTGGCGGGCTACACACGCACACAGGTTAACAAGAGGCAATCTGCCAATCACAATGCTCCGTTCTCTCGAAACCTTTACATTACGAATTCGATAGGAGTTCATGCTAGTGCTACTGAACGCTCGTTTCAGAGCACTACGGTCGTGACACGGACGGGTCTTATTACGGACCGCCCGTACCTACGGGTTTCCTGCGTTGCTGTGAAGCCAGCCCAGTCCGTCTACGCACGGGCATAAATCTTTAGAACTGAACAATTTTCTTTACATTTTCTACCTTACGTAACAGAGACCACACAAAACATTATTGGCGGCAAAAGTCACAGATAAAATAACAAGTCGCGTTCCGAAGACACAGTTACTGTTGCTAGTGAAGTGGCAATGTTTTATAATCGAATATAAAATACATTGTTTATTGTTCCGAACGCTCGTATATTTTCGAGCGAAACGTTTTGAGGCCGAGTTTAATTTTATTCACAAAGTTAGGGCCGATACTATCTGACATGCGATTCTAATCAATTCAATCGATGTTGTAAACATTTAAAAATATTCATCTTTATTGCGATATTGGTTGAATAAATGAGCTTTTTAAATATAGAATAGAAAAAGAGCGGTAAAAATTATGACAGCTAAGTATTATTATTTGAATGAATTATTAATGTTCAATTTCTAAACGTAGAGTTAATTTCGATAGAATCTTCTTTGATTCTATAATTAAAATACTAAAACGGCAAGCGCGAGCAAAATTTGAATATGGAACGTCAGCTGTGTTTTGACGTCATAGACTTGTGCAATGATGCAGGAATATATTACGATGCAATCTAATTAAAGATGGCGATTAAATGGAGCACGTATTCGACAGAAAATGATTTTAATTTAGATTTCTCTCTCTCATCTATTAAACAATCCGCTAATTGGTTGAACTACACTAGTACGATACGCTCAGTAAGTTATTGAGGTCAAATGGAAACTGTCGAAGTATTTTTGTTTTCGAAAAATATCGAGATTATGTTGTAGTTGGACGACCAAATTTGCCGTTAAGTTAGGGATCACTATTGGTCAGCATCTCATAACATCTGGACTCAAGCTTGTTTAATTTATTTTACCCTTATAGCTGACTGTAGTCAACTGACGAAATACAGTAAAAAAAACGGTGTCACTCAATACCGGCCGAAGTGAAAATAGTAAAAAGTATTTACTTCACGTAAAATTAGTGCTTAACGCACCCAAAAAAGTTTGTAGTTCAAATAGGTGTGACATGTGAATTATCATAATTAGTTAAAAAATACTGCTGACCATAAATAATTTTAAATTAAAAAAAATCTTTAGTTCAATTTGTAGCTACTGGTCGTATAGTTACGTCACCTTCGTAACATACGCTTAACCGTTTACCCCCAAAATGAGCCCCCTAAAATCCAACTACACGTCCTGATCGACTATCTGATCTCGTGGGGGGGCGGACACACGGAAACTAATTTACTGGCGTGGCCAACGTGGCTCTGGTAGACTTTTTAGAACTTGAAACTTGACATTGGCGTCTCGCCATTAATTTTATAAGATGTCTACATTTACTAGAGATTGGCAAAATTGCGGCTATTCTGCTGCAGAAGCCATTTTATGGAAAGAAGAAGAAGTACCCCCAAAATGAAGCCTAAATGAATTTACTCTTCAAAAAGTTTGAAATTATAATTCTTTTTCAAGTAATAGAACAATCATATCGATAGCAAGTAGGCATACATCGTTATTTCATAAATCCAAAACTTATATCAAAAGGCGTTTACTCAGTCACGGTAACAATAGTGAATTTCCTTTGTGTTACACTATTAATACATTAGTGAACTAGCCACGTGAATAAGCAATATTAATATTTGAATAAGATAAGGGAGAGGCTATTGTCACGGTGAAGGTGTGGTTAGAGGGTAGGCAGGGCAATAGGTTTTATAACCTTCTCCAATAACCTTTCTAGATAATACAATTTTTTGGGCTTAATTAAATGAGAATAGCGTAAATAAAGATTTTTCGGATTGGATTTTCTGAATTTTACCAGCTCTTAATCTAGAAGAACCATCTGAGGATAAATAGTAACATAACATAAACATACACTCACGCCTGTATTCCCGAAGGGGTAGGCAAAGGTGCTAGCACCCTTATTTCGCCAATTTATGTTTAGGTGACGAGCCTATTGCCATTAACCAGGCACTTATAAGCCTGCGATAAATACACACATAACTTTGAAAACCATCGAAAAGTCATTGGTGTGTGCAATGGTAAAACCTGGGATCGAACCCGAGACCTCGTCTCAGCAGTCCATTACTTATACCACTAGGCTACCGTGGCCTGGATATAGTAGCCTGTGTGATATACCCGTATATCATGAACATTACTTTTTATTTCACGAAGTTTTCTTGTTCATTGCGTAAATAGGCAAAGTACCTTCTACGGGCAGAACATGTGCAAATACTAGTTATTCATTACTCTAACATCAAAATAACGTCTTCAAACAAAAATTTAAAACATCGCATATCATGTTTATAATCACTTAAACATTTTAAACCAATTAATTTTAAAGATCATCGTAAATTTTTGATGTTGCAACATTATCTTTTAATTTTATGATGGCAATATTTTGTATACGTACTTGTAATAGAAGCAGAGCTTTTCATCTGCGTACCATGAGGGGTAATAAATTATTTTCTTTACTTATAATCTATAGTGTAAAATTGTATAGGTTTGGAAAAAAAATTGCGCACATTTTTACTGTCTTCAGGACATATTCTTGATATTACAAGACTTTCACTCATTCTCCTTTTCTCAACTCTAAAGAAACTGAGATTACAAAAAAATGTCTTTTAATTTTAGACTCTACCTTTACACGGTTAAAGCTTTAAATGAAATGGCATTTATTTCTTTTGGCTTTTTCTTTTTCTTTTCATTCTTTTTCAGTTTTTGTGATCTCAGTCATGTAACTATGGTAAAAAATTCGTAGAATCGGGTCGTACAAAGAATTTTGTCTGTGGGTCCAAATTTTCGGGTCGTACGAGTACGTAGCCGAATTGGGGTCCAGTTGGCAGTTTGTGAGCCAGTGTACACAGAAGTCCTTGAGCGTAAAAATAGTTTTTTGCTTATGTAGGTAGTCCCTTCACTAGTTAGTTTCTGAGAAGTTTGAAAAATTGGCATTTTTATAGATTTTAATGTTCGATTTTCAACTTTGACACCTCAATTTTTTGCCGCTCGTGCCACCATATTGAAAAAATGTCGACTGAAAGCACTTTGTTGGCAAATATTTGGTTTCTTATGGGTATTTCGCTATTTGTAAAATAACTAATGTTGTAGACAATTAAATAAGTTACAACTTTTTTATTAAATGTTTTTTGTACGTGGAATCGTTTTTGAGATTAAGGGCGAAGAGCGAACGATTAAGTTACAAACTGCTGACCTATAAACTTGACATTTCGGCAGTGGAAGTTTATATGCTTTACGTTGTATAAAATGATTCACTTTTGCCCTTACCTCGGGCGACGGCTTCATTTTTCTTTTAAAATGTATCAAATAAAATAGAACATCATTTTTATTTTGCTCAATATTAATCATCCTCGGATGAAACCATAATGCCAAAAGTAAACCGATCTATCACAGATCGATTATTTCATTCGTAAGTTCAATCGGCGTTTTTACGTTCAACGGCTTCAACATGGCATGGCGGACATCTACAAAATTGAGATGATCTTTTCGACCAATGAAATAGTTGAAAAAGTCACGTGATCAACACGTCATGATGTCGCTCTATTACCCTTAATAACAAAAAGTCAACGTCTGATATCAGCTTATACGCTAAGCTACTTTCTACTTTTTTTATGAAGTACGTAGAGCCAATATATCCCGCCATTTACACACAGAACATGAAATGTCATCATTGATCGCGGGTGATATTTGAATATGGAATTTCAGCTATAATGTGACGTCATACTTAATAACATTTTTGTTTCTACATATTAATTTGTTATCATTTCTATCTCTAAGGCTTCTCGCATTTTCACAAATTAATATACCATTGAATATGTAATGAGACTGAAATAGAATTTTCATATGCGATCATTATGTGATTAACGATATGGAAAATTTGAAAGATATGAGCCGCCATTTTTGTTTCCGTGTCATTACGCAAGAATACGATTTAACAATACAGCTTGAAGTTCCATATTCAAATATTACCCGCTCAATGATGACATTCAATTTTTTTTAATGTACGAACCGAAGGAATTGATAAAGAGATCTGTGACTATGCTGTTTATTTTGCGATTTTATCATTAATTTGTAAATAACTATTTATAATTAAGAAAAAATATATAGCAGAACTATTTTAGAAGAGTAAGTATTCGTTCATCCATCAGCATTCGCTGTCAGACTACTTAAAGAAACTTATATATTATAGCTAATATCGACTGGTGGTCTGGACTGAAGGGTAATGACATGCTCTTTGAGTCTCATACAGATGAGGTTTTTGTAATTGACAACGACACCACATTTAACACGGACATTAACGATGGGGTTATTCCACTAATTGAAAGTTGCACAGCGGGCCATGGAGCGTACTACGCTTGTCTCTTTGAAGGATAAAATTCGTAATGAGGTCATCCAACAAAGAATTAAAGTTTCCGACATTGCTCGCAGAATAACCAAGCTGAAGTGGTAATGGGCTGGCCACATCTGTCGAAGGACTGATGGCCGCTAGAGCAAACGAGTCCTTGAGTGGAGACCGCGAGAAGGCAAACGGAAGGTAGGACGCCCTTTAGCCAGATGAACTGATGACCTAAAAAAGGTGGCTAGGACAGACTGTATGTGGAAAGTGGATGGTCGGGAACAGTGACGCACACTAGGAGAGGCCTTGGTCCAGCAGTAGACTCCAAAAGGCTAATTGATATAATGCGAAACTACGCATTTTTCGGCTGTATAAATGTCTAAATTCTACATACATAACATACATAAATACATATGCTCACGCATGTAATCCCCGAAAGGGTAGACAGACATGTATTTAACATCCACATTTCACCAATTATTATTTTTGGTCCCACGTAATAGAGGGCGAGTCCATTGCAACCAATCGGATACTTTGTAAGAAAATGGGTTGATATGCTTAAAATGACTTCCTAATAATGTTGCAGCTAATAAATTTGGAAATGTTGACCATATTCCTTGTTATGCGGTGTAAATCGCAATAATTACGTGCTTAGCCGCGCAGCTCTACCAATTAACGTCTTCCAGAGTTTCGAACTCTATCAGCTTCTAATAGTAAGTAAATACTTCACTAACTTTCAGATTACTTTTATGTATTTTTTTTTACTATTTATGAGACAAGCACTTTTTGTGAGGTCACTGAGGTAAACATATATGCTGGGAACTATACTCTTAAACTCACTACCGTTTGTACGATAAACCACTGATTCGAGTTACGTAACAAGACAGTATTTACGGTTTGTTTTCTGACGCGATTCCATTGTTTAATCTGTTAGACAAGTTGTTGGCACAATGTTCATACCACCTTGTAATATTTAGACGTCGAAGATAAAGGTATACATATCGAACATTGTTATTAACTTTAGTATTACAAGGTAAATGTCAGCCTCAGTGGCGTGGCGGTAGTGAATGCGACTGCTAGGAGGTGCGGTTTCGAACCCCGCTTAGTGCAAATATTTGTATGCATGAATATGACAACCGCGGTAACCTAGTGGTATGAGTAATGGACTGCTGAGACGAGATCTCGGGTTCGATCAAAGGCTTTACCATGGCGCACATCAATGACTTTTCTATGCTTTTCGAAGTTATGTGTATATTTATCGCAGGTTTATAAGAGCTCGGTTAATAGCAATAGGCTCGCCACCTATTACATTGGAACCTAAACATGAACTGGGTAAGCTGTCAGTCCCGGTTGCACATACAAACATCTATAGCAGTCAAAAGTCCGACTAGCCTAACTACAGAACTTCGATATCGTCAATTTGGTTGTGGAGGTCCGATGGCAGTCGCTTCACGGAAAATATCGAGATTCAGCCGCATCTTAGTTAGAAGAGAAAGTCACTCACGCCTATATCCCCGAAGGGGTAGACAGTGGTGCTAGCACCCACATTTCCTGGTAACCAATGACCTGGAATTCACCGCTGGGGCATACTGGATGCTGTGGATTGAGGATCGGGAGCAGTGGCGCACAATGGGAAAGGCCTTTGTCCAGCAGTGGACTTCAATAGGCTAATAATTGATTGAGTACGGAGCAAGAAAGACTACGGATAATCAAACTTTCATAAGTTAGTCACTTTCATAAGTTATTCATTTCAATATGAATGCTTGGCTCACGAACAACGATTGGAGTCACAATATCTTCGTAGTTAAATATTAACTCACCTGATACATTGTAATACTTCCAGGCAAAACCTTGGCAAAAGTTTAAAGTATCCCGCAATGCAGTGTTGCAATGCGGGCTACTTTGCTACTTTAAGGTTATATGCTAATATTAAATTTATTTTGTTTCCGAACTGCTCTTGTTTTAATAACTTGATTTTATGTGACTGGCGACTTAGCTGATAAAAGTTCGAAATTCGAATCAGAAATTTGAATTTTATGGAACTGCGGTAGGCTGTTCAATTATGTTCTTGGTATTAGTATGAAAAAAAAAAGCAATGAAATATTTTTCAAATTATGGGACTAGGTATGTAGAAAAATAAAAACATATTTTTTTGTTTTCACTTTTTAGTAGCATTATTTACGAATCTAAGTTATCATTTACGAATGTAAATAAACAATGATTCTACGAAATGAATTTATGAGCTACTGCTCTGTTGGTTCTCTGTTGTACTGCTGTTACACGCAGCTCCGCCCATATAGATGTTGATTAACAACGCTATGATAATGACTACTTCTTTAATCTCGAAAAATAACCATTTTATAACAAAACTAACTGTCCCGGCAAACGTTGTTTTGCCTTATAACTTTTGAGGGTGAACAACCTTTATCACAAGGGATATGAAAAATAGATGTTGGCCGATTCTCAGACCTACTGACTATGCTCACAAAATTTCATGAGAATCGGTCAAGGCGTTTCCGAGGAGTACGCGGGAACGAACATTGTGACACGCGAATTTTATATATAAGATACGAACTGCTAAAGTGAAATTTACTTACAACAAAATAGTTTTAATTATATTTTGTGTTAGATACTTTAAGAGCCGCAGAAAAACACTGACAAGAAAATCGTTACAAAAGTATGACGTCATAGATTCTCAGCACGTAGTGTAAGTGCACAGAGCACAAGAAATATTGCATTTATCTCGGTCTGTGCTACTTTTATACGTATATGGTTCATAATAAAAGTCATTTGAAATTTAATAAGGACATAACATAAACTCCCGCATATATCCCCGAAGGGGTAGGCAGAGGTGCTCGCACCCACATTTCGCCAGTTTATGTTTAGGTCCTAATGTAATAGGTGGCGAGCCGATTGCAATTAACCGGGCACTTATAAACCTGCGATAAATACACACATAACTTCGAAAAGCATCGAAAAGTCATTGGTGTGTGCCATGGTAAAACCTGGGATCGAACCCGAGACCATCAACAGTCCATTACCCATACCACTAGGACATCTGTACATACATAATAACATACATACATACATAAATAATAAGGAATCTAATAAATTATAAATTTGAGCTCAATTTGATTCTTTACATTTTGACCCACTTAGCACTAAAAATAGTGAAGTCATAATTTAAGTTTACATAAATAATAATTTATTTTACATGCATATTTTTAGGTTTACAGCTAACACTAAGATAATAACCGAGGCTGAGCGCCACCATTGTAACACTGTACGTGTTATAATGATGACCCTCTTTTCTGAGACTTTGCCTTCAGCTTACCATCAGGCGAAATGAAGTCAAATAAACGAGTCCTAAGTTAAAAAAAGTATTATGTAGATTTGAACGACCTTGTCATCATCTCTGTGTAACAAACAGCTCTATAGTTTAGCCTATTCTTATAGCCTAAGATAGCCTATATTGTAAATGTCACAGCCCTGACCTATGGCTGAATGTTAGGAAACACTTATCCTATGATAGGTATGTATAAGCATATGCAATAAGTGAAGCCGCACGATGTAATAATGAAAGGTTGTTATAATACAACCTTTCATTATTTGAATGACATAACGTATATACGTGCTTTTTTCCCTATACGGAAATTCCTTTTTTATCGTGAGGAAAAAAAAGAGAAAACGAGCAAAACCATTCGCGTCAAAACGGCCATTATAGCGTGTTGCAACCCTGAGTAGTATCTAGGAAATAGGATATAGTAACGGAGGTAGGACACGACGGTATCTCCCGTCCGAAATGAGCTGTCCAACTGGGGAAGTACCTCCGCCCTACAGAAGACCGCGGTCATAATAACCATCGTGTTGTGTTCCCGCCGGTAAGTAGGGTAGCCAGAGCTCACTATACCCCTCCTTCCCCTCCCCTTCCTAGCCTCCCCAGCTCTCCCCCTTTCCCTTCAAGGTGGGCAGCGCGTGTGTGACACCCTTAGTGTTGCACACGTTCATAGGCCACGGTGGCCGCTTTCCATCAGGTGGGCCGTGTGCTTGTCTGCCACCTACGTAGTATAAAATAAAAAAAAGGATATAATTCAGATCACATATCCTAGACCATTAGGTCTAACAATAGGTCTCGTGAATTATCACGAGTGAAATAATCTATAATTTGTGGATTTGAGTTTGCCCAATGCAATAGCGTCCCGTGCTATCTTCAGGCTCAATTTACAACTCGACGGAATGGAAGGGAATACAATTGTAAGTACAAGGCATAATGAACTTTGTGCAAATTGCAATATGATCTAAACTAGGGGAATTTTGGAAAAAGCGCGAGGATTCTGCCGAAGACGCGCGACCTTTGTTGGTTCGTATTAGTTTGTATACTATGCACTTGGCATAGAGTTCTTTATGCTTTGTCTCTACAATTTCGTTCGGTTCCATTCCGTCACGGTGTAAATTGAGCCTTAAAGGAAAGCCAAAAAAACGTGTACCGCGCGAATATGTAATAAATAGTAATGAGTATTCTAGGATAATCTACACAATGCCAACTAGACCCATGATGAGCATATGTTATAGGTTCTAGAATGCAGATGTACATAAATTCACAAACCGATGCAAATATTCACATTTATGCACACAAATATCTGCACTATTTTTTATGTACAAGATATATGCCACTATTTATATAACTATGCCCGCGGCTCCGCCCGCGTGGCTGTCGGTTATCGCGAACTAAGCAGCATCTGTGCAACTTAAATTATATACTACTAATCATAACTCTGGTTCTATTCAACCGATAGCAATCAAATAAACGTTAGATTTTAAGCTGAACCGTATCGAAATCCCTTCAGTAGTTTTTGCATCCATCGCGGACAAACGTAAACTTTTTACATTCAAATAAAAGTATAGATAGATAGATAGATAGAAGTAAAATTCTAGTCATGAAGTCAAACTAATATAACCTAAAATATAGCAAAGCAAAACTATTATTTCATGAACGAACCGCTCGGCTCGTTAAATCAACTCAAGAAACAGCATAATGTATGTAGTTAATGTTTTTGTTTACAATGAACATCTCGTAATGCATACAACACAACACAAACTGCAGATGTATTCATAACTATTGTGTGTAAATATTTTGGTGTGAAATTGTACGATTGTCTACAACTTGTCTATTTGAAATAATGTACATACGATATAGATGTAGACGTTACCTGGTAGAATACTATTACAAGAAATTATATATTTGGGGAAGGAGGGGGGGGGGGGGGGGGACCATAACCATTCATAACATAACATAACATAAACTCACGCTCTTATCCCCGAAGGGGTAAGCCGAGGTTAGCACCCACATTTCGCCAGTTTATGTTTAGGTCCCAATAGGTGGCGAGCCTATTGACACTAACCGGGCACTTATAAACCTGCGATGAATACACACATAACTTCGAGAAGCTTCAAAAAGCATCGAAAATTCATTGGTGTTTGCCATGGTAAAACCTGGGATCGAGCCCGAGATCTCGTCTCAACAGTCCATTACCCATACCACTAGGTTACCGCTAGTTTTCTATTTATAGCTCAACGAAAACGACTAAAAACCACCCTATAACTAGATTGAGCCACAGAGAAATCACAAGTAGAGTCATTCAGTTCGAAAACCTAATTTCCTCATTACGAAGCCATTCTGAAGGCATTCATGTCATTCGTTCGCTCCGATGTCATTCTTTCATTCATTCATCGATCTTTACTGGGTCGTGGCTGTTTAACCTTTCAATACTCGCATCCAATAATGTAATAAAATATCATCGGATGGTATATGAGACCTAAAGTACTGATGATAGAGATCTCCATTATGTGAACCACCGCCCTGAAATACAGAAGCTTAAAAATAATAATTCATTCGTCGCAATTACTGGCGATTAAAAAGGGTGACCGTGAATGTTTACTGTCAAATTATATTCTCAGCGACTTTACTTATTGAGGTGCTAATTTTGCTGAAAGTGTAGGATCATTGATTTTGACGTTGATATGAGTTACCTTATTATTTCTTTATGATTTTGTATTTTTGAGAGTAGTTTTAGTGTTCATAAAATCACAAAATAGCCCTAGCATATACACTTTTATATTATTTATTATATTTATATGAAAAAGGTAACGTTTAAGAACATGAGGAAGATATTTATTCATTCATCATTCATTATATTAAATGTACTCACTAGGCTATATTAATTATTGTAAGACTGTGTCGAGGAATTAGGGTACGATGGGGTTAACAAATCCTTACTAAATAAATAAATACATATTCTAGGATAATCTACACAACGTCACCTAGACCCATGGTAAGCATAGGTTAACTAGCTCGTGTTACGGCATCTAAAAAGCGGATAAACATACTGAGATACATTTTTTTTGTAAATACATACACATTTAGCAACACCCCGACAAGTGCAAATATTCATATTCATGAACACAAATTGCACTAAGCGGGATTAAAGTCGCTCCTCCGGCGTAGCAGAGTCGTGTTCACTACCGCCACTCAATAGAGTTAAAGGATCAAAATTCCAAAATAAATACATATTTTAAAAATAAAATGTATTACATCTAGGCGACTTTCCACATCGGTAATAATAATATAATCACTATCTATGAGTTGTATTGTTCTTTCGTCGGGTCTGATAGACCCATGCTGAGTTATACGAGGGTTAAGCCACAGCGTACCGTCAGTAGCATCGGCTATAAAATTTCGTTATCTAGGTTAGGGCTGTTTATCTTCAGAGCTGAACGGGGAACTTGTGTTTGCAAATCGGAAGGAAAAAGAACAGAGATATAACTTGGAAAAGCTATTAAAGATAGACAGAGGTTTTTTATTTCTGATAAGTAGTAGCAAATGTTTTCATGGAAATTATCGCGATTGGGGTATAATATAATAAACTTGATATAGGTACTGACGGTAGGTACTTGTTATACAGGGTGTAAAGTGAACACTCCTGAAGGCTGGTACACTTTACATATATAAACTCATAAACTCACACCTATATCCCCGAAGGTCTTAGCACCCACATTGTGCCAGTTTATGTTCAGGTCTCGAAGTAATAGGTGGCGAGCCTATTGCCATTAACCGGGCACTTATGAATCTGCGATAAATACACACATAACTTCGAAAAGCATCTAAAAGTTATTGGTGTGTGCCATGGTAAAACGTAAGATGGAACCCGAGACCTCGTCTCAGCAGTCCATTACCCATGCCACTAGGCCACCGCGGTTATGTAAACTTGATTATCGATATAAAAAAATTACAACATTTATGTTCTTTAACAGATCCTCCCCCTCACCTCTTCCCCTCCCACCTTCTCCCTTTATTGTAGAAATGTAATACAAAATAATCTCTTATACTAATGGGTTCTTAAAACGTAGTCCTTGAAACCCAAAAATGTCCGCTCTTATCCCACCCACTTATGTCCAGATTAACAAAGAATAACTTAAGTCCATAGATTTATGACCAACAGGGTAATATTCCAGGCTCGGTCATGATAAATTGGCAACACAAATCTTAGGTGCCATTTTTGTTGTGACAATAAATAAGAAATAAAACTGCCTGGCCTATTTTATTAATTTATAAAGTATGGTGAAGAAAGATTACTTCGTAAGATTTAAATATGTGTAAGTTACAATTTAATATAAATACCGACTTTTGTTAGTACTTTTGCGTTGTTAGATGTGCAATAATGTTAAAGAAAAAATTTAAAAAAAACTTAAAGCCCGACTGCGAAATTTTAATAATGACGTGAAATAATTAACTTAAATAAAAACTAAAAAGAAATTCAAATTTTACCAAACAAATCTTCCCAAGCGTCCCAGACTTCTAAACTACTGGACTTGTTATACACACATACATACATACATTCATACATACTTAGACTGAGAAACACATTACCCTCCTTTGCGTCGCGCAGTCGGGTAAAAAGAGATTATTGCGATCATGATCTATCGATAGATAGAAATATAACATACATATATGCCATGACCGCGAATATCTACCTATATTATATATACACACACACCGTTGACGGAGGTGGTGGCGACAATCTTTTATCCCATATTTTAGGTATCCGGAGTACTACAAGGTTCCTTCGGTTTCGGGAGCGATTTCCTGTATAATACCCATCTTTCACCTTGGTTCTATGTGAAGCATAGGTCCGAGCCAGAGAAGAACAGTATATTCATATCACTTACGATATATATTATACGCCAGATAAGAGATACTCATATCCAATGATTTTCAAAAACGTCCATCGAAAATACATACCTGCAACAAAAAATACAGCAATTAGAATTTAGTTTAAGTTTTAGTTACTTATTAAGTTGGCTATTACTAAAATTGAAAAAATGCCGCGGTAGCCTAGTAGTATGGGTAATGGACTGCTGAGACGAGGTCTCGTGTTCGATCCCAGGTTTTACCACGGCACACACCAGTGACTTTTCGATGTTTTTTGAAGTTATTTGTGTATTTTTCACAGATTTATAAGTGCCCGGTTAATGGCAATAGGCTCGCCACCTATTACATTGGGGCCTAAATCATAAAGGGCAGCAGCAGTTCGGGGATGTAGGCGTGAGTTTATATTTTATCTGTTTATACTAATTAAAATAGTATAAGGCACGATGGAGTTTTCGCATTACACAAAAACTGATTAAAAAAATGCTAACTTATCTTCCTTATCTACAAAGCTGCTTTAACTGTAGGTACCTACCTACATATAAATTATCAGTCATGTAATACAAGCAACCAAATTGTATACGCAAACGTGCTGTTACGAGCTGCTATTGAAAGGTCCTACACGACTCTGTACAATTTATTCGAGACTTTATTGCTTAATACAAGTGGGTAATCATATAATTACAATACTGGAAACATTCGAGAATATAGTGTCCGGGACTGTTGCTTTTTTATCCCACTTAGGTGACAGACAGTCTACCTTTTGAGAAGTGGTTACTGAGACGATGGAATATCATAATTTATATTGATAACACACTTGTACTTCTCCACTGTATTTACATTGGCACTTAACTGTCAATGTGAACCTTTGAGAGGTGAAACCGGTTATTTATAAAAAAAAACAGTGAAGAAGTACAAGTGTGTTATCAATATAAATTATGTATAACAATAAGTTCCACCAAGTGCCATCAATCAGCAGTATAAATAATGATGGAATAATAGATGCTTTTTTGTCTACAGGTAAACTTGATCGTGTTACTTCATTCCCCAATCGGTGAGTCAGATTTTATTTACTACATTGAACCCTAGTTACTTCGCGACAGTGAATGTTTGCTACACCAAAAGCATCACTCTGATGTTTTCTACTTTCTTAAAGAGTCTTGTTTCTGGGCGGAGCTAGGCTGACTGCTCTAGCCAATAACTCTGTACGCACAATGGCCCAAAAATGGTATGCTAGGTGCGGACAATTGGGATAATACGATACGAAAGAACCTCATATTATAGTCGCTTAGAAAAACTACAGCAGTGAGTTCATTCCACAGCTTGAGCGTGGTTGAAATGACAAAGTTTCTTTAATACTTAATACCGCACAGTGCGCACCGTTGCCGGTCGTAATGTGTGAGGATGAACTCCCTCTCTATGGCGAGCGGTGCGATGTTAGAAAGTAGGTGTGGGCATCATGTCGACCAATTCTTCTGAACATAAACCGTTGTACAGGCGGTTAAACACACAGCGAGGCTGTCTTTTGTTTATATTTTTTGTAATTGTAATTGTAATTTGCTTTATGATGCACGGCATCGCCTGGATGCCAAATAATTTCGTGAATTTTTCCGAATTTATTCAATTGCTTAGTCAAATTGACGGACCATAAATAAAAAAAAAAAACAAAACTAGCGTTCAGAAACCCGTTGTTATCCCACTTTTAAGACAAAGTAGAAAGATATATCACTATCACTACATAGTATAAAATAAAGTCGCGTTTTCTGTCCCTATGTCCCTTCGTATGCTTAAATCTTTAAAACTACGCAACGGATTTTTATGCGGTTTTTTTAATAGATACAATGGTTAAAGAGGAAGATTTATATGTATATAACATCATGCTACGACCGACAGGTACGGAGCAGAAATGAAAAATGTTGCAAAAACGGGGTGACACTGACGAAGTTGCGCGGGTCAGCTAGTATTTTATAAAACACATAACCATATTTTTTTGCTTCACTGCTGTCGTGTCAAAAAGTTAATACAAAAGACCAAGAAAACAAGTTGTCTGGCACTCTTACAATATTGAAGAATTTTGCTACTAAACATCTATACATAATGAAAGCGTATTCGCATCTTAATACAACAGACCTTGAATAGTGCTCCAATTATATGAAAACAACTTTCTTGGCAACAAATAAGGTTTCAACTTAGTACTTGTTTGTATTGAATTCTTATTATAAAGGGCATTTTTATATAGGACATGTCGATGTTTGTTCAACTTGTCTAATGGTAAGCTAAAGGCAGAGACTCAGTAAAGAGGGTCACTATTAGAAAATAACATAAACATAACATAAACTCACGCTTTTATCCCCGAAGGGTTAGGCAGAGGTGCTAGCACCCACATTTCGCCAGTTTATGCGTAGGTCCCAATGTAATAGGTGGCGAGCTTATTGCCATTAACCGGGCATTAATAAACCTGCGATAAATACACACATAACTTCGAAAAGCATCGAAAAGTCATTGGTGTGTGCCATGGTAAACCTGGGATCGAACTCAAGACCTCGTCTCAGCAGTCCATTACCCATACCACTAGGCTACCGCGGCTTTATTAGAAACAACAATAAAATATTATAATTATATTATTTGCAGGACGGGAAGCCACTCTTCACTTCTTCTGTAGACGCCTATATATATTCTATATATTTACAAAGTTTCACATTTAGTATGTAAGTAGTTCAACACCAAGTAACCGCGGTAGCCTAGTGGTATGGGTAATGGACTGCTGAGACGAGGTCTTGGGTTCGATCCCAGGTTTTACCATGGCACACACCAATGACTGTTCGATGCTTTTCGAAGTTATGTGTGTATTTATCGCACGTTTATAAGTGCCCGGTTAACGGCAATAAGCTCACCACCTATTACATTGGGACCTAAACATAAACTGGCGAAATGTGGATGCTAGCACCTCTGCCTTCCCCTTCGAGGATATAATCGTGAGTTTATGTTATGTTATGTTAGTTCAACAATATTAGATTTCCAAAACGTTGCAAGTACTAGTACAATTATAAACATTACTATCATATCTTACACTTCGCAAATCAATTGACCTTGTACCAGTGAACTTTGGCATGCGCCCGCGCATCCGTGTTCCTATTAGCAAGAAACAAACTCGAGATATCACACACTAACTCTTTAAAGTCGAGTAAAAACGTATCCCTTTAATGTTATAACCTGTGAGATTGAGCATATTTTTTATTTCACCTGTTTCATAAAAACTGTGTAAAAAATCTTTAAAACGGTTTTTTTTTGATATTTTATCGTGTCTAATAAAATTAATTTGACTCGTTTTATTCAGCTTTCATACCGAAATTATTTATGTGGCAATGCAATTAGGGTTGATACTTGTTACTTTTTATTGAATGCTGATAAAAAAAACATAATAGTCCCATTAAAATGGAACAGTCCGACTAGGGAAGGTTATTATTTGCCGCGGTATTCTGTAGGGCGACAGCCTTGTGTCTTAATTATTTCGGTTATATTGAAAGCGACTGTCATTTGACCTCCCAGTCTGAGTTGTGGTTAATTGTAAACTATTGACAGAGATGTTCCAATCGCCCGTCTTGAACTAATGACTATTGACAGCTGGGGCCAGGCGTCGACATTTAACGTGCCATCAGAACGACTGTTTGGATAAAAAGTTATTCATGGCAGCCCTACGATAGGAAATTCTTCAAAGATTGTTTAATACATCAAAGTAGCTTTAATTGAGTAATTAAGAAATTTTAATTTTATTAGTCTTTTGTCTAACTTTACATTCTTATGATCACAAAACACATTATCTTTGTGTGCCATCAAAGGAACGTTTCATAAAGTTATTAAAAATATAGTAAAGATAAAAATAAAATTCATGATTGCTTGTGTGTAGAGATTTATGAAACTGTTCTCTTTTAGATATATCATTCAACTGGATCAAAAGTATGAATAAATTTTATCTACACTACTAATATTATAGTGGAACAATTTGAATTTTTGTATGTGTGTATGTTTGCAACACAAAAACTGCTGTGCCGATTTCCAAAATTCTTTCACTATTGGAAAGCTACATACACCCTGAGTAATATAGGCTAAATTGTATTGCGCGATAACCCGCATATTGTGACAAAAAATGATTGATGTCTTATTAAATTGACTAAATTACATAATGATGACTAAGTTGTACGTTGAAATTAAAAAAGGAAAATATGTCGTATACCTGGAGTACTACCACGTATCTTCTGTTTCGTGAATATTTCCCTAACACCCTGTATACAGAGGTGTTGGTAACGGTAACGGAGCTACCGAGTTCAATTGTTTCTCCTATCTCATACAAAGTCCAACAATAAGAACGACGACCTGCGTGGCGTGGCGGTAGTGAACGCGACTGCTACGCAGGCGGCGTGGGTTCGATTCCCGCTCAATGCAAATGTTTTTGTACACGAATATGAATATTTGCATTGGTCTGGGTGTTTCTATGTATAATATGTATGTATTTACAAAAAAAAAAGTATCTAAGTATGTTTATCCGCATTCTAGAACCCATATAATACAAGCTAGTTAAACTATGCTTACCATGGGTCTAGTTGGCGTTGTGCAAAAAAAAAAAAACTTAATTCAATCTAAGTACATAAATCTTACTAACCTAGAAATTTTAAGCTTACTAATTCCAAATTAAATATTAATATAACCCATCTGTTACATTTACCTGCACATTTCAACTTCACCCGTGACAATCATTACATTTTATAGCTTAATCCCAACTTCACAAACTTAAACAAATCTTAAATTATATTCGTCTCCAGCGGGCCCTTTCAAAACGCGAACCAGTATGTCGAAGGTTTTATAAGAATCGGTAATAGACGAAGCTATCTAGAAAGTTCGCCCGCATCGCGCGCTCCGCTTCCCGAAGTTATCCGAACTTTGGCGAAGTCTGCCGAAGATTAACAGATTAATAATAAATTGAGTTTTTCCAACAAAAAATATTCACCAAGATCGATGTTTTTGTGCTTAAAGGAAGTATTATGTTACTAAGTTCGTATACCTTTTTTTTTAATCGTGCGAAAATACTCCTCGGATACCCACCCACCGGAGCCTGTTGGGTAAGTTATGTCGGACTCGAACCGACTAAAACGCACGCCATCTTTGGGTCTTTGGTTGCCGGAGGTGAGTTATTAGTCAACATATCCCACACACCCCGGCAGACCCCTTGGTCTTGGTCAAGAAAGCCCTTGCCTTCTCTGCGAGATGACCCCCATCGGGTGTAGGAATCAGTGTCCCCATCTAGCCACCGGGTATGGGGAAAGTTCGTATACCTCATAGACATTAATATTACTAGCGTAAGTACCATGGTAAATACCCACAGACTCCTTCATTTAAAATGTCTGTGGTAGTACTTGTGACGTTTAGTAATAGAGAAATTGACGCCACTGCAATATCTATTTCTGTTACAGTTGATAATGGTTTATAAAAAAAAATGTTTCACGATTCATATACCAGAGTAAAGTGACAGATCACTTGCTCATGCCTAGGTTTTGTGTAAGTATGTATGTCACTCGCACACTTCGTTCTTCTAAAGGTAACGTTATGGTAAGCTCAAGATTCTCAAGACGTCACTCGAAATGTAATTCGCAAACTCAACATATTTCTATGATAGGTTCATCACCGTCGACAATTTTTTTAAGTTAAGTTACTTTGAAAAAAAAAAACGGTCAACTTTGTGAATTTTTGTTAACTTAACTTGTATAACACCATCTCCTACACCCTTGTAAAAAACTTAAGAGATTTTCGACCCCCTCCTTTTAAATCCACTTACATCTTTTTCCACAAAAAAAAATTCACAAATATATTCTTCACTCGCCTTCCATAGCAATATACTGACCCTTATATCTTCCACATAATTTACTTTCATTCTCAAAATCAGACAAAAACTTTTCATCATACTCTAGCAAAGCAACCCAAGGACATTATATAAAAAGAAAACCTTTCATTAACATCGTTATGTACAAAAACGTTGCAATTAATTACGTTGCTCATTAATTATAGCCTCCCCCTCCCCCTCCCCTCCCTCACATAGGGGGTAATAAGTCGAACGTCAAGCCTCCGTGGCGTAACGGCAGGAAGTTTGACTGCTTAATTCGACGTCATCATTCTCTGAGCCTATTCCCAACTCAGTTGGGGTCGGCTTTCTAGTCTAACTAAGATGCGGCTGAACTTCGATATTGTTCGTGAAGCAACTGCCATCAGATCTCCACAACCAAATTAGCGATATCGAGGTTTTGTAGATAGGTTAGTCGGACTTTTGAGCGCTCCGACTACCCATGACGACTGCCATAGATGTACGTATGGCAACCGGGACCGAAAGCTTAAGATGCTCTCTGAGGCACGACTAGACCAGTGCAAATAGCCACATTCATGCATACAAACATTTGCACTGAGCGGGCATCAAACCCGCGCCTCCTGCGTAGCAGTCGCGTTCGTTATAAAAAAATATAATATATTTACACTGTAAAAAAATAGTGTGCGATTTTAAAATGCGTGTACACTTTAAAAAAAAGTCGTAGCCCGTTAATTACACCCTGTTCTTGGCGTAATAAGGTGAAACCTTTATGGAGGAAGTTGTATAATATTCTATGTAATGTTGGTTATTACCCTGTCGGGACTCAAACTTGGTGTCGGGACTAAATGATATATCAATAAGGTCGAGAGATAATGTGTGACACAAGAATGGTACTGTCAAGGCTGTTACAAAGTTAGGTAAAAACCCGGGGGCACATTTTTATAGCACTTTTTTAACTTAGGACACGTCAATTTGACTTCACCCCGCCTGATGGTACACTCAAGACAAAGTCCCAGGAACGAGGGTCACCATTAAAAACACCTAAAGTGTTACAATGGTGGCGCTCAGCTTGACGGCCTCATCGGATGCTTTTTCACATCCCGCTTAAATGACCCGGGACTGTAGGAAGAAGGAAACACAAGTAGCTAGATGGCAGGCAAGCACACAGCCCATCTTATGGAAAGTGGTTATCGTGACACGGACGTTTGCTTTCCCAGTGGCGTTCCACTAACGCTACTGACTATATAGACGAAAAGGGAGGGGCAAAGGTTAAGATAGATTCAATGCTATCGGTGCAGAAGACACGGAAAACCTCTCCAGTGAGGTCTAGAATTAAAAAAAATTAGGTGTTTATTGTTTTGCAATCATCTATGATTGATAAACATGAAGGTGAACAATGTGGGGTTCTTCACGAAGGACATCAGAAGGTTTTTACAGAGTAGGCAGCTCGACTGAAACGCCCCTGGTATTGCAAATGCCCATAGGCCACAGTGATCGCTTTGATTTAGACCACCGTCGTAGCACCCAATATACTCAAAGCATACCCAAAAATTCAGCACATTTTGAGCACGTTGTAGGTTCAAGATATATGCCTCGATGTATATTTATCTTGTAACAAGACTGGTAGTACTGATGAATGGCCTGGGCATTTCGTCGCTCAAAAAGAAATAGGAAGAAGTCTTCATACCACAAAAACACATCATTATAATAATAATAATAAAATCTTTTATTTCACACAAGCTCATAATTTGTAAGTAACATTGTTTTTACAACCTAGTGTTAGTAAACGTGATAACTTTTTTTTTCATAATTTTATAATTATTTTTATTTTTTATAATTATTACTCACTTGACATCAATAGGCTCACCTCGTTACGTGGAACCAAAAATCTCAGTTTACATACTTTGTGCGTCTACCTACCTACTCATTTAGAAGAATGAATATGTCTATGCACGTAGAAAACAAGCCGAAAGCAAACGATCACACAATAAACCCACTGACACATACCTACAAAAACACATAAATATTGCACCAACAGTATACCCATGCCCTAAATATGTAAAAACCGACCTTGTTAAGGTACACACACACCTCACCGCTATTATATTTATCCAATTTCCTTCCGACCTATGCGATATCAATCGCGGCGGGCGAAATTAAAGATGGCGGCTCGCCAAATTCCCGCGCAAATAATCATGTTAATTAATTTTCGTGAGCAAAATGTTCTACTATGTATTTTTTGATACGTAAGAGCTGTAATACTGTTTGTATGATTTATGATGTTTTAAACACCGTTTTATGTGTGTTTGCAATAAACTGTCATTGTTCTAATATTATTATGATTTATTGTTGAATGTTTTGTAAATATTTATCGGGAAACGTAAGTTTGTTGAAAACATTTCATCGCGATTTATTGTGTACTTAATATTTAATGACATGCATAGCGAACAGAAGAAGTCCTTAAATATTCATAGACGTTAAAAGAGACGACGAACAGTAAAAAGATAAAATACAAAGAAATAAATAAATGTTCTCAAATATAAATATGTATAATAATAGATTATTTATATAATTTTTTTTTTATAATATCACGCCTATATCCCCGAAGGGGTAGGCAGAGATGCTAGCACCCACATTTCGCCAGTTTATGTTTAGGTCCCAATATAATAGGTGGCGAGCCTATTGCCATAAACCGGGCACTTATAAACCTGCGATAAATACACGCATAACTTCGAAAAGCATCGGGTCATTGGTGTGTCCCATGGTAAACCTGGGATCAAACCCGGAGACCTCGTCTCAGCAGTCCATTACCCATACCACTAGGCTACCGCGGCTATTTATAGTCGTTTTATATTATCGTATATATTATTATTTATAGTCATTATAATAATATGCCACTCACCTTTGAGAATGCCGCAAGGCGAAACCGGTTGGTACAATAATAAGTACAGTGGAGAAGTAAAAGTGTGTTATCAGTTATGTATAAATATATATACATAATGCCAATTGAAACCAACTATGTTTAAACTAATAATGTAAGCTCTTGATTCTAACTAGACATATTTAATTGTGAATATATTTTTGACAGCATATAGACAAAAGTGTAATAAAAATTATATCAAAGAAAATGCTTACTTAGTCTAACGGTCTTTATGCTATCACGCTCAATTTATAAAGTCTATCAATTTAGTAAAAAGAAAATATCGCGTGTGTAGACAAAACAGAAAACAAAGTACATACATACATCGACAATATTTTACATTACGGCCCTCAATTTGACGGCCTCATGAGATGTTTTTCACGCGTCACATAAACGATCCGTTTAAATTATATAACTGATGTTATTTCATTTAAATCACACCGCCATTGGCTCATTTATTACAGTCCGCCCTTCAAGTGACTTAATGATTCAATATTTACGCACAGACTCAAGTATTTGTTCGTTCAACCGTCATTAAGGTCCAGTTACACTAGACCGCGCACGTCCGCACGTAAACATCTGCTAGCTGTCGTAACATCGTGATGTATTGCTGTTATTAGCTGTGAATCATCTCCTAAATAGATTTAAATCATCTTACATTGTTCTTGGGGAAATGGTACGTAGGTTAAGAGCTAATCTTGTATTGAAAGCTATATAGTATTTTTTTTAAACTTTATGCACAGTAAAATTGTGCAAAGGTGAATTTAATCCCAATGGTATTATCTAACAATCGATCGTGGGCGGGGCAGAGATATATTGAGGTAGGTGCAGGTAGAAGAATGAACTACATAAGACCAAATATTTGTTAGATAAACACAGCCTCCGTGGCGTGGCGGTAGTGCACGCGACCGTTACGCATGGGGCGCGGTTTCGATCCCCGCTCAGTGCAAAAAGTTGTAGATATATATTATATGCATGAATATCGCTGTTTGCACTGGTCCGGTCGTGCCTCGGAGTGCACGTTAAGCCGTCGGTCTCGGTTGCCATATAAACATCTATGGCAGTCGTTACGGGTAGTTGAAGCCCTCAAAAATCCAACTAGTCTAACTTGGGTCTTCGAAATCGCCATTGGTCACTGGACCATTGGTTGTGGAGCTCAGATTGCAGTCGCTTCATGGAAAATATCAAGTTCAGCCGCATCACAGTTAGACTGGAAAGCCGACCTTAACTGAGTTGGGAAAAGGTTCAGAAAATGAATGCTTTGTTAGATAAAATTTTATCCTAAATCATAATCCTACCGATTAGTATAAAAAATATGCTATTTATTTATGTAAATTTTTATTTTATTGTATTGTATCTATCTATTCATCTATCTTTGTATCTATTCGAAGAGGCAGGTCTAGTCTAACATGCGGCTGAACTTCGATATTTTATGTAAAGCGATTGCCATCGGACCTCCACAACCAAATTGGTGATATCCAAGTTCTGTAGTTAGGCTAGTCGGACTTTACGGTTCCTCCAACTACCCGTAACGACTGTCATAGAGTTTTGTATGGCAACCGGGTATTATTTCGATACATAAATTATTTTAAAAAATCAAGATGATTTTAGTACCGAATTATTTATACCGAAATGACTAAAAATCACCGAGTATATAAAATTAGTAGTAGTTACAAGATTTTTCCACGGCAGTGTTAAATTGGTCTTATATAGGACTCTCAGTGAGCGCGCAGATGATCGGTTTAAGTACAAGATTTACGTCGCCATTTTATCTGAAACGTGCAACTGTTGCTCTCGTAAATTCTTCTCCTTGAGATAATTTATTGCGGTCACGGAAATGAAGTGAAATCTGTTAGAGTACGAGAACATTAATCATTTATATTACGTGGTAAGGGCACGGGCTGTTTGAACTGATTCAGTTTATTTGTATTATATATATATAGAGGCAGGTATTTAACTCGTGGTTTACCGTATAAAGTTATTAGTAATACTTAGAGGTACAAAGTATACGAGTGATCAAATATTTGCGCAAAACTTAGGCGTGAGAATATTATCAATCGTGAAATGTATGTTTATAAACCATTATCTACTTTGTCAGAAATAGATATTGCAGTGACGTCATCGTCTATACAATAAAAGTCAGAAGACACGGGCACTTTTTTATATTTATTTGAAATTTGGTATTGAGTAGATTGTTCCTGTATTTACGTCAGTAATATAAACTCTAAAAATAAACCGTAAATCGCTCTATCTATTAAATATTTAAAATAACCCTATCACAATTTGTTGCGCAGTTTTAGAGATTTATGTATACATAGGGACGAACAGACAACGGAAAGCGACTTTGTTTTACATTATTACAGTGATTCGTGCATACATATATTTTGCACTAAGCGGATATAGAACCCATGGTTCACATTGGTTGCTTATTTATAGTCTGGAAATTAACTTTTATTTTCTGGAATATGTTCGACAGGAACTCATTCATTTGTAATCATATTTGTGTAAAATCTGCTCTACAAGTTGGTCAACACAGCGGCTAACGCCCTCCACCAACACTCCCTCCCGATTTTCCACCATACTTCACAACCCCGTTCTAGTAGACAATTTTTTCTTTTGTCGAATCGACGTCATTTTTGAGTTGACATCGTAGTGTAGTAATTAGTTTCACGGCAGCGCCGCTACTCACGGAGAGGGACCGAGCATAGGTTTCGCTCTTCGGGAAGGGTTACTACGTCCCCTCCACTCTCACTCATAACACGCACTCTAGTAGACAATGAAAGGAAATGATATCAGTATTAAGCAAAACCGTGGGCAATAGTTACCATATGACAGAAGAGTTATATTATCACAAAGTAAGTACATAATACTTTTATGTACAGAACCTATATACCTATAGTGTATATAATTTCAGACAGGTTTTACGGTGCACCGTTAACATTGTCATTTTATGAGCTCAACCGTCGCATTGGTGAACCGATAAACTGAAATAATAGCTATGCACAGACCTGGGGGCTACCACGAAACATATTGTATCGGAAACTTCGGTTCCACACGAAACTCGAACGAGAATAAGCCCTTATCAACTGCTAATGCGACAGGTTGGAGGCGGTCAGCATCCCATGGGTACCTGCGACTTTGACTATGTCGTCCGTTCATCTCGCAGAAGGCCGTCCCACATTTCGTCTACTAGTACGTGATCTCTATTCGAGAACCTTTCGGCTTCAACAGCCATCTGTTCTTCTTGCTATACGTTCTGCTTACTGCCACTTCAGCTTGCTAACTTTTTTACATTAGATAACCCTAATGAAAATTGCTACAAAGTAAAAGTTTTGCATGTAACCACTGGTATGATGATGATTATAATATGCAGAATCATCTTCATCTTGGCGTCACTTTGAAATGCATTTGCTGAATAGAAAACAATAGAATAATAAATGTATGGGATCGACATAGGTACGTTTACTCCTGTCTTAAATGTCATTACACTCATTACAATCACTAAAAGTTATATTCTACAAAATATGTAGTCCGCCATTTTGTAACGGCGGCCATCTTGGATCGATTTTCATCAAACATAGCTAAGAACACTCCTGACTGATTCATCTTTCAATTAAAAAAATTACATCGAAATTCGCTTATCCGTTCGGGAGCTATGATGTCACAGACACACACACACCGTGATTTTCACGTCGGGGGTTGAAAAACAACGACCAATGAATTGCCACTTGTCTTAGCAGGTCGCATTTGAGGCCGTGACAAAGATAGACAGAGACATCAAACGTACACTTATCTTACGTACACTTCTAACCTACTTTATGTCCCTGCATTGCTTGTAAAATTCAGTAGGTATGTCTAATAAAATGTCAAGTATCTCAAATCCGATAAAGCCTCTTCAGACTGTGAACAAAATTCCTATTTAGGGTTAGTACAGAAAGAGCTGCAAAGTGCTCAAGCAGTTTTTGAGTGATAATTAATTATATCATTTAAATTGAGACGTTTTAACGGATTCAATAAAATTCTGAAATACATCCTCCATACCAGAATGGCCTCGAAAAATACATTTAAAATACTTTGAGGTGATTTTTTAATACATAGAGTAATTCAAGAGAAAGGTTTATATGTATATAACATCATGCTATGACCAAAAGATGTGGAACAGGAATGAATAATGATGAACGCCAATGATGTTGCACACGTCCGTAGGCTACGGTAACCACTTTCCGTCAGGTAAGCCGCGTGCCTGTCTACCACCTTAGTTATATAAAAAAATAGGAGACAACTGCTGTAATGTATACAAAGTTACGCAAATCAGCTAGTTTAACACAACCCTTAAACACTACTCGAGCATTTTGCCGCTCTGTCTGAGGTGACCCTTACTCAAGTAGACAATGAGGTAACGATCGATAGCTTTATAAAATGTGCTGATCAGGCTAAAACTAGATTTATTGAAGGGGCAAGTTTTTGCGGCAGAGGCAAATTAATACGAGGGTATTTTTAAGCTTTAAGAAATATTAAATGGTGCTAAATCAAATGTTATCTTGATGTAATAAACCCTCTCCTTTCCTACACAGCTATCTATTTTGACAGAAATAGATTTTTTTATACCACTTAGGTGGCAAACAAGCACGAGGCCCACCTGATGAAAAATGGTTACCGTGGCCTATAGACGTCAGACTCAAAGATGGCGTGTTGGCTTGGCCGGTTCGAGTCCGACATAACCTCTCCAACAGGCTCCGGCAGGGAAGGGGGGTATCCGTGGGGATATTTCGCACGAAAAAAAAGGGGGCGTCACATTCGTGCTACCGACTATATAGAGAAGAGGCAGGAAGGGGAAGGAGGGGAGGAGACAAGGTTAAGAGAGTATCCGTGCTCTCAATGCAAAAGACAAAGAAGCGTTTCTCGGTCTTCCCACTGAAAATACAAAACCTCTTAAGCTTTGCTACCCTACACCTACCAGAAACACAACACAAGGTTATTATTAGCCGCGGTATTCTGTAGGGCGGAGGTACTCGCCCAGTCGGACTGCTCAATTAGGACGTTCATAATGACGTCAACGTTTCTACAATAAAAATTACAAGTCACTGCTACTGATATTTAAAATTCGGTGACGGGGTAATTAAGGAGTCTATGATATAAAATTAGACATCTATAATTAGAAAGTTGATTAAAATATAACTGCCAATGAATAAAAATAAAATTAATTTTCAACAAAGTTCACCGATAACACAAAACTTTGCTAGTCCGTGTTACTTTAACATAAAATCTTGAAAACGGCTGCCATAAAAACCGTAGTGGGTGCAACACCCTCAACAGTCCTCTCCTCACCCCCTAAATGGGGTAGCAGGGAGGGCCTATTCTTTTGAATCCCTTTGAAACACATCTGACATTTTTGGGTTGCAAAAAACGTCACGTTGAATTTTTATTAACATTTTTTTAACATCTGTCTTGAATATTTTATGTTGGAATGGTATTAAACATGTTTTTAATATTATTTTGTATTAAATAATTGGTTGAAAGTATATTAACATCACTGGGTATATTCTTTACGTTTTTTTTTAATATTGGATATACCAATTTAACTTCAACTCCCCTGATGTAAGCTAAATACTGTCTCAAGAAAGAGCGTCATCATTCCAAAAATGTACATAATGTTGCAATGGTGGCGCTTTGGCTTGACGGCCTTTTCAGATGATTTTTCATGTCCCGCTTAAAGAACCCGGGACTGTAGGAAGAAGAAAACACGTGAGCTGGTAAGGAATTACAAGACTTAAAGTGCTGGGTGTGTGTGGTTCTTCATATTTAACTATGCTGGGAACTTTGACATTTTGAATGAGGTGTGCATTTGACATTTACAATGATTAGATTAGAATTGCCTGGACGATATTGCTTATTAGGACGATAAGGCCGCCTTTTGTACAACAATTGTATAAAATATATTTCTCTCTTTTTTATGTAAAAGATGTACAAATAAAGTGTTATTCTATTCTATTGTAATTCAAAAATATTACTTAGGTTTGTGTGTATTACACATATTGAGAACTCACTTGTACTTTTCCACAATATTTTTCACACAAAACACAAAAGTACAAGTGAGTTCTCAATATGTGTAACAACAAATTCCACCAAGTGCCATCAATCAACAGTATAAATAGTTGTGTGTATTAGTTACGATTATGAAATGCTTAAATCAAAGACCAGGTCGGACAATGTTCACCGACGAATGATGTTTCTAGACTTAATAGGATGATAAAGTAGGCGTTACATGGCGGAAATCCATAACGGTAAGAAGTATTTTTACTTGTTTTGGAATGTTACTAATTGTTATAGAACGGAATACTTTCTAAGACAATTAGTAACATTTTGCTATTGCTATCGTTGGAATTTTTAAATTAAACTGAATGATTGTTATCGTGGGTGAGTGTTGGATGCACCCCACCTCCCTCAATATATTTTTGGTTTTTAGACTTTTTCATCCTTCGAAGAATTACGTAATAAAAAGCCGTGTAACACATTCGACAAAATTACACTTTAAGTAACATGAATAAAATATATCTACAAACCCCTTCAAAGATAATCAACCTTGAATATAACATAAAAAGAACACATCCCAACTATCACATAAACGGTACGGACCAAAATAACCATTAACCTTTTAACAATAGTTCTGAAACTCCCCATTTATTGCCCAAAATCAAATCAAAATTCCCTTGAATATTACTAAGACAGCACAAGGGTATGGCAACCCGCAGACTATTGTTCTAGTGGGAGTTCCCCCTTTGGTAGGGGTTGCAATTAATTACACCCCTGTAACAGTAACAAACCGAATGTGTTCCTTAAATGTTTTAGGGAAAAGTGTTGTTGTACTGGTAATGTTGGCGTGTGATTGGGCGGCAAATGTTGGGACCAATTCATTTTCTTTGTTCAATTTTGTATTTGACCTAGTTTTTAGTTTATTTCTTTGTCAATATAATTTTTAATAACTCTAAAGAGTGTGGCTATAGGTGAATAAACTTTTTGATATTTTTTTTTAAATTAACACGGTAGCCTAGTGGGTAATGGACTACTGAGACGAGGTCTCGGGTTCGATCCCAGGTTTTACCATGGCACACACCAATGACTTTTCGATGCTTTTCGCAGTTATGGGTGTATTTATCGCAGGGTTATAACTGCCCGGTTAATGGCAATAAGCTAGCCACCTATTACATTGGGACCTAAACATAAACTGGCGAAATGTGGGTGCTAGCTCCTCTGCCTGATGAGGCCGTCAATTGTAGCACTGTACGCGTTCGCAATAGTGACACTCTTTCATTGGACTTTGCCTTCAGCCTAACATCAGGCGAGGTGAAGTCAAATTGACGTGCCACAAACATTAATCTCTGAACCTTTTCCCAACACAATTGGGGTCGGCTTTCCAGTCTAACTGTGATGCGGCTGAACTTCGATATTTTCCGTGAAGCGACTGCCATCTGACCTCCACAACCAATGGCCCAATGACCAATGGCGATTGTTGTGCCACAAACAAACATAGTGAAAAAACATTTAGGCCGTCAAGCTGAAAGCTACCATTGTAACTGTGTATTTGTAATGGTGACACTCTTTCCTGAGTCATTGCTTCATCTCACCATCAGAAGACGTGAAGTCAAATTATCACAGTATAACGTAAAAAAGGGGAAAATAGATGTTAGCGTGCCGTGAAAATCCGTATAATTCAATCTAAAACTACAACATTACATAGGCATAATTCCGCTCAACAGTCTCAACACTTGTCGCTTTAGCCGAGTGGCTTCAGCCCTCACTTTGTGACGGCAGGTGGCACTAAAAGCGCTGACCTAAATACAGCCCTAACTTAATTGGTGAGCCTATGCGCGAGGGTTTGTTATTTTTGCACTTTTAATGGCCAGGTCGATAGAAGCAATGCAGATAGGAGAAGTAAATAAATAAATAAAAATAAATCATTTATATAACATAACATAAACTCACGCCCTTATCCACGAAGTAGGTGCTAGCACCCACATTTTGCCAGTTTATGTTAAGGTCCCAATGTAATAGGTGGTGAGTTTATTGCCATTAACCAGGCACTTATAAACCTGCGATAAATACACACATAACTTGGAAAAGCATCGAAAAGTCATTGATGTGTGCCATGGTAAACCTGGGATCGAACCCGAGACCTCATCTCAGCAGTCCATTAGCTACACCGCTAGGCTACCGCAGTTATATGGGTTATATCTCAGTTACATTTTTATTTATATTTTACAAGGACGCGACTGCTACGTATTAGGCGTGGGTTAATCCCCGACTCAGTGCAAATATTTGTATACGTGTATATGGCTATATGGTTTGGTCCTCGGAGAGCAGGTTAAGCCGTTGTCCTAGTTATCAGTTAGGCGTGCTTAGGGACCCCTAAGCCAGCTTCAGACGTAGCCCACCTATAACAAAATGGCATAACAAAGTTCTGAAACTTTTCATAAGTCCGTACCGCATTTGGAATCACTACATAGTATAAAACAAAGTCGCGTTATCTGTCCCTATATCCTTGTCCCTTTGTTTGCCAAAAAACTACGCAACGGATTTTGATGCAGTTTTCAATAGGTCGAGTGATTGAAGAGGAAGGTTTATATGTAAATAACATTAGCCGCAATAACGTCATGCTATAACTAACTGAAGCAGTAGTAAAAAATGTTGCAAAAACGGGGTGACGCAGACGATGTTGCGCGGGTCAGCTTGTAGCTTATAAAATGCTTAAGGGCCATTTTTAACTCATATAGTGAGACTATATTATAATATTAGCTCTGGATCTGTTCACAAAACTATACAGTCATTTTACAACAGAAATAACGACGTTTTAAACACTAACTCCCAATAATTTAAAACTAATTCTCTTACAATCCAAACAAAGAATATTTATGGGACAATAAATAAATCCACTGGCAACACTTACAAAATAATTGAAAAGATTTAAAAGGACGTAACCGCACATTAATATTTTATCTGTAATTTAATTCGGAAATATCTCATTCGGACAGTTTCGTTGTGAAATGTTGCAAGATTTATAATGAAATACGAGTAATGGTAAATTTGAGTTTCAAAACGGATGCCTTTTTATGTGGAATAGCTTACACAATGACGAGTATAGTCAAAATATAAACTGACCGCCGTAGCCTAGTGGTATGGGTAATTGACTGCTGACACGAGGTCTCGGGTTCGATCTCAGGTTTTACCATGGCACACACCAATGCCTTTTCAATGCTTTTTGAAGTTATGTGTGTTTTTATCGCATGTTTTTAAGTGCCCGGTTAATAGGGATTAATAGATTGCCACCGATTACATTGGGACCACGGAGGACCGAACTATATAGATGACGGAGATGTAACAGTTAGATTTCTCTATACAAAAATGCGTGGCCAGTTGCGGGTGTGAAGGGAGACGCGCGGGGACATGTAATCACACCCCTCCACCCGCGTGTTTGTACCCCTCTGTTTAAACCCCTCCTACTTCCAAGAAATCCATCTACCAGAACATAGCGAAACTGGAAACAAACGTGACATGCAATTTTCATTGTAGTTTGACTACTGGCCACTAAGCGCTACAAAGCATTCTAGAACTATCTATGTTATGAATGTTTATTTCCTTAAACTTATCTCGGAGGAAGATTCTTGGGCCCAAATTATAAATTACTCGCTCAGCCCATTTTTTAAGAATAAATATTGCATTTAGAAGTAAATATAGAAGCTATAACAAAAAACAACACTTATTTTAAATAGGGGTATTGTTTTTGAAAATTGGAACATCTGTTGGTATAAGGGCAAACCATTTAGTTTCTCTACATGGTTTAGTCATAGCCCGGTAGATGGCCTAGTTAACTTTATTTAAAATTTAAAATTTCAGTTAAATTAACTATTTATAAATAAAACGACATTTTTGAAATCATTATTGAACTAAGACAAAATGACTGTGGTGAAAATTTCACAGTATGCATTGAGTATTATTACAACTACGATACATGAAAGACAAGATTACTTACATCTATTCTCCACTAGATGGTTCTATTAGGGTATTTTTTTTATAAAAATTAAAATATAAATCCAGGGGACTTACAGATGAAATGCTACACCATCAGTATGTTTAGACAGTTTTCCTGTACAATTTTTACACCCTGACACCACACACTTCATGACGGAACACGATGAAAACTATTTTATTCTGCAATTTTTTTACGAAAAATGACATCCGTACCCAATGCCGTGACACTAGAACTGATGAGTGACGTCAGAGCCTAAACTTCGTCCCTTTCTAACATTACCGCGCCCGTTCGTCTCGATTGAATTCTTATGACTCAATTGCCTTTGCAACAACTCCGCTTACTTCAATTCTCCATGATTGGGACCTAAATATAAACTAGCGAAATATGGGTGCGAGCACCTCTGCCTATCCCTTCGGGGATATAGGCGTGAGTTTATGTATGTATGTAAATTCGGTTAATTTAAACTTGATCGAATCGCTATCGAAAGATTAAATCAGTCGTTCGGAAACGAGTTTTAAGGCAGCCATTGACGATATGTCCAACGATTCAAATTGAGTGGACGTCTTCCGATATCGTTTCATGATAAATGTATACCAATTAAATGGACGTCTTCCAGCTTTGGGTTTCTAAACGTATTGAAATTCATGCATCCAATCCAAATGGACGTATCGTCTTTAGACCTGCCAAACACATACCAATGAGATTGGCTGTACAGCAGCCTCAGCACGAAATACTATCAAATTCGTAATGTAAAGGTATCGACAGAACGGAGCAACAGGAGGAGGATTATTTAATTAAACTAAAACTAAATGATTAAATTATCATTTTAGTTTTCGTACCAACAAAAAATAAAAAGATAACTTAAATTTGGAAAGCTTCATGGAATTTTTCCGCATCGCATACCTTATGTGGTAATGTTGGCAGCATTGCCTCGTTGTATGGCAATACTTTATTTTCTGTCCAAAGAAGAGACTATAAATTGAATATAACATAGTGTAACTATAATATTTATACGCCATAATTTTAAGTAAGTACATATATCAGTCAATAGATAGACAAAATATTAGACAAATTGAATGTCCATTTTTTATATATTTCTCAGTTCTCACACATGTAGACAGGTAATAAAACGCCTCCCGTAACATTTCATTTGGCAACCTAACCTAATTGCCGTGTACGATACCCCCGGGAAGAAATGACGTGGACTATGTATACAACTGGGAAACATACGCTACTGGGCACTGTGGGAACTTAATTAATCATTAAAAAGATATAACGGTCGTAATTGTTAATGACTTTTATACTGTGTTTATTATTCTTAATGATATTTAATGTGAAACAGCCTCTATGGCGTGGCGGTAGTGAACTGAACGCAACTGCTACGCAGGAAGCGCGGTTTCGATTTCTGTTAAGTGCAAATATTTGTATGCATGAATATGGCTATTTGCACTGGTCTGGTCGTGCGATTATATAACATAATATAAACTCACGCCTTTATCTCCGAAGGGGTAGGCAGAGGTGCTAGCACTCACATTTCGCCAATTTATGTTTAGGTCACAAAGTAATAGGATTGCCATTAACCGGGCACTTATAAACCTGCTATAAATAGACACATAACTTCGAAAAGCATCGAATAGTCATTGGTGTGTAACATGGTAAATCTGGGATCAAATTCAAGACCTCGTCTCAGCAGTCCATTACCCATACCACTAGCCTACCGCGGTGTAATTATATGTACGTAAATATTCTATAAGTACACAGTAACCTTTAAATCCGTCTTCACAACATGAATATTGCCTCAAACGGAATCCGAACTAAGTAATTTAGTTATAATAACAACTTGTCTAAGGCTTCTTTTGAAGTGTGGAAGCCATACAAAAGTCATACAAACAAACTATTTACATGTTGTATTGTCACATGATTTCAAACGTGGACACGATAACAGTAAGGGCACAACAGTTTTTTTATGACACGTCAATTTGACTTCACTTCACCTGACGGTTAGCTGTCGGCAAAGTCTCAGGAAAGAGGGTTACCATTACAAACACGTACAGTGTTACAATGGTGACGCTCAGCTTGACGGCCTCCTCAGATGCTTTTTCACGCCCTGCTTATAGGACCCGGAACTGCTGGTAAGGAATTCCAAGACTTTTTGGTGCGGCAGAGGAAAGATATACCTATCTGTACCATTAGCTGAACTGTGGCCCTTTGAACACACACCAAATTGACACTTATATCAGGCATATTGTACTTTTTAAGTGCTAAGGTACTTGTATGCCTGCCTTAGCTTGACCCACTTACCTATTTCTTTTGTTTCAATTTTTATTACATGTTAAGTACTTTTAAGCATATTTTGTTATTGTTATGTATATGTGTCACCAGTGTTCCCTTGTGTTTTATGGGTGTTTAATAAATGTTCTGTTCTTTCTTTCTTTCTTTCTGTCAATACTCTCATGAACAAAGATATTTTGCTATTTTATATGTTAGTTAGTTCGTATAATAATCATCATAATTTCAGCCATAGGAAGTCCACTGCTGAACATAGGCCTGCCCAATTGACCTCCAATCTGACTTATTGGAGACGGTCTGCATCCAACGGGTATACGCAAATCTGTTCTCCTATATTCAATAGATATATATATGAGTATATTATTATCACTTACGATATACATGCGGTGAACTTTTCAATGTTTTTCAAAAATTTAGGTAGAACATACATACCTGGAACAAAAAATACAACCGTTAGAATGATGTTAGGTATACATTAAGTTAGCAATTAAAAAAAAAATCACGTGGTATCCTAGTAGTATGGGTAATGAACTGCTGAAACGAGTCGATCCCAGGTTTACCATGGCACACACCAATGACTTTTCGATGCTTTTCGAAGTTATGACTGTATTTATCGCAGGTTTGTGCCCGGTTAATGGCAATAGGCTCGCCACCTATTACATTGGGACCTACTAAACATAAACTTGCGAAATGTGGATGCTAGCACTTCTGCCTACCCGTTCGGAGATTAGGCAAAAGTTTATGTTATATTTAAAAAAAGTACAAAAGTACAAATCATTTCAAAACGTAAATTCATTTAGATATACTAAAATATTCAAATCTCAAAGCAATACTATTAATTAAAGTCTACATTACGCTGGTATTTAATAAGGACGTGTGTATATCGAGCCGCCCCAGATGCATTAATTTCTTCCCCACCCTACGTTGGAATGGGGGAGAATGGGGTGAACTGACTCGTTTTCCTGTAACGGACAAGCTTTCTTATTCGTCTAGAGCCCAAGAAAATTGTGTGAATCATTGACCTTTTGGAGCAGTATGAAATAAAATAAATAATAAATGAATAAATAAATAAATATTCTAGAACAAACAATATATTCTACAACAAAAGACTTGTGAAAAACCCTTGGTGACTCTTGTGGATTTATGAAATCTCTGTGGTGGGCCGGTAATGAAACTGCGGATTCGATTCCCGCTCAATACAAATATTTATTTTATGAGCATGAATATGAGTATATACATACATACATACATTTGTGGTAACGCCTGTAATCCCCGAAGGGTTAGGCAGAGGTGTAATTCAACTCCCACATTTCGCCAACTATGATTTTCGGTCCCACGTAATAGGGGGCGAGCCTATTGCCGTAAAATGAATATGCCGAAAAGAAATTCCTAACCGAAAATATTGCAGCTAAATAAATTTAGAAAAAAAAAATTCACCCAATTCCTTGCTATACGGTGTAAATCGCAAGAAAATTAATTACATGCTTAGCTGCACAAGCACTACCAATTAACGTCTAGGAGAGTATCAGACTCTACCCCTCTATATCCTCTCAGTAAAGCTTAATTGAGTGCATGCCCCAGGCTCCTAGTTAGACCAAATAGGTTTACATCGCTATTACACGTGAGCACCCCTAACTAAACACCCCTGAGGGAGCGACCACTTATCTCTTGAATATATTGACCTTATTCGTGTAGTGCGAGCAATATTTTTGTTTAATTTATACTGCAATTGACTAGGTTGTTAGTTTTGACTAGATATGCATATAGATATAGTACATAACATAACATGAACTCACGCCTATATTCCGAAGGAGTAGGCAGAGGTGCTAGCACCCACATTTCGCCAGTTTATGTTTAGGTCCAAATGTAATAGGTGGTGGTGTTCTATTGCCATTAACCGGGTAGTTATAAACCTGCGATAAATACACACATAACTTCGAAAAGTATCGAAAAATCATTGGTGTGTGCATTGGTAACCTGAGATCGAACCCGAAACCTCGTCTCAGCAGTCCATTACCCATACCACTAGGCTATTACTTATTACTTATCTATATAAGTATATTTTTATGTTTACTGTGTGTATATATATGCACACAATACTTCGAGCACCTACTTTGATGAATCTCTGCATCACCCTAAGGTTGTCTGGTAGGAAATGCCCTTGGCATCAAGTCCGCCTTTGTACATTATTTTTACATTATGTGCAAAAAGTTTAAAAAGTTAAAAAGTGCCGCGGTAGCCTAGTGGTATGGGTAATGGACTGCTGAGACGAGGTCTCGGGTTCGATACCAGGTTTACCATGGCACACACCAATGACTTCGATGCTTTTCGAAGTTATGTGTGTATTTATCGCAGGTTTATAAGTGCCTGGTTAACGGCAATAGGCTCGCCACCTATTACATTGGGACTTAAACATAAACTGGCGAAATGTGGGTGCTAGCACCTCTGCCTAGCCCTTCGGGGATAAAGGCGTGAGTTTATGTTATGTTATGCAAAAAGTTTAAATAAGTAAATAAAATATGTTTGACTTGATGGTTAAGTGTCTGGTTTTTAGACTGGTAACGTGTTTGCTTTTCTTCTGCAGCAGAATAGCCGCAATTTTGCCAGACTCTAGTAAATGTAAACGTCTTATAAAATTGATGGCGAGACGCCAATGTCAAGTTTCAAGTGTTAAAAAAGTCTTCCAGAGCCACGTTAGCCACGCCAGTAAATTTGTTTCCGTGTGTCCGCCCCCCAAGAGATCAGGTAGTCGATCAGGACGTATGGTTGGATTTTAGGGGGCGTGTTTGCTTTTCATACAATGTCAATAGCACAAAAAGGGGTTTTTATTTGTGCTGTCAGTGCAGAAGACAAGGGAGGGTTTCTCAGACTTCCCTCTGACAACACAAAACCTCTCCAGTGAGCTCTGACTACCCTACTCACCGATGGAAACACAACACAAGATTATTATAGACCGCGGTATTCTGTAAAGCGAAGGTACATCTCTCAATCAGGACGTGAGATACCGTGGAACCACCTTTAAGTAAATGATTATATAGCGTAATTAAAGGCGTTTATGCCCCAGTAGATTAATTCCTCGTCTCACGCGATCCATATTAATACCTCCTAACAATATGTCTAACCAACTTATACTAGCTGATAAAAATCTCCTCGTATATACAGAATAAGTAACCAATTACATGTCCAAACAATTTATTACTAAATCCCAAGGTGACCCGTGTGTAACCACACAATGTAGTTACACAAAACTGCTTTTATTTGAGTGTGTTAACGTAAAGATGTATCTTTATTAAGCAGACCGTTTGTGGTTCATTGTTTGCTGTTAGGCTAATTGGCATGACTAAAAGTTATACAGGGCGTTCCACGGCAATAACACATGGAGGGATAGTACCTTAATTATTGTATTTGACTTTATTTTAATTTTAAAAATCATTTGAAGTGCATTCATACATTTTTAATAATTGTCTCGTTGAACCGGGAATCGAACTCAGTACACGAGAGAAAAAATGGGTTTGTAATTTTATGATACCGATCGGAAGTATAATCGTAAGTGTTATTTTTTGGTAAACAAATTAAATCAGAAACAAAGGGACGATCATGAATAGTTTGTCAACACGATAATAAGAGAAGTCAAGTGAAGAAGATAATCAGATAAGAATGGGAGATTCTATTATATGGGGTGATCGACGTACATACTCGGTTTGACGTCAAGCGACACACATGTACAAAGAGAATATATTTTATGATTCATTCGCGTTCATAGTGGAGTAGATCATTGAAAAAGGTCATCGAGCGATTAGATAGTAAGCTTACTGCACGTCTATCATCCACTTTAGATTATAAATAGACTTACATCTTCATTTTTTTTATTTTAATAAAAGGAAAATACCCTTCTCCATCTTCTTTCAAACGTTTATGGATACACTTACATGTCACATTCTCATTAAAGAACCTATCAATTACTTCATAAAAATTACTACTAATAGCAATAGTTAGCCGCAGACTATTTGCCTGCTGAAAGCATGCCCTTATCTGACGGTAATTTATAATGTACGCGCTTTAGGTTGTTCATACGAAAACTAAACATGAACCTCACGATCCAAGGTTTGTTATGGGAGAAATGATTTAAATTAGCCTTTGAGCTGTTAAATAATGAAAAATTATTATGAAAAGCATGCCATTTATCCTTTTCTGTTTGTTTATTTTTCTTAGGTGGTATTATCTACTCTATATAAATATTGTATCTACAAGTATCCTAAGGAAATCCAATTTCTGATAAAAAGAGTGTGTATGTGATATGATGGTATATTCTGAAGACTAATAAAATAAAACATTACATTATTTCATCATCAATATCTGAGTCTTTTCCCAACTCGGTTGGGGTCGGCATTCAAGTTCTGTAGTTAAGGCTAGTCGGCCTTTTAGTTCAACTACCCGTAACTAACTGTCATAGAAGTTCGTATGGCAACTCTGATGGGACTGACGGCTTAATGTGCTCTCTGAAGCACATGAATTGTTTATAAAATTAAATAACTTTTTGTATACTACAAGTTATATTTATAAAAGTTATATTTTATGAAATCTTCGAGAGGAAAGGCTTTTTATATTTAATATTATGTTTAAACACTTTAAAAACTTAGTAATTCCAAAAATATTGGTATACCTTGTCTCCCATAGGGATCAAGTGTCCCCAGTTTCCCTTATATATAATATTAGTTTAAATTTTATAAAATTCGACACCAATAATAATATCAAATGCCGGTAGAAAAAGCGACAGTAAAATTAAAAAAGCATTTAGACAGACGATGTTTACTCAATCGAAGGTCCATAATAATATTAAAAAATGTCGTCAACCTTCAACATTTCGAAACCCAATGATCAAATAGGTCAATGTCTGGACGCGCGTCACGCAGACCAAGGTTTTATACCTGGATGATGTATTAATAGCACGTCGTAATATACTAAGTCTTCGATAGCAAATCGTTAACACGAGATATAACTAGGCGAACCTACCCGGCTTCGCCCGTGGTATGCCTACTTTGAAACTCCGTGTCACTCTTTTTTTTTCGTGCGCGAAATCCCCACGGATACCATACCTACCGGAGCTGGTGAGGAAGGTTATGTCGGACTCAAATTAACGTGTCACTCCGATTATTAGTTTTAGCACAGAAAAAATAATAGCTCTTATGTAATTTATACCATATTTAGCCATACTTAGCTGTACTTAGTCATACTTAGTCGTACTTAGCCATACTTAGCCGTACTTAGCCGTACTTAGCCGTACTTAGCCATACCCAGTCGTACTAAGTCGTACTTAGCCACATTTTAATCATGTTTAAAGCCAAAAACAGTATTTTTATACATATTATGCCCTCAGTATATCAATATACCTACTTATAAATATTTTTTTACAATTTACAGAGTAAATTTAGATAGGAAAAAGTGAATGCTTTAACGGGATTCGAACCCAATCGCCTCAAAGATGGTTGTGTAGGAATTCCGAATGCCTCAGACGTGATTCCGTAACTTAACGGTCAGAGCATTCTCCCTGTAAGGGAAAGATCGCGGGTTCGAATCCCGTCGAAGTATTGCCTTTTTCCTATCGAAATTTGATTTGAACTGTCTACATACTGATTGCTTCAGAAAAAATTCAGTACAATTTATAGTTTTTCAAAGTGATAGTTTCTTAAGATGAGAATATTATGTTCATTGCAAAAAAAAATATAACATAATTTTATTTTAAATCTACCGGATTGGTTGATATTTTATGATTGCTGCTCCGCCCACTACTAACAGGACCCTACAGGCAATAGCGTGAGAATATACCCTATAATCTTCCTTAAAAAAAGACGATTCAACACAAAAATAAATTTTCAATTCTAACCAGTAGCCTTAGCACGAAATACTATCAAATTTGTAATGTAAAGGTATCGACAGAACGGAGCATTGCGATTGGCTTGCTACACACACACACACACACAGGTTCACAAGAGGCAGACTGCCAATCACAATGCTCCTTTCTCTCGATACATTTACATTACGAATTCGATAGGAGTTCATGCTAGTGCTACTAGTGCTGCGTTCAACCGAATAAACAAATAAACAATCAAACAAACAAACTCTTCAACTTGAAATAGCTAATCAGTGAATGGAGAAACGTGTCTGTTATCAAGCTGTGTTATTTATTTCTCAATAAACAGGTATCCAAACTATTCATTGATGAAGTTAGTCTGTGTTATAATACCGTAGATTATGGAGTTATATGGATATTTATTGTTTGTATGAATCATCATCATGAAAATAAAACGAAGGAATTCGCTGTAATCTGGATACTAGTACAGATATCGGAAAGTAACTTGGCATGAACCGTTAGCGCATCTGAGACGATTTTTGGGTGTCTTTTGCGGCAAAGCAGACATGATTCAAAATAAATGATGGCATTCTGGTGAATGAATAGAATAATCAAATGATAAGCACTTTTTGTGTCTCGAGTTTTTGTGTCTTTAAGTGTACGATGCGCGAACTTACCCCGATTACTACAAAACCTTGGCAAGTTAGATGCCGTGCACTGTAAAATTTATATATATATACTTACGCGTATTTCCCTTCCAGGGTAAGCAAAGGGGATCCTAAGGGAGTAATCTCTAAAGAGAGGGCCCCAGGTCTGCCGATGTGCTATGTTGGCTACTATCTCACTAACTAAGGACCTAAAGACGGCGGACACAAAACCTTAGCGTTAGATAGTCAGGTTTTAAAACTTGTCACAAATAGCCAGGTGTCTTAAAAAGTCCATATTATGTAAATTCATTTTACGTTTTTATATTCGGTAACTTGGTATTGAAGAGGTTGTTATTCTATATACCGTAGTAATAATAACTTCACTATCACTATCACTATCACTACATAGTATAAAATAAAGTCGCGTTCTCTGTCCCTATTTTTCTTGTCCCTTTGTATGCTTAAATCTTCAAAACTATGCAACGGATTTTGATGTGGTTTTAATAGATAGAATGGTTAAAGGGGAAGGTTTATATGTATATAACATCATGCTACAACAAACAGGTGCGGAGCAGGAATGAAAAATGTTGCAAAAACGGGGTGACGCAGACGAAGTTGCGCGGGTCAGCTAGTTATGTATAAAGGTTAAACACGAAAACGTCTAACATATATTACGAACAAAAAATATTACACATACACCAATGTTTTCAGAATTTGTTTTAGCGAAATTATTTCAGAAGTATTTGGGACCTTCTATTTAAATATTAACTCCAGCTATTCGGCCCCTGCATAACGCTTATAATAAAATATAGGATAAGTAGAGCATGTCCCTTGGATATTGTAATACATTCAAATATATTGGGTTAGACCTTCGAATTGGACATAATACTTATATATAAAAAACATACATATCTTATATATAAAATTCTCATGTCACAATGTTCCTTCCCGTACTTCTCCCGAAACTGCTTGACCGATTCTCATGAAATTTTGTGAGCATATTGAGTAGGTCTGAAAATCGGCCAACATCTATTTTTCATACCCATTAGTGATAAGGGTTGTCCACCCTTAAAATTTATAAGGCAAAACAACGTTTGTCGTGTCAGCTAGTATGTTTATAAAATTTAAACTACTGGTCCAAACTATATAAAAAAATTATGGGACCAAATGGCAACTATTTTGTATCGAAATAATAAAGAATCACTTGAATCGAAGCATAAATCTCGGAGTAATCGGTGTACATCACTACATAGTATAAAATAAAGTTGCGTTCTCTGTCCCTATGTCCCTTTGTATGCTTAAATCTTTAAAACCACGCAACGGATTTTGAAGCGGTTTGTTTCAATAGATAGAATGGTTAAAGAGGAAGGTTTATATGTATATAACATCATGCTACGATGTGCGGAGCGGAGCAGAAATGAAAAATGTTGCAAAAACGGGGAGACGCAGACGAAGTTGCGCGGGTCAGCTAGTACATAAATAAAAATACCAAACGAATTGAGAACCTCCTACTTTTTGGAATATTTTAATATTTATAAGTGCTCGGTTAATAACAATAGGCTCGCCACCATTGGGACCTTAAAATAAACTGGCGAAATGTGGGTGCTAACACCTTTGCCACCCCTTCGGGGATATAGACGTGAGTTTATGATTATGTTATGGATCTAGTTACTAAAATATCCGTGTCCGCAGTTTGATGTTTTGAATGATTCAGCGCATCACTAATAGGTACTCAGTCAATAACATCTGATTATAAATAGCGAAGTTGCGTGGGGTGCTCCATGCTTGGTTAGATTGCAGATGCGCCCTGCATGTGGTATCATGTTATTTTCTTTCTGGTGTGCTGTTAATATTTTATCAGGTAAGATAAATTTGTATACGAGTCTCTATAAAAAGGAAAATGCTGGAGGATATTTTCACTGTTTGTGTTTTCATTCGAAACCTATTGAAAAATCTTTATTTTTCTTTTTTTTATACCATTTAGATGGCAGACAAGCACACGGCGCATCTTATGGAAAGCGGTCACCGTGGCTTATGGACGTTTGCAACACCAGGGGCGTTATACTCGTGCTGCCAACCTTGTAGAAATATTCTAATGCCCTTCTTGAAGAACCCCATATTGTAGTCACTTAGGAAAACCACGGCAGGGAGTTCATTCCACAGTTTGAGCGTGCGTGGGATGAAGTTTAAGTTTAAGTTTAAGTCTCCGGTCGTAATGTGTGAGGATGAACTCCCTGCCTATGGCGAGCGGTGCGATAATGAAATGAGAAAAGTCAAATCGGGGAGAAAAAATCGACTCAAATTTTATGATCGCTCCGGCAGTGGGGAGTGGGGGGTTGTGTTCCAATTGGAATTTCTGCATGTGTAAAAAAACAGTCTCGTTAATATAACATGGTCCAAGTTTTTTAACTTGTTTCATTACAATTAGAAAACGATTGCGATTAATAAATTAATTGTTAAATAAAATTACATAACATAACATAAACTCACGCCTTTATCCCCGAAGAGGTGCTAGCACCCACATTTCGCCAGTTTACTAAAGTTGAAAAAACCAAGACTTTTATTTTAATTAAATTAAAATGTCCTTTAATTCCTCCACATCGCATGCCTCATGTGGTAATGGTCTCAGAAGACTGGCAGCATTACCACGTTGTATGGCAATACTTATTCTCTGTCCTAACAAGAGGTCAGCCTTCTGGTCACGAGAAGCGTCGACCATACGCTTCTCTCTTTTAATTATATATCTTCAATGTACAAACACGACTAACTTACATTTTTATATTACACTAGCAAACCCGGCGAACTCCGTTGAACAGATGGCTATAAAAATGATTTTCCCACTTTTCTGTTGAAATTTTGCCTGAATTTTCTTTGCTATAAATCTCACGGAGCCCGAGACCTTTCCAACGAATACAAAACCGTGAAAATCGGTTCATGCGTTCTGGAGTTAGCGTCAGGAAAGAAAACCCGACTTATTTTTATATAGTAGATATGCATAGTACACCTACATATAAATCCATCATCATCCACCATCACACCTGACCTCGTAATAATTAACGAACAGTCAATGGCTCACCTGCCCATCTGTTCTCACGAAAATAAACAAACCGGACATTGAACTGTGGTCTTTACGGACTTCTAATATATATTGATCGCTTTGATGTTGGGATTGAGCGGAAACAGGCTGGAGGTCACAGGTTCGGAGCTGCGAGATGTTTTTTCATCTTTTAAAAACACAATGGAAGGGTAAACCTATTATTTAAAGTGTATACTTCGATATTATTTACATTATAGGCATATTAAAAAAATTGATGTGTTTACTGTTTGTACGCAAATACCTTTTTTTTATTTAGGATACCTACGTCAATTTGACTTCACCCTGCCTGATGGTGTGGTAACCCTCTTTCCTGAGACTTTATCTTCAGCATACCATTAGGCGAGGTGAAGTCGAATTGACGTACCATAAATATAAAAAAATACCAGACATTTTAACAACTGCGACCAATAGCTAAAGGTACTATTCAAAGCAAGGAAACATAATATATTCTTATATACAATTGCCTCAGTGAGAATCAAATTCGCGACCCCTGTGTCGAGGCCACTGCCACCACGCCACAGGAAGCTATAACAATAATATAAAAATATTCGTTTATTAGCATAAAACACTAACATATGGTTTAGTCTCATAATGCCTACCCACTTGTAAAACGTTCTGATTGCAAAATTACCAGATAACAAGAATAATCCCTGTGGCCCCCACACTAGACATAGGTCTGTCCTGGTTGACTGGTTTACAAACAAATATTGAACAACAACAACAACTGTTGAACTACAATAATTTATTAAACAATATAATCTGTGAATGGCCTTGTCAAATTTATCCATCATACCCCTGTTAAATATTTTGATGGCCGTTACAATCCAATGGGTTGGACTACCGCCAGAAAACCACCTCGGTATGGTGACTATGAAATATTGTTTACTTGTAATAAAAACAGATCATATGGCCGTTGGAGCCGAAAGGTTCTTGCCGAGACTGCGTACCGGTAGACGAAGCGTGGGACGGCCTCCTGCGAGATGGACGGACGACATAGTCAAAGTCGCGGGTACCCATTGGATGCAGACCGCCTCCAACCGGTCGGATTGGAGGTCGATGGAGGAGGCCTATGTTCAGCAGTGGACGTCTTGTGGCTGAAATGATGATGAATAAAAAACTGCAATCTAAAAACATAAACTCACGCCTATATCCCCGAAGCGGTAGGTAGAGGTGATAGCACCCACATTTCACCAGTTTATGTTTAGGTCTAGATGTAATAGGCGAGTGGCGAGCTTATTGCTATTAACCGGGCACTTATAAACCTGCGATAAATACGCACATAACTTCGAAAAGCATCGAAAAGTCATTGGTGTGTGCCATGGTAAACCTGGGATCGAACCCGAGACCTCGTCTCAGCAATCCATTACCAATACTACTAGGCTACTGCTGTTATTTTAAGTTCATTTTTATATTAAAACATCTACAAACAAAACAGCACCATTTGGTCTATAGACTGGTATACGATTACAAAGCAATGGTTTTGTTTTTTTTTTTGTTTTAGACACGTCTGATTCTTCGTCTATACCGAAATATCTTTGACCTAGGGTTCAAGGTTGGTTACTATAGCAAAAGGTTATACAGTTTTGTTATAGTTCAAAAACCTCACAATGTATTGTTCGCATATTTCAGAGATAAATAAGCTAGTAAAGTGCAAATCAGTTCGCTATGCTATATGCTATACAGAGTGTAAGGGGAACTTTTTTCGTGCCAATATATTGTGTACCATGAGTACTACCAGGGGCCTTCGGCTTCAGGAGCATTCCTCTTACACCCCCCGTATAGGTACCAATAAGAATGATACTGCTCTACAGACCAACTGAAATAGCTTATGATTTGCTTTCTACGTATTGAAATAGTATGTTGTGAATGTCAATAAATAAATAAATGTATAAATTCAACAAACTGATGTATTGTACTTCTGATGATATTGTACCGTTAACACTCCATACCAACTAAAATAGCTTACGGTTTGCTTTCTACGTATTGAAATTGTATGTTGTGAATGTCAATAAATAAATAAATAAAAAATGCATAAATTCAACAAACTGATGTATTGTACTTCCAATGATATATTTTATCCGTAATGGAGTCGAAAGATTAACATCATTCAGCTCATGTTTTATTAATGTTTCCATTTACAATCATCAATAAGAGATTCGGCATCACTATCACTGTATATCTGTTACATTTTTGCATTCATCATTCAACGTTGTATGTTAATTTGTAGTTTAAATGTGTTTAAATTTAAATAATACGTATGTGCATCTTTACATGCAATGCAAAGTAAAAATAAAATCTAAGATTCAATCCGAATCCAATTCTAAATTGGAAGTCCAATGGATCATATTTATAGATACGGTCGGAATTTTGGAGGGTCCAGCGGATACCTAGCCAGTTAAGGCTTGTTCAACTATAAAATATATCAATTTGGTTGAAAATAAGCTAACGCAACATCAACCGCAAACCTAACCTAACCGATTAGATCAATCAATTAGTCTATCGTAGTCGCCCAATATGTACCATATCTCCCGATCTTCCGCATCCAGCCTGTTCTTAGGTTGCCAGTCCATCTGGCTAGGGGTCGTTCCACCTTCTGTCGTCTTCAATCGTTTGGTCCGACTTCCATCCTTACTACAATTTGTTTTTATTCGGTGCACGAAATCCCCACGGATACCAATCTCACCGGAGAGATAGGTTATATCGGACTCGAACGAACTAAAACACACGCCAACTTTGGGTCCTTAGTTGCCGGAGGGGAGACAGTAGTCAACATAATATCTCTGGAACTTTCTAGATGACCTCCTACGGAATGTCACTGTAGCTTGCTTACTCTGCGAGTTATGTCAGTAACTTTGGCTCATTATAGGAATACCTCGTTATGAATACTATCCTTCAAAGATACTCCAAGTATAGCTATAGCCCTTCAGAGCCCGCTGCATGATTTTTAATACGTGAACTAACAATCAGTATTCACGCTTTAACAGTCTCAAAGTGACTTTTCTTTTTTTTTATTGTGCGAATAATCCCCACGGATACCTCCCCCGCTGGTTGGGGAGGTTTTGTCGGACTCGAATCGACTAAAACGCACGCCGTCTTTGGGTCTTCAGTTGCAGGAGGTGAGATAGTAGCCAACATATCCCTCAAACACCGGCAGACCCGGGGCCCTCTCTTTCAAGATGACCCTCATTCATGTGTAGGGACTACGGTGTCCTCGTCTAGGTACCGGGTATGAGGAGCCGTCGCGGCTCGGAAGTGACTGCTATCTGAACTCCACAACCTATAGATATATGCGATATCAAAGTATACTATTCTAATAATCTATAATAGAACTAAAATTGTCTGTACAAACACTAATCCATGGACACTGTATAGATACTACGTAAACAATCTCTGAATCACGTATTGTAGACGAAAAAAAATTGTAAACATTGGCACAGGTTTGAATCCGTGGCGCGACATTGTGTAGACTATTAAAATCAACAGTCTAGTAAAAACGTTAATATTCGATGCCATTGATTTTACAAATATAGCTTGCGCCGCGTGGGTAATCGTGTTAGTCTCTAAAGCTGCGTTCGCACTATGCGAAAGATTTGTGACGAACTATTTTCGTTCTAGTTTGTGGTCGTGTATTTTGTATTGACGCCTCTCTAGCTGCTTGATTACACTTTATATGGGTTATTTTATATATGACTGCACAAATACCACATTTATAAACTAACAAGTTATAAAAGGCAAACTTACATTTCGCAACTTTTTAGTGAAGCGATTTAAAGAAAACAAGACAGGTCAAAGGTAAGACTAATCAAATGGACGATGAAGTGCGGCTCGGACAAATTGGATGCAAAGGGCCTGTAATAGGCTAATTGATTACTTAAATAACTATTTTAACTATTTGTTTAGTATAGGCGACTTCCGTGGCGTCGCGGTCGTGAACGCGACTGCTACGCAGGAAGCGCGGGTTTGATTCCCGCTCAGTGTAAATATTTGTGTGCATGAATATGAATATCCGCATTGGTCTGGGTGTTCCTATGTGTAATATGTATGTGTTTACAAAAAAATGTACCTAAGGATATTTATCCGTATTCTAGTACCCGTAACACATGCTAGCTTAGCTAGTGATGTGGTGTAGATGGTCCTAGAATATTAAATATTTATATTTATTTACACTGAGCTCAACGTTTTGGCAGCCACGTTTACGGTGCCTCATCGTAGGCCGTAGCCATAGTTCAAAAACAATAAAATCGTATGAATTTACTGTAAATAATAAAAAAACACCAAATAAAACGTTATAGAAGTCCATAATAGTTTTATTTCAGTGTGATATTCTCGTAAAGTACCCACAACGCCACAATTATTAAATTTTAAATCGCTTCACCCAATAGCAAAATATATGTACTAACAAGAAGTTGGCGAAAAGTGGGTGCTTAATACACCTCTGCCTACTCCTTCGGGGATGTGTGTATTTACTAACAAACAATTTGCAACAAACAGTCCGCCTACTGCAGCCTCCACCTACATTGACTGCGCCTTCCATTACAACACAGTAATGAACATAACAACCCAACACATTAAACCCGCGTGGTTGGGTCGTGAAACACATTCGGCGACTGTTACGGTCTCTACTCCGCCTGCTAGATTTATGCGCCGTGATAATATAAAGCTCCATTTAATTTTACACCGGCCAGCCGTTTTATTTATGAATCCTTTTCGTGAAACACAAGAGTGCTTGTAATGAAATTTTTTAAGCAATTAATATGCTGTTTCTAATCCGACAGTGGACAGCAATAACATACTCGACATAACATAAACTCACGCCTATATCCCCGAAGGGGTAGGCAAAGGTGCTGGCAAATTGCGCCAGTTTATGTTTAGGTCCCAATGTAATAGGTGGCGAGCCTATTGTCATTAACCGGACACTTATAAACCTGCGACGAATATACAGATAACTTCGAAAAGCATCGAAAAGTCATTGGTGTGTGCCATGGTAAAACCTGGGATCGAACCCGAGACCTCGTCTCAGCAGTCCATTACCCATACCAATAGGCAATCACGGCTTTATTTATTATACCCGGCATACTTGATTGATTGAATATGTGTGGAAGCAAAATATAAACTGGTTTGAATAAATCGGTTTAGATTGGAAAAAGTGAATGCTTCCACGGGATTCGAATCCGCGATCTTCACATTACAATGGGAATGATCTAACCGCTGAGCCATGAAATCATGTCTGAAGTATTCTAAATTCTCTTATACAACCATCTTTGGGGTGATGGTGGGAGCCATCTATCGATCTGTGAGGGGAAAGATCGCGGTTCCTATTCCTTTAAGCATCCTAGCTGCGGTATATTCCGGAACGGAGGTAGGACACGACGGTATCTCCCGTCCGAAATGAGCTGTCCAACTGGGGAAGTACCTCCGCCCTACAGAACACCGCGGTCATAATAACCATCGTGTTGTGTTCCCGCCGGTAAGTAGGGTAGCCAGAGCTCACTATATCCCTCGTTCCCTCCCCTTCCTAGCCTCCCCACCCCTTCCCAGCTCTCCCCCTTTCCCTTCAGGGTGGGCAGCGCGTGTGTGACACCCTTAGTGTTGCACACGTTCATAGGCCACGGTGGCCGCTTTCCATCAGGTGGGCCGTGTGCTTGTCTGCCACCTACGTAGTATAAAAAAAAAATCTGTAGGGCGGAGGTACTTCCCCAGTCGGACTGCTCAATTAGGACGGGAGATACCATCATGTCCTACTTCCATCGTCGTCAAAAATATAAGATGATGACAATAATAAAGTGGACATGTGCAACACCAGAGGTAAGAGATTCATCCTGCCGACCCTATACGAATCTAATGCCTTTATTGGAGAAATCTTTTAGAATACCACTATGCATGCATACAACTTTTTGCACTGAGCGGGGATCCACTATACATGCAAATGCTATACGTTCGACTTGTATAGCCTACGCTTCTCAACGTGTTCTTAAGAACAGCTGGATTTCCACGGTTCATAAACTCACCTCCACTGCTCCCCTGCCATAAGCATTGAAGTCTTCAAAATAGAATTTATAACACTTAAATTTTTATTTGCACATTTCATTTGCCACTTGGATTTTAGCATGTACGTCAAACCGCTCGAGACGATTGGGTATAAGTGGAGTTTATTTTTAAACTCGGTTTATACTGGAGTGAGTTGGACACTGGAAATATTGCACACTAATCCTACTAATGTTATGAACGTTAGAAGAAGAAAGAAAGAAAGAAAGAAAGAAAGAAAGAAAGAAAGAAAGAAAGAAAGAAAGAAAGAAAGAAAGAAAGAAAGAAAGAAAAATTTATTTGGCACAAAAGTGGTCCAAACATCTTTTTTTTTGTTTATTTTTGATTGTTTTTTGTTGTTGTTGTGTGTTGTGTGTGTTAAAGTTTCATGAAATTATTGTTTCATTTAGCTTTACTAACACGATGGAGAGTGAATAACGTAAGTTAAACAGTATAAAAAAATTGCCTTGCCGTAATTTTTTTTTTAGCCAATATGTTGTGTACCAGGATTACTATCAGGGGCATTGACCTTCGGGAGTATTCCCCTCACACGCTGTATTAACTAAGAAATTAAAGAAAATTAGAAATAATCGACCTTGTCAACTTCCCTATGCGATAGTCTGCCAACAAAAATAGCAATATAGGTTACACCATCAGCCGACAAACTTAAATCGGCAACATCCATTACTGCGTATGTTCACTGCGCCATAACACGTGTACATTTACATCCATATATAGGCCGAGATCATCATCAATCACTGCGGATCCCTCGCCACGCCCGTATTCATAGATTGTTCGATAAAAAATTATGCATATTTTTATTTTATCTACAGATATGTATAACAGATTACCGTTTTGATCGTTGCCCAATCTGATTTTTAAAAATTGGATTGAGTTAGGGTTAGGAAGTAGCAAATAAACAAGAATATCCAAATTCCTAAACACAACGATATTCAACCATATTTCAGATCTGGGTAGTTTTAAAATTAGATATACCAGCACAAAAGTTTTCCCGAAAAAGTGGGGAAGTAATGTCTAGTTTACAATAAAGATTTTTAATTTGAATTTTTAAATTACATGAATAGAACATTGCACTTGAATCACAATGTCAAGGCAATAAGTAGATATATTACTATGAAATGTCACATTAATAAATTTAAAAGAAATATATGTAGATGTCACCATTTATTGCAATAGATGTGCTATTAGGGCATTAATTGTAATGCATGGTTGGTAGTACAAACTATGGTTGATAAAATGTGGGTGTTAATTCACCTCTGCCTATCTCGGAGAGAAATAATAGCGTATATAATGTAGTATCAAACATTACTTGCAAACTTAACTTTTTACGTAAAGCGCGGTCAGTAATCATCATCATCATCATGACGACGTCTATGGCTTGGCGGTATGAATCAACTGCTACGCAGGAGGCGCGTGTTCGATACCCGGTCAATCCGAATATTTGTGAGCATTAATTTGGGTCCGTCTGAATATTTCTATGTACAATATGTATGGTATTTACAAAAAACAATCTAGATACATTTGTCCTAGATTATTTATTTATCAGGTTTTTCCTGATGCTATCCGAGGCCAGGCTGAACTCGGAGCTCAAGGTCCTCCTTCCTGCTATTTCACCTCCACTTCACACTAGAGCACCATCAGTAATATCCTGAATTTGTTGAAAGAACTGAATTCCAAAATGACTAATGTTCATTATAACTATAAGTACCTATTAGAACATTTTAGCAGTTGGACGTTCGCCAGACGAAATATATAATCTGGAATGTAATCTTTTGCAGAACTCTTCAGTATTTAGTGAACAGCTCAGAAATATACGTAACAGACAGACAGACAGACAGACAGACATACAGGCAGACAGGGTTACTTTCGAGATTATAACATTAGGTAACTATGTATATTGAATAATAAAATTTATTCCTATGCTATCAATGTAATTTTAAAGCATTATGTACTCATATGCTAACTTTTCAAAAGTTTTTTTTAATAAAACTCAAGCATGTGGCCCACCTGATGGTAAGTGGTTACCGTGGCCAATGGGCGAGTGTAACACCAGAGGAATAACACTGGTGTTACACTCGCCCATTGGCCACGGTAACCAGAGGAATAACACTCGTGCCGCAACCCCTGTAAGAACAGAGACATTCTGTGTCGTCAGCGCAAAAGATGTAGGATAAGCCTTTGGTTTTCCCACTGACAACACAAACCTCTCTAGTGAGCTCTGGCTACCCTACTCACCACCGAAAACACAACACAAGGTTATTAAACGGCGATATTCTGTAAGGGTACTTCCCCGGTCGGCCTGCTAGATTGGGACGGATGTACCTTCGTGTCCTACCTCCTTTTATGAAATGTGAATGTGAGTGAATGCTCAGACGGAACTTGAACCCGCAACAAGTCCCTCACAGCGGGCATGATCTGACTACTGGGTTACTGCGCCATCTTGAGCATTTCATAATTCGAATTCGCCCCAAGATGGATAGAAAATAGCCTCATATTAGAACTTCGAGAATTTCTGGGTTTGAATCCCGACCATTACACTACAAATATCACATTGAGAAGTTGTATGTACTTAAATATTTCTGCTAGTTATTAACACGTATTACAAATATTCACAGAAATATATTTAATTAATAATTTTATCAATTATTTATAGTAACATAACATAACATAAACTTCTTTACTTGAATGGGCGAAATGGTGACTATTCTCGTAAAGAAACCATCTTAAGAAGAAGTTTGAAATTACCAAGTCGCAAACTCAGACAAAGTTTAATTTGATGGGATCGATATATCAAGAATGTGACGTGTACATAATGTACCGCCATATTGCAATTTGATAATGAACACTTTTTTATACCACTTAGGTGGCAAAAAAGTACACGGCTCATCTGATAAGAAATGGTTACTGGGGCAACCTTATGGAGAGAATGTACCTGCTAAACGTAAACAGAACAATAATTATGTCATGTCATCAATCTGAAATATCCCCGAAGGGATAGGTCGAAGTGCTAGCACCCACATTTCACCAGTTTATGTTTAGGTCCCAATGTAATAGGTGGCGAGCCTATTGCCATTAACCGGGCACTTATAAACCAGCGATAAATACACACATAACTTCGAAACGCACCGAAAAGTCATTGGCGTGTGCCATGGTGAAACCTGGAATCGAACCCGAGACCTCGTCTCAGTAGTCCATTACCCATACCACTAGGCTACCGCGTCAATAAAATTACAAACCTCTATATTATTATTTATGTTGTAAATAATAATTTATCAACAAATACGTTAACTAATGTTGCCATTATCATTAAGATGTAGTCTGACCTCTTTCAGTACAAAGCACTGCATGTTACCAAACCAATCTATTTTTACTGCCTACCTATTTATAGAAGGTATTTTTGGACGACCTTGAGTTGCGTGAGTAATACGATGCTTGGTGTCATGGGTTCGTTTCCCGGGAACTGATATGTTATTTAAATAGATGTGCATAGAGTGATACTCGCACTTACGTCATTGTGTGGAATCGGGTTAGTCTTACATTTTTGTAAGTACTTTAAAAGTCGTAAAGATAATATTTTTAATGTTTTTAATGTTATTAATTCGTTTGTAGAAAATGTTTTTATAAATATGACAAGATATGTTAGTTCTCGGTGAAAATTCAAATATAATTTATTCTGTATAGACCATTATACGGCACTTACTAAAATATCAACTATCACTACATAGTATAAAATAAAGTCGCGTTTTCTGTCCCTATTTTTCTTGTCCCTTTGTATGCTTAAATCTTCAAAACTATGCAACGGATTTTGTGGGACAGAAAGTCATAGTTGGCGAAATGTGGGTGTTAGATACACCTCTGCTTTCGGGGATTACGGGCATGAAAAAAATATTGATTTAAATAAATGCTAAATAATATTCTTTTAAAAGGTTGTGCTACGGCCTCTGGTAGAGAATAACAAATAAACTTTCATATATTCGTCTCTCGTCAGTGCGAGCATTCGGGCACGAGTATGCCTCCGACGAAAAATAAAATGGTGATCAGGTATTGTAATAACAAGATATTCTGAATGTTATGGTTCATTGATGTTATTCAGATATGGTCTATATTATTTTAGTAAAAAATTCTTTCGGTGTGTGGCAGTTTTTTTAGAAATTTTTAGGTGAGGAAAAAATGCCGATCTCGTATTGTAACCTAACACTTCGTTAGGTCTCCAACATAGCAGGAACAGGTTTTTTTCACTCAGAGTTCTGAGATAAGAGAGCTTCAGTCGCACATGCTAAAAAAACAATTTCCTTGGATCCGGGATTCCGTGATGACACCGATTATGATACATTTATATTCACTCCTCTAATTTCTCGAACACGTATCAAGTGTGAACATTCCGCTTTTTTTTATACTACGTAGGTGGCAGACAAGCACACGGCCCACCTGATGGAAAGCGGCCACCGTGGCCTATGAACGTGTGCAACACTAAGGGTGTCACACACGCGCTGCCCACCCTGAAGGGAAAGGGGGAGAGCTGGGAATGGGTGGGGAGGCTAGGAAGGGGAGGGGAAGGAGGGGTATAGTGAGCTCTGGCTACCCTACTTACCGGCGGGAACACAACACGATGGTTATTATGACCGCGGTCTTCTGTAGGGCGGAGGTACTTTCCCAGTTGGACAGCTCATTTCGGACGGGAGATACCGTCGTGTCCTACCTCCGTTAAAACGCCGCCGCTTGACGGCTATAAGCTCATACGTAGCCGGAGGGTCCTGCCTCAAGCGGGCCTTGCTAACCAGGAACAACACTGATATAAAAATCATAGTACGAATTATGAATCATAGCATGTTGATACTTTCATTTCGAATCAGTATTAATACACATATGCAAGCGCCATATTGAACATCTAGTAACGGAGTAGTAAACACGAAAGGTTGTTTACTTAATCTTACACGAACAACAAGTCTATGAGCGGAAACTACGCAGTAGAATGATAATGATTTCTAAATCACGATATTAAGATTTTCTGGCAAGATATCATTTCTCTTATTTACGTTGTGGGAATGATGGACTTGATTGTTTAGTCTGTACTGTTAGACTATAAATTAAATATACTCGTAATGTAACTAGGGTAAAAACTGTAATAATGGTAGGTAATAAAACCTATACTGCATTTTGTTTATGTGCTATAAAGGTAAAACAATCTTGTGGCAACTTTTTATAAAAACACGTGTTAATAATCTAGACTAACTAACTGACTAACTAATGGTTCGATACGGGATTTTTTATCTTCAAAATGCGTTACTAAGCAGAAAAGTATTTTCATATTGAGTTTTTAAACAAAACATTAAAAAGACACACTAAGATTGTTTACGTTTATTGAAATACGTAAACAAATGGACTATAGGTAGGTACTATTTATCAGTTTAACACCTTCACTACGGGAACTCAAAACTGTTTTTAACTTGAAGTGCGTTACGGGGCTCGGCGCGCCCTTTAATATACTACTACATTGTGCGGTACGAGGATAAATGGACCCCGTACACACCTACTACTTTATTAACCTATAGCTGTCTGAAATTTAACAATTGTTCTTTTTTTTCTTTTTACTCTTATAGATCATGAAAGGTTCTATATTACCGTCTTTTCGCAAGCAGATTTGGTAAAAATTGATGCAATTAGGAGTTTTTGAAATAGTTCGGGGTCTTTGGATCCCCGTACCGCACTACAAATTATAAAATACGGGATTGTACTGCCCCGTAACGCACAGAATTATTTTTTATCGATAAAATTATAGTGATGAGAAATAAACAGATTGATAATTTTCTAAAATACGACATTTCTTTCGGTTAAGGGGCTTACAAAATAGAAATGATATAACATGAGCAAACTTGTTGGTATGCTGAAGTGCTACAAGTTACTTTGTTTTAAATTGTAGGAATCTAGAGAATATGCCTTATTACACTTTTCGCGAAATATTTTGATTTTTTTACGTTGTTACCAGCAAATTGACTGGTCATAATCTGTCGTAATTTTGCGTAACTGGTGAATTTTCTTTTTTATGTCAGTCATCTTAAATTTGTGTTGCGATGGCTTCGTTATCGAGTAGGTAATTGACGCATCTTGTTTTTATAACAGCACTAATGCCAATAAGCTCGCGACCCCGTACGGGTGTGCAATATTTGATTCGGGGTTATATAGACCCCGTATCGCACTGGACAAAGATTTTTACAATCAGGTCGGGACGACGCTTATAAGATCCCGTACATTTTAAAAATATTATCTGTCTCTAAATAAGTCCAAGAACATAAATATATATTTATCTCTGTCATACACTTATATATGTCAGATATACATCTCCCGCACCAGCGCGTAAACTCTATTTTATCTGCCCGCACTGAATCACAGCAGCGTACGGGGTAGAAAAATACCCGTAACGCAGTGAACGTGTTAAATGCTACTTATATTATACAGCGGGCTCCAAAAGGTCCTGGATACCATAAGATCTATAAATCTTTAACAGCCTAAGTGTGATTTAACCAACGTAACATAGATAGCATTAATAAAAATAAACTATCCTTTCTGTATAATTGGTGGCAATAGTTCGATGCTGTTTGACAACCGGACTACTGCGACTCTTGAGCTGCAGTAGTCCGGTCAACCGGACTAGCAACCTACGACTACAGGAAGAAAACTGAGCGCCACCATTGTAGCACTGAACGTGTTTTGCAATGGTGACCCTCTTTCATGAGACTTTGCCTTCAGCTTAACAACAGGCGAGGTGAAGTCACATTGACGTGCCATAAATAAATAAAAAAAAAGAAGTAAATAAACTCCTGCAAGTAATAGCCATTTCATTTTGAACTATTCATCATTCATCATTTCAGCCACAAGACGTCCACTGCTGAACATAGGCCTCCCCCATCGACCTCCAATCCGACCGGTTGGAGGCGGTCTGCATCCAATGGGTACCCGCGACTTTGACTATGTCGTCCGTCCATCTCGCAGGAGGCCGTCCCACGCTTCGTCTACCGGTACGCGGTCTCCATTCAAGAACCCTTTGGCTCCAACGGCCATCTGTTCTTCTTGCTACGTGCCCCGCCCACTGCCACTTCAGCTTGCTAACCCTGTAGGCTATGTCGACCACTTTCGTTCGTCTGCGGATCTCCTCATTTCTGAATCGATCTAGCAGAGAGATTCCGAGCATAGCCTTTTAGATAGCTCGCTGTGCGACCTTGAGCTTTCTTATGAGGCCCATAGTGAGGGTCCACGTCTCGGCGCCATAGGTCATCACTGGCAACACGCACTGATTAAAGACTTTTGTCTTTTTTTTTGAAACCTTTCCATTCCAGTAGCTTAAAGGCATCCTCCATTGCATTGGTGAAGAGCTTCGGGGATATTACATCTCCTTGTCTCACTCCCCTCTGCAACAGTATCGCCACTGTGCTCTGATCTTGTACTCGCTCTGACATGGTGGCGTTTTTATACAAACACTTCAGCACTTCGATGTACCGGTAGTCTATATGACACCGCTGGAGAGATTGTAGCACTGCCCATGTCTCGATCGAATCAAAGGCTTTCTCGTAGTCCACGAACGCTAAACATAGTGGCAAGTTATACTCCTGAGTCTTCTGTATGACTTGCCGCAACATGGCTCAGAAGCGAGATGGGTCTGTAGTTCTTAAGAGAGGCTTTGTCACCTTTCTTGAAGAACAAGACCACCACGCTTCTGTTCCATGCTTCCGGCGTAGTACCTTCGAATAAGACGGAGTTGAAGAGCTTCTGAAGGACTTTAAGTATCGGTGTTACACCCGTTTTCAGAAGTTCCGAAGTGATTCCGTCTTCTCCTGGTGCCTTGTTATTTTTAAGCTGCTTGAGGGCCACCCTAATCTCGTACAGGCTGATGTCCGGGATATCCTCGGTGTAGTGTCGGGTTAGCTTGGCTCTTGGATCTTTAGCCGTATCAGTAGCAGGCTTAGTGACTGAGGTATAAAGCTGTCCATAAAACCCCTCGATCTCCCTCAAAACATCTGCCTTAGTCGACGCGACACTGCCGTCCTTCCTCTTCAGCTTTGTCAACTGGCTCTGCCCAATAGACAAGTCTCTTGCGAACACTTTGGAGCCTTTATTTCGCTCAATCGTTTCTTTAATACATTGAGTATTAAAGGCACGGATGTCGTGTCGCAAAGACTGCTGGATACGTCTATTGAGCTGCCGATGTGCTTCAGCGTCATTGGTAGACTGCAGCCTCATAGAGCGTCGTTCGGCCATGAGTTTGAGGGTGTGATCGGTGAGCTTCTGTGGTCTATCTCTTCGACGGGGCCTGAAAAATTTGGAGCCCACTGAATGGACAGCTTCAACCAACCTGTTATTTATCTCGTCCACTGTACTGCATTCTTCTAGGCAAGAGAAGCGATTCGAAAGTTTGAGTTGAAAGCTCTCGGGGTACTGTATATGGGAAGCTCTAGGTCGGAGCGTAGACCTCATCAGACGGGATCTCTCCAGCTTAACATTAATATTCAATGTGCCTCTAACCATTCGGTGATCACTTCCGGTTTTCACCCCATGGATCACTGAGACATCATTGAAAATCCGTCTATGCGTAGTCATGATGAAGTCAACCTCGTTTTTGGTACGACCACCGGGGCCCATCCAGGTCCATTTCCTGTGGGGCGGCTTCTTGAAGAAAGAGTTCATCATAAAGAGTCGCTCTTTCTCAAGAAAGTCGGCCAGCCTCCAACCCCTTCGGTTACACCTCCCATACCCATATTGCCCCACTCTCAACTCGTTATCACCTCTCGTACCCAGTTTTGCGTTGAAGTCCCCCATAACAATACTGAAGTGTGATTTAGAGGCATGTATGGCTCTACTAATGTCCTCATACATAGCCTCCACTTTATCATCTGGTCGTGTCGAGGTTGGTGCGTAAACCTGAATGACCTTCAGCAAGTATCTCTTGGACAATCTGAGTACCAGGTACGCGACCCTGCTCGACACACTCGTGATGGATATGATGTTGTTTATGAGGGACCTATGGACGATGAACCCGACACCACCTTGCGACTTCTCGTCGCCCTCCCGGTAGTAGAGCAGGTTGCCAGACTTCAGGGTTATTGTGTCCTCTCCCTCTCTTCGGACTTCGGATAACCCAACGATGTCACAGTGCAACGTGCTCAATTCTTCTTCCAGCTCTGCTAGCTTCTCGTCTGTCCTCATTGTGCGGATGTTGTGTGTCACCAGCGACAACCTACGTTTGCATCGGTTGTCCATTGTGCATGCTTTGGTCGTCTGACGGAGGAATCCCGCCCGGTGATTCTTAGCACCCCTGGCCCCAGCGCTCGACTGACGCCCGTCAGGCGCGCCAGTGTTGCGACTGGAGCCCCCGGGCACTTGGGGCCGTTTGGTGCACACCAACATCTTGGGGGGATTTCGGACCGTGTACCCGCCACGCTGGTCCAGTGCGGGTTGGCGGGTAGCCAGAGCCTCGTTCGTTGGTCGGCAGAGGGCACCACGGGCAGGTGAGGTTGGCTTGGGTCCCCAAGGTGGTGGAAGGGACCCCTTACCCTCCTTTGAACTATTATCGTATTTGATTAGGCTGACAATTCAATGACAATTTTTGTAATCTCAATGCTTTGATAATGGTTTACAATTCGGACAATCGTGGTCTACGTTGCACTAGTCGTGGTAACAAGCTAACTGCAACGTGAAAGTTTAAAAATGAAGAGAGGAAGTCTTCTTTTAGTAGAATCATCACTATCACTATCACTACACATACGCATATGTATCATCACTACATAGTATAAAATAAAGTCGCGTTCTCTGTCCCTATTTTTCTTGTCCCTTTGTATGCTTAAATCTTTAGAACTACGCAACGGATTTTGATGCGGTTTGTTTCAATAGATAGTATGGTTAAAGAGGAAGGTTTATATGTATTTAACATCATGCTACGACTAACAGGTGCTTAGCAGGAATGAAAAATTTTGCAAAAACGGGGTGACGCAGATGAAGTCGCACGGGTCAGCTAGTTCTTTATAAACTAAACCTTCTTACGACCTTAATAATATTTTCAACTAAACAGTCAGAACACACAGAAATATAGGTGAAATATAAGACATTATTATAAGATATTATACTGAAAATGTTGAACATAAAGTAATTAAAACTTCACCTATGAACGAAGGGTCGGATATTAAGTGATCTAAGTTTGACAGTTTGGATTCAACACCCTGTATACTGATTGATGTGTTCGAAAGTAGAATAAGTTTATACATTTCTGAAGAACTCTGTAGATTTTGATGCTAATGCGTTATGTACATACATACATATCACACGACCGTAATCACCGAAGGGGTAGGCAGAGGTGTATTAAACACCCACATTTCGCCGACTATGATTTTCCGTCCCACGTAATAGTGGGCGAGCCTTTTGCCGCCAATCGGGCACTCTGATGGGTATACCGAAAATAACTTCCTAAAATGTAGCCACTAAATAAATTTGGAAAAAAAAATTGACCCAAATCCTTGCTATGCGGTGTGAATCGCAAGGAAATTAATTGCGAGCTTAGCTGCACAAGCACTACCAATTAACATCTACGTCTTGGAGAATATCATGTTTCTTGATCTTATCATTGTGAAGGTTAAGAGAGTATAAGTGGTATTTGCACAGGAGACGAAGACTGCGTCCAAGGTCACTTCGCGTCTCTGGAATATGAAGCCACACTGGCTTAACGAAATATCGTGGGGTTTTAATCACTTCAATAACGCCATACCCATCTCTTTGTTAACTCCAGTGAGACAAATTTCCGGAAGGTTTTCGTGAAAATAGGGAAGGATGTAAACCATTCGGAAAATGTATGGAAAAAAATACATATACATATATACTGACGTATTATAATCCCTGAAATTGGAAGGCCCCCAGATTCCGCGAGGTAACCAACATGGAAAAAATATCCAAAAAAAAATTTTGAATTCTGTCTAGTTACTGAGGTGATATCAAGATCTTCAATACAATCAAACAAAACACCACTCCTAACAAAACTTGAAGAATATTTCTCTTCACTACATAGTATAAAATAAACTCGCGTTCTCTGTCCCTATGTCCCTTTGTATGCTTAAATCTTTAAAACTACGCAACGGATTTTGATGCGGTTTGTTTTGATAGATATAACAGTTGAAGAGGAAGGTTTATATGTATATAACATCATGCTACGACCAACAGGTGCGGAGCAGGAATGAAAAATGTTGCAAAAACGGGGTGACGCAAACGAAGTTGCGCGGGTCAGCTAGTAAGTAATAAATCATTCTTACGTATATTCCGGTCGCATCTGAAGCTGTCACATCGAAGTCTAAGGTCCGCATTTACCAGTCTAACTGTGTGCGGATAAACTTCGATATTTTCTTTGAAGCGACTGCGATTTCAAAGTACTGTACCTAGACCAATTGTTGAACTTTTCAGGGCTTCAACTACCCATAACGACTGCCATAAATGTTCGTATGACAACCTAGATAGACGGCTTAATGTTTTCGCTAATCAAATAATAATATCTGTCTCAAATAATATAAGATTTATTAGCACAAATCCAAACAAATTTATGAGATATATAATTTATTACAGTTTGTTACTTTGGTAAACTATTCATCTATCATAATCCATTTATCTACCTATCCGTAAAGCTACGGTAACATAATAACCTAGGAATTTGTAAAACAGTTCTAAAGTACATTGGTTTTGTATTGTCAGTAGGAAGACCGAGGGCTAAAGTTGACACTGATGTCTGGTGGTATGAAACCCTGCTTTGTCTTCTGCGCTGACAGCACAGAAGACAATTTTAACTTTCAACCCTTTCCCTTCCTCTCCCTCTTCTTTACCTCCGTGACATGGCGTGGCGGTAGTGAACGCGACTGCTACGCAGGAGGCGTGGGTTCGATTCCCGCTCAATGCACATATTTGCGTACATGAATATGAATATTAGCATTGGTCTGGGTGTTTCTATGTATAATATGTATGTGTTTACAAAAAAAAATATCTGCATTCTAGAACCCATAATACAAGCTAGTTAAACTGTGCTTACCATGGGTCTAGGTGGCGTTGTGTAGATTGTCCTAGAATATTTATTTATTTATTTACCGGGTCGTCACCTCTACCTGGTGTTACAAACGCCCATAGGCCACGATAACCACTTTCCATCAGATGTGGCGTGTGCTTGTCTGCCAGGACGCAAACATATACATGGCATAAAAAAGAACCTAAGCCAGCCACATCCAATTATTATATTAATATTCAATAAACACTTTCCCGAAAGTGGTTAGGTAAATCCAGAAACGTCGTAGATATGTAACTTTACGACCCCGGGGTACTAGAAGGGGAAAAATCCGCAAATACCCGCAGCCAGGGCCAAATAATTTAATAAAAACACCGCATCGCAAGCGTAACAATATTTACCGGTAGGTATACGGCCACCTGGGCCCGAGGGTTCAACCCATTTGTTGCTGAAATTCCAGCAACAAGCATTCAGAGAATGAACAAAAAGCAATATTAAAACGGTATAAAAACGTCAATATTTCAAGTTAAACATTTTACGATGTCGGAACACCGAATCGACGCCATGACACTTATTTTCCCGCGTACATATTTAATGGCGTCGACAGGTGTCAGATATGCGCAACTTTTGTTTTAACATTTCTAATGAATACTTCTCTGAAAGAGTTCTTTCAACTCACAAATAAACAGTAAGTTTAATGTGTGCGTGCGTTTGACAATTTAATGTCAATGTAAATGTTTGAGTTTCAAATCTCATTTACAAATGTTCCGATAAGTTTTACAAAGTCAAATATTACACACAATAACTATGCGCATTCGTGATAGCTACAGCATTATACAACTTACCCAATTAATACCAACGATCGATATACTAAAACTGTTTTGATTATTTTTATAGCTACTCACCCCAAGGTCGTCATAGTCACGATGGTGTACCAAAAGGCGGCTGGAATAGACGTGAAGTTCGTATCTTGCTCATTCTTCTCAGCGTAGAACATAACAGTGGCGAAGATAATAATCGCCATGGCCAACGAAAAGACCAGGAAACCAAGTTCACTGGCACACGACTTGAGCGTATAACCCAAGATTCTTAGCCCCTGAGAATGTCTGGAGAACTTGAAAATACGGAATACTCTGAACACTCTCAGGGTCACGAACGCTCCGGACACGTCATCATTGTCAGTGATACCTAAACCGATGTAGTACGGTAGGATAGCCACCACATCAATGATCGACATAACGGATCTTACAAACTTGCAGCGATCCGGCGCTGCGAAGAGTCGCAGTAAATATTCTGCAGTGAATATCATCACACACGCAGTGTCCAAACAGAAGAACACAATCTTGTACCGCTCGCCACACGGCAGCGTGCCAGCACGCCCAGGCCGGTGGCCACACGGGACCGTCTCCACGACGTTCGCCATTACCGACACGGCGATGAAAAACCCCGTAACGTAATAGAACACAAGGGCTGCAGTAGACGTGTGCGGGTTTTCGAACGCCCGCCACATCTTTTGCCTCAAATCTGTGAGCTGAGGTAAACTTTGATCACCAGCTTCACTCAATTTATCATCCATAAGTCGTTCAGCATTCTCACGCTTCCTATCCCTATAGTCCTCATAACAACAATCGCCTATCACATCGGGGAGTATTCCGAAGAAGGCCAGCTCCTCATCGTACCCCGTCAAGCATTCGTGTTTAGGGTAATGCAGTTTACCCGTTCTGTAATAATTTAATATGTGTCGGAATATATCCGGATCTCTGTCGAAGAAATACTCTCTGCTGTCCTCGTCGTAGAAGAACTCTCTCTCGGTGGACCCGAGGAGAGAATCGGGGTATTTCTCTAGTGTATTCCGCCATGTCTCGAATCGTCGTCCTGAGACATTGATGAGGAGTTTTTCGTCTTCGGCGCGACGGCGGTCTTTTGGGACCGGCGGAGGCGGAAGCGGGTGTGTAGCGATGGGAACCCATCCTATGGCGGCTGCTCGGGCGAACGGCAGCCAAGCAGCGACGGACGCCATGGCGCGGGCGGCGTGAGCGGCACCGCCGCGACAACTGATGTCCCCCCTCGGGCCACTATTTCGGGCCGCCCAGATGAGCGCGGGGTTGCCACTCGTTATCTATAATTATGAATATTTTTAACTTTCACTTTGTGAGTTAATTTTCAACATATTTATTCCGTATTGTGATTGTACACCAACATAATGAATTCATATTGTCTTTCATAATACATTTAGAGAAAGTAATGGAACTTACTATCAAAAACAACAGTTTGAAATAAATTATTCTTTATAACTGTAAATAATATTATACGTAATGACTTACCCCAAAAAATACTAAGACTTATTTTTATCGTGTCTAATTACGATTCATATAAACATGTAAAATAATGTTATGAAACGACACACGAACAATATATTATTCACTCTAAACATAATTTCAATATTTACAATATTTTATTTAGTAGTTCTCCCGACAATGTGGCAAAATCTCCAACCGTTAGCCACCCTCTCCCGGGAGTCTATCCAATGCGCTTGCGTGAACCGTGACGTCACTGCCTAATAAATTGATTTTCAGCTAGCCATCTCTTGCTCACCAGTCACGCGACACATAGTGCCTTCTCACTCACACACTTTTAAGCTTTAGTGACCTTTTTGTATATTTTTCAGTGGTCCGAAGAGTTTAGTCAAAGGCTTTTGTCTTCACAAACTGGAAAGCTCTGAATTTAGCTCTGGGCTACTTTTTGGATGTCTACTAATAGAGATGTTAAGCGTCACATGGCAAGGTTTGGAATGCGATGGAGGGGTGAAGGTGAACGTCTGACCCTGGGGTAGCGCAGACTGTGCAAACAGCCTTAGCCTATTTTTATTCGTCCTTGGATGTAGAAGTAATGAATGATGTACGTACATAAGTTAATAAATATTTTATACGTACATTTTCTGGTGAATATACAGTTTTATTAAGTGTTGCCATATTTTTAATATACTTTTCAACGCTATTTTATAGAGTGGTGTGGTTAATGGACTGCTGAGACGAGGTCTCGAGTTCAATCCCAGGTTAACCATGGCACACACCAATGACTTTTTGATGCTTTTCGAAGTTATGTGTGTATTTATCGCAGGTTTATAAGTGCCCGGTTAATGGCAATAGGCTTGCCACCTATGACATTGGGACCTAAATATAAACTGACGAAATGTGGGTGCTAGCGTCTCTGCCTACCCCTTCGGGGATATAGGCGTGATTTTATGTTATGTTATGTTTTATCACTCTCTAATCTGCAGATGTGTGTCCCGTCCATCTCCACTTTTGCTGCCTTATTAATTCTTTACATTTCTAACTTTGGATCTTTTCCTTATTCTGTTACTGATCCGGTCAGCTATTACTATTTACCCGTTTTATTTAATTTATCTACACTATAATATTATAAAACCTTATATTTTTGTGTGTATAAACTCAAAAACTACTGCGCCGATTTTAAACATTCATCCACTATTAGACAGCTACATCCACCCCCAGTAACATAGGCTACATTTATTGCTAGAAAAGATTAGGGATCCTTACTAAAACTTAAGTAACGTAACCCAAGGAGTAAAAAGTGCCCTAAAAAGAAAACTATTGGTGATAGAACAAAAGCATATTCTACAATTTTAAAGAACATATCAATATCTACAAAAAACAAACGGGGTGAGCTAAATAAAACCGTTTAAAAATCAGAAAGGGAAAAAGGGAAAAAAGACAGGCGAGTAGAGTCGAACGGAGAGGTAAGTGGAGAGGCGAGCGCTAAAATCTAACAACTATAACTATAAACTCACGCCTATATCCCCGAAGGGGTAGGCAGAGGTGCTAGCACCCACATTTCGCCAGTTTATGTTTAGGTCCCAATCTAATAGGTGGCGAGCCTATTGCCATTAACAACATAAATTAAAATCTAACAACACTGCGCGATAACCAACATCCACGCGGGCGGAGCCACAGGCAACAACTAGTTGGTAATAAAACGAATGGGGTTCGACGTATCGGTGTTGCTAAGTGACTGTGGCCATAAATGAACGTGATATTAATAAACTTACTAGTATACTTCTATATACCTACCTAAAACCGATGTTATTTCCGGCAACAATTGTGTTTTAAGTCATCGGATTGGTGATCGAGGGATCGCGGGTTCGAAACCCGGTCACAAATCATAATTTCGTTTAGTTGGAGGAACGAACTGCAGAAAAAAAATCATTCTTGCAATTAGGTTACTGATAAGTATCATTTCTGAAAAAGACAAAATAAAATAGGTATGCTGTGTAAATAAAATAGGTACTCGTAGTTGGTTAAATGTGAGTGTTAAAACACTTCTGTCTACTCCTTCTAAAGACGTTACTAATGGCATACATATCATCACAGTTTCTTTGTGATATATGTGTGTTATAAACGATCGCTTTCTTTCTTGTTCATTCTAATCTCTTGCTCTTGCACCTATTTATTATAAATAAACAAAACTTACGATAATCAACCTGAGTTTGTTGCTGGTCTCTTCTCAGTCGATCTAACTACTGAACCAGCGAATGAACTAATTTAATATGATTCATTGACTATTTCATTTATTATAAATTAAAATAGTTTTCACAAATATATGTGTAACAACTGACAAAATAGAAAACCTTCGTGTTTCCTTCTTCCTACAGTCCTGGGTCCTTTAAGCGGGGCGTGAAAAAGCATCTGATGAGGCCGTCAAGCTGAGCGCTACCATTGTAGCATTGAACGTGTTTGCAATGGTGACCCTCTTTCATGAGACTTCGCCTTCAGCTTAACATCAGGCGAGGTGGAGTCAAATTGACGTGCCTTAAATAAAAATAAAGATAGGGGAGGCTATTACCCAATAAGGGATCTTCTAACACTAATATAAGAAAAATACTAACAAACATGTAAATTAGGAAATAGAATAAAAAATGTTCCATACCTAATAGACTCCCGGCCTTAGGTACATAATTGAAGAGTGCTGATCGGTTCAAGATTGTCTCAACAGACTACTGAACAAGGGGCGGTCAGCAAGAAAAGTTTGTGAACACAAAAAGGTTTGCATTAACAAAATAATGTTCATTTGTTTTTGTTACGTTAAGTCCGGTTAGACTACGGAAAATAAGTAATCTCCCCTGGTCCGGTCGACCGTACTACGGAAAAAATTGATTACCCGTGGTCCGGTTAACCGGACGACCGAACCGGACCACGGAAAAAAACCGAATCGATCACTACATAGTATAAAACAAAGTCGCGTTCTCTGTCCCTATATCCCTATGTCCTTATGTCCCTTTGTATGCTTAAATCTTTAAAACTACACAACGGATTTTTATCCGGTTTTTTTAATAGATAGAGTGCTTAAAGAGGAAGGTTTATATGTATATAACATCATGCCACAACTAACAGGTGCGGTAATGAAAAATGTTTCAAAAACGGGGTGACGCAGACGAAGTTGCGCGGGTCAGCTAGTTATAAATAAAAAGAAATTACATAGTTTTGATTCCAGTTCATCATGTTTAACTCAATCTGTTGTTACAATACTGGTTTTCATTTTGTGTGTTTTTTAGTACGGGTTCCAAAACTTTTTGACTTGACTTGGGACTTCCTGAGTGTCAATTACTACATGTGTCTGTAGGCCACTACGTGTATGTCCTTGTGTTTGTAATCATTTATTTTCATTTATACTGCTTTTACTGGAGCAACCGACTTAACTCCAAAACTTAGAGGAAGGCACTTGCAGACCCTTAGGATACCGGACCGGGATACCAACTGTAAAACGGGGTGAATAGAGATCGAAGGGTGAATAGAAATAAAATGCTCAGCAAAATCCTGTAGTTATTTTCTCACAAGCGAAAATTTGGACTAGTTCATTGGACTACCCGTATCGTGAAATATCTGGTAATAAGCCTAATTAAAATCTTGTGAAAGAAATTCTTTGAAATATTCCATTGACCATTTTATTTCTATCCACCCCTGAATCTCTATTCACCCCGTTTTACGGTACATGATGCCTTATTGAGGCGTCAAATACTAATAGAGTCGGTTGTCATAATGAGAATTAGCCCTTATGCGCCTAAAACACGTATTTGTCTATTAAAGTTAAACCTGTAAATAATTTCGTAACTTTGTCATTGTTCAGCATCTTTCTTTGCCAACCGTACAAATATCCACTAATCACGTAATTGACTAAAATGCAAATATGTTTACGAAACACTAACTGCTAGTACTGTCGGCAAAAACATTTCGTCCGGAAGACTCTCACGTCTGGCCCGAGGCCAACTTGTCTCAACAGTAGACTGAATATCTAGTTCAGACATGTTCCGCGCCACATTTCTGGGCCTGTAATGACTTGACAGTATGTTGATGTGAGTCTGGCAACATTGTATAATGATACGTTTGTGTAATATTCTACTATGATGGCAAACAAGCGATCTTTATTATCGTCGTAACAGCGCAAAGGCTTCCATTTCGGAGCCAGTGATCCGTTTGTTCATTGTCTTGCCTATAGAAATTTTATAGGAATGACTGCTGTTTGATCTCCCAACCTCGAGAAGAAAGTCTTGATGACTTCGGCAGATAATTTCTTAACATCACGCGTAAAGGATCTAGGATTGTAGAAAGAATAAGAAAACTGCTTTTAGGGTGGATGTGGTTCTTCCAGAGAATCTCTCGGTCTGTTTCACCTTCATTCTCCAGTATGTATATTGATAACACGCTTGTACTTCTCCGCGATATTTATTATTAGATAAACTTAACCGGTTTCGCCTTGAGGCATTTTCAAAGGTTTACATTTTTTCAATACTATTTTATTTTTCAATATTATTTAGTTCAACACTTTTAAAGTGTGTTATCAGTAATTATGTAGATATAACAATAAATATCACTAAGTATCGTCAATTAACAGTATAAAATAGTATCCAGTATTCTATACCTAATGTGTACGAGCCCGTAAACCCCGTTCACGGAGGTAGGACACGACGGTATCTCCCGTCCGAAACGAGCTGTCCAACTGGGGAAGTACCTCCGCCCTACAGAAGACCGCGGTCATAGCCTATATAGCCAGAGCTCACTGTACCCCTTCTTCCCCTCCCCTTCCTAGCCTCCCCACCCCTTCCCAGCTCTCCCCCTTTCCCTTCAGGGTGGGCAGCGCGTGTGTGACACCCTTAGTGTTGCACACGTTTATAGGCCACGGTGGCCGCTTTCCATCAGGTGGGCCGTGTGCTTGTCTGTCACCTAAATAGTATAAAAAAAAAAACCCCAATCTCATTACTGAATGGCCCAGCTTGAAATTTAAATCCGAAGTTACTGAGCAAAGTTTCAGTCAATTTTTTCTTTTCCTTATAAGAATGTTAGCAACCAAAGTTCATAATATTCCCTTTAACCCCTTCAGGTAAGCTCAATAGATTGTGTTAGGAGAAGTGTAATGGCTAGGATTCGAACCCGGGTCCTCTCGATTGTAAGGCTGACTCCTTAACCACTAATCTACCGACGCTTCTAATAAAATAAAAGGCATAAAGGTTTCTAGTTCATATGCATGGAGCTCATGGAACTAAGTACTTATTAGTTCCATGTTGGAGTTTGAACTAGTAGCGTCATCTATTGTGAAAATATGGTTAAATACTACTTTCATTCAATGTAGCCTAGATGGCGTGTGCTAGTTTTGTTAATCGTCTAATAGATGGCACTACCATAATATATGGAACAAAATTATTCTTAGAGGAACAAACTGTGCGAGTGACATACATATCTTTACACAAAACTTAGGTGTGAGAAAGAGATAGAGTATACGAAATATGAAAGGTTTTTTTTATAAACCAAGTTGATAACTTTGACAGAATTACATATTGCAGACATGTCAATTTTTAACTCGCCTCGTGGCAAGGGATGAGTCACTACACCAAAATAATTAAAAAGGGGGCTAGTGGAGCATTTTAATCGCAAGGGACAAGATCCAGTAGGGCTAGCATGGCGCGAAGACAAAAGTCCCCGGGGAGTGGAGAAAAATTTGTCTTTCCCTCCTTCTCTCTCCCTTTAGCTAGCATGGCGTCGAGGAGAGACTAGTTTGTCACCGGGGAGAACGTTTGTCCACTCAATGCTACCAATATACGAAAAAGTATTATTCGACCAAATTGATAAAACCTAGCAACGTGCATATTTTATAAGTGAAACATTGACTTTTTAAATTGTCGGTGTTATTTTAATTTCATATAACGTATAGCTAAGTTAGTAAGTAGGTATTATTACCTTGTAATGGGATGTATTGTGTGTGACAATTACGTAATGTGTCGTAATAATATAGGATTATATGTTTGGATTTTTTATACAACTTAGGTGGCAGACGAGCACACGGCCCACCTGTTGGAAAATGGTTACTATGGCCTATCGATGTTTGTAATGCCTAGGGTGTCACACTCGTACTGATGACAGCTGTAGGGGGGGGGAGGGGGGTCCCACTATGACCGGTTGTAGAGTCCATATATAATATATATACATATTCATATTTGTATGTATGTATATATATATATATATATACATACATATATATATATGTATGTATGTATATATACATACATATACATACACATACATACATACATATACATACATACAAATATTAATACTTTATTACTGGATTTGAAATATTGAAGGTCAAAATTATTTGAGAAAAATATTTAAATCCCCCCTTCCCCATATATATACATATATACATATAGATACGTTATATATATATATTAAAATTTTAATTCATTAATTAATTAATCAAATCCAATTTATTTATTTTTCGGGTACGATTTTTGTCCCCACCTCAATAGTTCGGGGACTAATTTCTCTCTATAATCTGTCGAAAAGAGACATATCTTGTCCACTTTACGGCCGCCGTGCTAAGCAAGTGGAGAAAAAGTCCCTTGTCTACGTCACAGCGAGGGACATAAGTTATCTCCTTTGACGCCATGCTAGCAATTAGAGACAAACGCGTTTGTCCCCGTCAATTTGACATAAGCGGTGGAGAGAGATATTTGTCCCGCGCCCGTGTTAGGCCTGCAGGGGGCGAGCGGAGCCTAAGCCATGTGCACGTATGAAAGTTTTTATGACAGTGGAGGATGATCGTGAAGTATATCAAAATCAAAATCAAGCAAGTCTAATAAAAGTCAAGTCAATATAGAGTGTTAGGGAAATGCTCTCCGAGTAAATTACACATAATTTTAATTACACATACTAAAAATACAAATTTGGAATTTTTTATTTCTCTTTTTTTATACAGTTAATTAGCATTATTCGCTCTCAGCATTTAATTGTAGTTTTTTTTGTTAATTACAGGTACACTACGCACCTGAGTTCTACCAGGTAGGTGCCTTTTGCTTCGGAAGCATTTCGCTAACACACTGAATGTACTTCTTCTTCTTCTTTTCTTAAAATGGCTTCTGCAGCAGGATAGCTTATATTTTGTATGTTTGTTTATGTCATAGCAGGTACAGTCAGTGAATATGCGTTTTCTAGATGTTTCTTCGTATATCAATCAAGAAAAAAAAGTGATCAAACTATTTCGATATCGTTAGCGAGTTGTGGAGGTCAAATATCAGTTGCATCAAGGTCAGATGGTCGTTTCTTAGTTAATAGTCGTTTCAGAAATGACGATTAATGACCATGATCAAGTTTCAGATTATTCAGATGGTTTTTTTTTAAATCTTACACTTTAAACCCTATGTGGTTCGCTCACCACATAAAAGTGTAAAAAGATCCATCAATGGATTTTTGTAATGGATCTTAGTGGACGTGGTGGTTTATATTAGCAAATTTAGTTCATCTTGGCTTTTGCGGGAACTACTATCCTTGTAATATGCCCTCTGCATGTTGGAAGCCTGAGTCAGAGTCTCCTCCGTAATTCAGCCCAAAACTCCCTTAACTTCAACCCTAAAGTTCTTTGTATTGTCACAGACCCTACGGACCTTTATTAATACTACAAATAAAGGGTGTCTCAGTAAAAGTGCACTTAGAAAATTTCATGAAATGAGTAATGGCCGGTCATAGGAACTATGGGGATTTTATTCCAATCGGAACACATCTTCTTTACAATACAAAAAATCACAAGTCTGTCATTAAATACTAGTTATATTATATTATTTTAAAATGAAAACGTGCATTGTCACTGAGACGCCCTTTAAAATAGGTGAACTTTTTTCCTATGCGGAAATCCCCGCGGGTACCCCCTGAAAGTAATCAGCGAGAGTAGTTATGTAGAACTCGAACAGTTAAAACCGCACGACCGTCTTTGGCCACCAGTTGCCGAGGGTGAGGTAGCCCTTGGTATATTCCTCACGTACCGGCTGACTCAGGGCCAGCAAAGGCCCTCTCGAGTGTGGGACAAAGGTGTACACACCTTCCTCTGATAGGGAGAAGTCCGCATTATGCTGCCGCTGTGGCCTGCTCCTACTAGGGTGACAGTCGGCTACAACTACGAAGGTTATTCTGCAACCTCCGACGCCCAAGTGGCCTGCGCTTTTCGCAGGCTGTGCAACATAGGTATACTGAATAAAATAATACAATACAGTTCTGTAAAATGTACATATAATCTTACATATAATCACGAACTATGTACATCAGAAAGCGTACTATATATTACTATACATACACAAAAATATTTTTGTATTTATTCCGCATCCACGCATTATTCGAGGCGATAGAACGTCGACTAATAAATCAAATTATTATTCCAAAACATTAATGATATCATCTGTTCTTTCCATATTGTGCGCAATTTTAAATATTTAATTTATTTATTAACGGTTTTAAGACTCCTGTACACATCGGCCCAACGTCTTCTAACAATCATAGAGTGAGCAACTAACATATCATGTTCATACATTTCTGTTCTCACCGTATTTGCATTGAAATTTAAAGACATTAAATGAGTACTTTATTCATTAGAATGTATTATGTTTTCAGTGCTGGGAAGAATAAATCAAAAATACAATTCAAAAGTAATTTTTGTGAAATATGATTAGCGAGTAGTAAAATCAGTTCCAATGTGTTAAACTTACAGTACTTTTATACTTTAATTGTAATATTGCAAGCTACACCACCCCACACAACATATTTTTGGTACACATGGGTATAAAGACCTCATTGTTTGATAATTAGTATAAAACTTTTTAACAGGTCAAATGTGTACAGAGTCCGTTATAATCAAGACATTTCAAAACTTTATACTCTATTGCGGATGATAAATGTGAGCTATATATGCGTGCAATTATAATGATAGTAAAACCTGCTTTTACAAAATTTCTGGGCAATATTTGGAATGTTTTTATATGGTAGTCTCAATATATAGTTGCATCAACCATCTTACAAACACCATGTCAATTTGTGGAACAAAAAGACATATTGTAATATTTTTTTGTTTCATATTACGTAATATCAAAACATCTTGTGTTTCTCCTACAAACAAATAATGGAATACACATTGAATTATAAATGTAAATTATAGAATGTAAAATGTAAATTACGGAATGTAAATGTAAATTATGCAATGTATAATGTAAAATACAGAACGTATATGTAAACTGCGGAATGTATACGTAAGTTTCAAATATTATACAGATACATGCCAAATTCCCATTTTTGTAGTAGCACACAAATACTATGCTCTCCATCGTTGCTATAAGTGAAATAATACTTTATGTTACAAGTAATATCGATTATTTTATTAACTTACTATTCAACATAAGGGTGCCAATTGCGTCTAATTCTCGGAACATTTTCAAAATATACCTACAGTGGTTGTACTGAGGTATATTTAACATATTGTGGTTGACGTATAATTTTACATATTGCTTTTATAATTGACTGTGGCGGCTATTTCCTGTGGGAATTTCGGGATACACAGTATTTATAAACACTCTTGGGTAAAAATGCAACGACCTATTTCTGCAGACTACTTTCGAGTTAGACCACAAACATACAAATAAAATATTTTTCGAAATATAAATAAAAAATTGTCGTTAATCCATCTTGCTTTACCGTCAAAAGGATAGGACAGATTTCAACATGAATATGAGACACAGATTTTCCACCAAGTTCTATTATAATTATTCAATAAATGGTACAGTCGTGCAACTTAAAGTTGCTAGCTGGTTGTATGTGAAAATTAAAACTAGAATGATGTAGTATAAATACTTACTAACAAATTGCACTTGAATATTCTTTGGTGAATGATACAAACAATAGACTAGCAATCAATTACAAATATAAATAAATTAATAAATAAACTATTCTTACATTAACTTAAACATTTTACTCTTTAACTAGAAGTGGTTCGGTCGGTTATTTTTTTATAAAAACAAACCAATTTCGATTTCTATTGCATTGATCGAGCAAATAAAAAGATCAACCAACAGAATTATTTACCTCCTGTAGACAAATAATTCTGTAGATCAATATAATTATACAGAATTATTTGACTCCTGTACACAAATAATTATGTAGATCAACATCTATAGAATTATTTGTCTACAGGAGACCAACATTCTGTTATTACATATTGTAATATTTCATTAAAGTATTACAATATGTAGAAACAGAATGATTAAAGTAATTGATGTATTTTCTTCAATGATAACTATTAATTATAATAAACAAATAGATTAAGTTCGGTATTGTATAATCAAACCTAGGGGTAGCAGCGAGAAAACCCCGTCACAAGTATTTAATGACTTACTTGTCTCAAAATATGGAAGTTATAACAACTTACGAGATGAGAAAAAAAAAATTGAATTTGTATTTTGAACTATCACATTAATAAAAGTAATATATTTTTAACTTATTGAATAAAACCAAATCTTTGCTCGACCAATACAACAACTCAAAATATCCTAAGCATTATTTTAACTACATTTCGCGGAAATCAGACTAGATTTATATTTAAGCGGTTTTCTTAAATAAATATGTTGTTTAATCTAAATTTATAACTAGTTAATATCACGCACAAATTTGCTTTTACGTTTTATCAGCCATTACTAAAATAATATGAAATGACTACAAATGTTGACTAGATGGCATTATATATACATCACATGAATATTGTAAATACCTAAATGAACAAACTTCTGACAATTTGTAAATAAATGAACATAGGTACTTCTGATTCTGATAATGTGTATTATAAAACTTGACATGTATTTCATGTCAAAAATGTAAAACTTACAATTGGATAGTAATAGTAAATTTGGTTTTGATTGGATATAAAAAATCGTTTTTTTAGTATATCTATTCGTATTTTTTATTATTTTTGTCTCCAATGAAGTAATACGAGTACAAGTTTGACTTCATCTTGTGAAGTCTACAAGTCATTTATAGTGTGAGTTCTTGAAGGGACAAGTATGCCACTTTACACTATTTCTTTATATAAGAATCTTCTTTCTTTTGTCTTCTAAGTTTGACATTTTAATAGTCTTCTTAGATTTATCGTTAATTTCATCATGTGATGTATTCGTAAAAATAATAAAGTTTTATGATCCGATTTCATCGAATATTTTTGCTAATTTAAAAACATCCGAACTGTCTGTTTGTTCAAATTTATCTAATTCATCAATTACCTTTGGATTAGGCGCTTCGGTAACCTTAGAACTGGTTTACATGTAAAAATAATTAGTTATACTATGTAAAAAAAAACAATATTATTGCACTGTAACTATCTATAGCAGCCATTTCAAAACTGATTGATTCAGTTTTGATTGATAATCCTGAATCAATCTTATCGCCATATCCAAAGCAATTGCGTTATGCTATAAGTACATATTGTCATTCTAAAATAAAAACTAAAAAGTTACTATTTAATTCACCTTTGACTAGTAACGTTTGATATAGAGATCAATCTGGGATACACCATCGTGCCTATGCCGATAGCCATATCAACCATCTACAACAAACATATCATATAAGATACGCCAACTATTATTTAATCAAATACTGATTTCACTTATCGAACATATACAGTTTTTCATCATTTTCCTTTAATATTAATTATACCTACTTATTTCAACTTCATTAACATATCTATCGACAGGTGATATCTTACATCCAGTGACTGACATCTGAATACCTGATCTATTTATTCAAGTTATTGTAACTGTACAATTCTGTTTCTCACTGTTTCTATGGGCTCCAAATATTTTAAATAAAATACTTGAAAAAACGATTCGGACTTCACCACGTTTGGTACAGTCACAAAATTCATAAAAATATGACAATGAACATCAACCCAGTTATCGCTCTATACATAGAACAAGATGCAGCTAATTCTATGTGATATTTTAAAACTGTTTCTACAAAAAACATTTACACAACTATTGCTATTCCGATTGTCTTTTTAACTTTGATTGAACTTATAAATTATAAGTCAACACTTCATTATCATTGGAATGAAGGAAAAACAAACTGTTTATATTAAAATTGTCCTTAAATAAAATTACGACTCCGGCACCGAGGTTGTCATCAAAACCGTACATTCAGAGCCCACAAGAACCGTTTCTCAGAGCACTAAGAGTTGCTGCTGAGAGATACGCCGTCACAACAGGTGATCATCAGGATCATCGTGGTCTTCCTCAGATTCTCCTGAATCTAGACTCGGAACTCTATCCAAGTCGTGTACATCGCATTGTGGGTCGAGGTCTGTAGATGGCGCATCATCGTCTTTCCATTTGTCCATAGATCGTCTTCTGGCATTCATGAAGAAATTACCTACTGTTGTCGGCTCTAAACCGAGCTGCCTCGCGATTGTGACTTGCATTTCTTTTGATGGTCGTTTTGTTTCCTGAAATTTAAACAATAGATTGGTAATTATATCCAGACATATAGTAGTAACTAACGAATTGTTGTATCGGGTGTGGGCGGACAGAGAACCACTCCATCTCATCCAAAGGCTGTTGTAAACAGAGAAGGTTGGTGTTATGACAAATGGAAAAATACGCAATATTTTCAGTGTTCAGGATACGATCGGAAGATCTTGTTTCAATCGATACAGTGAGTATTGCGTATCGCGATCGAGTACAGCGTGTAAACGCGGAGAGTGCCAGTGGCAGAGCGCGTAATGATCGAGTGTGAAAGAGGGTAGACCGATACGATTGGCCCAATAAGAACTCGGCAGTTCGATTAACTAACTTGATTTTTATAATAGTAATACAAATGACCATGTCAATTTAAACGGGCTGAATGTATAAAAATCATATAAAATGTACCTTAAAAATAGCCTGTAGAGTACGCCGCTGGAGGTCGGTGAAAACCAAACGCGGCTTCTTCGGGGAATGCGTATCCGAAGTTAAATCCTCCTTGCGCTTGCAGCCTGCAAAGATACAACCTACACTTGACGTGTTTTCCATCATTTATAACGTTAAACGTATCATTTAATACAGTTTTATTGTTGTTGCCATACAAAAATATTCCTGGAGTCACATAAATACGTTTAAATAGGAGTTATTTGGTTGGTTCTCGCAAACTAGATTCAATATATTTTTTATAATTTTTTAGGACATTCTATACTCTTTCTACTTATTATATCTTGCTCCAAAATAAGGTTACTTCAATTAGCTTACAGTATGGATACCAAAATACGTGTTTTTAAACACATATATTACACATAGAAAAGCTAATTCACTGCAAATATACACATTCGTGCGTAAAAAGATTTACATTAGTGGAAGTCGTATTGCTAAGGAATCTAGACTGTAATTTAATGTGTATCTTTTGAATCGACCTCTTTACAACACAATTAAACTGCATATCATCCAACTACTCTCTTAGATTAACATTAAATTTATACTCACTGCCTCTCTGTGGAATCTGGGCCGCTGAAACAAAAAAAAAAATTATGATTAGACACCTTTAATGTATCATGGATAATACAAATACAGTTAACCTGACTTTGTATTTCACATGTAAGGAAGAAGAGTGTAAGTGTAAATAAAAATAACTTGCTTCCATTTTATAAAGCGTTATCTCTATCACACAGTGCATATCCAGAGATAGAGTAGTTAAAACCAAAGTTAATTTTACTATTTTAACCACTCTATAAAGATATCAAACTATCTGGTATACGATAGAGAGTACAAAACTGAAATAAGTCAATCTTCCCGATCTGCGAAACCGAAAGTCGGTTATTATAATGTTGTCAGTTAAATAATCATCTATAGCAGCTTGATTGCTCTCTATCAAGCTTTTAATCTATAAACAACAAACATGCTCTAAACATATAATCACTACACGATTTTACTTTTATAATGCTATTGTAAAATAATAATAGAAAATTTAATTACATACTTATTGTTTTATATTAAATTACATTATTAAAATACAATAGCATTAAAAAAGATTATAAACATCGTGAAATTCTATAAAAAAAGATCCTCTATTAATATAAGTCTATACATTTAGTAATAACGTATTTAAAAATTGGCGCCCAACATGGGGCCTTTTGTAATTTCTAGTTTTCGACTTTTTAGTGTAGAAATCGGATTAATTTGAATTAACTTTAAGCATTGACTTCGTATTGAATGTAAATATCAAAGAACTTGACTTCATTTCTCTCCTCTCTTTCTACACTTAAAAGTTATTTAAGTTTCTTTTGTTATAATATTTTGTGTAATCGAACTTTGAACGAATATATTGGATTTGTAAAACAAGTTTATACGCCAAATGATAATAAAATTCTAGTAACATATTATACAATCCAATATATTCCAAAATAATGTATATAACAAACGTATTATATAAAAACGCATACCTGGCGACAATGTAAACAACATTAACAAAGGGTTCTGAAATTTCACAGGCACCTATAAAATCATATAATGAAAAACTATTGCAGCCCGGGCACGGAGGAAAACAAAAAGGGAAGGAACGGGGCGCTGTAGCAGTCTAACATTCATCTTGGCCTCTTCAAGCTAACAAAATAACACTTACCTACAGCTAAAAATAATGTTTTAAAACATTATCTAATAAACAGTAATTAGACAGTATCGTTGCCACAGAAGCAAAAAGCAAGGATACTACCTATTTAGAAAAAAATAACATCTATTAGCAAAAATCTCTATTTATTTTACACATTTGATCGAAAAAAGTTCATCAGACATCCTCTCAATCTAAGTTGACTTGTCACAAAGATGTCTGCAAATCAAAATAGAATTAGTGTTTTTTGTACTCTGCAATTATAATAAGTTTTTTACCTTTGTGACAAGCTATTTACATGTTTATAATACCTATGAGAACCAAGTCCACTGCTACGCAGCCATGGGTAGGGTACGGGTAGGGTGGACGGATAAGGAATGGAAAAGGTTTTAAATAAAACCTAACGCACTATTAACTATGGAGAGAAAATATTTTTAAAATGAACAACGGCAACGTCGTTCATAAATATGTATTAATTTTAAAAAATAACCATTGTATTACTGAGAAATCTGTACACAATGATATTTTTCCCAAAGTAACTAGCTACATGTACTGTGTTTAACAAATATACTGACTATAATCAATTTAATTGAAATACTGAACTTGTATTTGACAATATAACTATTAATTTAGATCATTCTTAGATAACAGTATTTAAAGAAAAATATAAACAGGAGAAGAATTAGAAAACCTCAGGAGAAAGAAAAGGAATAAGATGGAGACCAGGAGCGAATTCGAAGATGAGGGGAGGACTCACAAGCAAGAAACGTCCCCTGCTGGTTCGTAGGGTGCATCCCAGGAGGGCGTGGGCCCAGGGTACATTGTGGCGCTAGGAGCCGCGGGCGGGGCACTCTGGTAGTCCCGGGGCTGGCAGTAAGGCTGTTGAGACATGTTGTTTACATTGTCGCCTTTTATCGTGTGCTGTTGACTTGGCGTATCTGGAAATGTAAGGTAAAGTAAATTTCGTTCTAGATTCGGTTGTAGATCATTTTAGTAATAGTCCTAGTGCCTACAAGGAAAATGGATTAGAAGAGATAGAAGCTAAAAATTCAGACGAATCTGAAGTTATTAATGGAACTACTTACGGAATTACACGTTTATATTGTAACAATAACACAAATCGTATTGCTAAAAATATATATTATTTAAGCTTACTCAAGTAAAAAGAAAATAAACAATCTCTTCATTTGCAACAAAAATAACTCTGAAATGTCTAATGAAAGTGAATAAACTCATATCCAATAAACCGAAATTGTTTCTCAAAATAATTTCATGACTTTAAATCCCCAAAAACGCACGCTTCTCTTATAACATGGCGTTGTTCAACCGATATCACACAGTACGTGATAGATGGCGCCACCTGTCATGTCACCAAAGTGAGCTAGTTCGTATTCACAGCGGATACGTGAAGTATCATTGGCTGGGATGAAGCACATTCAAATATAAGTACACAGTTTCAGGTGTTGAAAACCGGAAAATGGAATAAAATATTTCCGTATGCGAATCCTGTGTCAGTTACAGGAAACTTATTAAGTTATGATATGACAACTCTTACTCTATACCCTTGTTTTATAACAATATAACTATATGCAAAAGATGTGGAATGAAAGAAACATGAAGGAAATATCAAAAGAAAATGATAATAATCAATCCCTCTTTCACATCGACGATCGGAAGAAATCACTGGTAATTTGCATCAAAATTACAAGTTTGTATGTTAAGCATCTACTGGATTCTTTCCAGGTTTTCCGTAAAGAAATCGACTATTTTATTTTCCTGATGATATTTATACTTCAATATGTGTAAACTTATTTCTGGAGTAAACTTTAAGCCTCGATTTACTGAAAAAAATTTAATTCGCTAATCAATATCCTTTCTCTTTGATATTAGTTCATTTCAACAATGATATATATGGATTATTTTCGATGTTTTTCTATTTTCTATCTATAAATTTTGGGCAGGCAAATATTGACAGTATCATTGTCCAAAAGAGACACAATGGGCAATGAAACATGTATATCAGAAGCTTCCTAAATTTTGTAACAAACATTTAAATGACCAAGAAACCCTCATATACGTAGATATAACTGCCGTCGGCGGGTGTCGGATCCCCCTACAGTGGATCGATAAAACGAGGTGGCCTGACGTCACGAGGGGGACGGGGGCAGAGGTAGCATCGCGGCTTCGCCTCGTTTGCGGTACTGGTTTAGGTACTTTTTTGAAGAATTTCGTTCTCAGGATAAATAATGGTCGACAGTATGGCGTGGTTATGGTTCTTTACCATTAAGGGTTGCTGTGTAATTTTATTTGTATATTTTAGAAGGAATAATTGTATCATATTAGCTGCTATTTTATCCTTAACTAGTAATTAAGATGTGCTTCAGGCTGATATGTACTTATAGCTGATTTTGAGAATCAACTTTAACCTAAATTGTATATTTTAAAAAATATATTAGCCACCGAAACTGCTAATATTTCCTTTACCACCCTGACAGCCTCGACAGTTGTATATTCATGCTCCGCTTAAGGTACTTGATGTAGGATGAGGCAAACACGTGTGCTGGCAGATAATTCTAGGACTTAATGATGCGACATAGAAAAGGAGTCGCCGATTCGCTTAGTTCTTGATGGAATTGTTTGCACCGTATGTGGATAACATCTAAGCCCTACGCGCGTTGTCCCGTGTAGAAAAGGAGAGGATGGAACCAGTTGGAAAAGCTCATCAAAACACTCATCATGGTATAGCCGATAGAAAACTGGGAATGTGGCTACATCTCTACGTTTAGAGCTTCAATCAACCTTCTTTTAGAATGATGGCACGAAAGATAAAAGTTTGCCTTCTCTGATCTATACAATATGTGTATAATACTCCTACTCAGGTTTTGCCTACCGCCTACGTTATATTCACGTAATACTATAACATATTTGTACGGTTTGTTATTATATACTGAAGCATTGTAAAAAAATTGTGTAATATGAATAAGCTATAGGCTCGTGATACTCAAATCTTATTTTCGTTAATTATTGTGAGGTACGTAAGATGTTTCTAAGGTTTAAAGATATTTATTTTCAAAAAGACAAATACATTGCCACTTACATGAAAACATAATTTACAATATAATATGTTGTTGTGTTTCTCCGTGAATATGCAACGTGATAATGACAATGAGGCTTTACTGTTAATTTTTATATTCACGAGCATATTTGGAACCAACTGAGTTCTATCTTGTAATTTCAAAAAGATCTGACATGCACATAGGGCATGTGATAAAATTGGTCACTGTGGCCTACGGACGTTTGTAAAACTAGGGGCGTTACACTCGTGCTGACTACCGAGTAGAAACCTTTTAATGCCTTTCTTGAAGAACCTCATTATTGTAGTCGCTTGAAAAAACCACGGCAGGGAGCTCATTCCACAGCTTGAGCGTGCGCGGGTTGAAGTTCCTCATTGGTCATTGACCATGAAAAACCTCATCAAGATCCGGTGTATAGTTTTAAAGATTTAAGCATACAAAGGGACAGACAGACAGCGAGAAGTGATAGTGGAAATGACATCTAACCAAGGCTCACTTAATGCTTCAAGACTTAGTCAGGTCACAAAAAGATAAGCCGGTGGAAAGTTTGTTATCGTATCATGACAGTTACTTCACGCCCATGTTACAAGTATATCGAAGTGACGTCATAAAATAAAAAAATAAAGTAAATAGCCTAGGATATTGTACACAACTCCACCTTTTTTTTTTTTTTTTTATCGTGCGCAAAATCCCCACGGATACCACCCCCACCAAAACCGATGGAGGTGATTATGTCGGACTCGAACCGACCAAAACGCACGCCGTCCATGGATCCTCGATTGCCGGAGGTGAGATTATACAAGACATATCTCTCGCACCCCGGCAGACCCGGGGACATCTCTGTTGAGATGACCCTCTTCCCTAAAAGTAGGGACCATGGCGTCCCCATCTAGACCCTGGGTATGGTGTGGCATTATGTGCCATCGCCGTGGCCTGCTTCTGCTAGGGTGACAGGCGGCTCCACCCGTCACCCCCAGGCCCGCGCTCATGGGGGACGGAGGTCGTTCTGCGACCTCCGACGTCCGAGTCGCCTCCGCTCATCGCGGGCAGTGCGGGCCCGGAGTCTTCTCCGGACCCGCTCCGCCTCCTCCTTTTCGAGCATAACTTGCTCGCAGAAGGAGGCGGCGGCTGCCCAAGCACTCGCAACTCCACCTAGACCTATGATAAGCATAGCTACAAATATTTGTATGCATGAATATGAATATTTGCATTGGTCTGGCTATTTCTATGTATAATATGGAGTCCGGACTCGTGATCACACCAGTGTGACTCATCATTCTCTGAACCTTTTCCCAACTCTGTTGGGGTCGACTTCACACCAGTATGACTATCAGGATTTTTTTTTTGTCCGTCACATCGCTGCCTTGCCTAACAAGTACCTAATACAACAGATTTTTACATATTAATTGGTGCGGATGCTTATTCATCGATATTTCATGATGACATTGTATTTATTTACAAAAAAGTATATAAGTATGTTTATCCACATTCTAGAACTCATAACACAAGCTAGTTAAACTATGCTTACCATGGGCCTAGGTGGCGTAGTGTAGATTGTGCTAGAATATTTATTTATTTAGTATAATTCGCTTATTTTATGGATTCTAGATTGTGGATAAACATACTAAGATGATTTTTTTGTAAATACATAACTATTATACATAGAAATACCCAGACCAGTGCAAATATTGAACACAGAGCTCGTCATAATACATCCATCGTTTGATCTATCATCAGCCTGAAACATTTTGAACAGGTTTGTACGTGTTACCATCATTATCATTTTAACGAAGCCTGCACCAGAACCGCGTCCTTTAATCTGCTGGTGTACCAGTTGCTGGTGTAGTTGACTTGGAACGCGAAGATCTTGATGGGGTTTTTGTCTATAACTATTTTTTTTTTCAAACTATTATTATCACTAGATAGTATAAAACAAAGTCGCGTTCTCTGTCGTTATATCCCTATGTCCCTTTTTAATTGCTTCTATATAAATTAAAAAATATATATACCTAACTTAACAATCATCATAGAACATTTTATATCACCATAAAATTATTGCGCATTATTTACATAAAATGTCCCATTTTACAACGTAATACACGTGGTGACCCTAACTAGTGACGTACCGCATCGACCGCGGCCCGGCTCGTCACATCGAGCGGAGAATCGATACGGCAGCTGACGTTGTCCTGTTTGTGGACCAACCATTTATATAACACTTCTAATCAACATTAATCTACGTAACATCGTAAAATAACGTTGATTATTTTACGATAATAAGATGCATTCATAACATAGTTGGTGAGGTTCATTAGCTAGGCCACTTCGTAATATGAATCAAATGGGAAATAAAATTTTTGGTCTATCATTTATTCATTTGTGCACTTTTATATTTTGTTTTTTTTTTCGTTACAGGTGCTAAATGGTTTCTAAAGTTATACAATCAGCGAGATTGTTGATTTATTTAGCTACTAATTTAATGGCAAAATAATTTCTAAGTCAGATTGACAAAAACTAAATTTTTATGCATTTAAATATTCAAAGTATTATGATCACTCCCATTAATATTAGAGCTATATTTTTGATTCATAGCTTTCATTACATCACAATTCCTATCAAAATAAAAAGCATCTTAAAACAAAAAAAATAGGGCGAGTGTTACAAAAATCGCCCCGAAATTCCGCCTTACAAAATTTGCCTCGAAATTCTCGCCAAACGCGTTGTGCGTCGCCGCTATCTAGTGCCTAGTGACGTACTCCATCGACCGCGCGGTGACCCGCCGCATCGAGCGGAGAATCGATGGAGCAGCTGATGGCTTGTTTGTAAACCCTATGCGTTTTTACCGATATCTCTCTCACGTATATTTGAATAATAGTCGCACTACTAGGTTAGAGGAAGGATATTGAGCGTTTGATTTTTGGGTTTTTTAACCAATTTGTAAAGTATAGGGCTTTATACTGGCATGTTTAGAGACGGGACGGATTCCGGTCCTTTTATTCTTTAAAGATTCATGCCTACAGGATTACAACGAAGCTTATTACTAAGGCTCCACTGTCTGTCATCAGGCAGTAGTCTCGTGAACAGTGATATTTCTCATCATGATATTCATATGCATAAATATAGCTATTTGCATTGATCTGGTCGTGCCTCGGGGAGCACGTTTAGTCGTCAGTCCCGGTTATAATACGAACATCTATGGACTGCCATTTACGGGTAATTTGAGCCTTAATTGTGCAACAACTGGTTTAACTACAATGTTTCGTTATCACTATAGGATTGTGGAGGTCATTTATGGCTCTATTTTTCCTGGTGCACCATAGATGGATAATAATAATTTTAAAAAATATATAATTTCCGTGATCCACTTGTTCCTCAAGTACCTACTTGTATTTGAATGTATGGTTGTGCTGTAAAATGATAAATAAGCATATTTTCTTTGTTACTTTCTACCTTTATGGCAGTTGCTTCACAGAAACTACATACATACCATAAACTCAAGCCTATATCCCCAAAGTGCTAGGCAGAGGTGCTAGCGCCCAAATTTCTCCAGTTTATATTTTAGTCCCAATGTGGTGGCGCGCCTATTGCCATTAACCGGGCACTAATAAACCTGCGATATACACACATAACTTCGAAAAGCATCGAAAAGTCATTGATGTGTGCCATGGTAAAACCTGAGATCGAACTCAAGACCTCGTCTAAGCAGTCCATTATGTGGTGGAAGCTTCGAATGGGACTGGTACAGCTAGGTTGAAGAAGTCTTGTCTACCCCACAAAGAGAGTATACTTTACTAATTAAAGAATGAATTTTACTTTATCACAATCCCACACTACGTCCGAATGAAAAACGTGACTCAGTAAAAATCCCATGTATGTACTTCCTAGTCACCATGAAAGGTGTGTGACAGCCGGTCGCTTCCCACGGCACCCATAAAAAGTTAGGGTAAGAACACATAAAGGTTATGGGGGCTCAGAGGTAGCTACACATTTCCAATATCATAGTCACTGCTGCTTTTAAATATATTATGGGAAAAGGTTGCTTTTTGTTTTAAATATACTCCATAATGTGGAAATAAAGAAAGAAAGAAGGAAAGAAAAATCGTTTATTGTGAGACAAAGGACACAATTACTTTTTTTATACCTAGAGGTAGCCTAGTGGGTAATGGACTGCTGAGACGAGGTTTCGGATTGGATTCCAGGTTTAACCATGGCACACACCAATGACCATTCGATGCCTTTCGAAGTTATGTGTGTATTTATTAGACAGGTTTATAAGTGTCCGGTTAATGGCAGTAGTCTCGCCACCTATTACATTGAGACCTAAATATAAACTGGCGAAATGTGGGTGCCAGCACCTCTGGCTACCCCTTCGGGGATATAGGCATTAGTTTATGTTATGTTATGTTACTCTTTTATATTACTTAGGTAGCAGATAAGCACAGGACCCACCTGATGGAAGGGAATCATGATGGCCTATAGACGTTTGCAACACCAGGGGCGTTATACTAGAGGGGTAATTTAAGTCATTATGATTGAAATTCATTATATTTCATTATGAACGGTAAATCGTCACATAAGAAGTACGCGCATTAAAAATAGAAATTCAGTTAAACTTTGCTGGAGGGTCAAAGGGGAAAGGGGAGAGTTATATGGCTGGCAGGAACGTGATTTCTATAAGAAAGTTATAAAGTACATATAATAATGTTCTAAATTAGGAAAGAATGTCCTTTGTGAACACGAGCAACGTGATAAGCGGAACAGTTAGCACTCACAGTTTGTTTTTATTAGAAAACCTTAGCCTGGGTTGCACGATCTTACTTTAACATTAACAGAGCAGTTAAAGTACCGGTCAGGTATAAAACTGGTTGCACCATTGGACAATTGCTAAAATCACGTCATAACTTGACGCTAACTGTAACTGGTCACGCTCAAACGTCAAATACTATCAAAAAGATAACTATAACCGAGCTACTAAATACACATTTAGCCATACCATCAGAATCAATGTTACTTTTACTGTTAAATTTGACGAAAGCCTTAACTTTAACAGGTAGGTGGTGCAACTAAGCTTTAGTATATAAGATCTGTTATTTATTATGTATAAGCTGACCCTCGAAACTTCGTCTGCGTCACCCCGTTTTTGCAACATTTTTCACTTCTGCTCAGTTGCTTGTAACATAATGTTTTACACATATAAACCTTCCTCTTCAGTCACTATCTATTAAAAATACCGCATCAAAATCCGTGGCGTAGTTTTAAAGATTTAAGCATACAAAGGGACATAAGGATATAGGGATATAGGAACAGAGAAAGCGAATTTGTACTAGGTATACTATGTAGGGAAGACATTGCTATTTCTATTGTCATCATTCTTATCATTCTCTGAGCCCATTCCCAACTCAGTTGAAGTCAGCTTTCTAGTCTAACTAAGATGTGGCTGAACTTCACAACTAAATTGGCGATACCGAATTTCAGTAGTTAGGCTAGTCGGAGTTTTGAGGGCTCTAACTACCCGTAACGACTGCCATAGATGTTCGTATGGCACCCGGGACCGAGGGCTTGACGTGCTCTCCGAGGCACGACGAGACCAGTACATATAGCCATATTCATGTATAAAAATATTTGCACTGAGCGGAGATCGAACCCGAGCAAAGATGAAACGCGTTAGCCTTTGTTTATTGTTTTTGACAACATTTTGACCATTGGTACTGTGTTTCTATGAAGGCGGATAATAAAAAGCTCTGAATGCAACTGATGACAGTTAAATAATAATAATGATGATGTAAATTATCAAGGATTATCATAAAAAGGGCGCTACGGTAACGCACAACTGGCCCCTTCGTTGCAAGTATGTGTCAGTACTAGCAACCCATGTCTATGTTTGCGATCTTAGTAGGTGCTAAAAACTCAAAATTAGTTCGACTTTTCATCACTAGATGGCCGTTCAAACACATGATGAAAATTGAGTGTTAATACACTTTTGTTTACCCCTTTAAGATAATAGAGGCGTGAGTATAATACGTTTTACAAATCCTAACCTAAAATAATATAATTTAGGTTATCTGTACGAATTCAAATAATGATTATTAGGTATATTGTGGTTAAAATTTAAGGGGATAATAGTATAACATCTTGATTGCATTGCAAAACGTTGGTATTCAACCAAAATTACACATAATTAACATTATTCAAACGAGAAATTTAAGTACCTAATACCAAAACACGTGGTTTATGAAAATCAAACAAAAGAATTCAAAACTAATACATACCTTTCCTCTAATAAGAAAATAACTTTCTAATACTACGAAAAAACAGGATAAGTACTACATACCCGCTAGCCTCAACGCAGACATTCTCTGGAACTCTGGCTCTTGTAGCCATTTCCACATCCGTCTGAACGTTTCCCTCCCAGACTTGAGCTTCGACCATGGTTTCGGATTTCTCAACAGATCACTCAGCGTACCTTGAGATCTACATAACACCCTCTGAGCAAAAATCGCCTGAGGAATCGAATACCTCTTCAATTCTCCACTTATTCTTTGCGCTAATTCTTTCGTATTTATTTCTTCTGAATCGTTCTGCACTTGTTGTGCCGCTTGCTGTTCTTCCCTCGCCAGAAGCGCAGCGTTTAAATCTAATCCTGGACTCGGAAGAGGCGGTGTTGGAGACCTCCTCTCGAAGGAACTCGGCGACGCACTCCGCCTACTGTATCCGGATTGCGGCGATAAAGGTTCGTTATAAGGTGCTGGTGATAATGATGCGTAGGATTGTTGCTGCTGTATAACTGTGAAGGTGCCCCCGGCATGGTACGCGAACTTATCCGAAACTGTACTTATAGGAGGTAAAGGTAGTAAGGGAGTTAGGGTTGCATATGAGGCTGGTTCTAATCCAGGTGGGGTGAGACGTCCGTTGACTGCGGATAGTGGATGGAAGGCAGCGTCTCCGTCGGGCAATAGGTCGGCCGGTGATAGTCGTGGTGGTGAAGCGTTGCTGGGTGCGACTATTACTGTGAGCGGTGCGCGGTCGCGCGCTCGTACCTCGTCCATCGCGCGCGGCCGGCGGCAGCGGGGTCGCGCGGGCGACTGGAACACGCTTGCGCGACGCACCCTGCCCTCCCCTCGAGCCCCGCGTCCCTCTGCCTGCAAACACCCCTGTTTCTTCACCCTCGATTCAAACAACCTATCTATCCTCACTCAAATATAAAATTCGACCCTATGTTATAACTTCAAAGTTGGTTTTTCATTAATTTGTGTTCTTTTGTCGGGCTATCTGACGTTAGCTGTATACAATGCACCCTTAACCTACCCTGGAGTGTTATACAGTACGTTTTTTGAACTACTTTTATTGTTTTGTAACCACTGCTGGTTTACTATTATGGTTTCTTGTAAGTTTTAATCAGGAAAGAGCAATGGATGTGAGTATTAATAACTTTTTCGATGAAAGTTGGATATTTTAGTGAGTGTTGTGCCCTCTTTCAAGCATTGCTGTCACTTGGCTACTTGCTAGCCAGGCTCACCTCATGGTACAACTCCAACTGGTATACCTACAATTAACGCTACAATACCCAGAATGTTATTTCACACTACTTGTAACGCTAATACGACCATATTGCCAATTCGCAATAATCTATTTTGTATAATTTATTTTGTACTACGTATTTATTTATCAAACTAAAAGTCATATTTCTAAAGCGTGTACAACCTTTTCAATTTATCAATGGCTTTCAATTCAAAAGCAATATTTTGTTGCATTCAATAGCTGCTCCCGAATGCATACAATCCTATTTACACTTGAAAAAGAACTTGTTTGTCCATCTGGATTGAAACCTGTTTATTATATTCGAATATATTTAATTTTTATTTAAATATGACCGGTATTTCTCATATATACGGCAAACAAGGCATACTTAATAGGTATTAGAATTTTTTTAAATTCCGTAGCATTTATGCAGGGTAACGTTAGATAATACCCGGGCACGCAAAATGCGTCCCATACCCGAGGGCTAGGCGGGGAAACCGTGTCTCTATACCCGAAGGAGGTCATCTCGAAATAGAGGGCCCCGGGTCTGTCGGGATGCGAGGGGTATGTTCGCTATTATCTCTCCTCCGACAGCTAAAGACCCAAAGACGGTGTGAGTTTTAGTCACAGATTTATTAGTCAAATACCTGCTGGCCATAATTGAGAATTCAATGACTAATTAGTATCAAGTTTCTGCTAACAACAGATTTCTATAAGAGGTGTCAATTGTAAAATTCACTTTCTAGACGACTAGACAAAATAATGTACTTGCATACAATCACACGTCTTTCTCATTGAGGGAAGTGTGGATCACACGTGTTTCCACTTGCTACGATACGGTTACCTTTCGCGTCCAACCTTTACCAAAACTCTATACCTGATGGCTAAGTTCTTGTCTTCTTGTTATATGTGTTCAAAATTAAATCTCGATCTAATCTCATTCCCCTAAATGTCATACGATCATGATATCTACGAAAATTGTATTCCGCGAATAAAGTTTTTTTTTTTAAATTTGAGAGATTGATAATTAAATCGAAACTAAACTTGAAATGAGAATTACGAGAATTGGCCTTTCCACGAAATATTCATGATCTAATAGACACAAGTTCGGAAGATATTATCGTAGCGTTAACTTGAAGGCTACGAAAATCTTTGGTGCTACGAAGAAACTCAAATCGAGACTTGCTACAAAGAATGGAGACTTGCTACAAAGGTCTACGTTAGAGTTTTTGTTTGTTTCGTAGTATGTTATTATGAATCTGTAATAACTCGAGATTAACAGTGGTGAAAATTTCGAGAATTGTTTCGTTATCTACATTTACTAATTTTAGTATACAATATGGCATTTTAGTTATGCATAACTTTAAAGTTGATAGAATCGCGATGTTTTGGACGATTTCACTATTAAAGCTATTGGGATATTTACCATGATAGTCTGAATACCTATATAAGACGATTTTAAGTTCAAGGATTGATTTTGAATATTTTATGTATATTAAAAAACACGTTTTAATTAACGCTTCAGTAACAAAAAGAAACAAATTTATCAGTAAAAGAAATAATACAAAAATCTTATCATTTTGAAATTGAACACAACAACTTCGAAATAATAACTTAGAAACTAATTCATAAATCACCGAAGCAAACGATGAACAGACGGTCCCAACTACATTAATATAATATCTAAAACATCAGCTACACCTTGTTAGAGAAAAAAACATCATGCGTATTTTACAGTTGCAGACGGAAGAACACACACACCCACACACACTCATACACACACACACACATACACCCACAGATGTAAGCACACACACACGCTAATAGAAGCTCAAAATGAACCCGCTCAACACCTGGCTCGTGACAAAGGGCTGCTAGTGATTCACCTTGTGAGAGTTGAATATCGATATCGATAATCTATTACTTAAGTCAGAAAAAAAAATCCTTGACAAGACCATATTTTATACTAAGAAAGCTATAAAAAAGGATATAGCCGTCTGATTTTAAGTAAGTAGTTGCATCGCTCAGTGAAGGTTTATTGCAACCGGAGTGACAGTGGACTAACTCATTTAAAAGACATTCAGCTTCGAGGACGTTCAAATCGTGACTGGTGTCTTTTACATCCTAAGAATTTACAGATTAAAAAGACAAAGGAAGAATAGATAATATAAAGAAGTGAGGATCGAATTACTCTTAAGATTTACATTTTTATGTAAAGTGGGGAAGATACAATCTCACAAAAAGCTTGACACAAATGGTTGACATATAAGTGTACGATTCTATTTCATAATAACCAATATTTTTATTTAAACTAACTACGCATTTCTGCCCACGTGGAGCCCTTTTATCCATACAACGCACACTCAAGCTGTGGAATGAACTCCCTGCTGTAGTTTTACCAAGCGACTACAAAATGGGGTTCTTCAAGAATATCAGAAGCACGAGTGTGACGCCTCTGGTATTGCAAACATCTATAGGCCACGGTGACCACTTTTCAACTGGTGGGCAAGTGTGCTTTTCTGCCACCTAAATGGAATGAAAAAAAAATTACCAAGTAGAGTAGGGCACGCTTCATGACAAGGTAGCATTATACTTTCGCTTTTATAAATGCCTAAGGATATTTATGTCGACACATACAAGTACATCACTATCGTCCTACGCAGCCCCTATGCCACGTCCTGCCGACACTAGCATTACGTCATTACTACAAGTACTTACACCTACTGTCATTCATACACCTTGTAACTCCAAGTTGAAACTAAAGATAGGGAAAATTTCTGAAAACTATACCTGCACTATATATGTTTCCCTCTTCCTACAGTCCCGGGTCCTTTAAGCGGGGCGTGAAAAAGCATCTGATGAGGCCGTCAAGCTGAGCGCCACCATTGTAGCACTAAACGTGTTTGCAATGGTGACCCTCTTTCATGAGAGTTTGCCTTCAGCTTAACATCAGACGAGGTGAAGTCAAATTGACGTGCCTTAAATTTAAAAAAAAACCTGCACACTGTCGACTTATATTTTTCGTGTTGAAAAACTGCTTGCGTTTTCCTGACTAAGATAAGCGAAAGATATTCTGTTACATTGCAATTTTTTAGTCTAATTGAACTACATTTTATAATGGTTAAATCTAGTTTTAAGTTAACCATATATTGGGTTAATGTTGTAGAAAGTTCTCACATACCTATACAATGCATATTGAAATATAACAAACTGTTCACGATTATATAAATGATTTTTAATGTTCCCGACATTTCGTTTGCATTTAAAAATACATGTTGGTTATTATAGTAATAGTATATGTATATATACAGAATAATGTACATAAGGGAAATAGGTACAAAATTTAATTTTTATAAGTTGATATTATTTATTATGTATATTATTATTATTTATTTATTATTCATTATTATTTATGTTGAACACACTAGCAGCCATTAGGCTGATGCGTGTGTGTCTCATGATTCGGAGATTTTGTCAAGTCTGTTTTTGAAACTATTTACACTGGGTGCCAAAACAACATTTTCATATCATATAGGTATAGTTATTAGTATTCTGTGTATAAATTATTGTAGCATTTTTAAATACACATTTTATGGCTTATAAAATTATTTAAAAAAGGCATTTCTTTCTAAAACAGCAGTTTTAGAAACAAAGTATTATATTATATTATAAGTATTTCAGCAGAAATTACGCTACCGAATTTGAGCGACTTACAATAGTCATAACTCAGAATAACGTTCGTTTGACTTGAACCTAATGAACCTCGATGAGACATTAGCCTCATACTGTCTTAATTGTATATCTCATCAATATATAACTAAGGTGGCAAAATAATTTATCGTAAAGTAAGTGGTTACCGTTGCCGCTGTTATTAACCTATAGAAAAGATAGGTAGAGGTAGAACAAAAAGAATGGATTTAGTATTTTAACAAACGGTGAGACATGCAACATTGCTACAACATCTACTTAAATATTAAGGGACAAGGTGGTACTTTCCCACTGACATGGTAAAGTAAAATATTAAGGAAACCAATTATTCAACGCCAACACAACGGACTGCTGAGACGAGGTCTCGGGATCGATCTCAGGTTTTACCATGGCACACCAATGACTTTTCGATGCTTTTCGAATTTATGGGTGTATTTATCGCAGGTTTATAAGTGCCCGGTTAGTGGCAATATTCACCACCTATTACATTGGGACCTAAACATAAACTGGAGAAATGTGGGTGCTAACACTTCTGCCTACCCCTTCGGGGATATAGGCGCGAGTCTATGTTATATAATGTTATGTTTATTTTCTTTCTAAGATTAAGAACGAAGAAGACTTTGAAACAATGAATGCATTCAAAATAGCGCCACAATTCTTTGCACTGTGGTTAGTTTTTTTAGAAATGGTATGAGAGTTAGTCAAAGGATACCTAGTTATGTGGCCTTCTTATTGGGATTTGGAAGGTAATCACTCCCGTAAAAGCTAAAATTGAATAAGGGAGCAAATCCCGTGCTCCTTGGATGATGATAATGATGAATAAATAATATTGATAACTATTTTTTTTTATTCATACATAATAATCCCGAATACCTACATAATAGCTGCGCTTGCACACCCCATATTTTTTCCTTATAATTTCGAAATACCTGTATAGATAGAAAAATAGATAACTCTTTATGGTACAATAATTGTCCTAATTGTACAATGGGCGGTTTCATCGCTGGAAACGATCTCTTCCAAGCAATCTTAAGACGGACAGTACCGTGTCATATATTAAAAAATCTCTTTTAGCGATTAATCATTATATTTTATTGATTTCTTTATGAAAGTTATTTATCGATCTAATCAATTTTAGTAAAAATAATGTTTCACCACGTTCCAGTCGAAAGACAACCACGTGCCGTCACGCATCACAAACAACACAAAAGAACTAATAATAAATTATAAAAAAACTACATTTGCGTGTTGTAAAACTGATATTGTTCATATAACCCCTATTTTGTCGACCCTACCTCATTAACATACGCGACAGCTGCGCGCGCGCCGCTGCCATGTTGTGACGTCACTATCGATTGCGCCGACAAATCGATATTATCGAGCGGAACACCTGTGGCTCGTGCCACGCACTATCTTCCGGGGGCACTGACCTTTTTCTTACAGGATGTGGTTAAGAGTTTAGAATCTGATGCATAGGGTGTTTGTGTTTTTTGTAGACGATTTTTTGCACATCAAATTTTTTGTGAATAATTTTTTTATACCTACATTCCTGAAGAAAAGTTTGTCCGATAAATGTATTCTACTCGTGTGTTAAATGCTGTCAACTATACAGCAGCAATAAAATTAATAATAAACAAATTAATAAATTAAATATTCTGAGACTCAACTACATAGCACTATACAAACCCAAGCAAACCTTGTAACATGGATTTTGCATATAAACAATTTCAATAATCATTTCTGCGCTTGCGCACCCGATTAAATTTATACTTGTATATTGAAATTTATCATTCATTTTCATGATATAATAACCAAAATTAAAAATGAGGGCCTTAATATCCTCTGTTAACTTGTAGGGCTTCGTGTTCGTGTCGGACACGAAGGGGCGAACTGTCGGCGTCGTTGGGGTGCGGAACCACTTCCGAAGGTAACTTTATATTGTTTTATGAACCCCTTTTGGAACGATATCAGTTTTAAGCGAGCCCTTTCATTACAGAGGTGCATTTTGATAACCCAGTCATACATATTTTTATTTTAACAGTTTTTTTAAATTTAAGGTTTGAATGTCATGAGTCAAGAATAGAACTCACAGGATCCCTTAGTTGTCAGTGTGTTTTCCGTGAAGCGACAGCCATCTAACCAACACAGCTCATTTTTTTTCACCACTGTAGCCGGTGAGATTGGATATGTCGGACTCGAACCGACTAAAATGCACACTGTATTCGGGTTTTAGGTTGTCGGAAGTGAGATAGTAGGTAACATATTCCCGATCGACCCAGAGCCATCTCAAAAGAGATGGCCCCACAAAGAGATAGTGTGAAAACCACGGTGTCCCCATCTAGCCCCCGGGCTACGCAACTCATTGGCGAAATCGAAGTATTTCAGTTAGACTAGTTGTTGAACTTAGTTTATCTCCAACTACTCGTAACGACTGCCATAACTCAATTCTCGTATAATAACCGAGATCGACGGCTTAACGTGCTCTTTGAGACACGACCGGACAAATGAAAATAGGTAGTCATATTCATATGCATTGTCATACTAATCTCTTGCTCTTGCACCTACTTATTATAAATAAACAAAACTATATATTAAAAAGAAAATAAAGGATAACGATAATCTACCTGAGTCTCTTGCTGGTCTCTTTTTAGTAGATCTAACTACCGAACCAGCAAAAGAATAATTTTCAAATGAATTTACTATTTCATTTATCTATACTAATATTATAAAGAGGAAAGATTTGTACCTATTTTTGTATGTTTGTATGTTTGTAATGAATAGGCTCAAAAAGTACTGGGCCGATTTAAACAATTCTTTCACCCCTAAAAGGCTACAATATCTAGGAGTAACATAGGCTATATATCATCACGCTACCATACAAGGGAGCGGAGTAATAATCATAAATCTCAATTGATCCGATAAATTTCTATACATTGGCGCTAATATCGCTAACAATTTCCGTTGTCATGACAGCAAGGAAAAGTAGTATAGAGAGGCAAGTAGTGAATCGAGTAGAGTCGTACAACGCGATAATCGACATCCACGCGGGCGGAGCCGCGGACAACAGCTAGTTTAATATATTTTTGACAAATGTAATTGTAAAACTTTGACATTCATATGTGCTCTTTATGTGCCTAAACTGAATAAACGAAATTGATTGTGTGTGTGTATTCTAGGACAATCTACACAACGTCACCTAGACCCATGGTAAGCATAGCTTAACTGGCTTGTGTTACGGGTTCTAGAATGTGGATAAACATACATAGATATTTTTTTTCTAGAAATTCTTTGATTCTTCATTGATACTGGATATAGGTCTCTCCTAATGTTTGTAGGTATTGGCCTACTGCTTCCATGCTGGCTACAGTTGTTTTTATTTCGAGATTTTCTTCTCTCGCAATGATATCGTCTGCGTATTTTTACGTTTGTGGCCTCTTAAGACACCCTTCAAATGAGATGGGGTGGTTATATTGTTAGTCACTACAGTAATTGTAGTTTTACAATGACGTGCAAAATATGAGAAAAAGGGGATGGAGCTACATTCTATATAGCTCTATCATCTCTTTCTCGCCCAAAACATAAAAACTTAATATGTCATGGTATTCAATGCTTTGAAAGTGTCATAGTAATGATTCAACATAAAGAATTAATGATTTTTAAATTTAACTTTGAGGCTAGGTGGTGTAGCCGTATTCAACTGTTAAGTAAGAGATCAGAAGTTCAAGGTTCGAGGCGCGCTCAGTGCAAATATTTGTTTGAATGAATATGAATATATATTTGCATGGAGTGTATGGTCTCGTTCGCTCTCCTATAGATACGACATTTAAGAACGGTTTAGCTTCATAATGTGCATGACATTAATTATAATGTCAGTATTCTAGAACCCATTATACAAGCTAGTTAGACTTAGGTCTTCTGGCTGTACCTTATCTAGATAAGTAGCTTAAGCTAAGTGAAAACGCAATTTAGTTTGAATTGTTCACTAAGAACAATTGATTAGTTCCATATCAACAATTTTAATAGTTTTCAAAATGAGATTAATATTTCCAAATTGATTTATGTCGACGAATTTTGGTATGATTCTTGAAACATTGTGGTCTCTGCCTACTCCTTTGGGAAAGAGACATTCATCATCATCAGAAAGAGAGCCTATCTGTAGTAGAGAGTGTAGGCAGAGACGGTTGGCGAGGTTATGTCTGTCGTACCAACTAAAACGCTCGCCGTCTTTGCGACGTTCATTGCTGGAGGTAATAGTAACCAATATATTCCTCGCACCGAGGCAGACCCAGAGCCATCTCCTTCCAGATGAGTCCCTCGGAGGTGAGATAGTAACCAATATATCCCTTGCATCCCGACAGACCCGGGGTCATCTCCTTCCAGATGAGCCCCTCGGGTGTAGGGACCACGGTGTCCCCGTCTAGCCGCCGGGTATGCACTACCACCGCGGTGATTAGTGACTAGGGTGATAGGTAGCTCAACCCATCACCCCACACTTGGCCATCCTCGGTATTTCATGAATACTACTAAACAAACAGTTTATAACAAAGTACCCGCTTGACGGCAACAAGCTCGACCGAAATGTGGTTGCTAATACACCTCTTTGTACTCCTTTTGATAAACAGACGTGAATATGTGTATGTGTGTAAAATTGTCCATTGTAATTATTCAAAGAATTTATCAATCTCGCTATCAATTTTTAATGCTCCACAAATATCGATTTTGCTATTATAATACCAACGACCTGCATACTTTATCTACATAGCTAAGTACTATTTATATAAATACTTATAATATTATCGATGTTGTCAGAAAATCAATAAATTCTCAGTAAATTTTCGGACGCCATTTTGTGACGCACCGCTACAAAATTCCAATGAAAATCTTACCGAATCAATGCAGCAATCGTTTTTATCCAACGACATTAGAATATTTTCTTTTTCCGTGCATATTTCTAGTTTGTTATCTTTCATGAATACTTTTATAATGAGTTCCGACATTTTGACCTAAAAATATCGAACACGTATATTAGAAAATCATACCCTCGGCGAATTGTTGTCATAGCAACGCCGCGACGGCAACCCCAAGTTTCACTGTAATCAATTTTCTATACCCATCTCTTTCTGACTTGCAGTTTTTCCAGTTAAGAGCGAAAGAGACGGACAGTGGTTTCGTCTTGCGATTCAGTGAAAGTAGCCATTGTCAAAATCGATATCGCACAAGGCTAGGCGTCGATTATCTGTTCTTTTGTATACCGTGACAAAAGATCTTAACTCCAATGCGTGTTAAATCAATCTACTCCCTATTTCAAAGGACGTACAAGTTATTATCGAACTATAGAGGGTTGTTATAAAGTTGTTTAGATTCGGAAGGGTGTTTGTAGGCAGCGTGCTCGCTTCGTACATCGACTAAGTATTGATTTTCGCGATCCCTTTAGTCAATGATTCTGGTATTTCGATTTATTGGATAATGTATGTTTGGAATAATTGTATCGTACATCCAAGCATAGGATTTATTCCAACTAGAATAAATACTTACTGACTATTGAGTTAATTCACTAATTATCTACAATAATAATTTATTTTTCAACTGCAAAAAATATTATAGAACTTATTATATCATATACCTAGGTATTATATCATCATATAACATACATACATACATATGCTCACGCCCGTAATCCCCGAAGGAGTAAACAGCGAGCCTATTGCTGTCAATCAGGCACTTTGTAAATAAATGGGTATGCCGAAAATAAATTCCTAACCGAAAATGTAGCAGTTCAATAAATTTGACCCAATGCCTTGCTATGCGGTGTAAATCGCAAGGCAATTAATTTCGTGCTTAGCCGCACATGCACTACCAATTAAAGTCTTGGAGAGTATCAGACCTACATTACCACCATCAGACCCAGACATAATATAAAAACTAATTAGCCCAGTGGTGAGGGTAATGGACTGCTGAGACGAGGTCTCAGGTTTTACCATGGCACACACCAATGACTTTTCGATGCTTTTCGAAGTTATGTGTGTATTTATCGCAGGTTTATAAGTGCCCGGTTAATGGCAATAGGCTCGCCACCTATTACATTGGGACCTAAACATAAACTGGCGTAGTGTGGGTGCTAGCACCTCTGCCTATCCCTTCAGGGATATAGGCGTGAGTTTATGTTATGTTAAGTTATGCTTATAATTTTATGTTCTCTTGTTTTGCTAATTCTGTTTCGCATTTCTTACACAATTATGTGTAATCAGTCCGTTATAAAAGCAATTTTCTTTCTTTCTTTCTTCTTTCTAGTATTTTGTTTCACGGCAGCGCCGCTACATTACGTAAGTTTAACTTAGAAACTGCGCTGAATTACGCAAGTTTAACTTTGAAAATTAAAAAAAAATTAAAAAAAAAATTAAGTCGCCGTAATTTTTTTTATTGCCAAGATGCTGTGTACCAAGAGTCCTACCAGGGGCCTTGGGCTTCGGGAGTGTTCCCCTTAAACTCTGTATAGTCTTATTAGTGAGTATTATTTCTATCAGACAATGTGTATTTAGAAGCGGCAACTAATCTTTAAGAACCCTTTGCAATTATCCACTAGAATAAATATTAGATAACATATTTGTTTATCTTTTTTCTCTTATTAACACAAGGATCACATTCGTATTTCTCTTTTTTTGGCACTTCAATTTGACTTCACCACGAGTCTCATAGAAGCGGGTCACCATTGCAAACACGTACAGTGCTACAATGGTGGCGCTCAGCTTGACGGCCTCATCAGATACTTTTCCCGCCCCGCATAAAGGCTTTTTTTACTTCTTTAGGCTGTATGCGTAAAGAATGCTTGATCCAGGGCCCTTGTGTTTTCTTCTTCGTACAATCCCGTGTACTTTCAGGGGGCCCCTGAAAGTACCCGGGATTACCACCACCAGTAATATTATTTGAATCTGACTTTACCTCCATAGTGTGATTCGGACTCCGAACGTTGTCGTCCATCGATATTTGTGTAATTGTACTATCCTGTTATCTACTATTCAATAAAAATGTATAAAAATAAGTCGGGTTTTCCTTCCTGACGCTATAACTCCAGAACGCACGAACCGATTACCACGGTTTTGCATTCGTTGGAAAGGTCTCGGGGTCCGTGAGGTTTATAGCAAAGAAAATTTAGAAAAAATTCCAACAGAAAAGCGAGAAAATCATTTTTCACATCTGGTGGCGAAACGAAGTTCGCCGGGTTTGCTAGTACCTAATAAATCAATAAAGTTACAGAATCGCCAAGATCACTTCGGTACCCGTGTCAGTTACGTTAGAAGTTTGACCACATTCGTCGTGAGGCCTTCTCAATAATTTATCTGATTCTAAATCAGACAATGAACCATGGGGCACATATCTTGGACCTAAGTCACGAGGGAGATCAGTTTTGATATAAGCTATGATTTTGTACCTCTAAGGGCCGGTACAAATTATCGGCATCGGCAAAGAAAACGTTCATTCAGCATCATCATTCTCTGAACCTTTTCCCAACTCAGTTGGGGTCGGCTTTCCAGTATAACGATGATGCGGCTGAACTTCGATATTTTCCGTGAAGCGACTGCCATCTGACCTCCACATCCTTAAGACCTTACTTCATAGGATCATTTCTATAGTAAGCTCTTCACGAGACTTTCACGAGACCTCCACAACCAATAACCAATAGCGATATCGAAGTTCCAAGTTAGACTGGTTGGACTTTTGAGGGCTCCAACTACCCGTAACGACTGCCATAGATGTTTGTATGGCAACTGGGACCGACGGATTAACGTGCTCTCCGAGGCACGACCAGACCACTGCCATACTTACTGAACGACAGCCATATTCATGCATACAACTTTTTGCACTGAGCTGGGATCGAACCCACGCCCCGTGCGTAGCAGTCGCGTGCACTACCGTCACGCCACGGAGGCTGTCATTCATTCAGCATTATCCCTAAAGATGTTTCATGGCAAAGCGTTTCCTATAATGCCGACGATTACCTAAGGACACTTTTCCTTGTCAATGCCGAGAATGTGTGCCGGCCCTAAGAACAGCCTAAAACGCCTGCTGCGTGTAGAGCACAATTCAAGCACATATTGGGTCGGAAAGCATATTAAGCTGTCGGTCCCGGTTCCATACGAACATCTATGACAGTCGTTACGGGCGGTTGGAGCTCTCAAAAGTCCGACTAGCCTAACTACAGAACTTCGATAACACCAATTTGCTTGTGGAGGTCCAATGGCAGTCGCTTCACGGAAAATATCGAAGTTCAGCCGCATCTTAGTTAGACTAGGAAGCCGACACCAATTGAGTTGAGAATAGGCTCAGAGAATGATTATTAGGTCCACAAATAAATCATAATTTAAGCAGAATGTCCAATGCTGAACATAGGCCTCCCCCATCGACCTCCAATCCGATCGGTTGGAGGCGGTCTGCATCCAATGGGTACCCGCGACTTTGACTATGTCGTCCGTCCACCTCGCAGAAGGCCGTCCCACGCTTCATTTATCGGTACGCGGTCTCCATTCGAGAACCTTTAGGCTAAATAAATAAATTTCATCATTAATAGTCATCATTTATTATGAATAATCATCATTATCACCATTACAAATTTCTTCTTTAACAACATTCTTCTGTGATTGTTTAAACCTCAAAATCGTCTTCATTACCTCTATCCTCAGAAGATACTTCTGTTCTAGGCTATACTCTTTAAAACTAGACAGAAGAGATAACAAAAACGCCTCATCATCGTCTGTAAACCTTCTAATACTACTGCTCTCTTCTTGAGTTTCTTCTTTTGAAACGATTGTGTCTTCTTCAAAAGCTGTGCTTGACGTGCGTTTGCGAAGAGGTTCAAACATTTCTAAAGGATCTTTGGAATTCGAAGAGTTTTCGGTATCCGTTTCTGGTTCATCACGGCGGTATGAAGGCAGTATATGAGTGTAAGGTGTGAGAAATTGTAACTGATCAAAATATCTGTATTTGGCTTTTCTCTTTCCGTTTGTGATTGGAGTCTTCTGGTTGATTAGTTCTCTTCTGAAGGAATCTCGAAGGGACTGCCATTTCTTTTGCACCTCTTTAACTGAAATATAAAGTATTGTATGTTAGTTTTTGTTGAAAATGTCAGAAGTTATAATAGTAGAGGAATATAGGTGGCTAAATTATCATGCATCATCTATCTTCTATCTATACATAACATAAACTCACGCCTATATCCCCGAAGGGATATAGCAGATGTGCTAGCACCCACATTTCGCCAGTTTATGTTTGGGTCCCAATGTAATAGGTGGCGAGTCAATTGGATGAGGAGAGGAGATGGGATGGTCCAGATTCTACTCCGCCAAGAACCACACGGCTATCTGTCTCTTACTTATTAACTATTTTTTTTTGTAAAGAATATTAGCAACCGAAGTTACTAATATTCCCTTTAACCCCTCCAGCTAAGCTCAAAGACTTGTGTTAGGAGTGGGTTCACGTCGGTAGTGTAATGGCCAGGATTCGAACCCGGTCCTAAGGCCGACTCCTTAACCACTAAGCTACTGCCGCTTCATAAATATAATACACTTTAAATATTTACACCTTTACTTACAAAAACAATTCAACTTACAGTATATTAATTTACTTTGTTCACTACTCGTCTCCCAAGCCGGGTTTAAAGTCACACACACGTAATCCCACGCAAGTTTCTTTTTACATCGGTTGTAATACTCTTTATTGTTTGTGTCGTACAATAGATGATGTTTTTTAACCACTTCTATTAACTTGTATATATCAATTTCCATCATAAATGTGAATAATAACGCAACTTTATTCTATAATCACTAACCGCCGACTGGGGCGACTGTCATCTCGTTGTCGGTGGCATGGCACCGATTTCGGAAGAGCGGCAACGTGCCATTTGCTGAGTCGGTCGTGTTCGTGTAGCTACGCGGCGGCCGAATCCACACGTTGCCGCTCTGTGAAATTTTAGAAACGTGTCGGGTCCGTTCGAGTCGACCGTCGGCCGTGCCTCGGTTGATTCCGTACGCCTCGGATATTATAAGAATGCAACGCAATCACAGAACTCATAGATGAAGTAGCTATAAGTATTTTGTGACTTGGTGTAGCTTTTTTCGACATAATTCAGACCATTTTCAACACCCTAAAACTACTTTTTGGAAGTAGCCTGAATTTCCAGTAACAAGTTAATTATGTAATAATTAGGTGACAGCGCGTTGGGCGACAATTAAATCGGTTAGAATTTTTTTTTATTATTGAATAAGGTTGGGTTTTACTCGTCAAGCACGACTAAACTGGGTTTTCCCGTTTTATCAATTGAATTTATTTATTGGGTAATAAACGCTGTTTACTTCAACTTGAACGTGGTTATCTTTGGTGGTGAAATCTGGCTTTAGAAAACAACACGTTGGTACCTACCTACACATGCAGACGATTTTTTTTTTAATATCGGTCACCTACAACTTTACCTGATTTCTACTCGGTTTAATACAAGCATATTTAAAAAGAATTTTTTTTTGTTTAACACTTTTTATTTTTATTTTTATTCATATGAAACAACATGAATATCTAAACTCAGTTTCAAATGCTGCCAAAGAAAATATCTTTTAACTAATACCCACGACATCTATTAACCAAATTATGAAGCTTTTGAGTGTGTGACAGTGGTCGAAGTAGTTTAGATAGTACTAACTAGATGGCGCACAAACGCGTAACAAAGGATTTTAACAGAAATGATAGTAGGTTGTTAGAAATCGTTTATTTATATTTAGATAGTCATTAGGTTAATATATATTTTACATTTTAATTACTTACTTTTATTTTATTTTACTTATTCATGCCCTTCGGGGTAGGCAGACACAACTTAAAGCCCAATATCTGCTTCTATGTAATGTCCGGTCCATCGATGTTGTAGCGGATAAAGAATATCTCCTCCCCATCTCATCCAAAGGGTGTTGTAAGAGGCGATAGACGGAAAAATCCGCAGACGGTGTCAATGCGAGAGACGGAAAACTCGAAATAAAACCCTGAACTAACCCATGTTCAGAAGTGGACTGCGATATATCTTGTCCTTACACACTTCACGACACATATTTTTTTATTTCATTTTAGGCTTCATTCACACGGGGGCTAAAAAGTTTTTTTTGGCACGTAAATTTGACTTCGCCTCAACTGATGGTAAGCTGAGGACAAAGTCTCTGGAAAGAGGGTCACCGTTACGTACAGTGTTATAATGACGGCCTCATCAGACACTTTTTCACGCCCCGCTTAAAGGACCCGGGACTGTAGGAAGAAGGGAACACGTCATGGAATTCCAAGTCTGGTGTGGAAGAGAAAAACTTACTGAACCGCTTAGTTTTTAAAATGTCATTTGGTCCAGCTAAAAGAATTGCTTTATTGAAGCTTAGACCGTACGCCCAGCGCGCAAAGCTCAAAATGCAACAACACTCGAAACATAGGTCAGCGCCACTGCAATCTGACATCCACACCTATTGGTGATATCGAAGCCCCAAGGTCAAATACATTTCTCCTGAATACTGATATTGATAAAATTATATTAATATCTATAAATATATTAAAAGTATATAAATAAAAGTCAATTGGTATGTTTGTTTGTTTGTATTGCATCAACTGTAACACTTTCAGTTTTCATCGATATTGAGCAAAGTTTACCTACATTATTATAACTGCTCACATTGTGGTACATAATCATTTATTTACTAATACTCATAAAAAGAAAAAATAAATAGAAAAAAAAAGAATACATTCTAAAACAAAAATCCGCGAGCACTAACCTTGCAGCGGCGGCATATTAAAAATTTAATAAAATTAGTTTTGTCGTAAAATAAATGATTGTGTATCACACTAAAGCATAACAACGCATGCTATGTCATAATGCTCTGACTTCTTCCATGACAATACACACACGACTAAGTGCCGTTTCATATTTTGTTTTAAGCTTTAAGCACCAATTTTCTTTATAACAAGTCGTTCGAAATAATTAAACGACTAAAATTCTATAAATATCTTACTATACGTTAAAAATACATGTTATAACATTTTTACAAGTCTATCTTTAGTTTACTGCATGAATCTAATGGCCTATTCCAACTTCTCTTGTCAGTTGTCTCACGTTGGAATACTCCATTCGATCGCGTGTTTCTATTATAAAACATAAGGGAAAATGTAAAAAATTACTTTAAAATATGAAAGCGCAGAGGACAGGATGACAAACATAACATATACATGAATCCTAATGTTAATTATACAGAGGAAATTATAAATACACTTTGAAACATATTTACATACAATGCTCATGGATACACTCGTAAAAAAAAACTAAAATAATATATAACAAATTTGCTAAATAAAGATAATCAAAGTTCACATAAAATGAATAAAAAAATCCTTACTAGGAGTATTTTACTATTGGTTAATTAGCCTTATAATTACTTTTCTATTTACGTATTATGTATTCAACATTTTGAAATTCACGAAATTATAAAACGGATGTTTTTTTCCATTAAGAAAAAATAAAGTAAACATATTTAACGAGTAGAAATAGATTGGTAAATTTATATATCAATAAGCCATGCGAGAATCAAATATGTATCTACTTGGTAAAATAAAGCGTGGCTATCCCGAGTTGCGTAGAATAGAATAACAATATACATGTCAGTAAAGTATATAAGTACATAATGGGTACAATGTAGGTAGGTACTAAATTATACAATATCATAGAAATAGTTTTATATTTCAGCAAAACTACGCATAGAAGCGTTACTTAATCGTATAATATTTATTACATGAGGGTTATAATTTATATCTCTGGATTCGAAATTAACTTCCAGACTGCTGGGTGTCCAGTTAATCACATATTTTCATGTAAGTACATATAACTGTGCGACTGAAAACTTATGAAATTATAATATTCATACACAATATTCGTAGGGATTAATTGTTGTTTTAAATTGAATTGAAAATGAAAAGGTAGCTATTTTAAATTTAAAGAATTTTTGGGAGTACATACAAGCCTTTGCAAAAACGAATTCTAAACATGAAGGTAATCATTCAAGGTTCAGGCATTCAAAATAATGTTTATTATTTATTTCTAGTTAGCACGTTGTATAGAACGCATCATAAATATCATACAATATTGTTGTATCTAAGGCACATAATGTTTAGGCTTTCAATAATTACTCCATATCGTATTAATGGTGCTAATAATCAAATTAATTATTCATGTCGCGGATAATACACAATATCCACTGTTTCTTAATAACGTTTGATCTTACAGAATTATGTATTCCCCACGCTCATGATAAATACTGCAAAGCTATTCAAAGAAACCAACATTTTCTACATACGCTGTCAAAAAAATTACATTTCTCATCTTAACCCACTGTACCATATCTTTACAATATAACAAATGCATTTCATACAACATGTTCCGGCTTGTCGGTTCACAATACATTTATTTTGTATCATACTGCACACACTGTGCATTGCCAATCATACAAAAACAACTATTTCAATATAAGACACGTTCAGAATGAACAATTGAATCACAGTCTAGAATTTTCGGCACCAATGAGCTTTAAATTCGTCACCAATATTAATATTGCCTTTCTACATTACAATGTTACCTCTTCCAGATTTTCAATGACGAAACTGTTTTTTTTTCTTCTGTAATCAACAAGCCTTATTACATTACTATTATTTTCTAAATGTTTTATTTTTTTATAGTCTAATAATGTTCTCTATAGCTAGCAATTGACTAATCCCGCTTTTCCGCCTAGATCGACTATAGCTGTGTCTAATATATTTTGTTTTCAAATAGCTATTAATTGTACCAAACTGCACTATATTTATCATTTTACATAGTTCCCAGCTTCTTGCCGTATCTTCTATAGAAAATATATCGCGAATTGTATGTTTATACATGTCAACTACGTCAGTACCAAATTCTAGCTTTACTAAAGCCCTTTTTTGTTTACAATTATTATTTTTAGGTTATTGCTTGTAGTTTATTGCTACGTTTACTATTATAACTATACAAGAATTGAAAATATAATGAAAAAACTTTTAATACAAAAGTAAATTTAATGACATTTTATAAAAAGAGCCCAAAAAAATTAATGACAATGACTTTTTTTTACAATAATGGTGTTTTTTTTTTAAATTGAATCATAGTTGTTTATTAGTCGGGTCATCGCTTCGCTACGAACTTAATGTTACCACGCTTATTTAGCCTAAATCTATTAAAAATTGTGTATATATATTTGGATTTTATTAAGTGTAATTTGGCCACATTTTTAAGTTTCTCATCCCTTACTAATAAATGTAAGGGATCCTTTTTATAATAGTAAATATTTTTTTTTATATTTTAAGTAACATTAAATTTACATTGTATTTCTAATGACTAGCTTTCCTCGTATGGCCACTGTTGCAAAAAAAGAAAGATTATTTGTATAAAACAAAATCTAATAGTTATATTTATCATAATAATGTAGTGTTTTGTAACCAAAACTATGTGCGTAATTGTTTGTGCATAATGTTTAATCTTTCAGTAATATTCAGTCAATGAATAATATACATTTATATGTATATGCATTTATACATACATAAATAAACTAATCCGATAGATATAATTAGACATGGTAAATATTTTACTGTCAATACCCAAGAAATACCCAATAAAAAAAATATTTTGATGGATTTAGGTTCATTATTTGACTAGACATGACTAACTTTTATGATTTTTATATGATTCTCCAAGAAATTGTCTCCAAGAAATTAATATTTTATACAACACATACATCTTGTAAATGAAAGTTGTAGTTGGTAACTGTATGAAAATTTTGGTTACAAAACACATTATACTTAAGTGAAATATTTGATGAATAAATTGTTACAGGTATGAGCGGATGGATTTATCAAAAGAACACTACAATTTACAAATCCCTATTACATAAGTTATGTTTTATGAAAGGCACCTATAAAATGTTCGTTGGCGTACGCACGAACTATTTAAGATTTATTGTCGCTTTCGATGCCAGAATATAAAATAAAATAATCTCATCGCAGTATATTTAAATCTCTGAGATCAATAAGATGTAAGTTTATATGTGAGTTACACAAGTACCCCCCTTTTTCAAATTTTTTATTAATAAATAAATACGTACCAATAATTTTTCGATCGAAAGTACAATAAACCACCTAATCTTTTCGCTACTAATTTATCACTAAACTAATCTTTAAGCAAGGCTCGTCTTTATTAAATATTCGTTCAATAAATAAAATAAAAATTATATTAAAGTAACCGACTTATTGCTATTCATTTTTTTTTATTTCCATTACAAAACACACAACAACGAAACAAAAAACAAATTATAGTATCACACTTTCGTCAAAAATATGTTTCGCTACTGGAAGCATTCATACGCCTTTTCTGTTTCACAGCTCAGCAAATTATAATTTTAAGCTGTACTTTTTAATTTCACTAAATTACTGGAAGGCTTGATCATATCATACTTGTTTTTTTTTATATTCTATAAAAATATTAGAATATATGTTGTTTTATTTCGTAGCTTTAATATTTTTTTACATAATTATCGTTGGAGTATTGTATTTTGTTATCGCCTTAACAAGTAATAAATGAAAACCATGTCGGTCGACTCTGTTTATATTATATCAATTTTTTTATGAACGTCGCGACAAGTTTACGTCTTGCAGACGGACACAACCGACCGGCACAGAATAAAAATTGTAAAATCTAAATTTCATCTACAATCTCATCGTTTTAATTCCATTTTTTATATATACACTAACCACTCCGTCGTTCTCTAAAGAGAAAATGAATGAAAATCTAAACAGTCCGATGTGAGACGGGCCGCCAGTGAGGTAAATGTGCCGGCGTCCACCTAAGTACTGTGGGCGGTTCCGGGGCACATACAACACTAGGTGTAGACCCGGTGTCCGCCTCAGATGACCCGAGGCACACGACAGACCCCGCCGGTCCTGTAGACCCCGCTGGTCCAACACACACAACAGATCCAACCGTCCCGACCGTTCCAACACATCCGACACTCGAAGTAGAGCCGACAGTTCTTGCACAAGTAGCTGACCCGACGGTTCCCTCAGCCGTATCGTGAGCGTAGGATCACGGTGATCGGAGGTCTGGCGTCGACTTGTCGGGGGCGAGGTCGTCGGCGGGGTCAACGACCGGCCCGACGCTGGACCCAGTCGTGTCCATGGCGGTCGCTTCGGAGGTGATCACGGACGATTGGAAGAAGCGTTCTGTGGAGTTGAATTGGTAGACTGCTTCAGCAATATAACTTTGTTCATGTTTTACTAGATTGAGGGTAAAAATTAAAAATATTATTAAATAAAAAAATTAGGGAGCTAAGTACATTATTCTGGGCAAATTTTATAAAATTTTGTATTGACAAAAACATTGTGCCTGTCTGTAATTTACAATAAAGAGGTCAATGAATATTATTTTGCGAATCTATACAAGTGGGTCCTACTAAAAATATCTCGGTCCCCCTTGATTAAAAAATATTTTTGATTTATTTTTGACAGCCAAGAAATTAATCTAATAAATTATGTGGGTACATTGTTTAATTGTCCCTTTAGTACTCAATTATTCGGAATATCAATCAATCAATCAGTCCATCTGCTGGACACATCCGCCCAGTCGCTCAAAAGTCCGACTATTCTAACTACAGAACTTCGATATCACCAATTTCGTTGTGGAGGTCTGATGGTAGTTGCTTAACGGGAAATATCGAAGTTCAGCCGCATCTTAGACTAGAAAGCCGACCTCAGCTGAGTTGGGAATAGGCTCAGAGAAGAATAATTGAGAAGAAGAAGATTAAGTACCTAATGGTTGAGAAGGCCACGTAGCGAAATCGCGGCATTCTCGCGCGTCGTGGAAACCTATTGAATTTTGAACATTATAATGACATAGAAAACAAACATTATTTTTCTAAAAAGAATCTAAAAAACGTATAAAAAAGCAATAAAAAAGATTCATAAGCTCATCAATAATCGTAGGTTCATTACTCTACTTGTCTCTGATGATGGACATTTATGTTATAGGTACTGCCGTCAGGGAGGAGGGGGAGGGGGGGGGAGGGGGAAGGTAGTCAATTTTTAAAGATTATTGTTTTGAGTATAATTCTCAATTTCATAGAGCTTAATAAGGTAATCAACAAGGTTTAAAGTACCTTTTGTATATAAAACAGACGCGCAACAGCATACCGCGATTTTTCTACGGGGATTCCCTAACCATAGTTTGCAGCATAAAAAATGTCTCACCATCATCTAAGAGGACAACGTGGTCGGGTCCAGGGGGTGCCGTCATTATGTTGAACTCCTCCTCCAAGGTAGGGAATGGTGCGCTCCATCTGGAATAGTTCCAAGTTGAACAAATATTTTTAGTAACTGTTGGGTGCTTCAATATTTCCAACTACACTACGATCGCAAAGGATACGACAGTTTGTAATTTGAAGCAGATTTAGAAAACCGCAAGGATTCCAATGGATAGATGAACTTTTTTTTTTTATACTACGTAGGTGGCAGACAAGCACACGGCCCACCTGATGGAAAGCGGCCACCGTGGCCTATGAATGTGTGCAACACTAAGGGTGTCACATACGCGCTGCCCACCCTGAAGGGAAACTAACTCGATATCTTGGAATCGAATCTACTGGAACCGTCGCGTCGCAGAAAAGACGAAATGGTTAAAAGAAGTTGGGTGTGATTCGCAATTTTGCCCAAGGTTTGCTTATGGGGGTGAATGCCTGTCGTACTTTTCAGCCCCCCGGCTTGCACCAGGATTACTAGCCTGCTCCATGCCTATACTGTGAGTACTGTACGGCCCACTGGATAGTATTCAGAGGAGCATATGGAGATTCACGATTTCTTCTTCATCTTCTGTCGAATCGACGGCATTTTTAAGTTGCCATCGTGGTGTAGTAATTTGTTTCATGGCTGCGCCGCTACTCACGGAGAGGGCCCGAAGATAGGTTTCGCTCTTCGGGAAGGCTTACTATTTCCCCTCCAAGTTCTAAAGCAGTATGAGAGTTAGCGCACGCTCAAGCTGTGGAATGAACTCCCTGCCGTGGTTTTGCCAAGCGACTACAATATGGGGTTCTTCAAGAAGGGCATCAGAAGGTTTCTACAGGATAGGCAGCACGTATGTGGCGCCTCTGGTGTTGCAAACGTCCATAGGCCACGGTGACCGCTCCCCATCAGGCGGGCCGTGTGCTTGTCTGCCACCTAAGTGGGATGAAAAAAAAAAAAAACTATGCGGCCCACTGGATAGTATTCAGAGGAGCATATGGACATCCTCGATTTCTTCTTCTTCTTCTGCCGCATCGACGACATTTGGGAGTTGCCATCGTGGTGTAGTAATTACCACCACGATGGCAATTGCGCCGCTACTCACGGAGAGGTCCCGAGCATAGGTTTTGCTCTTCGGGAAGGCTTACTACGTCCCCTCCCCATTCTAAAGGAGTGTTAGTGTTTTTTTTTATACAACTTAGGTCGCAGACAAGCACGCGGCCCACCTGATGGTAAGTGGTTACCGTGGCCTATGGGCGAATGTTACACCAGAGGAATAACACTCGTGCCGCAACCCCTGTAAGAACAAAGACATTCTGTGTCGTCAGCGCAAAAGATGTAGGATAAGCATTTGGTTTTCCCACTGACAACACAAAACCTCTCTAGTGAGCTCTGGCTACCCTACTCACCACCGAAAACACAACACAAGGTTATTAAACGGCGATATTCTGTAGGTACTTCCCCAGTCGGACTGCTCGATTGGGACGGATATACCGTCGTGTCCTGCCTCCTCGAAGTGTTGCTGAACACCTGGTCATAGTGAGTGTATGGTACCTGGGAGCGGCCCGTGGTGGAGCCCTGGGCGCGTACAGGCCGAGCCCGCCGGGGGGCGACACGCCGCCCGCGCCCGCCAGCACGGCGCCGCCGCCCGCGCCGCCCAGCGAGCTGGCGTAGCTGAACACCTGGACACAGCAAACAACTTACATATAGTCATACACGTTTAAGGTAACTGCTCCGATCACCGGCAACGCTTCCGGAAGCCTGCAGAAATTTCTCTAAACTTCTGGCTTTCTGGGAGGAACTGGGATGGGAACTAAGCGGGGAGAAGCAGCACCTCACGCACAATGGCCCAATCAAGAGGCTAAGTGTGGAAAACCCCAGTACAAACAACAACAACACGTTTAAGGTCGGGTTTCCACGGTGTGACGTTTCTCGGACGCATTTACTATGACAATCGTGCCTACAGTATTATATACGAGCAATTTTCCACAGTATGTTGTCTGCGAAATTGAGCTGATGCAGGCCGAGTTAAGCTTGTTGAGAAAATTTTATCAAAATTGGTACCGAATGTTTTTTGGTGTTATGATGGTGATCGAAATGCTTCCTCCAAAAAGTCAGCTTATTAGACTACAGTATTATATAAACTGGTGGCTAGAATGTATTTTGCCGCTTGCCACTGCAAGCACAGGCATGAGCAACTGGCTTCCAAAATAATCCGGCTCGAAGGACCAAAATTTATCTTCCAGTTTCAGCATAGAACGTTCTAGCAAACAGTATGAACTTCTGCTGCCCACTGAACCTACATGGGAGAATAGCTATAGTATTGTGAGGTTATCATACCTGTTGTTGTGGATGGAAATGATTGAAGTGCGAGAGAGGCGGTGGACAGTCCGTGCGGTAGTGCGGACTGCGGCGGCGCGGAGATGCCGGCGGAGAACGCACCTCGGGAGACGCGGGCGGAGACCCCGCCACCACACCTCCGCCCAGCTCACTGGCTGTAGGGTACAGGACACAGGGGTTAGCTTGCTGTAAACCTACTATAAAACATCCGCAGATGGCGATGAAAGTTTTGGATAATCGTTTCCATAGAACACATCACTATCACTACTCACTACATAGTATAAAGTAAAGTCGCGTTCTCTGTCCCTATTTTTCTTGTCCCTTTGTATGCTTAAATCTTCAAAACTATGCAACGGATTTTGATGCGGTTTGTTTTAATAGATAGAATGGTTAAAGAGAAAGGTTTATATGTATATAACATCATGCTACAACAAACAGGTGCGGAGCAGGAATGAAAAATGTTGCAAAAACGGGGTGACGCAGACGAAGTTGCGCGGGTCAGCTAGTTTATTATATCCTAAAATTGGATGCGTAGATTCTGTACTAGGTGACATTTCGGTTTAGCTTAAAACTTACCTTAGAAAATCGAAGAGACTACAAGGCATTTAAATACACACATACAGTCTTTTCTTTGTGTTTCGTGTGGGCCCCCGAGTTTTGGGTGTTTCATGGCAGCCGCCCTGGTGCTTAGATGGTTTACTTAATTAGACGAGATTTTAACAAAGTCACCCAACCAGCAGCAGGCCGAAGGTGTTGTCAAGATATGGCCGTGGAAACAGGGTCACCACTACCGGGTTGTCGGAATCGGATGACATGACATTCGACAACAAATGTCACTCCCATACATTTTCAGAGCGATGACGAATGTAGATTCGGAACGAAGGCATTTTGTCTAGGTCCCTAGGTTCTTCTTGGTTCCCTGTAATAAACTTGCCGTAAGATATGTTTAAAAAAATTCTGTGTTACCTGTGGACCTGATGATGGCGACCGGCCTGGCCATCGGTGGGAGGGGAGGAGGTGGTAACATAGAGCTGCTGAAATACGGTTTTGGACTTCGCGATAAACTGTGAACCTGGAATAAAAATGACGTCATTAATAATTACATTATATTATATGCTCACGTCTATTTTTCTGCGGAGTAATCAGAGGTGGTTTAACAGCACTTCAATAATAGTATAGATTATCTATCTATACTATTATATCATTTTAAAAAGTTTATGTTTGTCCGTGATGGACGCAAAAACCACGGAACGAATTTCGATGCGGTCTTTTCTCTTTGAATGGGTTTGGTCGAACTTAAAATTTTACGTTTGTTTGATTGCAATCGATTAAGTTGAACTAGAGTTATGATTGGTAATACAGAATTTAGGTTGCACAGATGGCGCTTACGTCGCGATAACCATGTGGGCGGAGCCGCGGTCATAGGCTAGTACTATTATATAATTGTAAAAGTTTATGATTGTCAGCAATGGACGCAAAAACTACTGAACGGATTTCGATGCGGTATTTTTTTGTTAAAAAGAGTTTGATCCAATCTAAAATCTAACGTTTATTTGCTTGCAATCGGTTAAATAGAACCAGAGTTATGTTTGGTAATATAGAATTTAAGTTGCACAGATGGCACTTAGGTCGCGATAACCGAGAGCCACGCGGGTGGAACCGTTGGTAATATAAACTTGTTGTATCGATTGCGATTTAGTAAGTTATTTGACATGTAGATGATGGTAGGTACCTGTAATTGCTGCACATCAGTAGGATCCTGACAGACAAAGGTGACGAAGTCTCCGAGCGAGTCTTGCGGCGCACTGTCGTACTTCCCGCTGTTATGCTGACTGGACAACGCTTCTGATGCTGAAATATCAAGACAGAGGTAGCTTTTAGTACACTTATTGTTGCCGGTCTTCACATTTTGCATTCTCGAGGGGGTCCAGCGCATGCACTATTGGTGCTAATTCTGTTGTTTTACTTTCTGAACTAAAATCTCAGAATTTCAAATTCCGATACTTTATCAGGCAGCAGTTGATTCAACTGATGATGTTATTCATCACCAGCATAAATTTGAGTTTGCAAATGTTTGTCAAGTCTTGAATCTTGAACTGATTGATTGATTGATAGATTCTGAAAAATGAAAAAACTAAGTCGGAACAAGATAGTATTCAGCCCATGTTACATAACATGACATAAACTCATGCCTATATCGCCGATGGGGTAAGCAAAGGTGCTAGCACCCACATTTCGCAAGTTTAAATATTTAGGTCTCAATGTAATAGGTGGCGAGCCTATTGCCATTAACCGGCCACTTATAAACCTGCGATGAATCCCTCATAACTCCGAAAAGCATCGAAAAGTCGTTGGTGATGCCATGGTAAAATCTTTTTTTTTTTTTTTTTTTTATCGTGCGAAAAATCCCCACGGATACCTCCCCACCGGAGCCGGTTGGGAAGGTTATGTCGGACTCGAACCGACTAAAACGCACGCCGTCTTTGGGTCTTTAGTTGCCGGAGGTGAGGTTGTAGCCAACATATCCCTCGCACCCCGGCAGACCCGGGGCCTTCTCTTCGAGATGACCCCCGTCGGGTGTAGGGACCACGGTGTCCCCAACTAGCCCCCGAGTATGGGGAGGCGCATTTAGCGCCGCCGCCGCGGCCTGCTTCTGCTAGAGTGACAGGCGGCTCCACCCGTCACCCCCAGGCCCGCGCCATGGTAAAATCTGGAATCGCCCATGTTCACTCGAAAAAATCTCCCTATATATAGAGAAAGTTGAAAGGTAAGATAGCAAAATGTTGATACCATCACACTCACTGGTGGGGTGGGTGTCAGCGGGCGGTGCGTGCTGGTAGAATATGGTGTTCGACGCCACCAGCGGGGACTGCGCCGCGCTCAGCCCGGCCGAGCTGTGAGGGATACCTGTACAACAAAGTATACTAAAATATTAAAATAGTGAAACCCAAAAACAAAGTGCCGCCGATGCCGTCTAAAACTGACATAGTGAGTATGGTGTGTCGCCAGCCTTACATTCAATATGGAAGTAATGGAGGGTAGGCACACAACTTTTGACGGAGGTAGGACACGACGGTAACTCCCGTCCGAAATGAGCTGTCCAACTGGGGAAGTAGCTCCGCCCTACAGAAGAGCGCGGTCATAATAACCATCGTGTTGTGTTCCCGCCGGTAAGTAGGGTAGCCAGAGCTCACTTTACCCCTCCTTCCCCTCCCCTTCCTAGCCTCCCCACCCCTTCCCAGCTCTCCCCCTTTCCCTTCAGGGTGGGCAGCGCGTGTGTGACACCCTTAGTGTTGCACACGTATATAGGCCACGGTGACTGCTTTCCATCAGGTGGGCCGTGTGCTCGTCTGCCACCTACGTGGTATAAAAAAAAAACACAAAAAATGTTTCCTGTACACCGCGCGACGCTCGCAGGCCAGTCAAGTCGTGACCAAGGGTGCTGCAACGCACCGATACGTCGGCAAAAGTAAGTGTTCAAAAATATATCGCGCGAAGTCCCGAACATTATAAACACTAAAAGTATACAAATCACTTTTATATATAGCTCTTCCAATATCCCACCCACTTCTTTCCTACCCAGGACAACACGTGCAGGACTTAGATGTCACCCGCATACGGCGCACTATTAATTCTTGAAATTCCTTAGCTGCTCACGTTTTTCCTTCTGCCTACAGTCCGTCAAGCTGAGTGCCACCATTGTAAACACTTTACGTGTTTGTAATGGTGACCCTCTTTCCTGAGACTTTGCCGTGAGCTTGCCATCAGGCGGGGTGGATAAAAAAAATCTATTTTAGCGATACTACTAGCGACATCTACTCTGTAAAGCTGAGAAATGAACTCCCTACTGTGTTTTTTCCAAGCGACTATAATAAAAGTTCTTCAAGATGGTTTGTTCAGAGTCAGCTCAAGTGTGACGCCTGTGGTGTTGCAAACGTCTATAGGCCACGGTGACTATTTCCCATCAGGTGGGCAGTGTGTTTGTCTGACGCCTAAGTTATTTAAATACATACTTGTGTAAAGAGCGTATATAGGACACGGTAACTGTTTACCATTGAATATGCCGTGGTGGGCGATTTCACCAAATATCTGAATATCCTAAAATGTCCTTCAGGCATCACTATTTCCTTACAGATATTATTCCCCGTGACAAGATTCTCCTGAATACCGAAATAGACGAACAAATTCAAATTCAAATCATGTTTATTGTAAATCATATGTACAAAAGATGTTTACAGAATAATGAGTTCAGCTATGTTTCATCATTTGGGTATACATATTAAGTAGGTTATTATTTTAAGTCACTAGATTAGTCTAGTAGACAAGTAAAACATTTGTGCCTGTTTGCCACCTTATTGCCTTCAACCATGACAAGAACGAAGATCAACGATCACGATCCAATTGGCCATGACTCAGATTATTTCTAACAAATAATAATCTAAAAACATAACTACACAATATTATTCGACTGTAGTGCGTTCGTGAACACTTGTTCGCATGCTGTGCACGCACATGGCGCACACAACTAAATATAGTCCGCGGGTCCGCCGTACCACCGCACATTGTGTGAGAGAGTCGAGCCGTGGCCATCTTAAATTTAAACGCTTCTTGAGTACATTTTGTTGTCGTTTATCAAATCTATTTACAGTTTTATTAGAAATGATATTCTGATTATTATTAGAATGCAACATTGCTGCATCTTGCTTGATGATAAATACAATGGAGAAACTTAGTAACGGTCTCGTAAGAGAGGGCCACGAGTATGACGGGTTGCGAGGGATATATTGGCTATTATCTCCACAACTAAAGACCCAAAGACGGCGTGCGTTTCAGTCGGTTCGAGTCCGACATAACCTCCCATCCGTGGGAATATTTGACACGATAAAAAGTGGTGGATTAAACACAGGACAAGTATGATTATTTAGACTTATTCCATTATTTTATTTTACCACCATTGTATCATCAGTGCCTTGATTCCACTAATTGTCAACCATTGTGGAACGACTGAGACTATAAAAACGCCATTGAATTTTAGACTTTACATTGATGCTTTTAAAATGTAAAAATAAATTGCATCGTGTAAACTAAATGAAACTAAGTAATCAAAGCTTTTCAATTTTGTTTTGAATTTTAAATGCATCTGATAAAGCCAAAAATTTAATGGCATTTTTTTGTAATCTCAGTGGTTTTACAACGTTTAACAATTAGACGAATCCAGGTCCAGGAGGCTGGTAAACTATCGACTGCTACCTACAGCAAATGATAGCTGAAGATTTTTCTAGATGTTGCGTGTCCATATGAATATACCGAACATCGCTGAGCTCATACTTCTACATCAAACTATTTCTACATAACATAAACTCACGCCTATATCCCCGAGGCAGAGGAGCTAGCACCCACATTTCGCCAGTTTATGTTTGGGTCCCAATGTAATAGGTGGCGAGCCTATTGCCATTAACCGGGCACTTATAAACCTCCGATAAATACACACATAACTTCGAAAAGCATCTAAAAGTCATTGCTGTGTTCCATGGTAAGATCTAGGATCAAACCCGAGACCTCGTCTCAACAGTCCATTAGCCATACCACTAGGCTACCGCAGATACAGAAACTATTTCTATATACTAAATAAACTAATGGCATATACTCACTGTAACATTGCCCCACCAGCATGGCCGAAGGTGTGGCTCTCTCAGGCGGTGGTTCAAAGGCCGGTGGTGCAGGACTGTTGTACCCGCAGTAGTACCCGGACTCCAACTTTATACCGCCCCCGGAACCGCTTGGAGACTCCGACCCAGTCTCTTGGAGAATTGAAGCTGAAATAAATGAATTTGAAATTAGTTAACTAGATTCAGTTAGATTGGACATCAATTACTATTATATTTGATGGAGGTAGGACATGACGGTATCTCCTGTCCTAACTAAGCAGACCGACTGGGGATGTGCGTCTCCCTACAGAATATCGCGATTAATAATGACCTTGTATTGTGTTCACGACGGGAGTTGAGTAGGATAGCCAAAGCCCTTGGTCAGATTTGATTGGTAAAATTTGAATGGGCCCCGACTGTAAGTATTGTATGAATTTTAAACTACCGGGCTTGTTTCTTTCTTTTTCACGTAATTTTTAAAATTAGTTTTTGCACAGTCGGGTTTTGTGTTTTTCTTTAAATTATTTTTTATTAATAATAAAATCACCGCAGTGTCCAGAAATTCAGTGGTTGTAAATGGGCTTGCTTAGACGCGGTTCCGTCAATAGAATGTCACTTAGTCTGGAGGTCCTGAACTTACATCACGATAGTTTAAAAATGTCTATGAGTAGATACTCATAATCGTTTATTAACAGACATAGCTGCACCATATTGCATATATGTATTGACCATATTCTTATGGTGCAGCTATATCCTGGTAATGGTATGAATGATTGATAGTATGATTAAGATATACTTTCTAAAGTAGTGATCGTTAGTTCACTGTCACTGTCAAAGTTATCACACTTGGTTAGTTGCTCCAACTACCTGTTAAAGTTAAGGTTTTCGTCAAATTTAACAGTAACAGTAACATTGATTCTAATGGTTTGGCTCAATGTGTTGCACCAGTGTATTTACTAGCTCTGTTATAGTTATATTTTTGATAGAATTTGACGTTTGAGCGTGGCCGGTTACAGTTAGCGTCAAGTTATGACGTGATTTGATCAATTGTCAAATGTTGCAGCCTGTTTTAAACCTGAACGGTACTTTAACTGCACTGTTAATGTTAAAGCAAGATCGTGCAACCCAGGCTTATAGTTCTCACTTGTAGGTACTCGGGTATACTGTATATGGTCTTCGTTGTGCAAGTCATGTTATATACATGCGTGTGTTTTAGGTTAGGTTAGGTATTGGATAAAATCAACTTTTATCAACAGTTATTAGATCCCGCAAATACACACAAATTCACACTTTTGATAATTACTATTACGATAACTACCGAGCTAAATAATTTATTGAAAATGTAAGTAAAGTATTAAAAACTGGATAACATTGACTATTCGGATAACTTTAACAATACTTCAGCATTAAGTATCCTAGAATGTAAATATTACATATTTATCTATACTGTTCCTTTTTGTTAATTATTTGACCACGATATAAATAAGGAATTTGCTAATTTTCCAAATAAACAAAAAATCTTAGACATAGTAATTAATCGTATTACAACAAGAATATATCGAAGCATTCCGCTTCAATATTTTCGAAATGAAAGGGGACAATCATGATAAATAATTGGGAAGGAACAAAATATTATGCCACTTAAGCAGGAATCGAATAAGAAATTAAATAGTTGCATAGTTATAGTTACCCGTCTAGTCAAAGATAGCCAAGTTGTTAAAATAAACTTGAGTATACATACCTTTAGACAGCTTCCAGAGCTCCTTGGACGAGAAGACACCGGTCGCTAAAATAATATCGTTGCATATTACACCGTTGTATGGATTGTGACTATAGCCTGAAATCACCCATTTCAGACGTTATGATTTCGTGGTAATCGTAGTAAAGACATTACGAATATATTCCTTAATACATGACGCTAAGGTTTCATTTCCAATGGAAATGAATTCGGACTCCATTTTTAAATTATACGATAGAGTGGCTGTCAATTTTTTGACAGCAAATTCAAATTTATTCCAAAAATTATGTCAACTTTTGGAAACTGTCAGTCAGAAATATGATCGATTTTAATAGTAAATAATAAGAATATTTCTTCAAAGGACCCGATACATAGACGTCTTTACTACCACCAATAAAAATGACGCTTATGCTAGTTTTAGATAAATACATTGCACAGAACATTGTGTTTATTTTAATAATTATATATGATATTCAATTTAAAGCTCTATTGAAGCAAAGATAATCTAATAGAGATTTTAAGAGACCACCTATGTTAATCATAAATAAATATTTTCACAAACTGCATCTTTATTATCACTCGTTAATTTGACTTCACCGCGCATGCGCTGAAAACGAAGTCTCAGGAATGAGGGTTACTATTACAAACATTTACAGTGTTACAATGGTGGCGTTCACATGACGGCCTCACCTCACCACCTCAAGTAGGATACACGTGCGATGGTAAGGAATTCCAAAACTTAATGTTGCGCCAAAGGAAAAATTCACCGAACCGCTTGGTTCTTGATGGAATATTCTGCACCGTATGCGGGTGACATCTAAGCCATTGACCACATTTTACCAAATGCAAATGGTGGTCCATTTGCATTTGGTACCTAAAATATTGGTGATATTGACGTTTTGTAAGTGCCGTTTACTGGTCTATGCAGAATAAATGATTTTTTATTTTGATTTTGCCCTGCATCTAGCTTATCTTTGCTTCATTCAAAACTTATCAGACGAATATAATGTGCAATGTATCAAACTATGAATATTATCAATACCTTGGGGTTAACAGCTTAAAGTATTGATCTAACTAACATCAATTAATACTGACTAAAGGACATTCAGAAGTCAATTTTACATAGAGAAATATCAGTAGATCATAATAATAGAGTAAGTGATAAAAATAAATTTGACATAGGTTAATAAAATTGACTTTGAATGTTTTACAGTCTAAACATTAATTATATCAATTTGCCTGCATCATATTAACAGGTTTTTAATAATTAAACAAAGCCACGACATCAAACATTACAGTTTCGAAAGAACATTCAACATCATAAAGCTATAATAGTCTTAATTATCGAAAGTCCAAAAAAAGTTAAAAATACTTAAATCTTAGGCATCGTTCATCGCACAAGAGAACACAATGAGTAATTTGACTTTAGATAATTAATTATTTACTGTAGTAATACTGTATATTCAGAAAATACAGAATTATCTGAAAAAGAAAAGTTTCTTCAGACTGTGTTACTAGATACGACAACAGTTTTGGAAAATACAGTCAATGATTTTCTAGTTTTCGAATGTACAGAAGATAAATGTACCCAAGAATACAATAAGTAATAGAAAATCATTAACGTATATAATTTAAAAAGTGTGAAAGAGAAGGAACACCGACTACATACAAATAATGTCCAAAAAACAACAAAGGACAAAGGCAAACATTACTTTGGCAATCCCAAAATGTGATTTAAAAAATTTTGATACCAATAGAAGCATAAAGTGTGAGTGCAAGCCAATACGGGGATTAAATTTTGAAAAATGCATAAAATATGACAAAAATAAAATAAATTTAAAGTCAAATTTGTGCAAACCAATCACATTTAGATTCTTTCTACAGTTCTTCTGCTGTGGCCAACAATGTCGAAAGGCTTTTACAAGTCAAATGAATATATATCCCTATCTACTGTAAGTTCTCATATATTTTCTTTAGTAATAATACTTACGCACACATTAATGAGAATCCTAAACTTATTTATTAAAGAGAAATCGTTGTATTTATCGATATCATTCAAATTAGAATCATCGTGATCGGTCTGATAAAGATTATCTTCTATTATTTTGATTTGTAGTGTGTGTTTGTTGCGCGTCGAGTCGGTGTCCACGGCCTACCCTTACCCGTCTTTGTCTGCGCTGACCTTTAGCCAACACATTAAGTTCTACCATCAGCTCATGTTACAGCACTTACGACTGAGATTAAAACCGATTCTCAAGTAGAATCCTCCCTGATTTAAAAAGTTCATACTTTGAATACATTGTTTGCCACAGTCCTGCAGAAAGAATACACAACACACGTGTCACAATCTTGAGTTACCTTTGCTCTTAGCCTCGTGTTCATTCTCTTTGTCCCTAGGTGCGTGAGGTGAGAGCGATCCGCTAAGTATATCTGAAATCACATCACACAGTTGAAGAGACATATAAGTAAATTTTACAAGGCTATACCACCAAGATCAAATTTACTTAATCCCAAATGCATACAAATCAATCGAATCAATGCGTTGTCATTGTAATAAAATAAAAGAAATGTGATGCGCACGTACATTATTATCGAGAAAAAACATGCAAGAATTACTATCAACCAAGGAAAGAAACAAGATGCATTCTGAAAATGTGAACTACTACTTGAAGGAGACGGGGATTTCTTGGCCAAGATTTGTAAGAAGAATTGAGATATGACTTCAAAAAACGGAGATATGACTTTGATATGACTTAAATTTCTTGCATAACACTGCACTTAGATTGCCAAAATCTGCAAAATTTTCGGGGATGGTTTAATAATAATATATATAAACTCTCATAAACAATGTCTCAAACACAGTGGACAAGTACAAGTGTGTTATCAATATCAATCATGTAAAACAATAAGTTCCACCAAGTGAAATCAATCAACAGTACAAATAAACTCTCATCTTCTTACATTCAGGCCCATGAATGTATGAAAGCGTTTCCATCTCCTTTACAGTGTAATGGAAATGCACTTTGAATTGCCAACAGAGCACACAAGGTTTAAGCATTAGCAAATATTAATTTCAACTACGATATATTACACTATTTTAAATATTGAAAATCTATCTGTGGCTTAGAACATTTACGAAGATAAAGATAACTTTTTCCAAGCTTTAGCACAAATTCTTTTAATCTACATTTTGCAAATTAAATAACATACAAATGAGCCTTGATATGCTTGTAATCTTTGTAAAATATATAGCGCTAGATAATGTTTCATCGCTTTGATTGAAGTACAATTTAATTTCAGTTCCGGGTCCCGGGACGTCAAATTCTTTAATTTTTAATTTTCGTGAGAATATGACTAGATTCATTGTTTACTGATGAGACGTTTGCGGCGTGTCCAGATAGGATTCTATGTCAAATGTTTGTATCAAACTTAATATAAAAGAGAATGGTAGCGTTTCGTACAGTTTTGAATCCAGGTGTTATTTGCATACTTTTATTCGAAAGAATGAGATCAAATACTAAGAATCAATTTATATTATAGTCAGCTTTATCCTCGACGTCTTGCGTTTAGTCGTGCGTTTGTAACATGAATATGGAAATCCAGCATGCACTGGCATGCACTCAGACGACCAAGTATAATTTTTCTTCCATATCTTTTTTAAAAATATGATGAGGAAATAATATAAATCATCATCAAAACGGATAGATGCTTACCAAATACGATTTTATTTAAACAGTAAGAAAAAAGATTTTATAGATTAGGTATCCATAATATCATAAGTCAATGGACGCTTATTTTTATCGTTTTAAGTTCTTGCAAATCTATAATGCCGATTTTATTCTTGTACTCGGCCACCAAATAGACAATGCAGTGGCTGCCTTAAAAGGTCGAACAACCAAAAAATGTGTTTTGTGTATGTGTCCAAATGTAATTGTATTGTTGTACTTGACCAATGGTAGTCCTTAAATAAATATGTATGCAATGGTGACCCTCTTTCCGGAGACTTTGCCTAGGCGACATATCATAGATAACAAAATGTCGATCTCCTCTATCATCAAACTGTCAAGCATATCAAAACTCACATCAAAACCAATAATAAGTAGCAAATCACACAGAGAAGTGAGCGAGAGACCTGGCAGACCGTCGCTCCCATTACCATAGCTGTTAATAAAGTTCGCGAGGTACAGGTCCAATTCCCGGACAGACACGTTGATGTGGTACGGGTTCACGCAGAGACCTGGCTGCGTGCACTCTGGGTGCTTCTCTAACCGCTCCCCGTCTGTGCTCTCCAGGGGAATAGCTTTGAATAAAATCACCATTACCAGGTCTAAGCGCCATACCTGGAAATAAGAAATAGATTTTATGAAAGACTTAAAAACAAGATATTGAATTATATATAAATTGGGCGTTTTATTGAATGACGTTCTGATGCAGACTTTTGTTTTGAAGTTGGAAGGTCAAATCGAATGAATAGGAGTAACCGGATCTCCGTACACATAGGTGATACTTTTAGAGGTAATCAGGAACAATACTGAGATGATTGCAAGTAAATGTAATTATAAAAAAGATTAAATGTAATTTTATTTGAAAATGTTTAAAAATAACCATGGAAATGATAAAACAAGACTTATTTTCTCAAAAATCACAAACATTTCGAAGAACCTTTCGAGAACTTTCGACATTTTGACATTTTTAGGATTAAAATTTAAAATCCTAAATGAATGAAATAGTTTTCTGAATAAGTTTAACCACTCATCGGTGTACCAAAAAAATTTAACAAGGTTACATATTCTATTATTATTCCATATTTATAGTTTACAGTTCAAAATCACATAAATATCAGTGGAAACAAGAAGCTTGTGATTTCACTTTATTTTCACTTTTACTAGGTACAAAAAATCTAATACAAAATGTATCAAGGCCCGTATAGGAGGAAGCATGCAATTAGCAAACTGCAAGTTGAAACAACTATAGCCAGATCAGCAATCCTTCCTAACAAGATTGGATTAAAAAATCACACAGTCGGTCCCCTCACGAAAAATCTATCGCATTCATTACGGGTAGTTAGAGCCCTAAAAAGTACAGCCAAACTACACAACTTTGATATGGCTAGTGAGTTGTGAAAATCAGATTGCAGCCGCTCATAGAACATTCGAAATTTTGTAGGCCGTTTTATAGTTAGAATGGAAGCTGAATTCCAACTGAGTTCGGAAAAATTTTGGAGAATTTCACTATTCGTATGTTGGCTAAACAATAGCGGACTACATGCAATTTCCATCACAATCTGTTTCCATTACCATTGTGGTGGAGTCGCCTTAAATTTTGGACTTCACCCAAACTTTTCATCTGGTGGAGTGTAGTCAAATCAATGTACCATACGGAAGAAACACCATTTTTCAAATTTAACAGTAACAGTAACATTGATTCTAATGGTGTGGCTAAATGTGTTGCACCAGAGTATTTAGTAGCTCTTTAAAAGTTATCTTTTTGATAGAATTTGACGTTTTCAGCGTGGCCGATTACAGTTATCGTCAAGTTATGACGTGATTTTTGTTAAATGGTGCAACCTGTTTTATACCTGACCGGTACTTTGACTGCACTGTTAATTCTAAAGTGTGATCGTGCAACCCAGGCTAAGTTTTATTATTATATTGACAGTACTCAAAAACTATCCCGCAAGTTTTCTTTTCTTTGTTGGGTTACTGACCCTCTTTACATAACGATATTGTTATTAAATTATATGGTTAGTGATTTCATATGCTATAATATAATACGTACACTCATATTCGAGTTCAAAATATATTAGAGCAATCTTTAAATTACGATAAAGAACTAAAAGTATAGTTGTTAACTATGACTATTATGACGTCATTAAATTCCTGTATAGTCACATAGGAAATACCCAATGTTTCGAATTTGATTTTATCATTGAATTCTTGGAAAACCCTCACGACATGAACCATTGTTTATCATATTCATGCAACTTTTCCTTACAACTATTCCTTTGCTCTATAGCCTCGGTGACGTGGCGGTAGTGAACGCAACTGTTAAGCAGGAGGCGCGAGTTCGACCGATCGTTCGATTTGCAATGGTCTTGGTCTGGTTAAGCCGTCGGTCCTGGTTGCCATACAAACATCTACAGTCAGGCAGTCATTACGGGTAGTTGGAGCCTTCAAAAGTCCGATTATCCTTACTATAGAACTTCGATATCGCCAATTTGGTTGTGTAGGTCCGATAGCAGTCCCTTCATGGAACATTTTAGTTTAACTAGAAAGAAGACCTCAACTGAGATAGGAATAGGCTCAGAGAATGATAATATCCTTTTGCTTTATAGATTTAACGATTATTTTAATTATGAATTAAAGCAGGGTTTTATTGCAAAGTTTTCTTTTCTCGCAGTGATATCGTCTGCGTATTGCCTCTCACGCACCCTTTGGATGAGACGGGGTGGTGATATTCTTTATCTGCCACCGCATGAAAATATTTTGTTTCCAGCCATAAGCAAACCTCTGGCTCCAAAGTGAAGCTTTGACTCACCTGGAAAATCGCTACTATAGTGAAAATATCAAACACTAACTTTATCCGCCTGCCGAAGACAGTCTATCCGCCTCATCTTGCCCTTCTGGTCGGGGTTGGAGAGCACGCACACGGCTGGCCTCTTTCCGGTGATGCTCAGCACAAAGTCTTCGCGGCAGTCCTGCGTTATATCCTTCCGCAGCTTGCCCAGTAACCTTGATGCCCATTTTTGTTTCACTTCTGCTTTTTCATTCTGAAACATGTTAAATATTGTTTAAGTTTTGAGATTTTTAATAATATTATATTCTGCAATTGAAATGATAAAGTGGTAAGACTATTCTGACCAGTATCACTAGCATGAACTGCTATCGAATTCATAATGTTAAGGTTTCGAGAGAACGGAGCATTGTGATTGGCAGTCTGCCTCTTGTGAACCTGTGTGCGTGTGTAGCCTACCACTCGCAAAGCTCCGTTCTGTCGATACCTTTGCATTACGAATTCGATAGTATTTCGTGCTAAGGCTACTGCTGTGTATATTGCTTAGTCAGTTCTAGTACGAAGTAACTTACATGGGTGTTCCTATTCAAACTAATTTTTTCTGTCTGAATAAATTATGTTAGCGAATAATGTTACAGGGTTTCTATACGAGTATACACTTACTCACGGTATATTATATTCGTCTATATCTTATTCAAAGTAGTAGGATATTAACTTATTACTATATACTAGAATCATTGGCAGATTTCGTAGAGTTAGTAAAAACATTCTTGTAGAAAACTACTGTAAAACTTTAGTGAAAAAGGAGGCAAATTGCTTGTTACGTTTAAGATGTAAACTTATATCACGAAACAAACTATTATCAAGTTAAACATCTAACATTCTACAAATAAAAATAAATCGCAAAGCGTGATACTCGATGACGGCTGAACTTTTTTTATTTGTTCCTTGAACTCTAAGGAATATTTCAGTTTAGCTTTAATTATATAAAACAATTTGATAATTACCTGTAGTTCATATTTAGTATGGCGTTCCTCCTCGAGACTCATCCGTTTTTCGTGTTTCTTGTAATATTTCCGTTTGGCCGCTTGTAAATTGAACCAAGTATACGAAAAGGACTTTACAAATGGCATCAGGGCCTCTATGAACGGATGGAACTCGTCCTGTGAACAAGGCAAAGTTCAAAAACAGATATTAACTTTGTATTTAGATTTTTTTAAGTGGCGCCCAACGAGGGACTCTTTGGGTAAAGCTTAAAATGTTCAAATGCCAATGACACTATTGGATCTAATGTTTAGGGCTTAACATTTTAGATGACTTAATGACAATTGAAACATTTAAAGCGTTTGTGAACGAGAAAATTTTCAAGGTTATAAATGCCAGACATCATCATTCCCTGAACCTTTTTCCCAACTCAGTTGGGGTCGGCTTTCCAGTCTGACTGTGATGCGGCTGAACTTCGATATTTTCCGTGAAGCGACTGCCATCTGACCTCCACAACCAATGGTCTAATGACCAATGGCGATATCGAAGTTCCAAGTTAGGCTGGTTGGACTTTTGAGGGCTCCAACTACCCGTAACGACTGCCATAGATGTTTGTATGGCAACCGGGACCGACGGCTTAACGTGCTCTCCGAGGCACTTATAAACCTGCGATAAATACACACATAACTTCGAAAAGCATCGAAAAGTCATTGGTGTGTGCCATGGTAACCTGGGATCGAACTCGAGACCTCGTCTCAGCAGTCCATTACCCATACCACTAGGCTACCGCGGCTTATAAATTATAAATGCCAGACATGTGCACCTAAATTCAATATTGAACCTAAAAATATTTTATGAACTTTTATGAAGATTATATCATAATTTATTTCTTTAAAGTTTATGAACATACTCGTATATGAAATTAATGCACAAAGGGGGGACTTAGTACATTGATGCGTTAATGTCTTAATAAATTTTAAATAGTATAACTTAAATTATATATTCTAGTAAATAATGCTCTAGTATAAGAACAGCATACAATATTTTATTACAATGTAGTGTACCACGACACAGTAAATAATTCAAAGAATACTAGATATATGATTTATTACACCTCAAGAACCGTGGATATAACTTGGTTCATTAAAGAAAGGTTTTATAAATGGCGGACGTTATCACTACCTCTCACTCGCACACTAGTACTGTCTATACTCACTCACTCGCGTACCGTCAACACACAAAAAATATTGATCTTTATTTTCTTCCACGCTCTGTGCTCTTGATGCGATGCATAAAAGAAAGGATTCTTAAATGTCGGCTTGTACTTGCGTTGACAGATATTACACATAGCATACAAACTTTCATTTTTTTTTTTTCAGTTTAAAAAAAAATAAACAAGACTGTTGTTCATAATAATGTTGGTTCTTTATTTTAACCAACATCATGATCTTCCATGATCTTCCTTATAGAATGTAATATACGTTCCTTTTTCAGGATGAAAGGACTCAATGTGCGTTTAAAAGGACTCTATGTATAAAAGTAGGTACTGTTTCCGATGAAAACAAAAATAAATGCCGTCACGTGTCGCGGGCGAAGCCGCCGGCCGCAGCTAGTTAGAAATTATTACGACCCGGTCTTGTTTTTATTATTTTCCATATGAAAAAAAAAATTGAAATTTTATATGCTAGCTGTACTATCTGTCAACGCAAGTACAAGCCGCCATTTATAAAACCTTTCTTTAATGCACCAGCTTATAATAATAATATCTCAAGTTCAATAACAGACATGGTCGCAGAAAACATACAGGCACTAAAACAAACAAACAAAAGACACTTTCTATAACATAGTAATATAAGTGTTATAACGCATCCGTTACAAGTAATACATTCTAAACTTACACCTTATTATTCCATGGCGGTATACCTAATTGTGTCATACACAAAAGAAAAAAAAAACACGCTACGTGCTATAAACGTTTGAATATCGTATGCGGTGCGCACGCGCAGAAATACTTACTGTATTGTAATGTCGTTGAATCATATCTTAATGTATGCAAATATGTTGTGATTTATCGTCAGCCCGTTTCGGGTATCGTATCGGAATTTCATGTCAATTGATTTTTTTAGTCTGATGTGATGCAGAATTTTTATGATACCTACCCTCATTTTAGTAAAACTGTAAAAACTTGGAAGAGAATATGTAAGAATGGTTTTACCGTTAAAGTTTTAAATGGCATACACGTTTCTATGTATCATCATCATCTTAACATCCTTTTTTATAGTGCGAAATATCCCCACGGATACCCCCCTCCAGAACTTGTTGGGGAGGCTATGTCGGACTAGAACCGACTAGAACGCACGCTGTTTTTGGATCCTCAGTTACCGGAGGTGAGATAGTAACCAACATATCCCTCGCACCCCGGCAGACCCCGGCCATCTCTTTCGAGATAACCGCGTTCAGGTTTAGGGACCACGGTGTCCCAGTCTAACCCCCGAAATTAGGGAGGCGCATTTTAGCGCCGCCACCGCGGTTTGTTTCAGCTAGGGTACGGGCGACCACCGACATTATCTTAACTTCTTCCTGAAGCTCTTCCATCCGAGGTGATATAGGAACCTTGATCCACTTATCGCTTCTACTCCTTTTGACTTAAGCGGCTTTTATGAAAACGACTGCCATCTCATCATTCCTATTGGGCACCAAATGAAGATTACCATATTGTGTAAAAGTTTTAATATTTTTGGTTTAAAATCATTCAGATCCTAGAAATTTAGACTAGTAAAATATTCGTATCGAATTTTCTCTTCATTTTTTGTTCGTTCGGTATGTGTATTTTCCACACCAACTTTCCTATTTTAAAAATTCAAGAAAAAATCTGTATGAAACCATAACGGGCCTTTGTACGATCGAAGCCTGTTCTTGACAGACTAATGATTCTACAAAATTGTGAATTCAGAACATTTTGTGGGTTCAATATTATCATACCTATACTATTTTTTGTTCATTTAGAAGCACTGCGTTAAAAAAGAAAGGGGTAAAAGGGGGTTTTATAGCTTAACATTATAAAGTTGATACAATCTCTATTTTAGACATACATCAAACCATTTTAAGTAAGCAAAAGTTCTTAAAATGTATATTTTTTGCTATTCTGTGGGTCTTTAAAATAAGAAACGTTCGTTTTTGGGCAAAGAAGAAGAAGAATTCGAATTTTGGGAATTCTCCTAATTTAGAGATTACACATTTATAAACTAAGAGGCGGCTGAACTTCGATATTTTACGTGAAGCAAGTGCCATTGGACCTCCATATCTTAATTGGCGTTATCGAAGTTCTGTAATTAGACTAGTCAGACTTTTCAGTGCTCTAACTATCCCTAACGACTGCTATAGATGTTCGTATGGCAACCGCGACCGACGGCTTAACGTGCTCTACGTGGCACGACCAGACCAGTGCAATTAGCCATATTCATGCATACTAAACATTTGCATTCAGCGGGGATCGAGCCCGCACCTCCTGCGTAGCTGTTGCGTTCACTACGGACACGCCACAGAGGCTGCCCTGCAACAGTTTATTACTAATCTTCGTTACTATATTACCGACTTTTTGTTTTAACCTCCAATTTATCGAAGTGAGCAATTAAAATATAATCAATTACTGCCTAACCGTCAGCTATTTACATGATAATCAATATACCCTGGCCCTGAGTCACCTGTTACGACATCGCACCGACGATGGTGTGATCTATGTCGTGTCGGGCTGACACCGGACGAACTATTAATAAGAACATGGTAACATTTTGGCTTAATATGAACCCGCTATCTATGCTGAAATTTTAAATATTTTTCCGTAATTTGGTACACTATTTTTTATAAAACTTAGATGGCAGACAAACACGCCGCCCACCTGATGGAAAGCGGTTACCCGTGGCCTATGGATACACATTCGTGCTGCCTAGCATAAATAGGGGAGGGGGGGGAAAGGGTTAGGAGAGTATCTGTGCTGTCAGTGCAGAAGACAAAGCAGGGTTTCTCGGTCTTCCCACTGACAATACAAAACCTCTCCAGTGAGCTCTGGCTACTCTACTTACCGCCGGAAACACAACACAAGGTTATTATTAACCGCGGTATTTTGTAGGGCGGAGATACTTCCCCAGTCGGACTGCTAATTTTGGACGGGAGATATCGTCATGTCCTACCTCCGTCAACTTCATATACCGGATCAAACCGGTATTCCTAGTAAGGTAATTCTGATTTTAGGAAATAGGTATTCCCCTTACTTAAAAAGACGTCTCACCCGAGGAGACATCGCTATTTTTCCTGTATTGTAGATGTATTTTCTTAGTCTAAGTCGACATTCCTTTCTATGACAATTAAAAATATTTTGCTATTCTTATCGTTAGAATCGTTAAACCGCGGGTGAGTGGTGGATCCCGCCCCTGCCCCAATATATAATTTTTTGTAATAGATTTCCGCCAGGTATCGCCTACATCTATATCGTATCTCGTAAAATGCCTATAATCATATCAAAAATCATATTCGCACCGTTATAATTTCTCAAGAAAAAGTGCTTAAACGGGACCTAGTGTCGCCTGAATTTTGCGCAATGTGATTGTTTACGTGTACGATGTCTATATCACACAAAACTGTGACGTGGTTGATGATAAATTTCAGCAGAACACAGAATAAGAATCAATAAAATTAGAAGAGGGAAAAGAGAAGGGGCAGCTTTAATCACTGAAAATTGCGAGTAATAGAGAACAAGTCTGAAAGTAAATATCAACTGGTGACCAATCACTTTCGAGCAAAAGCGATAGGTGTTCGATAGCACACAAGCGATAGCTACTAAGTACATAGGTACTTCCACTGGTTTTTATATCCCGTAGTCTATTCTTTCCTGTCCTTCAGTATGTCCGTCCGATTTCACCGCCTCATTCCCCCGGTGTCAAGCTCCCATCGGTATAGTTGACGGCCGCCGTAATAAAATTAGATTGAGACTTAGCATCTGATATAAATAGCCCCGAGCCGCTAGCTCATTGCCTATATTCTCGCTGCCTGACCGAATATACGATTATTAACGTTGTTGACTGATTGTATAGCTGTAATAAGTTTCTGTTTAATTATCTATTGGTTTGAAGATTTTATTGTACTTATATAAACAACGGAATGAATGATTTACTTGTCTATTTTGCTACCTTGAATATAATAATAATAATAATAAATAAATATTGTTTATTTTCTCACCACAAACCAATAAATACAAAATATGACACAAGATATTTACTGTATGCACATTGGATTGTGGATCGCTGGTGCCTGTGGTAGGTAATAGAAACCTGAATTACAGGTCACCAGGAACCCACGAACTGATACAATTCAAAGACTTAGGTACAGACATTATACATTGTTTGTTTATATGAATAAATCCATAGGAGAAACAGACACTTTGTGAATAAAAAAATTGAAATTAGAAATATTTATAATTAAAAATAAGAAAGGATGTGTGTGTATGTGTGTGTGTGTGTGTGTGTGTGAGTGTGAGTGAGTGTCTGTGTGTGGGAGGGGAGGTTGTAATAAATAACTACGCTATGAAGGCACTTCAAGCAGATCTTCTGTTGTTCGATAATTTTGCTGAAGTAGCCATGAATGAACCCTCTGCTTACAGTTATAGAGATTGAGGTCATTTAGTGTCAGGATATGGTGTAATCTGTTATAGAGATACGGTCCAAGAAAAGCAAAAAAGGTACGAATAAATGACGTGCGTATGGGCATAGATCTAGCGACCAGATGATTACGACGGGAGGATTCTCTATTGTACGTTGTTTGGGAGTGTTGTCTGGCTATCACGGAGAGAACAAACAGTTGTCTTACCGTGAGTACTTGACAGAGCTCATAGAGTTGCGTGGTTGGAAAGAGACGGGGTTTGAAATAAGAGACCTTGAGAATGGCCCTTTGCGCACGCTCGGCCAGCATAAGGTGACTTTGCGCGACACCTCCCCACGAGTCAATACAATATGCCAATATGGACTGGCAGAGTGCTAGATACGCCATCTTCATTACCTCCGCGTCAGCCGAATAGCGTAATTGCTTGAAGATATAAATAAGTTTACGAACTCTCTTGGATAGTTGGACGACATGTTCCTTGAAGGTGAGATTACTGTCAATCACAACACCAAGGTATTTTATAGATGATACCTTTTCAATACACACAGGGTTACTTGATGGCGAGCCCTGGTGGTTTAGGTGAGGGCATTCTTCTGCAGTTACTTTTAAGGAGTTGTCCATAAGCGCGGGGCGATTGCGCATACTAAAGGCGACCATTTTGGTTTTACTGATATTTAAAGTCAGTAGATTATCTTGAAGCCAATCTCTGACTGTGTCAAAACCTTCTTGGGCACGGCGAAATGTATCAGCCCATGTACTTGAAGTGAACACAAGGGCCGTGTCATCTGCATACGAAAACAGTTTTCCATTTTTGAGGTTGATGTTGCACAAATCATTCATAAAAATCAAGAATAGACTTGGCCCTAAGATGCTGCCCTGGGGTACGCCGCACTCTATCGGCATATCGGTGCTCATATGGGGTCCCAACTTAACACACTGTCTTCTATTTGTTAGATAGTTTCGGAACAGGAAAAGTTGGGTTCCCCTTATGCCCAGAGCTTCCAGCTTTGATAATAATATGGAGGTCGAAACCGTGTCAAAAGCCTTCGCAAGATCAAGGAAGAGTGCAGCACATTTTTGTTTTCTGTCCAGACTTGTGGCTATGTGGTCTGTAAGACTGTGTACAGCATCAGCAGTGGAGAGATTAGCTCTAAACCCAAATTGGTTTTCGGACAACATATTTTGTTTTTCTAAGTAAGAGACAAGCCTAGAATTCAGAATTTTCTCTAGCACTTTTGACATGGCAGGCAATACCGAGATAGGTCTATAATTCTCAACTTGCTTTCTATCTCCAGATTTATAAATAGGGTGTAGCAACGCCTTCTTAAAAAGGTCGGGAAATATGCCGGTAGTTAAACAGAGATTGCAAATGGAAGTAAGTGGAGGAATAAGAATTGATTTGTGGCATTTCAGAAATGTGGAAGATATACCATCCCATCCCGTTGCAGAGTTATTTTTAAGGGACATTATCAGACGTTCCACCTCGTCCTCGTCTGTTTCAAGGAGTACAAAAGATTTTCCAGAGTCAGCTGTAGTACCGAGTGTCTGGGTGTGTGAGTATTGATTTGCTTGCTGTTTTGCAATTAGTGATTTACCAATATTAATGAAATAGGAGTTGATATTATCAACGGCACACTGACTGCTAATATTTGTATCCATAAGAGCAAGAGCAGGACTCGACGTTTTGGTAGTGTTGGTGATAGATTTTATCACCTTCCAAACTTGTTTTGAATTTTTACCGGCCTTTTCAAGTTCCATCCTTTCATAAGCTCTTTTACTTCTCCTAAGAAGTGCAGTGCAGTAATTGCGATACCTTTTATAAGAAATTTGCAAGACTACACTCGATCTATCTTTCATAAGTAGTTTATAAAGATTATCCCTGTGGCGCATACACCTGATTAACCCGGGGGTGATCCAGGGTTTGATGGGTCTTCGTCGTCGAGATAGAGGGACAACAGTTGAGTTATTCTTAATTGTTAGACGCACAGATTCTATAAGGAATTGGGTTGCCATATTGGGATCTCTTGCAGAATATACTGGGTCAAAATTAATTGCAGACAGGTCACTGGCCAACTTTTCTTCATTTATTTTAGTTATAAACGAGTGACTTGCTTTGGTTTTCTGCATTGAAATTGCTATAATAATTGCAAAATGGTCTGTGACAGTGGACTCCAAGACTAAAACCTTGGTAGGGAATATAGTCCTTAGATTAGCGTGATCAAGGCATGTCAACGTGTCATGTGTCTTGAAAGTATGACCTGGGCTAAGGCCGTGATATGCAAGAAGCTCTAGGTAATCCAGGGTACTAGACTCTTGACAATCTTCACAGATGTCAATGTTAATGTCCCCCGTAAGTACAACGTTCTTGAACGACTTCAACTCGTTAAGGACCGTGTCTAAAGAGTGAATGAAGTTGGAAGGACTCTTGAATTGACTAGGCCGGTAGATACCGATTAATGCTAGATCTGATCCAACTGATAATATAAGACAGCTCGCTTCAGCTAAATCTGGCTCTCTTACGCATACATTAGTCAAAGTAGATTTTGCATAAACCACGACCCCATCATTTTGGTTATGGTTTATCAATGTTCTATATGAATTAAAGCCGTCCAGAAGTGGAATTATCGGATTTTGAGACAGCCGACACTCTGTCAGCACTATTATATCACATTCCATTCTAATTCTCTGTAATAGTGACAAGAGGCCTGAGAAATTTGCGCCAATACTCCGAATATTTTGGGACAAAATTGTTGGATGGGGGCGCATTGGCTGAATAAGTGCAGCACTATCCTCAGGACCACACAAACACGACTCACAGATGGATACGGTGTCGAGGTCGGAAATAATATCATTTATGGCCGCGAACATAAGGAAAAATGGTATAACCGAGAGTGGCCAGCATCGACACAGGCAATGATAAAACATCACAATCAACAACCCCACGAGGAGCAGCGTGTTTCATACAATTGATACAATGTGTGGTCATGGCTGCGTGTACAGTAGGGATGTAACACAATATGTAAGGTATGATGGTTTTTAGTGAAAGTTTACTTAGAATGATGTGTACTTGCGAGCATTTATATAAGTTTGTATGAGTATGCGAGTTTATGGAAAGAGATTTAGTGAGAGTTATGTGTAAGGGTTTTGTAGACAGTGAGGTCCGCGGTACAATCCCAATGTACTCGTGAATGTAGTAAAGATCTAGATTGGAAGGGAGGGGTGAAGTAATCACGAAGTGATATTTGTTGAAAATGGAGGGAATTATTAATTCATGAATTTTAACACTTGCCAAATAGTAATATGTCCCATCAACTAATTGCACTCTTTCATTTGACCTTATGTAATGCAGTGATATTTGTGTGATCACAACAAAACCATTCAGGATTGAATTTGTTTTGTAGTGTAGTAATTGATTAGAGTATTTGAGATGTATAGATATGTGTTTATTACTTGTTTTGTTTGTAGGGAATAATAGGGGTTGCAGTATAAATATTATTAAATGGTAGAGACTTATCCTAGTAGTATATAAGAAATGACAATAGGCTATTATCACCCTGGGATTCAAATTAGTGCCCCAGACAGTTATGAGAGAAGAGTACTGAGTGGGTGTCACAAAAGTGGCGATAAATGCCAAGGTAATATAAGCGGTAGTATGGTGCATACACAGAATTGCTGATAGAATTGACCTAACACATAGCTCAATCATTTTTGGATAACTTTTTAAGACAAGATAGTGAGTTAACAGTGATCGGGTCCATTCCTTCTCGCTCCCTGAGAAATATTTTATTACCTTGACACCAACAGAACTTGAAATTATTTAACTTGGCGAAATTCCGGGCCTGATAGAATAGTTGACGCAAGCTACCAGGAAGGTGATCGGTGACGAATATTGGATTGAGCGGTCCGCTGAGCCCGATATGTCCTGTATTGAGCTTTTCAGTGGACGGCAGCCCTTTATTGAATGTCCGTATAATTTTGAGTACTTGGGTTTTCAGGGGGACGCTCAGAAATTCAGCAATAATTGGCCTACTAGAGCCTTGTTTACCCGGAAGCCGATAGACATCACGAAGCTCACTAGATTTTACCTGAGTCTCTACGGCATTACAGGTCTTGATGACGATGGAGGTCAGGTCACTTGTAGTTTCATTGACATTCTGAGGTACGTTTCTTATTTCAATGGCAGATGAGCGTGAACTACGTTGCAGGTCATTAATTTTTTTCTCCAGCTCGAGTATATAATTTCGCTGCTCCAGTTTCTCTTTCTCTAGATTCATAATAGTTGTCTTCAGGTCCTCATATGCCGTATTCATGAATTCTATGGATCTTTCTATTTCGCTACTTGATTTTTGGATATTTCTGTTTTGCGTCTTGACTTCGGCCATGTCGGCTGTGATTTTATTTAAAATACGATCTTGGTCCGCCTTCCAGGAGGTGAGCATGTCTCTGATCGACTGTTCAAAAGTTTTTAGCTCGATGGGTGAGAAATCCGGACGAAGACGCTTGTTTCTAGAAGTTGCCGTTGTTGCGTTTCCGAGGTCTTGTTTAGAACGGGTGTATAGCTCAGGTGTACAAAAAGCCTCTAGATTTTCCGTTTCACCTGTAGGAGGCGGTGTGCGTAGCGTGTTGGGCATATTAGTGGTGCGAATGAAGTAATACGCTTATTTAAGAAAAACCTCAAAATAAAATATCCTTCGGTTATGAAGTAAAGACAAGATTGATAAATAATTTAATAATTGGTAGTATTTTTCTCCTTCCTGATTTTTTTTCCCTTCAAACAATTTTTATTTTCCACACTGGTATCATTAAGTAGGGATAGTTTGTCTATTGCCTGCTAGATGGCGCTAGTTAAGCAGCTAATGTGGGCTAATGATACCCGACTGTACTCTTTCTGGTTCTGGTTCTTCAATCGATAATTCCACAGTGATTTTATCATCAAAATCAGCAACTAGCCTGATTTGAAGTGATCATCACCTCACATAGAATTTTAATACTGAGTTATTTTCTATTTTAGCTTTCCTACTTTCTCGACACTTTATAAATATAAGGTCTATGATATTTATTGTGTTTTTTTATACACAAGCATTGTTTACTTGTAAGAAATTGTTACGTTGCTTCGTATTATAACTCTGTAAATACAACAGTATTTATTGTTTATGATATAAATCTAAACAATTGTTAGTAAACCATAAAATAAATAAATAAATCATTTGAACTTTGCATATCTCCTATAATAAATATGTAGTTTCTGTTTGCAGGTGTGGTGAACACCTGCAAACTGTAATTGATCCAATGTCCAATATGAAAGTTCCATGGCTTACACAAGTCGACTGGAGCAAACAACTAGATCAAATGCGAGGAAATTTGCTGTTATACATAATATGGCTCTCCAAAAACGACGTATTTATTATGATAAAGTAGAATGGTCCATAGAAAAGCCTGGATGACATACTAACGAGACAGGCCTAAAATAAACCGACTTTAGCCAAAGCTTAGTATTGTAATAAATCAGCATAAATGACATCGATGACATAGAGATCTATGTTAAGATCACACTAGTAGGAGATGTTGATTTATATTTGACTGGTATCTAATCAAGTGGTGTAAACACATCCGACACAAACCCTCAAACTTCTAATAATAAAAATGATTTTTAAGATGACCAAGAAAAAAAATGCAATGTAAAAAGGCAAGTTAATCTAAATAACCGTTCCTGCAACCAAACTTCTAACGATACTCATAGGTATATTACCTATATACGATACTCGAGACCAATATAGAGAGAAAAAGCATCAAATGCTAGATATTGCAAAAAACGTTGTAAAAGACAGCTTAAAAAGATGATACAGATCATGGTACAGACAAATAGATCACAGCATTTCACAATACGCTCATAATATGTAAATGAAAACAATGAAGGAACCAGTAGTGACACTAATATTTCTAATATAAGTATTCAATACACCGTGATCATGGCGCTTGCAACAGCGCCGAAACATCGGTTGCTCCATGAAATCAACAAACATGGTAAACATCCCGAAATATTTAACAGTGAAAATGACCATGTCAATCTAAAATTATACATGAGTAACACTCAAGTAACAAAAAACGTAGCCAAAACCTTGAACAACCTACCTGTAAACGTCAACAATCTAAATTACAAAACAGCCAAATAATAGCATTCCTGAAAAAACTCAATGATTGAACACACCAAACACAAAACCGGACATAAACAAAAAGTTCTAGTCAAAACATCCAGTTGGCTTCAGTCGCAGACAAACCTGCCTGTGTGCCAGTAGCAAGTCTGATGCCATTGCCAGGTCCCCTTTGGCAGGATCCAAGGAAGCACGTGGTCGGAATCCCCCAGTTATAAAATTATCGGGCTCATCATGCCAAAAGAGTTTCGTGTCAATAGCCTCAATTAAAAACGTGAGTTCAAGATTTTCGGATGTGTGTTGAATGAAAAATGAAAGAGTTAAGTGTGTATTGATTTATAAGTTTATTTAAATACCGGTATTGTTTATTTGAATCTTACTTACAGTAATGTAAATCTGGAATTGATATTAATGTCGTGATAACATTGTACGTGTTTTACCTAAGGTGTAGAATGTTATAAGTTTCTGAACGTTACATTATAAATAATTATTGTTGTAATAACTTTCGTCCGATTACCTATGCCAAGATAAAGTAAACATCTGATAATAACCTTTAAAAAGCTCACATAAACGCAATTTCCAAAACAAACACCCGCCATTTTGGACCAAATGCGCGCGAAATAAAAATATAAAAATGGTGCTCATAAAACTATCACAATACGCTAGCGATAAGGTGCAAATATTTGGCAAATATAAGAACAACAAATGCTGAATAGTAAGATTGTTGGCAAAGGTTCGCTCATAGTGGATTCTCGGTATGAACTTAGTTTGCTTCTATGATGATATCATGCACGGTAATCGCAATCTTTATGCTATTATACTTATAGACGAAGCGCGCATTGACAATAAAATCAAGCAGTTGTAGATAGTTGACTACTTCTATGCTACAATCTTGAACAAGCATATGAAGTCCACCAACTTTAACACATTAAAGCTCTTATGGTAATGTTTGATCAATTATAAATGTCACCGAAAGCTATATCAATCCGCTCACTTCGGAGCATTTTAAGTTACAGCTAAAACTGTGAATAAATTCAGCTGATTGAAGGTTATAAAACAATAATAAAACACCTTATCAAATAAACGAACTATTAGGACAACATCCAATGAACCATGCCAAAACACTGGAGTGCGTTCACCCAGGTTTTGGCGGCAAATCAGGAGCTGACGTTTACTTCATTATCATTTTTTTCTGTTTATTTCGTGCGTACAATTTATTTTATAGACATTGGCGCTGGTTCATTGGGGATGCCCGGGTGGTCTTGGCCGTGGCACCGGTTGGCGTACCTAACTGGGTCGTCTACGTCACACAGGAGAACTGGCCAAAATCACGACACACGCGGAAAGACGCCGTGAAAAAAACGCGCGGTCGGCCATCTTGCCACGCGCGGATTTGGCGCGCAACAGGTGATGCGTGCAGCCATGATTATCGTACGCAGCACGTAAATTTACAATAAATCCTATTGAAGTGGAATGCAGTATGTTTGCAAATACGATTACATGTATTTAGGTACTTAAACGGCTTGCATTCAAGATTATGTTGAAAAGCTTCTAGTAACAAGTGTGTAAGTGCACCTGTGTGCATATATTTGTATGTAAAACGTTAAACCACTGGATTAGACAGCTGCCTAATGACGTGTTGAACTATCGATATATGTAAATAATATGTCAAATAATTTCAATGTTGTCTGTCTGTTCGAAAACTTATTTCTTGGATAGTTCTTCAGACCGCTAAGGGAATTTTCATTCGGCACACTTGCTGGGACGACGTTCTGTCGCCAAATTGGAATAGAAAACAGATAAAACTATATTTATATTGCTTTTCTTTATGTTTCTTGGTCCTTTCCTCACGTTTGTCGCATTCTATATCGATAGAATAATAACTATCTTGCCTATACTGTTTATTACTAAACGGAGGTAGAGTCGACGGCATCTATACACATAGTTTAGTGCATTCAATTAATATTATTGAAGACTGATAAAACATTATGCCAAGTTTAAAAACTAAAGTAAGCACTTTCTTTGGCCTACAGTTTACATGCTGACCAGACAGGTTGGTACAGGGTACAATTTGAGTAAACTCGTAAGTAAATATATTACTTTATTTCTCTAATTTTGTGTGTGTAATGCCTCTTGGTAACGTTATCTATATTTCATTTTGTTGAATTAGACTTAGGTGCTCAAAGAATTCATCATCTCTCTGAGCTAGTCCCAACTACCTGAGGCTAATTCTTCTTCACACATTCCTGTCAGATATCATTTCCTCCCTTCCTTTCCATATCTTCTTGGGCCGACCTCTGCTCCTAAAGCCCTCTACATTCAAACTTTGGACCTTTTTTATAATATTACAATCATCCTTTTTCATAGTGACAGTCGTTTACTTCTCAATTTTTCATTTATTGGTGTCATTTTCAAACTTTATCAATCTATATTAATGTGCTCAATGGAATACGATAATCTACCTGAGTTTCTTGCTGGTCTCTTCTCAGGAGATTGAATTACCGAACCAGCGAAAGAATCATTTTGTAATGATTTATTTACTAAGTATTTTATTTACTATAAATTATAATATTTTTGACAAATTTAGGTACATAATTATTTTAAAACTTTGACATTCATAAATGCTCTTTATGTGCCTAAACTGAATAAATGAAATTGATTCTTTGATTCTTTGAATATAGATTTTAAATTGTCTACAAATTTCTACAATCCATTGTACATCAGAGATTGTACAGGACTTATGAGGGAAACAGGCGTGTGGAACTACCACACGCCTGTTTTTTATTTTTTTATTTATGAGAGGAGACAAGACGGAGAGATAGCGATCTCGCAGTGATAAGTATCATCGTTTGTGCGATGCCAGTGATTGTGCACGTCTTATCAATAACTTAACATAGATAGATTTTTGAAAAATCGTTATAGCAACTTGTAGATAGTATTAGTGCTCTGTGATATCTACATACATGCACCAGCCGAGGTGTATTAAGCACCTACATTTTGCCTACTATGATTTTCGATCCCTCGTAATAGGGGGCGAGCCTATAACCGCCAATCGGGCACTTTTTAAAAAAATGCGTATGCCGTAAATAAATTCCTAACCGAAAATGTCGCAGATAAATAGTTTTGGTAAAAAAATATTTTGATCCGATTCCTTGCTATGCTGTGTAAATCGCAAGGAAATTAATTACGTGCTTAGCCGCACAAGCACTACCAATTAACGTCTTGGAGAGTATCAGACGGAATTACCATAACATTTATATTTATACATTTATATGATCAGCAGTGGACGTCCTGTGGCTGAAATGATGATGATGATGACGATTATACATTCATCATCATGATTTTTGATATTTGAAATACAGAAGTATACAGTCATATCTCTTTCCGGTTTGACCCCGAAGTTTGCAGAATCCAGCCATGTCCAATCCATGCTACCTCTGATTTTATCCAGCGTGATCTCCCTTTAGATACTCCAGACTTGCAAGACTTGCCGGAACCGCTGGAGGTGGTCACGTCAAACTTAAATCAACTAAAACGCACGATGTCTTTAGGTCTTTGATTGATTACCGAAGATGGACCATATCTCTCGGCAGATCCAAAAGAGGTGGCCCCCTTCCGATGTGGAGATCCCGGTATCCCTATTTAACCACTGTGTTGGAAGGGTGCTATGCGCGGCCGCCATAGACATATTCTGCTAGGGTGATAGGCACCTCCACCCATCAACCCCTTGCCCTCTCTCATACGGTATAGTAGTCATTCTGGGATTACTATAGCGGGCTGTGCGGGTCAGGAGACTTCTCCAAAGCCGATTCCTTACCTCCTTCTGTAGCATAGTTGCTCGCAGAAGGAGACAGTGGCAGAATAAGTGCTCGATTTAATCATACTTTTTCACCCCAAGAATCGAACCCAAGGCCGCGGTAGCCTAGTGGTATGGGTAATGGACTGCTGAGACGAGGTCTCGAGTTCGATCCCAGGTTTACCATGGCACACAACAATGACTTTTCGATGCTTTTCGAAGTTATGTGTGTATTTATCGCAGGTTTATAAGTGCCTCGGAGAGCACGTTAAGCCGTCGGTCCCGGTTGCCATACAAACATCTATGGCAGTCGTTACGGGTAGTTGGAGCCCTCAAAAGTCCAACCAGCCTAACTTGGAACTGCGATATCGCCATTGGTCATCAGACCATTGGTTGTGGAGGTCATATGGCAGTCGCTTCACGGAAAATATCGAAGTTCAGCCACATCACAGTTAGACTGGAAAGCCGACCCCAACTGAGTTGGGAAAAAGGTTCAGGGAATGATGAATCGAACCCAAGGCCTCTGGAACCCACGCACACATAGCCAACAGTACTAATGATGAAATTTACCAGTAAAATATGATCTATTCTTTACACGTAATGTCTGCAGATATAGGTAGTGACTGTATTTATATCTAGCGACTTGAGTTGTAGTAACAGCTGAACGGTGAACGCAAATAGAAAATAGTTTCAAGAACTAAGGCTGTGGCCTCATTGTTAGCGGAATAACATGAGCTATTGCGCGACAAAACTATAATTCACTATAAGTTTATTGAACTAAAATAGTTGGAGTCCTGAAAAGTTCAACAATTGGTCTAATTGCAATGCTTCGAAGTCATATGTCAGGAAAATATAACGATATTTAGTCTTTAACGCTAAGATGAAGAAGAAGTTTATTGAATTAAAATATTGATAGTTTATAACGATAGTACGAAAGTAGTAAATAAGTTTTATGGATAATAGAGGATTCTCTCCATAAAGTATTAGCAGTATAAATACCTACTACCTTTGCTACGAACTCCTTTCATTCACACTTCCTTTGTGTTGAGAATGCTGTTTTGTTGTCTTATCATAAAAAAGTTAAATTAATTTCGAATTTGTTACTTTTTAAATCCCTTTGTTATTACAGGAAAATAATCCTCAGTGAAACATAGGCAACAACAAACGCAAACAATTATTTATGTGTATCTAAAATGCTTTCTAATTACTGTAATTTACTTTTTTGGTGTACAATAAAGAATTATCTATCTATCTATCTACCTATCTACCTAAGCTCCGCGCTTTTACTGAGACCGCACCTCATGTTGCAATCCAGCGACCTTCTTGCTAAAACTTATATTAAGTTGTTTCGTTTAAACTTTTGAACGCGAACCGTTTGTTTTTTTTTAGTTACTGCATCGTCTTAGTGGGTGAACAGAACTATCGGTTTGGAGCCAAGGCTTTTGATTGCATGTCTGCATTTCAAACAGTGTAAAACTACTTATAACTGTGTACATTTTGAGGATTTTTCGAAGCAAAAGTTTACTCTTTTAAATAACAAAGTATTAGCAATGAAGTTTTAATGATTCATGTTATTAAGTAGTTAAGTACCTTAGAAATAAAAATTGATAGTAGTATCGCTGTTGTTGAGGAGAATGAGGGATTTATGGGAACGACTACCATCTAACCTTCTAACCACATGAAGAAATCTACACCAGAACCTCATCCATCGATGGGTACCTTCTTCCTGTAGTCTCGCGTCCTTTGAGCGGGGGTGAAAAACAAACTGTCAAGGTTTATAAGTGGTCGGTTAATGGCAATAGGCTCGCCACCTATTACATTGGGACCTAAACATAAACTGGCGAAATGTGGGTGCATGCACTTCTGCCTACCCCCTCGGGGATACAGGCGTCAGTTTATGTTATGTTACGATAGTTACCCTCAGCTTGATGACCTTTCCAGATGCTCTTTCACGCATCGCTTCAAAGATCCGAGACTGTAGGAAGAAGGAAGGTAAATAATGCCCAGTCTTGTTAGAACAGTATCACCATTGTAACACTGTACGTATTTGTAACGGTGACCCCCTTATCTGAGACTTTACCTTCAGCATACCATCAGGCATAGTTACAATCAGAAGAGGACGTAGTAAGCCTTCCCGAAGAGTGAAATCTATGCTCGGGCCCTCTCCGTGAGTAGCGGCGCTGCCGTGAAACAAATGACTACACCACGATGGCAACTCAAAAATGCCGTCGATTCGACAGAAGACCATCAGACAAAGTCAAATTGGCGTGTTCTAACTTATTTTTTTTTTTATAATATCACGTCTATATCCCCAAAGGGGTAGGCAGAGGTGCTAGTACCCACATTTCGCCAGTTTATATTTAGGTCCCAATGTAATAGGTGGCGAGCCTATTGCCATCAACCGGGCACTTACAAACCTGCGATAAATACACACATAACTTCGAAAAGCATCGCAGTCATTGGTGTGTGCCATGGTAAACCTGGGATCGAACCCGAGATCTCGTCTTAGCAGTCCACCACCCATACCATTAGGCTACCGCGGCTACCTAACTTAAAATAAAGGTGTATAATGCCCAGTTTCATACACAAACTCCCGTATGTCTGAGAAAACCCTCATTAGAACTCAGCAGGCTTATTAAAATTCTTCCCGAGAGGGTAATGTATATTAGTCCTCGTGAGGACACGGCCGCTCGTTGCCACAGATCCGGGAGCACGCACGAGTATCGCGCCATTACGCATGCAAGAGGGATGCCCAGTGAATCTATCAGTAGAAATCGATTATCGAAGTACATGTGTTTGATTCCGGGATGGTAATTCTGACACGAGGATCTGTCCCTTGGTGATTTACTAATGACTTTCGGTGCAGGAACAGCAAAAAACTGTGGTGTTAACAGAGTTCATGTTGATATTTGTTGTTTCCCCGCATTCTAGAACCCATAACACAAGCTATTTAAGCTTTGCTTACCATGGGTCTAGATGGCCTTGTTTAGATTGTCGTAGAATATTTATTATTATTATATTATATCTTACTTCCTACTAATATTATAAATGTTTGTGAAGTTATTTGTATGTTTGTTACTCAATCACGCTCTAACGGCTGAAAGGTTTTGACTGAAATTTGGTACGGGAGCAGATTTCAATAAATGAAGCATTTACTAGGTTAACTATCACATATATTAACTATACACCTTCAAGTCCCGTCTAGACATTTACTTTTTGCAATCTAAATCGATAGGGATAGATAAATTTGCGGGAACATGATGCGGGCGTCTATATAACTAATACATACGTCACAATTTTAATAAATATAAATAGTTATGTGGATTTATGAATAGATATTTCTTACTCTTTCAAATAAAAATAGACAACGGAAAATTGAACAGTAAGAATATAATCTGGAAAAGCAAATTAGCAACTTTTTATGCTACGAACTCAGTACTCAGTGAAAGGCTATCTAATGGTAGGTATATATCATACATAGTATAAATATATACTATATATAGTATATTATAGTATATATATATATAGTATATTATAGTATATATATAGTATATTTCCACATCTTTTACTAAGGACTATTGTTAGTTTAACTGCAAAAATACGTAAAATAAAAATGGGCTCTCAGTTCACACATACACAACAAAGTCGCGTTTTCTGTCCCTATGTCCCTTTGTATGCTTAAATTTTTAAAATTACGCAACGAATTTTGATGCGTTTTTTTTAATACATAGAGTGATTAAAGAGGAAGGTTTATATGTATATAACATCATGCTGCAACCAACTGGTGAGGACAGAAGTGTAAATGTTGCAAAAACGGGGTGACGCAGACGAAGTTGCGCGGGTCAGCTAGTCTACCATAAATCAAAAACTGAATTAAAAACTTTTGTTGCTGAACAGAAGACTACACAAGTTATCTTGAACACATCATGATATATGACTTTGACAACTGCTATAAAACGACCACTTCCAGAAGCTAATATTTTATTTGGCAATAGGTCAAGCAATCGCCTCTACGAATATCCAAGGTTATACTCCTAACCTTTTATTCTAGAGGTTTTATTGCTTTGATAATAATTGTGTTTATATTTAGAAAAAAACACGATTTTACTTTAAAATATAAATAGATGTTTAATTCTTTAATTAAACATCTATTTATATTTTAAAGTAAAACCACAGTTATACAAAATCAGGTGACTCTTTAGTCACCTGATTTTGTATAACCTAATTTTTCAACTAACTTCAACTTCTTCCTAAGATGGCTTCGGCAGCCGAATCGCCGCAATTTCGCCAATGTCCCATAAGTGGTAAATGTAAAGCAAAATTATTAATGGGGAGACGCCAATGTCAAGTTTTTCAGAAACAAAATCCAGAGCCACGTTAGTCACGCCAGTAAATTGGTTTAGGTATGTCCACCCCCACGAGATCAGGTAGTCGATCAGGATGTGTGGTTGGTTTTTAGGGAATACTCTAATTTTTACCGATATTCGTGATTTCTGTTAAAGAAAAATGTCACTATTCAAAAATAAACCTGAGGTATCCATGGGGATTTCACGCACGCTAAATAAAAGGACTTAAACTCTCCAAATTTTCGTGACATTGACTCCTGTAGGACTCCTGTATTATTAAAATACTGATGACTTTGCATTTATTAATGTCGAGTGAGAGATGCCTACTTAATACCTACATTGTTACACCTTTTTCCTTCCGGGAAAAAGATACAACCCCCATTTATTTACTTTTTATACATACACGAAACCTTATATCCCATCTTTTGGCCTTCCACCCCCAGGGAAGAGAGCGCTTCGCGCCTCCACCGCGACCTGCTCCTGCTAGGATGACGAGCGGCTCCACCTGTCACCCCTACCCCGCCCTCATGGTCGACGGAAACCACTATGCAACCTGGTAAGGTATTGATTGAAAGTTAACATTTCCATATTTACTCTTAAACCATAACTTTCTCCTTAGAAATAACAAGACAATTACACTGCAGTAGGTACATGACCTAAATCGCAAAAATCCTGGGTCGATGCTCGTCTTACGCAACAATGACAGCTCACAATAAGCATTAACATAGCATATTTATCGTACGCCACGTCAAGCCGCATTGTAAAAAAGTCGCCGAACGTGATTAGAATCGAAGGAGGGTATTTGCGAATAATTGTGTAGTAAGTGCATTGAACTGTGCTCACCTTGCGATACGCTTTAGGAATTGAAGTAAGGGATAATGTTTATGTGGCTTAACGTAACGGTAATGTGTTCGAATTTACCTTATTTTCCTTTATTTAAATGTTTGTCACATGTTTTATATTGATTAGCAGGAAAATTTGGTATAAATCTGTGTATACGGTAAGCTCCTAAAGTTCTTGGACACCTTAAGATCTGTATAATTATTTAACAAAAAGAAAAATAGATAGCGTTAATTAAATAAACTAGATTGATGTCTTGTAGGTAGGTATGTGGGGGTCCACCTACCCTCCGGTATAAATGTTCTCCTAAACAAGGGGATTATAGTTATAGTATAGAATAGTTAGATAATTCATGTATGGGATTGACATATTTTTACATGTATTACTAATAACGTTGTGTTTCCGGTGGTGAGTAGGGTAGCCAGAGTTCACTGAAGAGGTTTTTGTGCTATCTGTGGGAAGAAGAATCTGTCTCCTGTGCTGACGACACAAAAGTCATCTTAACTTTCACCCCATCACCTCTTCAAAAAAGCGATTGAAGGTTTATTGGGTAGGCATCACAAGTGTAATATCCCGTGTTGCAAACGCCCATAAGCCACGGTATAAGGTTATCATTAGCTGCCGTATTCTATAGAGCGGAGGTATTTTTCAAGACTGCTCAATTGGGATGGAAGATACTGTCATATATCACCTCCGTCAACAGAAGTTAGTTTTTACCCCAATAACACCAACTTTCAAACACAGTTATTCTGTGAGCACGTTAAACCGTCGATCTCAGTTGCCATACAAACATCTATAGCAGTCTTTGAGAACTCTCAAAAGTCCGACTAGGCTAACTACACAACTTCGATATCGCCAATTTGGTTGTGAAGGTCCGAAGACAGTCGCTTCACGGAAAATTTCGAAGTTCACCCTTCATATTAGTTAGACTAGAAAGCCGACACCAACTGAGTTGGGAATAGGCTCAGTGAATGAGAATGATCAAGGACATATATCAAGTGATAAAACGACCACATTACAAGCACTAAATTTCTCACAAATGTAAACTAGAACCATCTTAAAATGAGATTGTTAGTACTCCAACCTCAGTTATTTCGGTGAAGCTACATTGTGTACACATTGTTTGAGATGGGCTGTGTTGAGGGATAATTAAAGCTCTGAGAATGCATTGTTTGACTCATCAAACGTGTATCAATTCAGCGTGTGTTAAAAGGAGATAGATATACTATCATTTGCTGGTTGGTGTATCGGGCACAAAACTTTTTAGACTAAATCAAACTCTTCTATAAGCCTGTACAACTCCTGATTGTTGTATGAGGCTCTGGCGTAGACTCTTTGGGTTGAGAAGTCAAACGGCAGTCGCTGCCATAAAAGCTGTATAAGCCTAACTAAGAGGAGAAGGGGTTAGCGGAACCGAACTCTTAAGTTGAAGCGTCGGATACAATCGGAACAATTTGTCATAATATATAATAATAAAATACTTTCATAAATAAATATTATCACGTATTTATCCAAAGAGGTGGGTAGAGAGCTCGCTATGTAGATGTGAAATAATATCCTGTATTTCACCAATGCCAAAACACCACAAACTGTATAAATTACATGAAACAACCTTACATCTCATGTAACAGACAAACTAATCCAATACTATCAACTATAGACGTCTAGGAACATAAGCTCGACCCCTCTACGACTAAAGACGCATATGGTGTGCACAACCCTAAGCCCGCACGTAATCCCGGTCGAAATTATACAAAATTACAACCGACTTGCAACAATCCCGCTAAGACGCACCACTACTGTCTCAAATCCCGCAGATGACATTTAACTGCAATCGTATGCAAATAGTTCCTGTGTTGTCCCGGGATATGCTGGGATTACGGGCTACCTACATCACTAATCCTCGTCGCTAGGGCTGTCACCGGCTTATCGTAAGATATAGGCTAGTGCTGTTTGTGTATATTCGAGTTATGATTACCGACGCCCAATGTGTGGTTTGTGGACGTGATTTGTAATGCTAGCGGTTGTCCGGGCTAGCAGCCAACAGGGATGGACTCATACGGGAATTATTGCATGTGGTAATTATTATATTGCGAATAAATATTTCGCATCGCAATTATTTATTGAATTTCGGTGCATATATCACTACATAATATAAAATAAAGTCGCGTTCTCTGTCCCTATGTCCCTTTGTATGTTTAAATCTTTTAAACTACGCAACGGATTTTGATGCGGTTTTTTTTAATAGATAGAATGGTGAAAGAGGAAGGTTAATATGTATATAACATCATGCTACGACCAACAGGTGCGGAGCAGGAATGAAAAATGTTGCAAAAACGTGCAATATACAAAGCAATTTTATGACGTTATGGCAAAATAATAATCTAATTAAGGGACATTACAATATGTTACGTATCGTATACGGACATTAAGTTATTTTTTATACCACTTAGGTGGTAGACAAGCTCACGGCTTACCTGATAGAAAGTGGTTACTGTGACGTATGGACGTGAGGATGTTGTGCATGAATAAAAAGTCTACTAGACTTCAATATTTCCGTGAAACGACTGCCATCTGCCCTCCATAACCTATAGAAATAGGCGACATCGAACCACTGAAGTTGGACTAGTTGTTGTCCTATTTAGAGCTCCAACTACCCAGAACCACTACCATAGATGGCATAACAAACGTGACCGACTATTTAACGACTAGAACAATGCAAATAACCATATTCATACAAACAAAATATTAACATATACAGTCTGATACTCTCCAAGACGTTAATTGGTAGTGCTTGTGCGACTAAGCACGTAATTAAGTTACTTGCGATTTACACCGCATAGCAAGAAATCGGGTCAAAAAACAATTTCTTACAAATTTATTTAGCTACAACATTTTCGGTTACGAATTTTTTTTATCATACTCATTTTTTTTTACAAAGTGCCCGATTGGCGGCAATAGGCTTGCCCTCTATTACGTGGGACCGGCAAAATGTGGGTGTTTAATACACCTCTACCTACGAACGTGTATATATTATGTATATTTGCACTGAACGGGGATGGAACCCTTGCCCCCTGCGTAACATTCGCATTCACTACTGCCTCAGAGGCTGTCTTTCTCCCCTTGTCTTTCAGTTTCCCAGAAAAAAAATCCAAAACGATAATTTAAAAACACTATCACTTATAAACAACTGCATGAATCTGTTCACCCTGTCCATACTAAACGCGCACGCATTAATTCGTCACAAACAAACTGGCCACTTGGCATTCTGTGCATAAACAAACCTAGTGTATATTGTCTATGGTTCACGCCGGTGCTGAATACAAGATGGGCCCCACTAGATTCTCATGGTTTATCTAACTATCTAAATGTTAGGAGTGGTCAGGGAAATTTCTTTTAAAAGATGTTATCGCGCTAGTGTTTTAAAGATAGGTGGCGCTAAGCCTTATAAATGTTTTGTCAATCCCCGAGGCGGAATCCTCTATGGCTCAGTGGGCGTAGTATGCGCCGGCTGTGCACGAGATTATGGGTTCGATCCCCACACAGGAGAAAAAATGGTATGATCATCAAATAGTTGTTCTGAATCTGGGTGTACTTTGTGTCCGTTAGTTGTATGTTTGTAAAAGTCCCCCGCGATACAGGGCTTGTTCCCTAGTGCGGGAGTTGTCTTTTGTAATCATAGTCATAGTCATAGTCATAGTCATAGTCATAGTCTTTATTTGCATTCATGTGTTGTACAGTTGTTACAATTTTTTATGTTCCAACATGAAGCCCTGTTGGGCACAGCAAAAGCATAAGAATAATAAGAATAAGGTAGACAGAGTTGTCTTATATTTCGCCAAATTTGATATTCTGTCCTATAAGACACACAGACACTTTGTCATTAGCTGTAGGTTTACTATCAGATGAAGAACAGCCCTATCCCTTAGTCAACTTCAACGACCCTCATGGGAAGAGTTTAGGTGGCCCTATCATTATTAAGTAAGCGGAATCTCAAATCGAGGTCCGAACTTTCTGGACTGTACTCAGTTTTCTACCATCTAGCGGGGTGCAGTCAATTAATAGACTGATGATTTTGAAAAGTCCTCAATCTGACTGCTACGTGTATGATTTGAGTTAACTTGATCATTTACCGCGGTAGCCTAGTGGTACGAGGGAAATGGTCTGCTGAGACGAGGTCTCGCGTTCGATTCCAGGTTTTACCATGGCACACACCAATGACTTTTCGATGCTTTTCGAAGTTATGTGTGTATTTATAGCAGGTTTAAAAGTGCCCGGTTAATAGCAATAGGCTCGCCACCTATCTCTATCACATTGAGACCTAAACATAAACTGGCGAAATGTGGGTGCTAGCATGCTATGACCAGACATACCAACTCATCAGTTTTATCACTACATAGTATAAAACAAAGTCGCTTTCTCTGTCCCTTTATGTATGCTTAAATCTTTAAAACTACGCAACGGATTTTGATGCGGTTTTTTTAATAGACAGAGTGATTGAAGAGGAAGGTTTATATGTATATAACATCATGCTACAACCAACTGGTATAGAGCAGAAGTGAAAAATATAGCAAAAAACGGGGTGACGGGTCAGCTAGTAAAGTTATAAGTATGGATTTTATTCCTCCAATAAATTCATTACACATTGCCGAACTGTGGAAGCAACATTGTGATTTGTAATTCTCCTAAGGATGAGATCGAAACTCAGTTTGACATTTATATACTTTTAAAGTAGTGAGTAGAATATTTAATTGGTATACAGTTATCAGATTACAAAGTTTGTGCAGTTTACTATCTACTTAATGTGGTATCTGCATGACTTGAATGCTTCGTCGCCTGGCGCCGATTGCATCCTAAATTTGTATTTGGAGGTCGAGGTCCTTTCAAGTAAGGTTAGTTTATGACTCGAAGAGGGCTTGGTTAACATAACATAACATAAACTCACCCCTATATCCCCGAAGGGGTAGGTAGAGGTGCTAGCATTCACGTTTCGCCAGTTTATGTTTCTGTCTCTATAATGCATCTACTGAGTACTTCTCTGCCCCACCTTTGGTTGACTGGTAGAGAATGTCTTATGGCATTAAGTCCGACTATTTACTTGTGCATGAAGTTTTATAAAAAAAATAATGTGTAATGCTGGGTAATTATTGTATTTTGTTCTCTACGTGTTCCTATGTTAATAATTGAATAGTGAAGATTTTTTGTTTTTTTTCGACCTATTCGTATACGTAAAGGAAGTATGGGGCATTACAACTTATGCTTTCTTGTAAGACATATCAATTACAATAATTATTACAGTGCAGAATATTATTGTTACTATACGCAACTACAAATAATGTCGCATTACAACTGTCACAAATTGACAAAATGTATTGCCAGCCTCCAAAACTGAATAACAACTATTATTACCTACCAATTTTTATTTCGCGCAATCAACTCCAGTCTCGGTAGAACTCCAGTCTCGGTAGAAATTAACCCTCGATATCAGAGAAAAATCATTAGAGAACACTACGGACAGAGGCGAAAAATAAAAAGTCATTTCTACACTTAAATTTAAGTGGTCCACCGCTTCAATAGGCGCCGCCGTCATTAGGAGAAGGGAGTAATTAAAAGTTCTATAAAAAATAGTAGTAGAATAAAAGTCTGCACCGGCCCCGGGTGGTGCAAGAAATCTGGTCAAGTTGTATGGTGTTAATACTACGAAATCAAATTCTTGTGCAACTGTTGAATTATAAACAAAATAGTGTTTGGCAAAGCTGCAAGGCGGGCCCGATTACACTGCGCCATCATTCCGTTAGTTCATTCAATATTTTTTTTACCGAACGCTGTAATTTCTTGGCTCGAACGCATCCGTTTACATGCCAAACAATAAATTTATTAGTCGAACGGAGGAGTGGCAACACTAAACTTACGTCACACATCGACACGTCACTGATTGCGTCACGTTTTTGACATTTTCAAATTTCGATTTTGGAAGTTGTCGCGTGCTCGATTCGCGTGGTGAGCGTTATATAACGCACGCGCGTCAAGGTGACTCGCTCCAAGCTACTACTGAATCTATTTTAGTTCGAATTTCATAAATATCCCGTGACAGCTCATCTCTCCTCTCCCGCGTCTTTTGCCGCGGCGGTCCGGCGGCCATGTTCGATACTCGAGCTTGCGTAACTGTCAGGAGCAGCGCTCGTGTCGTGACAGAAATACCCAGGCGTCTGTGTCCGTTCGATACCGTGTCCTTGCTCATTTTAAAGTCCTTTCTCAAAGTTTGGCATTTATGAGGTAATAGAGGTGTGACGTGGAGCTGGCAGACCGCCGGCTTTACGGCGGCCTGAGGAAAAATCGCCGAGACGAGCGGCCGCGTGTGCGGTTATATATAGCTTGTCCGCGCGACGCACTTTGAGGGACGAACGGTCGCCGGAATGGGCTAGAACGGACCAAAACACGAGCGCTAACTACCGATAATGGAGCATCGACCGTGATCATGGAAACGGTTCGAAAACTAATCGTATATCAAATGTTACGCACATAGGCGCGGCAGATGCGCTAACCAAAATTGCCGGCCGGCTCGCCCGCCATCAATATCGTCCGACCTAATTGAATATTATACAGCAATTTACGTTCGCGAAAATCTGGCTGGGAATATGCGGTATCCATATATCGAGTGGTATATCGTCGATAATGTGTTCTATGGGCATAACACGATGCGATGCAGTGTTGCAGAACTAAATATAGTATGGCTGAGCCCCTGTTTTAGCTCTGGGCTGGTGGCGTTTGCGCAACGCTCGTGTGAGTGAGATGATGCGATCTATTATCGGAAAATGGACGCAACGGACGTCGGCCACTAGTCTTACAGCTTCCATTCCGGAGATTGGAATACTCAAACTTCTTTTGATTAAAACTTTGTTTTGGTGACACATTTTCATATACTAACCGACGGATTTCATAAGAAGAGAAAGTTTCAGGGGTTATTACTGTATTTAGTGCTATTTACGTATGCATTCCTTTAATATTACAACTCCATAGTCAGCCCATATGCCATTCATGATGAGATAACTTTTTTATTTATATGGAATGAACATCTAAAGTATTTTTTAACAAAATAGTTTTAAATATAATTGATTATGAAAATTCCGGATTGCAGGAAAACACTCTATACAGAATCGTTTGGAAAGCGTGACGTTTCGCCTTCATAGCGCGTAGTACGTTAGTACCGTATGGAGCGCAAAAGAATGTCGCATTTACTTTGGTCGGTGTTGCGTTTACACGTGTACACAAGAAAAGTAATTTGAAATTAAATAAGGAATCTAAAAAGTTATATTTGGACTCAATAATTTAATTGAGTCATAGTTCAAGTATAGTTAGTATAACGTATTAATCAATGGACTCCTGTATTAACTTGACATAACCAATGACTTTATTTGTTTTTCACTATTTTTGTATACTCACGCCTATATTCCCGAATTACCTTTTTTTTATACAACTTAAGTTGCAAACAAGCACACGGCCCACCTCATGGTAAGTGGTTACCGTGGCCTATGGGCGAGTGTAACACCAGACGAATAACACTCGTACCGCAACCCCTGTAAGAACAGAGACATTCTGTGTCGTCAGCGCAAAAGATGTAGAATAAGCCTTTGGTTTTCTCACTAACAACACAAATAATTTCTCTAGCTTTGGCTACCCTACTCACCACCGAAATACAACACAAGGTTATTAAACGGTGATATATATAGGTAGAGGTGCTAGCACCCACATTTCGCCAGTTTATGTTTTAGGTCCCAAGGTGACGAGCCTATTGCCATTAACCGGGCACTTATAAACCTACGATACATACACATATAACTTCGAAAAGCATCGAAAAGTCATTGGTGTGTGATAAAACCTGAGATCGAACCCGAGAACTCGTCTCAGCAGTCCATTACCCATACCACTAAGCTACCGAGGCATAATAATTACTTTTGACACAAATTATGTTTGTTCAGAAATAATAGAGTTCAGTAATCGTTTACCCATCTTAGCCCAACTTCCAGCTAATGGTATCGTTTCTTTATTGGGCTGGTTATTGGGCACACGACGGCCTCAAGGGCTAAGCAAGTTGAATGGTAAACATGCGATTCTACTTCAAACTAATTGACCTAGATTTAGACATAATTAATTTTGTTATGTATTCTAATACTGCATTAATAAATCAATACTTGTAAAGGTATAAAAGTTGCATGCCAGTACCGCATAGCAATGCTTGAAAAAGTAATAAATATTGTACTGAAAATTCTCTGTAATATCTGTAGTCTGATACTCTCCAAGACGTTAATTGATAGTGCTTGTGCGGCTAAGCACGTAATTAATTTCCTTGCGATTTGCACTGCATAGCAAGGAATGGAATCAATTCTTTTTTCCAAATTTAGTTAGCTGCTACTTTTCGGTTAGGACTTTTATTTTCGGCATACCCATTTTGTTGTACAAAGTGCCAGATTGGCGGCAATAAGCTCGCCTCCTGTTACGTGGGACCGAAAATCATAGTTGGCGAAATGTGGGTATTTAATACATGTGTATGTAAAAAATATGTTGTTGAACAAGGCTGAATTAGAAAAGCTGTGAAATGCACTCCTTGCTGTGGTTTTTCCAAGTTACTACAATTGGGGTTCTTTAAGAAGGGGTTTAGAAGGTTTCTATAGGGTCGGCGGCACGAGCATGACGGCTCTGATATTGCAAACGTCCATAGGCCTCGGTGATTCTGACCATCAAAAGGCCGCGTATTTGTTGACCACCTAAGTGTGATGAAAAACCTAACCGCCAAAATGTATATTTTTTTCTTACTCGCAACTCAATTTTAATAACCAATCAGTAACTTTAAAAAATATAGACAAGATGGCGGATGCCGCGTATTGGTTTAAAACAAATTTGTCAACAAATTAGAAAATTACAATTGCATAATGTACGACCCTCGTCACTTTTAGTTAACGAACCCTTCTTGTTGTCAAATCTGATGATTACATTTATAACAGTTCATTCATTCACCTAAATTTTTTTGTCATAACACAAAAGGGTACATGCCCTTTGTGCAAATGTTTAAGAAAAGGACAATAGACTATGCATATTTTATTTTTTTAATTTTACCATACCTTACTATTATGCGTTACTGTTTTTCTATGTCCATTCTAATATTATAATGAGGAAAGGAAAGAAATGAATAAGCTCCGAAACTGATGTTCTGATTATAAAAACTTTTCACCCGTGGTCCCTACACCTCTAAAACTCATCTCGAAAGAGAGGGCCCTGGGTCTGACGGGGTGCCGGTATATTCGCGATTACCTTACCTCACTTTCGGCAACTAAAAACCTAAAGACGTGCGTTTTAGTCGGTTCGAGTCCGATCTGATCTCAAAATATCTAAACATTTAAAATAAAGTAAAAAATTCAAAGCTAAACAAATAATCCCTAACTCTCACACCAAATCATTGAGCCGATAACATTTCAACCCACACAATATTTCAACAAACAACAAAAACACAACTAACTTAGCTCTATCTGAGTCCCACCGACTCTGAGTTTCCACCTGAACGGCGCGATATCACCGCTGCATCTGAGAGGTCCGCTAGACTCTCAGATAAACATCTAACGGTAAATACAGAAATTATTGTATTTTTATATTTTCCTGGAAATCTTTTGTTGTCAGAAACAGACAACTTATAAAGTTTCGTGAGAAGTTTGTGAATAGAGGTGTAAATGATTCGGTTTATGTATTGTTTTGGGTGTTTAGACATTGATGCAGTTATAGGTGACTTTAAATTTAGTAATACTTTTATTTATAGGTTGTGTTTAAACTTTTACTTAGTGTTCTGACTTTGGTAACAGATGATTTAACGTTTCTATATTGTATGCCTATTATTGTATGCCGAGAGGTGGAGAATGGAGAAACTTTATATCTTTATTAACATCATGTCGTAACCCATTTTCACAATAAATAATATTTGATTTGATTTGATTTGATTTCTAAGCCTGGATTGCAAGATCTTACTTTAACATTAACAGTGCTGTTAAAGTGCCGGTCAGGTATAAAACAGGTTGCACCATTTGACAATTGATAAAATGACGTCGCTAACTGTAACTGGCCACGCTTAAACGTTAAAATCTATCAAAAAGATAACTTTAACTAAGCTACTAAATACTCTGGTGCAACACAAGCCAAACCATTAGAATCATGTATATTCATCCGTATTCTAGAACCCATAACACGAGCTATAATTGCTCACCATAGGTCTAGGTAATGTTGTGTAGATCGTTCAAGAATATATTTTATTTGTGAAGATCTAAAATTGGAACTACAATTCTTACTGTCAAAACATCATCAACTTTCTCGGGTTAATCTCGATCGCATCCGAAATTGTCACATCGGGGTCCGGAGTTCGGGTCCGATATTTTCAATATAATACATTGCTATCGAACTTCACACCGGCTACGTCACAGAAGCTGTCAACTGTCAAATGCTGTCAATGTCAGATGCATAGTACTTTATTGCACATCAATTCAAATTTATACATCCGTTCACATGTTTTACCGACTTCAAAAAGTGGAGGTTCGTTGGAATCTTTTTTACGAGTTCAACTGTAATGTCACGTGTCATTGATAAATGGATCCGTTCAGAAACGTTTTGCGCAATGATTTTTACGATTCCCAATGCCTTAAATCGAACGAATAGTTTGATAGTACCGAAATAGATTTTATGGAGAAAAGCAATATGTATCTTTCACTGCTAGTAACAGCAAAAACGTTTATAACAACATAACATAACATAAACTCACGCCTTTATCCCCGAAGGGGTAGGCAGAGGTGCTAGCACCCACATTTTGCCAGTTTATGTTTAGGTCCAAATGTAATAGGTGACGAGCCTATTGCCATTAACCGGGCACTTATAAACCTGCGATAAATACACACATAACTTCGAAAAGCATCGAAAAATCATTGGTGTGTGCCATGGTAACCTGGGATCGAACTAGAGACCTCGTCTCAGCAACTCAGCAGTCCATTACCCATACCACTAGGCTACCGAGGTTCGCCAAAAACTTTTATACTTTAAATCAATAGTGCATATTGCAAAATAGGGGCACCCTACCCCTTCCCGTAGATGTTGTGATAGGCGACTAAGAGTCAATCATAAAGTGCATTTTTCACAACAATAGGTTCGTGCCCTGCTCACCCCCTATTACTAGGTAGGACACGACGGTATCTCCCGTCCGAAATGAGCTGTCCAACTGGGGAAGTACCTCCGCCCTACAGAAGACCGCAGTCATAATAACCATCGTGTTGTGTTCCCGCCGGTAAGTAGGGTAGCCAGAGCTCACTATACCCCTCCTTCCCCTCCCCTTCCTAGCCTCCCCACCCCTTCCCAACTCTCCCCCTTTCCCTTCAGGGTGGGCAGCGCGTGTGTGACACCCTTAGTGTTGCACACGTTCATAGGCCACGGTGGCCGCTTTCCATCAGGTGGGCCGTGTGCTTGTCTGCCACCTACGTAGTATAAAAAAAAAAAAAAAAAAAAAAAACTTGGAACCAAGAATTATAGTTAGCGCAATTTACATGTTAATATACCTGTACGTATACCTGTACGTTTATATATATATATATATATAAACGTACGTATATTATAGATATATATATATATATATATCTATAAGTAAATATATGTATAATATATTACTAGCCTCTGCCCGCGCCTCAGCCCGCGTGGCTGTCGGTTCTCGCGACCTAATCGCCACCTATGCAACTTAAATTTTTTATTACCATTCATAACTCTGGTTCTACGATTGCAATCAAACAAACGTAAGATTTTAAGTCAGACGAAATCTCTTCAAACAAAAATCCGCGTCAAAATCTGTTCAGTAGTGTTTGCGTCTATCGCGGACAAACATAAACTTGTACAATTATACACATAATAATAGTTTAAATAGATAAATACGGAAACTGGTTGAGTACTCCAGAAGAACTGAACCCAGGAAAGACTTAGTACATCGCAGCCTTCAGCTTACCATCAGGCTAGGTGAACTCATATTAATGGCCTATGTGGTGTAGTGGAAGAGGACTGCTGGAAGACTGCTTCGTAGGAGGTGCGGGTTCAATTGCCGTTAAATGTATTCGGTCTGCTGTTTCTATAATAATATTTATGTATTTACAAAAGAAAATATATCTAAGTATGTATACCCACATTCTAGAACCCATAAAACAAGCTAGTTTCCTGAGCCTGATGAGGCCGTGTAGCTGAACGCCACCATTGTAACACTCTATGTGTTTGTAATGGTGACCCTCTTTCCTGAGACTTTGTCTTCAGCTTACCATCAGGTGGGGTGAAGTGACGTGCCCTAAATAAAATAAAAGTTAAGCTATGCCAAATGTAATTTAGATCTAGGTAGCTCTTTGAATATTTATTTATTTATACACAAAATTCTAATTAACAGAAAGGAAATCATATTTCATGGGTAGCGGACATTGAGTGCGAGCAGTGTCAAGGGCGGAGTAAGCCAGTTGGCAGCGAGTGGCACACACGTGGCCAAGGTGCTGGCAGCCGCCAACCGGCCCTCCACGTCACCCGCCTAGATATTTAGGAATTTTCATTGATATTGTTCCGTGACTGACGAAAACCGCAGTAGTCTAGTGGTATGGGTAATGGACTGCTGAGACGAGGTCTCCGGTTCGATCCCAGGATTTACCATGGCACACACATAAACTCACGCCTATATTCCCGAAGGGGTGGGCAGAAGTGCTAGCACCCACATTTCGCCAGTTTATGTTTACGTCCCAATGTAATAGGTGGCGAGCCTATTACGACTATTACCACTAACCGGGCACTTATAAACCTGCGATAAATACACACAACTTCGAAAAGCATAAAAAGTAATTGATGTGTGCCATGGTAAAACTTGAGATCGAACCCGAGATCTCGTCTCAGCAGTCCATTACACATACCACTAGGCTACCGCTAAGATAAGCTACAGAAATGTTAGCTGGACAGCACCGAGACTATGATGACGTATTTCTATCACTTAAAACACTTAAAAAACATGTATTACAATGACTCGCAATTAAAAACAGTAGGTACTGAGTAATCAACATAGAAACAGCCAGTAGGGAAACAAAAGGGAAAAACGCCAATAGAACCGTTAAAATGGCTGTTTTTACAATTGTAATTTGGCCGTAGTAAAGTTTACATACTACTGGGGACGAGCATGGCATGCATATTAAGCTATGCTATGCCATGCTATTTAGTTTAACATGTTAAGTTGGCTCTAAGTAATTAGTAACATATAGAATTTTATTCTTTGACGACTTTTCTTTTATGAGTAGGTATTTGTAATTATTTTTTAATCAGAGAGATTATAAAATATTCTGCTGTCTATGGTTAAAGCACAATCTCGTAAATTTTTTTTCACACAGCCTGAAATTACCGAACATTTTGATTTACATTCAAAAATCAATATCCGTTTTTTATACAAATTTTTTTTTAGCTTTTATTTATAGGATATAGTTTAAATTATACTATTTTATGAGCTATTGAGAACGAGGCTACCCGGAAAATTGGTAATTTTCATTCACCAGATTCAAAATGAAAACAACCTTGAAAAGCCCTAGTCGACTTTGGGACATCTGGTGGGATAAAAATGGTGTTTCTCTCTATATTATTATTGTATAGGTATTATGCGAATATGTAGAGTGCTTTTTAAACTTAATACCGTATACCGTGAATATATTAAATTTGACGAATAAATTTAACCTGAGACGAGATTCTTTGCTAACTTTCACAAAAAACTTCTGCCAATTGAGTCATTGTAGATCCGTTTCTATATATAGAATATCTGTCTGTACTAATAATAAACTCAAAAAGTTTGTTCGTTGTCTGAACAAATTAATCTCTGGAACTATATACCTATGATATCACAAATAATATTTTTACATTTAATATTACAGTTCTTTTTATACCACTTAGGTGAGAGACAAGCACACTGCCTAATCCTAATCCAAATAATTGATGTATACAGTTAAAAAAAATACATTAACAGCCCGAAGATAATGTTAATGTATTTTTTTTCTTCTCACAAACTTGTTACCTAACTAAATACTAATGTATTTTTTTAATTATTTCATAAAAGGCTTAAGAACTAAGGTAGACAATAAATTGATATGTGTTATACTACTTTTTAGACGACCTCCGTAGCGTGGTGGGTTCAATTTCCGCTTAGTGCAAATATTTGTGTGCATGAATATGAATATCTGCATTGATCTGGGTGTTTCTATGTATAATATGTATGTATTTACAAAAAAAATGTCTCTAAGTATGTTTATCCGCATTCTAGAACCCGTAATACAAGCTAGTTAAGTTATGCTTACCATTGGTCTAGGTGTCGTTGTATAGATTGTCCTAGAATATTTATTTATTTATTTTATTATTTATCATGTCATACACACATACACATAATGATGTATTTGTGCACGCTTGTAATTGACAAAACAACAAATTTTCTTTGGTTTTTCCCAACCCATAAACTATATAGATGTGTACAACCACTTACCAAAGTTATATGGCAATCGGATGATATAAACACACATAAGGGACAAACAAAGAAACAGTCATTTCTTTATATATAAAAGATAAATAATGGCGCTTCGAAAGATAGTAAAAATAATGTTTAAAGATAGCAATAATTCTTCGCTTTTCCGAACAATAAACATAAATGTATTACGATTATTAATAAATACGATAAAGTATTAATCCATAAATGTCCTTCATAACAGAACATAACAGAACACAAACTCACGCCTTTAACCCCGAAGGGGTAGGCAGAGGTGCTAGCACCCACATTTTGCCAGTTTATGTTTAGGTCCCAATGTATAGATGGCGAGCCTATTGCTATTAACTAGGCACTTATAAACCTGCGATGAATACACACATAACTTTGAAAAGCATCGATAAGTCATGATGGTATGGGTAATGACTGCTTAGACGAGGGCTAGGGTTCGATCCTAGTTTTACCATGGCGCCTACCAATGACTTCAAAGAAGAAGAAGAACAGTTTTTAAAGAATCGAAACTACAAATTTTGCTAAAACAATAAAATTTTCCAACTATTTTTATTAGAAGTTTAATAGCCAGGATTCCAATCTGTTACCTCTCGATCTTAATTCCAACTTTAACAAAAAAGCTATAGAAACTTATTTTTCGATGAGTCAAAACTTAACTTTACTATAATAGCTATCTTTTAGTGTGAGCGTATCTTTAAGTACTTGGTGAGGGGGAGCTGATGAGCCACGATTCGTATAAACGACTCCGTATGCAGATATGCTGTGCCGTCATGCACCAGTCATGTACCACCCACGAGCATGACACCATGCATCACTTGCACCTTTAATTTCTTTCTACATACATGCATGAATAATGCCATCCATGAAGGTTAGGCATAGACGCGCATACCTTCTAATGATTTTTGGTCAATGGAATGCGAGACTGCGAATAGTTTTTTTTCATAGCACGTCAATTTGACTTCACCTCGCCTGATGTTAAGCTGAATGCAAAGTCTCATGAAAGAGGGTCACCATTACAAACACGTCCAGTGCTATAATAGTGGCACTCAGCTTCACTACATAGTATAAAACAAAGTCGCGTTTTCTGTCCCTATGTCCCTTTGTATGCTTAAATCTTTAAAACTACGCAACGGATTTTGACGCAGACGAAGTTGCGCGGGTCAGCTAGTGATATATATGTAACAAAACTCCCCGACTCTGCCCGAAGGTCCTCAGGGCTGGTTGGCAGGTGCTGTATCTGGCACGGGTCCTAACGTGTCAGTGTAAAACTTAATTGTTATTTCTCTACATTAAAACTTAGCGAGATTGCCTTCACACCGCGAACTCGAACTCTTAAACATTAGTAGTTAAGATGGCGGTTTGTTTTTAAAACAGTTCTATTGGTTTATATGTTGTACAGTTGGCTTCAAAATTTCCTGGATACCTTAAGATCTTCCTTTAACACCTATTAATGTTTCCTATCCTTTAACTATTGATTTTTGTATATTATAAGTAAAGAAATGTTAGGTTTGAACTAGACTACATTAATTATAAAAAGTAAAACTTATAATTTAAAAAAATAATGTTGATTTATTCTTAAAATATTGTCATTAATTTCATATAAATGAATAAATATGTTTATACAGGATGGAACATTCCACCCTGTATACATAAAGACAGTTACACTTATTTCCATAAGCATTCCCAAATATTGAGAAGTAGCCCAAGTGAAAAGTAGACAAAATGAGAAGTGTCCATAATGAGAAGTAGTCCATTAGCGAGTCGGCCATAATGAGAATTAGCCCCTTTGTCAAATTTAACTAAGAGTAACATACATAGCGTAAATAAATAAAAACTATCGATGTCTTTTTTTTTCATAAGAAAATAAGTAAACTCAGCCTAAACTTAATTACATAAACAAGTAGATCTATTATTACCCAGTAGCTTCTAAGACTAGTAGTTATATAGTGGCATCACTTCATATATATTTTTTTTTTCACCAAGCTTTTGCCTCGAAGTCTGGGTTGCGCTTTTACCAGTCTAAATGCTGGTTTGACTGAACTTTGATATTTTTCGTGAAGCAACCTTTATGCATGATGTCCAAATTTTGGATTAAAATGATTGTATACTTTCAAATAGGTTATAAAATTTCATATTTAATTAGCTAACAATTTAATTTACTTTATGTACTTTGCTGTACCCAAACTGGGCTTGATTTTGAAACCCATATTATATTATATAACATCTGTACAACACATGGATGCAAATAAAAACTTTGACTTGGAAAAATAAATGAATGAAGTTATAAGTCTTGATTACAATATATATCAATAAACTCTAACCTTTCACTTCTCTGCCTACCCTTGTCAAATAACAATCGTGAAGTTAAGGTCCCTGTTTTCCTACATCGTGATTTACAGCATCAATATAAGATTCTGGAGCTATCTTGTAAACAACGCGTGCGCCGCATACTGATGTGCCGCGAACTTATTAAATAAATTGCTTTTAGCGGCAAAGTATGACGTATTCTAGAAAGTTCTGCAAACGTTAGGCCTCACTCACACGACAGATAAAAAAGTTACCATTTCTTAAATGCATAGCCGCGGTAGCCTAGTGGTATGGGTAATGAACTGCTGAGACGAGGTCTCGGGTTCGATCCCAGGTTACCATGGCATACACCAATGACTTTTCGATGCTTTTCGAAGTTATGTGTATACTTATCGCAGGTTTATAAGTGCCCGGTTAATGGCAATAGGCTCGCCACCTATTACATTGGGACCTAAACATAAACTGGCGAAATGTGGGTGCTAGCATCTCTGCCTACCCCTTCGGGGATATAGGCGTGAGTTTATGTTATGTATGTTGAATGCATAAAAGTATAGAGTGCATGTATCACTCTGGGCTTCGATTGTACTAATTGTCAACCATAGTCAAGAGATTGAGATTACTAAAAGTGCCGTTTGATATTAGACTCTACTTTAACACTGTTAAGTCCAAAATTAAAGGGCACTGTGTAGAGTAAAAACAACAATGTAATAAACTCTTTTTCATTTAATTTTGAACTTTAAGATTTGCCGCGTGCTTTTAAAACGCGACGCTTTTCATCGAACAGTGTTGTATTTTATGCGATAAGAGTTCGGCGTAAGGCCTAAACTTCGGTAAACTAGTTATTTTTTTTCGCGATATTTTTTAAAATCTCGTGTGTGTGAGGCCTTAGCGGCAAAGTATGATGTATTCAATTGTTGTAAGATTTAGTTCCTTATTCTGCTGTGTTGAAGTGGAATTATTAGGACATTATTGCCTGTTATGTAGTATTGTGTTCGATATTCTTGTAAGTTAATTGAATACGTACACATACTTAATCCTTTTGTGAGGTGATAGAGAAAAAATACACACGTAAGAGATGACTGGAAGACGCGGACGATGTCACAACGAGAAAAGGAAATCTCATGCACACTCTGAGCAGGAATCGAACCCACACCACCCTCATGATTAATTGGTATAAGTAACGTGGATCTGGCACAAGTTTTCCTGTTAGTGAGGATCGAATTAAGTCGACGGTCGCTTTCATAAAAGATATGAGTCAAATCTAAATGAAAAGTGGACTCCAGGTTCTGAACTGAAGGCCTTGGATGCAACCGGGAATAACACTAAGATGATGAAGATCTATAGAAACAAAGACAATTTAAAACAGAAAATGTGAATATTAACACACCTCTGCTTACCTCCCGCGTAGATGTCGGTAATCGCGTAGAACACTTACTACAAACTTTTTTTGTTCTATCATCAATAGTTTCCGCAGCGCATGCAACGAGAGACGTTTTAGGGCACTTTTTTACACCTTAGGTTACGTTACTTAAGTTTTAGTAAGGATCCCTAATCTTTCCTAGCAATAAATATAGCCTATGTTACTCAGGGTGAATGTAGCTTTCCAATGGTGAAAGAAGTTTTAAAATTGGCACAGTAGTTTTTGAGGTTATCCATTACAAGCGTACACAAACACAAAAATACATTATACTCAACTAGCTCACCCGCCCAACTTTTTTTTGCAACATTCTCCACTTCTACTCCGCACCAATTGATTATAACATGATGTTATATACATATAAACCCTCCTCTTCAATCACTCTATCCATTAAAAAGAACCGCATCAAAATCCGTTGCGTAGTTTCAAAGATCTAAGCATACAAAGGGAAATAGGGACAGAGAACGGGATTTTGTTTTATACTGTGTAGTGATATTAGTGTAAATGTAGATAGCAATATAAAAAGATCGAAATGTAATTAGGTACGAAAACTTGCTGATAACCAAGATCTAAAAATGGCGTCTCAACTTGTTCGTAACTATAATAAAGACGAGACAAAATGTCCGATTGCCACTAGAATTACTCTTACAAACTCATTACTCCCTACCCATTGTTGATTATGCAGATGCTAGCTATCTAGACCCCGCCAGGACATTAAGATAAATTTGAGAGTCTATAAGATGTCTGCCTAAGATTTTATATTACCTTTATGCAAATATCATCATGTATCGCCGTGGTAGCCTAGTGGTATGGCTAATGGACTGCTGAGACGAGGTCTCGGGTTCGATCCCAGTTTTACCATGGCACACACCAATGACTTTTCGATGCTTTTCGAAGTTATATGTGTATTTATCGAAGGTTTATAAGTGCCCGGGTAATGGCAATAGGCTCGCTACCTATTACATTGGGACCTAAACTTAAACTGGCGAAATGTGGGTGCTAGCGCCTCTGCCTAGCTCTTCGGGGATATAGGCAAGAGTTTTTGTTATGCTAGTAATATTTTGCTATCGTTGAGATTGTGAAACCGTGGGTGAGTAGTGGGTTCCCCAAAATATTTTCTTAGACTACAAAGCTCTTGATGAGGCCTCACACACTGGACACAGTATATGCAAACACAAACCTATTCCCCTTGAAATATCACTATAATAACCCTTAACATCACACACACAATTAGATAAATTAAACCATAAAAGGTCCTATGGCCAGCTGTTCCTAGTCTATGGTTGGTAAAGCTTCCGAATTCGAGAATATGCTTATTTATTGTATCCTCCATATTTTTTTATCGCTGCCACTAAGATCTGAGTACCCATTATGTTTGCAATAAATTTTATGTCAGTTTGTTTGTCTCTCTATAGATGTTCATATATGTTTATATGTTTTTGTATATTTGTGGTATTAAATAGGAAGAGTATTTGGTAACCGCGGTAGCCTAGTGGTATGGGTAATAGACTGCTGAGACGAGGTCTCGGGTTCGATCCTAGGTTTATAATGACACACACCAATGACTGCGATGCTTTTCGAAGTTATGTGTGTATTTATCGCAGGTTTATAAGTGCCCGGTTAATGGCAATAGGCTCGCCACCTATTACATTGGGACCTAAACATAAACTGGCGAAATGTGGGTGCTAGCACCTCTGCCTACCCCTTCAGGGATATGGGCGTGATATTATAAAAAAAAAGTATTTGGTTAGGTATATGGCAGAAGCGTTGGTGTGGTATTGCGTTGTAGTTTTTTTACATTGCGTTGCGTTAGTTGCAAATGAAATACAGTGTTGGGGTTACAACCCAACATCCATTAACTCTATCTCTCTCTCTCCTTCTTTTTCTCTCTGTAGAAAGTGAATTAAAGTAAATAACAAATGCATAACCTTTATAATATACTAACGGACCCGCGTAACTTTGTCAGCGTCACCCCGTTTTTGCAACATTTTTCACTTCTGCTCCTCCTCAGATGGTTGTAGCATGATGAACATATAAACCTTCCTCTTCAATCACTCTATCTATTAAAAAAAACGCATCAAAATCCGTTGTGTAGTTTTAAAGATTTAAGCGTACAAAGGGACATAGGGATATAGGGACAGAGAACGCGACTTTGTTTTATATTATGTAGATATCAATGGTATCGAATGGAGTGATAATAATAAACAATTTTCTTACTTTCTTGCTTTAATGAATCTATCTTTTGTTCTTTCTTTCTTTTCTTTATATTTGTTAAAACGCGTTAAAGATATAAATAGTAAGATAGCGACTGCTATCTAACTCTGAACCCCATAACAGTTATCCTTAAAGGGACATAGTGTGTGAGTGCGATAGCTATCTTTACACACATAACTTAAGTATGAGAAAATGATAGAGTATAATAAAAATATCAGCTAAATTTTGTATCTAGACTAAGTAAACTATTGTAAATAGACCAAAAAAAAAAAAGAAAAGCCCGCTGAGTTTCTTGCCGGAGTCTTCTCAGGTCGGGGCCGCGTTTCGAACCGGTGGTCCATTTGCATTTGATAAAATATTGTTTGTATTGACGTTTTGTAAGTGCCGTTTACTGGTCTATGCAGAATAAATGATTTTTGATTTGATTTGATTTGATTTGATTGATTTATATGAACCGCGAAACGTTTTCTTATAAACCTTTATCAACTTTGACAGAAATAGATATTGAGCGACATCAATGCTTCTTCATTATGGGTTTGTAGCAGAAGGACAGATACGCAAAATTCCAGAATAGCAATATCCCAGATTCACAATAGGACAGACTTGCATTAAGGCAGATAATGTACCGTCGCGTTCGTTATAAATATAAGTCGTTAACTTTGTTATTAATATGCGACCCCTTTCTATATGGACACTTTAATTGTGATGACTAAAAGATATTTATATTTAGAAGACTGATTAAAATATAACTGCCAATGAATAAAAAAAAAAAAAAAATTCCAACAAAGTGGTAAACATTGTTGGATTTTTTTTTATAACGTATAACAGAGAGAGTCTGTAGTTTACGCTAGTAATATTAATGTCTTCGCTGAAACCTTAAAAGGAGAACCAGCTTCAGTAGGTTTGCTCAGTCTTATCTCTTAATCATAAATATGCTATCTCTTAATCAGTATGTTTGCCTGCACCTGACTTTTGATGGAACCTTATTACCCTAAAGTCTAGGGAATCTAGATAGTATCGAGAATAAAAATAATCGAAATGTCTTGACAAATGGAACCCAATCGTTGCGACGAACTTTACAGCCGACAATCTTGGTTTATGGCGGCGTTGCGGTCGTAGTTTAGTGTCGGAACACTCTTATTGCTATTGGTTTAGTATTTCAATCGGGTAACAAAAAAGGTATTGATTTTTTTTACTACTACGTTCTAAGGTATTAAGGGTAAAACTTTTTTGGTGTACTGTATCAAGAAATAGTTACTGTGAAGTTTGTTGTATCTTACTTCCTAGAAGGTACCTTTGCCTCTGGTTTTTTTAAAAAAAATAATACAATTCCTAATATCACTCACCTAAATATAATTTTAGAAAAAAAATTACATCGAATGCTCCGTAATAGTGTCACAAAACGTTTTCATTTTCAAATCCGTACGAACTTCGACAAAATATTATGTGTGTACCACTGGAGAAAATATTTAATAGTCTGGCAATTTATAAAACCCAAGAAAATTTTTCACATTCCTTAACTCACTGTCGCAGCATAATGGTTTAACCCATTTTACGTCCCGGATATTATGAAGCAACTACAGATTTTTATATAAATCTGACCCAAAATCTGTCTCAGGAAAAAACACGGTTACAGTTAAATATACTTTCGATACCACAGACAGGTATTAGGAGTAGCCTGGCTGTATAATCGAAAAAAACATGAAAATACACAATCCAATTTGCTAATGGATTCTTTTGCTGTTGAAATTAAAAGAGAAAATTCAAAAAAGGAACAGTAAAAAGTAAAATACAGGTACGTGCAACACATTCTCGCTTTTAGGGTAGTGCATTCGGGAAACATGCACATTTACAGAATTATCGACTAAACACTATGGTCAGAAAAATGTTTATTTGACATTGGCAACATATTGTTCTAAATTTAAATTTTTTGTCATTATTTTTTGATAAAAGTGTATTTTGAAATTGTCAGTTTTGTGAATTTTTCTGATCACTTTTCATACAAATGGAGTAACGTTGTCTTTATTTATTTATTAAACTGTGCAATAAATTGAAATGCATCGAAACTTAATTTATCCAATGAAGGCAAAGACAACATAACTATCCAATAAAATAAAAATATACATGTCGTGATGCGTGGATTGTTTTGTATTAGGAAAAAATTACTGATAACTGTGTCTACTATTCTACTTTTAAATAACTTTCAATGACATTATAAAGCATTTTCATAATTGTTGTCATTGAAATCTTGAAACGTAACAGCCCACGCAACTCAACAGAAACATTGAAAAATTCGAACTAACAATTATTATGGGTACATTAAAATATCAACATTAACAGTTAGTGAAAAACATTCATACATCGAGTGGCAAGAAAAAGGGTGATAGAAGAAAAACAACAGGGGGGGATACATCGAGTTAACACCGATGCGACGCGGTCCGCTCAACGTCAGCCGGCCGGGTACTTTGGGTATTTTTTATGAATCTCTGCTTGTATTTTTTAAACATTCGATATTGAAAAATCAATTTGACGTATCGATTTTTGACAGATGCTTTTTTTATTGTTCTTTTTTTTTAATTTGTGAAACTTTTCAGTCTTTTTTATTCACATTTTTACGTATTTCTTTTCTAAATTTCTTTTATTATTTTTGTTGCTGTTTCTCTTAATAGGTTCGGTTTCATTTCATTCTATTGTTATTCATTTAGTTTGATAAATGACTATGGCCGTTTCCTCAACATAAAATCTGCAAAAACATAATAAAACTCTTATTTCCTACTATCAATCGCGAATTCTATGAAACTATTCCATAGATTTCATGTTTATGTCTGCCGAATTTCCTATATTTTACTGTTATTGCGACAATATTATTTTATATCTCAAACTTTATACCAGTTTATATAAAACCTTGATTAACAACCCTTTCTTCCATTACATTTGCTTGCAAACCAACTTATTCCAGCTCTTTCTCTAAAAGTTTCGAAATTTAATCAAATTGCCAGTATTCCACAAGTGAATTCTGGTACGGAATTAAATTAGAAATTCAAGTTGTACGGAGTTCTGGTCGGGTTATCTTTGCTGAATAAGCACTGGCTCTCGGCTCGACTAGTTTGGAAGGTTACCTCGTTTCGTATCGTAGGCACAAATTATACGTAACATTTTCAATGTAGTTACAATTTAAAAGATTCAATTATTCTAAATATTATAGTTTTTATTCCTAATTACTGAGATCGCTATAAATTTCAATGAAAATATAAAGAAGCCCACATATTTCTGAGCAATAAATGTTTCATTGAACTCAAAAATCAATCTAAATCACTGTCAAATTTGAGGTAATACATTAATATTATTATGATATATTGATATTACGTAAAAACAATGTTTACCTAACATATATTCATCATCAAGATCAAGGCCGTGGTATTAGGGCACAGAGCCAATAACTCCAAAATTTACAAGACGAGAAAAAATGCTTGTTAACTTTCAAAACATAGCTTTACAAACTATTGTAATGTGATTAAAAACGATGAATTGTTAACTATGAAACATAGTATTGTCTCCTAAAAACATAAATGGAACATCTCACAGTTTTAAAAAAAACATTATCTCTTCGTTATAAAAGGCAGAATACAAAATGATACCTTTGCTCTATATAAAATAACACTTCCTAATCTATTTCAATACAGATTAAAAATTATATGAATGTTCAAAAAGTCATGTAACCTCAAAGAGTTCTTTTTCATTGATTATCATTAAATTGTTTTTGTAGCCTGATAGGGGTGATTTTAGCAAAACAACGTAAACTGCAGATAGCGTTGGGCGTTATGCTACTCTATGCCGTAGTTTCCCTGCAGTCAACTTATTCACATCTTAGCCACACCATATCGATTAACCAAGCTTTTTACTTTTTTATTTCTATTATTGCTTGTCTGTGGTTTTTCTGGTGTTATTTTTTCAATTGTTTTTGATTATGGATGTGATCGTTAGATTGAAATGTTTATTTGGAAAATATTATCGGCATTATTGAAAAAATATTTCTTTCGATTGCAGTTGATCAATATTTTTTTACGGTGGTCGTTTTATGTCTCACATTTCTAGTTCATATTTTTGTGTGTTTATTTATAAATAATGTGGCTTTATACATATTTATATTTTGAGGTTATTTTTCTGAAATATAATCATCTTTACGCTGAATGCTTTCTTTATGTTAGTCTGAGTCATTAAAATTGTTTCGCAACATTAACATACTTTTACGTTCAAGAACGTGAAAAGCCTTAGATATTTTTTAGTATAATTTATGTTATATGTGAAGGTCATTACGATTTAGAAATTGTGATATTGGATGTAGAAATTGAATCACTTTACTATTACCATAGTTTGGATTTAGTACGATTTAAACTATTTTTAATTGCTTCATCAATAAGTATATTAATCCAAATAACAATTAATAAGTTCTGAAACAATTTCACTAAACAGTTTTATTTATTAGGGATGCGTGGAGCGGCTACCTGTCATCTTGGAGGCGTGCTATCGATCTGTTTACACGACATGTTATCAACACATTTTTGATTCTCAAAATCGTTTACACTTTAATTTTTTTTTAATCTTCTGTTGAATAAACAACGAGTTCTTCTTTTTTATCTTTTTTTTAATGTTACCTTAGGCTCCAGTGAACCCGCATCCAGCCTAAAGCTTAACATCACGTGCGTTCACATCGATTTGACGGCGAAATCGGTACGTCCCGAAAATACCCGGGCGGCCGACGCAGTTTAGGTAAGCAACATTAGCTCACAACATCTGTTAATATGATCATTGTTAATTACATATGGGTTTGTTGTTAATAATTGTAGCCACCTGTCCCGAGGAGGGCGCTTGCAAGTAAGTCGCTACGTCGTCCACCATGCAGGCTCGCGGGAGGTCGGGGAGGAACATAATACGCTATAGGGCGCGCATATCGCGTGCGGGCTGCGCGGCGCCCCGCGACCGACTGGCGCGCCGAGCTCGCCCCCGCCCCGCACTTCCTCGCCCCGCCCCGCGCTCCCTCGCCCCGCCCCTCCCCCGTCCCGCCCTACGCACAGGGCTGACGGCAGCGAGCTTTTCCGGTTTTTCACGAAGAATTCGTATATTTTACGATGTTCGACTGCTGTTTTTGCTTGCAAATGGCATTTTCGCTATAAATATGCAAAACTATTTTATGTAGATCGTAATTTTTGTATTGTAGTGACTTTTGTAAAGAAATAGGTCAACAGTTATTTAAAATAAATTATTACGATGGAACAAATCAATTTTTACTTATTTATTTGTGATATTACGACAAAATATAAAAATAAATAAGTACTGTATTCTCTGTGGAATAGAAAAAATCAAAAACATTTTTTTAACGGTTTAAATTCACAATGGGAATATTTCAACCAAAATGTATATATAAGTAAAAATAGCAGTTTTCCAGTACCAACCCTACACCACTACGTCGTAATGCATTCGCGGCACTCGCCGCGTCTCGGCGCCACTCGGACCCGATCGGTAAGCGCTCGGCTCCCCTCGGAAAGCTCTTTCAAATTCGGAACATAGACATGACATATCTGTTTTCCGCAATAATAATAATTTACACCTTATTCGTTCGTAACAAAGTTCTGTTTCAATTAAAAGCAAAAAGTTTAAGAGTACTATTTGACTTTTGAAATATCCTAATTTAGCTCAGTTTTTGATGTGTATTTTAGCTCTTGGTGTAAAGAGTTAAAGTTGAATTTAGTTCGTAGATGTTTTTCAGCTGACGCGTCTATAAATGTCACATTATATTAGGATGTGTGCGTTGGTGTGTCGGTGTGTGCGTTGAAAACACATCTTGGGGCTCGCTCGTAGCAATTTTAGGCAGATTTTTCCCTGTTAGATAATAATAAGTTTCTGATATTTTTGGTTCAAATATTTTACAAAAAGTTCTATGATACTTAACACGTTTTATTAGAAATTCTATCCATATTTGAATATGGTTCTATTGTGAACAGTTTTGGTAGAGACAATTTTTCTTATCAATTTTTAAATTACTATAAAATTATGATTTTATTTTTGTACTATGTATATTTATTGTGTTTTATATATATTTTTTAGTTATAAAATAAGCAGAGTACGTACAACACTGTTTTTATCTCGTGGGATATCTAAACGTGGGAGCCAGCGCGGCGCCATTATCACCCAAACGATAATGCTGACGACAGTCGCTCCACTAAAGACCGTATAACCTGATCCAAAAAGAAGAGTATGCGGATTCTTTTTCCTCTCGTGTGTGAGTCTTTCCTCTGCCGCACCATTAAGTCTTGGAATTCCTTGTCGGCGCACGTGTTCCCTTCTTCCTACAGTCCCGGGTACTTTAAGCGGGCCGTGAAAAAGCATCTGATGAGGACGTCAAGCTGAGCGCCTCCATTGTAATACTGTACGTGTTTGTAATGGTGACCCTCTTTCCGGAGACTTTGCCTTTAGCTTACCATCAGGCGAGGTACGTACCATAATAAAAGAACCTTCCCATGAAGTTAGGAACAATTTGATAGAACAACATGATGATAACGTTCATTATGAAATATTATTCCCTGGACTCTCTTTTTTGAACCTGCAACCTTCCAGTGGCATCTACGGCTTACACTTCCATCTACGCCGCTACAGATACCCAATAAGTTCTTCGACATTATCACTAGTGATCCATATACAGGGGAGAAGATTTTTTGGCGGATCTTTTTGGAGGAATTTTTACTTTGTAATTTTTAAACAAATACACACTCACACCTACTTCTCTTCGGAGTAGAAAAAGGTGAATGAACATAATAACATAACATAAACTCACGCCTATATCCCCGAAGGGGTAGGCAAAAATGCTAGTAGCCACATTTCGCCATATTTAGGTCCAAATAGGTGGTGAGCCTATTGCCATTAACCGGGCACTAATAAACCTGCGATAAATACACACATAACTCCGAAAAGCATCGAAAAGTCATTGGTGTGTGCCATGGTAAAACCTCGGATCGAATCCGAGACCTCGTCTCAACAGTCCATTACCCATACCACTAGGCTACCTAGGAACGAACTATTTGGTGATCTTTACAGACCAAATAGTTCGTTCGTTCATTTTCATTTAGAAAATCCAATAACTCATCATTCTCTGAGTCTATGCCCAACTCAGTTGGGGTCGGTTTTCTAGTCTAAGATGCGGCTGAACTTCTATATGTTCCGCGAAGCGACTGCCATCGGACCTCCACAACCAAATTGGCGATAAAGAAAAATTAACAACTAAGACCCAAAAATGATCATTATACTTAGATAAAAGAGTATATATAGGTTACGGTTCGACACTAAACTATAATAAATATTTCTTACAAAGCACACTCCTTACCAAATAGAAAAAAAAATAGACTCCAGCGAAACGTCGTAGACGGGTCCTATCTACGAGCGTAGAGCCACTACGGCGTAGCGCTACGACACCCACACAGGCACAGCGCTGTATTGATAATTTATGTATGTAAGTGATTAGTTGTGTTATGTGTAAGTAGTGCTATGTAATGCTATTGCAGCGCTGCAGCGGGTACAGGGTAGTTTCGTACAGAGTAATCTGGTGATGTCAAAATTCTCTGACATATATAAAAATCAAAATTTACTGGTATATCTCCGACATTGGATAGGTAGAGGTAAATTATCGGTTATCTTATCTGAAATATATTTTTTATAAAAATTAAGCAATCGAAATTATCAAATTCCCGTAATGGGGTACAGGAATTTTAGCAAGTAAAACTAAATTTTACGTCAGTAGCTCAATGGCCAAGATTCAAACCCGGAACATGTTGATCGTAAGGTCAATTCATTAAAACCACTAATGATGCCTTAAGTAATAGCAATTTCATATAGTCATAAGATTTCCTGAGCACTACAGTCTTTTTTTTTACCGACTTCCAAAAATGAGGTGGTTCTCAAGTCGGACGTTTATCTATATGTATATAAAATTGATGTCGCTAAGCACAAAACTATACAGCTTCATCACAGACTTTCTTTTTTGTATGCTCTTTAAGTTACACAGAATGTTTTTATATAAAAAAGGGTCACAGAATTCCACGTGAGCGAAGCCGTGGACATCTAAATATTTATATGTATTTATCAACTTTACAAGCCCTTTTTACATCAACAAACAAACATTTAAAACACAAGTTGCTTCTACACCTACACCCTACTCTGTAAACAAAAGCCAAATAGTAAAATCTAATACACGTCGAGCTTTATTATATTACAGTAACATTACGTCACTGGTGTGCGCGCCGCCTAATCACGCATCGCTCGTGTGTAGCGCACCTGATAGATGATTTGATTTTCGAACGAAGTAAGGTACTGATTTTGTGACGTTTTTTTTTCTTATTACCCGACTGCATTGAAAGTAAAGCGTTATGTGTTTGAATTTTTGACATTCATTTTATTCTAGTCTATTGGCATCAATGGCGGCCTCTGTAGCGTGGCGGTAATGAACGCCACTGCTACGTTGGTTCGATCCCCGCTCAGTGTAAGTATTTTTATGCATGAACATGGCTATTTGTACTGGTCTGGTTGTGCCTCGGAGAGCACGTTAAGCCGTCAGTTCCGTTTGCCATACAAACATCTATGGCAGTCGTTACGGGTAGTTGGAGCCCGGAAAAGCCCGACTAACCTATCTACAGAACTTTGATATAGCCAATTTAGTTGTGAAGGTACGAAGGCAGTCGCTTCACGGAAAATATTGACGTTCAGCCGCATCTTAGTTAGACTAGAAAGTCGACCCCAACCATAAATACTATAAATACGCACATAACTTCGAAAAGCATCGAAAATTCATTGGTGTGTGCCATGGTGAAACGTGGGATTGAACCTGATGCTTCGTCTCAGCAGTCCAATACTCATACCACTAAGCTACCGCGGCATTGTATAATATGTGGGTTTACAAAAAAAATGTATCTAAGTATGTTTATCCGAATTTTGGAGCCCATAACATAAGCTAGTTAAGCTATGCTTACCATGAATCTAGGTGGCGTTGTGTAGACTGCCCTAGGAATTTAAAAAAAAATCTAATAATCGTTTATTTAATCGAAACAATAAAGTGGCAATAACCGCCAATAACTACCATTACCGGCCGTTAGCGGTGTTGCCAATTCGAAAATAAATACAAAATAATATTCTACCAATGGTAGCAATAGATAGCGTGGTGTTATCAGCGCATAAACTCGAACGGGGGAAATTAAAAAGAATAACGGGCAACATCGCCGCCTCAGGGAACGAACCGTTTGGATATTTTGTTTGTATGTTTACTACAATTATGATCATGTTTGGAGTGAACAGGTATTTTTTAAACTTTTTTAAAAATATCAATCAAATAAAGTTTTTAGGCTGAATTGACTGGATACATTTTACTCAATGTATTTAAAAATAGAATTCAATTCAATACTTGCATGAATTTTATCGTATTCGAATTGCCTACTCCTCTGCTGGGCATACCTTTCCTATTGGTGGGAGACTTGACCTACTGTTTCTGGACAGACGGGTACAAGGTTCTATTTCGAGTTATCCTTCTCTCGCAGTGATAATTCACCGTTAGTCGCCTCTTATTGTCGCCTTCGGATGAAATAGTGTGCTGATATTCATTCTTCGTCACTTCACGAATGATAATCGTATGACTCATACAAATTTACTCTACCTATTAAAAAAACTGCATCAAAATCTGTTGCGTAGTTTTAAAGATTTCAGCATACATAGGGATATAGGGACAGAGACAGCGACTTTGTTTTTACCCGACTGCGCGACGCAAAGGAGGGTATTGTGTTTATCAGTCTATGTATGTATGTATGTATGTATGTATGTATGTATGTTTGTTTCTATGTGGCGTTCTAGAGACCAAACGCGTATGCCGATTTTGATCATTCTTACGTCAATCGATTCGTCTTAACCTTGCGAGTGTCACTAAAGACATGACAGTAATCAAAATTCACCACAGCGACAACTAGACGCCATATTGTCAAAATGAAAAAAAATAAAGTCGATGAACTATGTCAAGTGGGGTGTCGTTGAATAGGTAATTTTAAATCATATTTAGGTTTCTTTTACCATTTTTCATTTTAAATAATAGTTTAGGATATATAACGATTTAAAGTTGCTTAACAAAACATTCATTCTTGCTAATTTTCTTACTTATTGATTTAAGTTTATATTTCAAGTATAAACGATATACAAACAAAAATATTTTTGGTAAAAAAAAATAACTTTTCAATGAATCGTAACTAAAAAGTATAAAATAAAAAAATAATTTAAAGAAAAAAAAAAAACCAGACTGCGAAAACTAAAAAGAATGAAACAAGCCCAGTAGTTTAAAATTCATACAATACTCACAGTCGGGGCCCATTCAAATTTTACCAATTGAATCTTCCCAAGGGGCCCCGACTGTGAGTATTGTATGAATTTTAAACTACTGGGCTTGTTTCATTCTTTTTAGTTTTCGCAGTCGGGTTTTTTGTTTTTCTTTAAATTATTTTTTTATATACTACGAGTATGTAGTGATAGTGAAGTTATAGTAAGCAATTCGGAATTTGAACACGGAACCTCTCAACGTTAGACTCCTTAACCGCTAAATATTTAATTTGGTCTCCTCTGTATTTTCCTGTTCATTCAAAGTTTGCCTGGAAGAGATCACCATTGACAATAAGGCCGCCCATTGCACATTCCACTGTTTCTTTATGTCCATATTGTAAATTTTTATCTAATTGTGTACGTTGTGTTAAAAAATTGTGTACAAAAAATCATATCTCATATTCTTTGAACCCATCTCTGATGGGGTTGACTTTCTAGTCTAACTAAGATGTAAACTATGAAAAGCGATATCGAACTTCTGTAGTTAGGCTAGTCGGACTTCTGAGGCCTCCAGCTACCCGTAGTGACTGCCATAGATGTTCGTATGGCTTAACATGCTCTCCGAGACACGACCAGACCAGTGCAAATAGCCATATTCATGCATACCACCCTGCCCTTTCCTACACAAGACAACACATGCAGGTCTTAGATGTCACCCGCATACGGTGCAGAATATTCCATCAAGAACCAAGAGGTTCGGTGTGTCTTTCCTCTGCCGCACCATTAAGTCTTGGAATTCCTTACCGGCGCATGTGTTTCAGTCCCGAGTCCTTCAAGTGAGGCGTGAAAAAGCATCTGATGAGGCCGCCAAGCTGAGCGCCACCGTTGTAGCAATGTACGTGTTTATGAGAATTTACCTTCAGTTTAACATCAGGCGAGGTGAAGTCAAATTGACGTGCTAAAAACAATAATAAATACAAATATTTCAACTGAGCGGGAATCGAACCCACGCCTCCTGCGTAGCACTCGCAATCACTACCGCCACGGCACAGAGGCTTAGACGTTATCTTTCTATTTAAATTCACGGGAAGAAACACATAATATCTAGCAACTAACAAAATCTTTGTAAAACAACAAAATTCTCCCCCTTCCCATCATAAACAGTTGCTTTAAAAATCGTTTCTAGACACAGATAACATCTCCCAACTTTGCCCGAACGTTCTAAAGAAGTTTTAAACCATAAAACTATTTCGAAAATGTTTTATACTCGTTCACAAGTCTTGGTGCTGAGGCGAAATTGCAATTTGCCTGAACATTAATACGAGGCGGGAGAATTTGTGAATATTGGATAGGAATTTATATAACGTTAGGCGTGTTGGGGACACCAAACTGTTAGAAAGAACTAGTGTTTGGATTTCCTTGGAGACTATTTTGTTTTGCCGACATTTATTCATTTACTAGCTGTTGCCCGCGGCTTCGCCCGCGTGGACTTCTGATCCCGTTCCCGCTGCTCCATTCCGAGCATTTTCATATTTGTTCACCTTTTAAGCCTTTTCTGGACTTTCACGAATAAAATTCAATACCAAAATTAGCCAAATTGGTCCAGCCGTTCTCGAGTTTTGGCGAGACCAACGAACAGCAATTCATTTTATATAATGCAAGCTGTTGACCTCGGCTCCGCCCGCGTGAACTTCTGATCCCGTTCCCGCTGTCGAGTATTTTCATATTCATTCACCTTTTAAACCTTCTCTGGACTTCCACAAATAATTCAATACCATAATTAGCCAAATCGGTCCAGCCGTTCTCGAGTTTTAGCGAGATTAACGAACAGCAATTCATTTTTAGATAGATTTATTTGAGGACTACCATTGGTCAAGTACAACAATACAATCACATTTGGACACATACACAAAACACACTTTTTGGTTGTTAAACTTTTTAAGGCGGCCACTGCATTGTCTATATGGTGGCCGAGTACAAGAATAAAATCGGCATTATCGATTTACAAAATCGTCAAAACGATAAAAATGAGCGTCCATTGACTTATCACAATGAGTCTATCAGACCCTCATGCCTCTGCTGACTCAGGGCCAGCAAAAGCCCTCTCAGGTGTGGGACTACGATTTTCATAACTTTCCCCGTATAGGGAGGAGCTCGCATCACGCTGTGGCCGCGGTCTGCTCCTGCAAGATTGAGAGGCGGCTTCATCTGTCATCCTGCGATCTTTGATGCCAGAGTTATTTGTGTTGGTCTGGATATTTCCGTGTCTCTTCTTTTTGTGACCTGATTATTAAGCCAAGAATATTTCCTTCTGCGAGGTGGACAAACGACATAGTCAAAGTCGCGGGTAAGCATTGGATGCAGACCGCCTCCAACCGGTTGGATTGGAGGTCGATGGTAGAAGCCTATGTTTAGTAGTGGACGTCCTGTGACTGAAATGATGATGATGAGGAAGAAGTATATTAACTTGTTTTGAAGTTTCTAGTTTGGCATTATTTTGTTTGACAATTAGTATTATTTTACTATGGCTGTCGTTGGGATTGTTAAACCGTGGGTGAATAGGGGTCACCCACGGTTTTCAAATCAAATCAAATCAAAAATCATTTATTCTGTATAGGCCAGTAAACTGCACTTACAAAACGACTGGTTCGAAACGCGGGCCCGACCTGAGAAGACTCCGGCAAGAAACTCAGCTCCGCCATGTAACACCTACTTCAACCTACTTGTTATTTATAATACCGGTATTTTTATCTACAAAAGTTAGATACTTACTTTTTATTATTTCCTAGGAATCAGAGCTCCCTGGAGACTGTAGAAGTTTTGTGTTGTCAGTGGGAAGACCGAGAAACCCTTCTTCGTCTTCTGCAATAGCACCACAAAAACTCTCTTAACCTTCAACCATCCTCTCTCTCTATATGGTCGGCATCAAGAGTGTGACACCCATGGTGATGCAAACATCCATAGGCCACTGTAACCAATTTCCATTAAGTGAACCGTCTACTTATCTGCCACTTAAATGATAAAAAATATACGTATTAGATTCTTATGACACTTCTATTAGCTTGTAAGTCTATGATTATTTTTTGATGTAGGCACACCGGAGTGTTAGAAATTTTATAACCTATGAGCTCATAGGTAACTGTCTCCTAAACCAAAGTATATGTGACGGTAATTTCCCGTTTCAGCCATGTTCTTTGTATAATACCACCGGATATAAAGCAGATATAATATATATATATTGTTTTTAAAAGAAATTATTAATATTCCCTCTAACCCCTCCTGCTCAATGGCTTGTGTTAGGAATGGGTTCACGTCGGTAGTGTAATGGCCAGGATTCGAACCCGGGACCTCTCGCCTCTCGATCGAAAGGTCGACTCCTTAACCATTAAGCTACGGTAAGTTGTACACAGTATCTGAATTTGCTCTTGTTATGGTTTCTATGATGCAGATAAACACCCAGGACATTGCAATTTATATGTATAATGTTTTTATACCACTTAGGTGGCAGACAAGCATACGGCTCTACTCATGGAAAGTGATCACCATAGCCTATGAACTTTTACAACACCGGATGTGTCACACTCGCGCTGCTGAACCGGTACAAACCTTCTAATGTCCTTCAGAAAGGACCACATTTTGTCGCTTGGAAAAACTGTGTGGTTTTACCAAACATCATGGTGACTAAATATCTATAACATGTTTCATATGTAAAATTACTATTACTATTCCTATTACCGAATTCAAAATGTCAAATGAACTTAAAATGACAGCTGGTTATATCTAATAAGTTTATAGATTTATAAAAAAAAAGTTTCATGGGTGTCACTTTCACACCTCGGTTTTGTGTCTATACTATTATATAATTGTAAAATAACTATTTATGTTTGTCCGCGATGGATGCAAAAATACTGATCAGATTTCTTTGTCGATTTTTTTGTTTGAAGGGGTTCGGTCCTTCTTAAAATCTTACGTTTGTTTGATTACAATCGGTTAAGTAGAACCAGAGTTATGATTAGTACCTAATATAGAATTTAAGTTGCACAGAGGGCGCTTAGGTCGCGATAACCGACAGCCGTGGCGTAGTCGCGGGCATGGGCTAGTAACTTATAAAGTTATCCTTCGAGGAACATATCGTGCGAATGACAATGACAATGGTCCCGTCTCCGGGAAAACATCAAAATATCCGAAAAGTCTACTTTCAATCCTTCAGACTCCGAAAGCTCGAAAGCTATCCCCATACACCCCCTCCCCCCCTCCCCCCTACAAGGAGCTCCTACAAAGTCAGTAGGTTACCTCAAGTCCCCGCCAGAGGGAGCTGGTATTTTTCCCGCGGTGAGCGAGCGTGCGTTGCGGAGTCGTCTGATTTATACGTCGCTTATCTCGCTGCTAAATTTATTTGTCTGCGCTCTAGAACAGCCGATGTTACCCTGGTACCACAGACACAGTACAGATTCAGACAAGACACAAATATTATAGTTACGGCATGGTATAATGGCCGTTTTGATACGACTGGTTTTGGACAACGAATTGTTAGACGAATAAAGAAATTTTAGTTTCCTTATTTTTTCTTTGGATGTCAAAATGATAGTATGACTACGAGGACGATTATATCCTCGTAGTCATACTGGTGTGACAAAGTAGTATGACCACGAGGAAACGGCCACAAATATGGCGAGACTGGCACAGAAAAAAAATTAACACACTAAAAAATTTAAAACGAGATAAATCCTAGCATCTTCCTGGGGGTCTATACAAGTGGCAATCGTTTTGTGGAATAGAATAGACTACTTGTCAACTTCGTTCACGCCTGTCATAAATTTCATTAACGTCAAAATACGTGAGAATCCCATAGATTGAATATTATATTCTAATTCATTCTACAAAACGACTATTTTTTTTGTAACACATAGGTAGCAGACAAGCTCACGATCCACCTGATGGAAATAGGTCACCGTGGCCTATGGACGTTTGCAACACCAGGGGCGACACACTTATGCTTCGCTGTAGAAACCTTCTAAAGCCCTTCTCGAAGAACCCCATATTGTAGTCGCTTGGGAAAACCAACGAATTGTCTTTTGTTTAGGCACATTAGCGGTTTATTTGCAACAAAAAATCACATTGAGGCCTCTACAAGTTCTTTGTACTATAACCCAAAAGTCTCGGGGCGCTGGTAATTGTTCAAATTATAAATTTGTGACCGACTGCCGTTGTTGCGGCGTTTAATCGTGAGTCGCACTCGCAAGCGCCGCCGCGGCGCAGCGTATGTACGAGTACGAAACAGTCCCGCTGTTTTGTTTATTAAGCCACCACTCAACGTTATGAACTCATATTCATATTTCTCTGTGTTTTGTCTACGATATAATGTATTTTGATATAGTATATTTAAATGTTCTGTAGTAGTAAAAGTCCTACTATTTGAATATAGGTTTATATAAGTATCTACGAGGATATAAGTACCTTTTTACTTTACATACCTTCTTTAGGAAGGTATATCCTTAACAGCGATGCTATCGTATAGTGTATCTAATATTAAATGATGTTTTATTTTTTCAAAATAAACGGGTTCTATTCCCAGTTAGGACTATTGATTTTTTTTGAAAATCGAATGATGAGGTTTTAAATTTCATCAAAATCGGGCTCGTGACTATACTTTGACCATTTTTAGCTATTCCTTATAGTCCCAGATTTGGCTCTCCAATCCCTTTTGAAAAATTTACCCTACCTATGTACGTACGATATACTTTCGCTAGCAATTTCTTTGCGAAGTCCAAGAGATATGCCTACCTAAAATACCTATACTTTCGCCTATTTCCCCCCGGGGTAGACAAAAGCGAAATGACATCCAAAGTTCATCAACCTTGTATTTGATCCCACTTAATAGGGGGTGAGTCAATTGCCATATTCCGGGCCCCATAGTTGCCTTAATCCACGCTGTGGCTGAGACTTGGTAGTATACTCGTATATCTGACTGGTGTTAAACAGTTTTATCCCTTAGTTGCCTAGTACGATACTTAAAAGATGGGATGGGAAGTTCAGAAGAAATTCTACTCTGCCGGGAATTATGCGGCGCATCTACAGCTACTGGACACATTTTCTAGACCTCTACTGCTGTTAAGCATGCTTTTTTTGAACATTGCGTCAATGTGACTTCATTTCAAAGGTATCCTGAAGCCTGAACACTGCAAAGAAAACAAAATTACCGTCGAATTTTCAAAATCCATTGTAAGTACCATGTATATACACCAACTTTTTTCCACTGTTTTATATTGAAACGATTCTGAGTTCCTCTTAATATGAATAGAAAAAGAAGAAACTCATATTGTGTTCCATATTTTTAGATCTAAAAAGACTCATATCACCATAGAAATAAAAAAGAAAACAAAATTAAAAATTTCGTAGCGCCTGCAAAAATACTAATAGCAATTTGTTGTAAGTGGTGCAACGCGACGGTCTCCCAATATTAGGCGCTTCCGTATTCGTTGGTACTGCTTGCCCTCGTAAAATTGTGTAATGAAACGTACACTACACTGCTATCCTTATATATAACCTTGTGTTATATTTCCGGGGGTGATTAGAGTAGTAAATAGAGAAGCTAGAACTCACACAGGTTTTGTGTTGTCAGTGGGAAGACCTAAAAACCCTACACTAACCCCATACCCGGGGCTAGACGCGGACACCGTGGTCCCTATACCCAAAGGGTGTCATCTCGAAAGAGCAGACCCGGACCTGCCGGGGTGCGAGGGATATGTTCGCTACTATCTCACCTCCGGCAACTAAAGACCCAAAGACGGCGTGCGTTTCAGTCGGTTCGAGTCCGGATTAACAACATCGGCTCCGGTGGGATTGGTAAGTATCCGTGGGAATTTCGCGCACGGGAAAAAAGTCTAACTGAGGATTTGACGTCCACAACCAATTGGTTATATCGAAGTATTGCAATTAGACCAGTTGTCGAGCTTTTAGGCCTCCAACAACCCGTAACTACAAAGCACGATCAGACCAATGCCAATAGACATGTTCATACTTACATATTATAAATAGTTACACTGAGAGGGGATCGAACCCGCGCCTCCTGTGCGTACCTGTCACGTTTTCTACCGCCAAGCCACAGAGGCTGTCAACAGAAAATAAAAGGATGACATTGATTATTAGTAATATAAGAGTTAATTAGTTAGTAATAGCTATAAGAGGATGAGGATAATATTACATTACGAAGAGCTTGCATTTCTAAAATCATAGTTTTAGTAATACGCAGCATTAAAGAGAATAAGTATTTAAGCATCTTTTCAATAGATATAGTTAAGTTGTACAGACAACAGCAAGTGTGCTTAGGTATTTAACATTTGTAGCCTAAAAGTAAAAAGTAACGGCCCGCGTTATGTAACTTGCAGTCGCTACTAAGTACTAACTGCAATAGACGACATGGAGTCACTCATCTGTTATCTCTTTCTGTAGATGCGGTAGTTTTTTGTCTTCTTTTTAGGGTTCGGTACCTCAATTGAGAAAAAGTGGAACCCTTATAGAATCACTTCGTTTTCTGTCTGTCCGTCTGTCTGTCTGCCAAGACCTTTTTCTCTGGAAATTCATACCAAGTACTCAGGACTGCAACGACTTGAAGGAATGCAATCAAGAGATTACGAGACGTTTATGTTGCTAGAAGTTATTCATTGTTGTTTATGTTACAGCGGCTGTCGTTACCTAATTCTGATATTCGGTGATAACAAAGAAATCCTATTACTCTCAGAACACTGCCACCTCTACCCAGTTTCGCGTCTCCGTAGAAGTCTGATTCGTCTCGCGCCATATCGCTACGTTTTTCCGTTGCTAATTACTCCCAGTGTACACTAACGGCCCGAGTTAGTTCCCTAAAGCCAACGCAGTTTGGGGATTGCATTCAACTTCCTACACATACCTACATATTGTCTATAGTCCTATATTGACGTCATGTAACCACGACTAGCTATGCCTACGGTTTTATTTGTTGATTTTTGACAAGATATAATTATACCTTATCTAATGACGCGTCTAAATTTGAAATTGATCCGTCTGAAATTGAACAGTTAGCATAGTAATTACTTTAGAATGGTTTCAGTAACTTAATATAACATAACATTAACTCACACCTTTATCCTCGAAGGGGTAGGCAGAGGTGCTAGCACCCCATTTCGCCAGTTTATGTTTAGGTCCCAATGTAATAGGTGGCGAGCCTATAGCCATCAACCGTGTACTTATAAACCTGCGATAAATACACACATAACTTCGAAAAGCATCGAAAAGTCATTGGTGTGTGCCATGGTAGCTTGGGATCGAACCCGAGACATCGTCTCAGCAGTCCATTACCCATACCACTAAGCTACCGCAGTTACGCGGTAATGTTTTCAGTACACTATTAATAACTATTATCACTACATAGTATAAAATAAAGTCGCGTTTTCTGTCCCTATTTTTCTTGTCCCTTTGTATGCTTAAATCTTTAGAACTACGCAACGGATTTTGATGCGGTTTGTTTCAATAGATAGAATGGTTAAAGAGGAAGGTTTATATGTAAACATCATTCTACGACTAACAGGAGCGGAGCGGGAATGAAAAATGTTGCAAAAACAGGGTGACGCAGACGAAGTCGCGCGGGTCAGATAGTAGATTATAAATACATAACTTAAACTATTTTTATACTACTATTTTCTTTTTCTTTTGTTTTATTTATGGCACGTCAATTTGACTTCACCTCGCCTGATGTTAAGCTGAAGGCAAAGTCTCATGAAAGAGGGTCACCATTGTAAACACGTTCAGTGCTACAATGGTGGCGCTCAGCTTGACGGCCTCATCAGATGCTTTTTCACGCCCCGCTTAAAGGACCCGGGACTGTAGGAAGAAGGAAACACGTGCGCTGGCAAGGAATTCCAGGACTTAATGGTGCGGCAGAGAAAAGACTCACCGAAACGCTCGGTTCTTGATGGAATATTCTGTACCGTATGCGAGTGACACCTAAGCCCTGCACGTGTTGTCCTGTATAGGAAACGCGAGGGTGGGATTAATTGGAAGAGCTCATCAGAACATTCACCATGGTAGAGACGATAAACTTAGGTAGTAGGCAGACAATCACGCAGAAAATGGTTACCGTGGCCTATGGACATTTGTAACACCAGGGGCATCACATTTGTGAGGTGTAACACAAAACACATATTAACATTCACAAACATTTATTCATTGTCCTTTATTTTTAACATTACGTTTCTTTTTAATTAAACTATTTGAATCGTCATGCAGCTGCTGGAAGAAAGCTTTCGACGTCTTCAACGACTTATCGTCAGCCTCTGTACCCTTCTGTGTACTTCTATGTTCGGTAACCTTACTAATATTTTTACCACGTTGTAGTTTCTTCTTTTTCCATCTCTCCCTCTTCTTGTCCGTCTGTGAACGTTCCTCTTTACTCATTAACTCTCCTCTACGTTTCTTTTTGACTTCTTCCGGAGCTAATAAATTACCATCACTCATTGCAATTGGTGCAACTTCTTCCATAGATATCGCTGGTGTATTGCTTACTATTTTCACTTCCGCTTGCGGAGCTTTCGGTGTATAATGATAATGGCATAACGCATCTAGTTTAGCAAATAACTTGTTCATATCATTCCGAACTTGCGTATGAGCTTCCGGTTCTTTCTCATCCTCTACTTCACCTGATAACGCTTGCTTTTGTTTAAGATACTCCATTTCGTATACCTGAGCTAAACTGTGTTCGCTCTTAGCTTGGTCCAGTATTACAGGTTTACGGAACGCATATACATCATCAACTGGTTTCTCTTTCTTTTCAACGTCATCCCATGCTTTATCTTTAATCCTACGCCTGATAATGTCTTCTAACGTTTCAGTAGTCTGTTCTGTTATGATTGGTGCAGGTCGGCTAGTTAGATCAAAATCAACTACTTCTTCTAGCAAAGAGTTTTGTGGACGTTTTGTTGCGTCAACCTCTCCTTTTAACTGCCATGGTGTTTCTGACAATGTCTTCTCTTCTAACCTTTCAATTTGTTGTTTTAATCTTTGTTGCCTTAGTTCAAAGTCAGATTTCTTTTCGTTAGTTTGTTTTTTAGCTGGTTGTATATCACTGTCATCAGAATCTTCAGAGTTATCGTCCGACGACTGTGTTAGATTTGCAAATCTAACTTTTTTATCCTTTTTCTTAGGGGTCTCATTTTCAGATTCTTCACTTACGTCATCGTCTTCAGCTTCTCGGTTCTCTAGCTGATTATTCTCTTCTTCTTCATTGCCTAGATATTCGTCTTCTTCATTTAAAACACTTTCATCTTCTTCATTTTCTAAATTTTCATCTTCATAATCTCCATTCTGTTTATTATATTCTCCATCTTCCTGCGAGAAGAAATCATTGTACATAGCTTTTGTACCGCCTTCTTCATCAACAGAATCATCATCATCAATGTCCTCAAACATATCTATTGATTCCTCACTGTCAGATCCTGCTTTTCTTCCTTCTTTTTCTTCATTGATCAAAAAGTTCTCCATTTCTTGTAATTTGAAGAACTGATCATCTACAATTGATGGTTTCACTTTTGATTTAGGTAACAAATTTTTCTTTTTTCTTTTAGGACTTTCATCGTCATTTTCACTGTCTTGTTCAGAGTGTGACTGCTCTCCTTCTGACATCGGTTTGTCATGGTCTAATTCACTAATATTATCACTGTTCTCTGTAGCAGTCGTTACGGGAAATTGGAGGTCAGTTTTAGTAGATATACAGTTTGCGACATCCCACACAAGTTGATCCCAGCACTCTGAATTTTGCAACTCAATCTGTTGCCAAATCTGCTCTTCATCAAAGTCTTCGACAATTAGTTCTGGTAACGCACTTTTCTTAATACTTTTATCATCATGCTCCTGTGTTTTTGTGTAATCATAAATTGATTTAATCAAGTTTTTAATATCCTCATTTACATTGGTTGTAACTTTTCGAGATTTACCTGATTTCTTCTTGAAAACGCGAGTTTTATCTATAATTTGACTCAAATCTGTACACGCCATGGTTAGATCGTTCTATTTCTGTACAATTATGTAATATTTACGTGTATTTCCACATAAAAATTGATTATAACCAGTATAACCACCATTGAAAACAATAGAAATAGAAATACAACACGCGGTTGGTTGATATGACAGATGACAGTATTGATTGTAATGACAAAATTGACAAGTTAGATAACATTGACACATTGATGTATGCATTGACAGCCTACTGGACAGGACATAGATCTAAAAGGAAGGGATAAGACATACCTACAAAATACTGTGACCAAATACAAAATACCTACGTTCCATTTTCATTTTACTACGTTAGACGCCTGTACCTTGTCGGAAACCAAATTAAGATTGTGAAAGAAGATTGTTCGTCTCTAAAAACTTCATTAGTGTAGTGTTCATAATACGTTTTAGGATTTTAGAGAGCGTAGGTAAGATATTTATGGTTCTATAACTGGCTACACAAAATAGTCCTTGTCACCATTTTTGTAAATAGGTTGATTGCGTGCACACTTCAATGCACGTGGCAATATTCATGTAGATCTAGCCCTAACACATATGTGAGTTATGATAGGGGTAAGGACAGAAGCATATAATTATCTCTTCAGAATGTTGCTTGAAATTTGATCGGTGCCAACAGCACAGTTCTCCCTAAGCCCTATACCTAGTTAACTGGAAAACGTCGAGATCGTCCGTGGGTAGCTTAACTAGTGAGTTAACCGGTGGATTTGGACTAGTGGTTGTGGAGGTGGTCTCACCGGGTATGCAACTAGCTCTCGTTATTCTTCGATAAATCATTTGTTGGAGTATGTGGCTATTATGCTGATAGTAGTAAAACACTAGAAAAATATATTATTTACCTCTATTTCTTAGGCATAGAACTTGATTTATTTGCCACCATTTTCCACACAGGTTTTGTATGCTCTTTACGCAGCTCTTTTTATGTACGTAAGTACTACGTAGTAATAATAGTAAGAAATACTACGTAGAACTTTTTATTTCCATGGTTACAATAAGACATAACATAACATAAACTCACGCCTTTACCCCCGAAGGGGTAGGCAGAGGTGCCAGCACCCACATTTCGTCAGTTTATGTTTAGGTCCCAATGTAATATGTGGTGGCGAGCCTATTGCCATTAACCGGGCACTTATAAACCTGCGATAAATACACACATAATTTCGAAAAGCAACAATAAGATCTGCTATATTATTTTATTACTATACTCTTTGCAGATTTTACACATGGAACATTTCAATAGACTAATTTAGAAATCATTCATTCAATTGATCTAGTCATCATGTCATCAAATCCAAAACAGTTCATTCTACAGTTCATTTCATTCGTTCGTTTTATTTCAGCATGGCAGTGTGAGCTGCTGTTATTTATTTTCGTTATGTTTTATTTTTATTAGTTTTTCGTGATGATTTAATGACAAAAATTAACAATAGCTGGTGCATGTGAAGTGTTTCTTTTATAATTACCATTTCGGCACTTCAAGCCACAACAGATGCGTAAAATCTAAAACCTTGAAGAAAACTGAAAAGGTAGGCTAACAAAGTAACTGTATTTTCGCTTGATGCATAGATTTTTCACTTGAGTGACCGCAGCTTGCCCTCCAAATGATTAGTTGTGAGGGAAATTGCGATATATTTTTGCTATGACCATGCAACACAAGAAATTAAAGGCAGGAACTTTAAAAAAGGCACTACAAAAAGTGAAAGGTATGTTTTAAAAGGTGAAGTAAGTACTTTTCGGTAACGTAGATAAAATTTCGCGTCACGCGAAGTGCTTTGCCATGTAAATTGAAATGTGTTCGTACAATAGGTAATACTGTGCTGTTAGTTGTTGACCAATATGTAGTTGTGTTGTTTTCTTTTGTTCTTTTCTCTAGAGCTGCACTGTATGCATATCAATCACATTTTGTAGTGTTATAAAAAAACTAGCTACTTATCACTAAGAATAGTAGCAAATACTAGTCTTGTGGCATAAAGCCAGTGCACACAGGCATACTTAAACAACTATAAATGGAATATGTCATGTTTAGGTGAACGTAACATCTGTGTATGAACATAACTTGCTATAAAATACATTAGGTAGCTATGCCATGATCTATGAATGGTTGCAATACTAATATCAACACAGTAAAGGTATAATAAATAGTTAATGTCATCACCCCTTGTCACCTCAACGTCACCTGTCTTCTCAAAAAACTATGTTTATAAAAATAAATAGAGTATATTTTTGGGTGTATGGACCCCCATTACCTCAGAGCTAGCCAAATCCACCTGCTAGGGCTGCTAGCCTATACATCTGCTAATTACAGACAAGGCTGTGGTGCTGATTTTCCTCTTGAGGTAATGAGGTCAGACAGTACTAGCAAGTAAAGCTCAATGCTTACATTCTGCTCAAGGAAGTACTGGAGCTAAAAAAAAATTAGAGCATGAATAATCTTAAGATTATAATTCTTAAGCAGAAGCTTTAATCAAAAGTGTTATATTTAACCCTCAGTAATGGAGTCTGGGGTCTTTTTTATACCATCTAGGGGACAGAAAAGCATGATAGAAAGTGGTTACCATGGCCTATGGAAACTTGCAACACCAGGAGCATCACATTCGTGCTGCCAACCACATAGATAAGAGGGGCGAGGAGAAGGTTAAGATAGTCTCTGTGCTGTTAGTACAGAAAACAAAGAAGGGTCTCTCGTTCTTCCCACTGACAAAACAAAACTTAAACTTGCAACACCAGGAGCATTACATTCATGCTGCCTACCACATAGACAAGAAGGGGGAGGAGACGGTTAAGAGAGTCTCTGTGCTGTTAGTACAGAAAACAAAGAAGGGTCTCTCAATCTTCCCACTGACCACACAAAACTTCTCCAGAGAGCTCTGACTTTATTACCATTTACTCCATAGACATGTACTTATATAAATTTTTCTTTCTTTACAGATATTATGGAAGGGCAAGATCAGATGGAGTTGAAATTCAGTGGCAATAGTGAAGTGGGGGGGCTAGAGTTATGTATTGTCTGTGGAGACAGAGCCTCCGGGAGACATTATGGAGCTATCAGCTGTGAAGGTCTGGAAACTTTTTATTTGCCAGTAATTGTTTTAAAAATTAATCATATCAATCTTATTTCCTCACTCAGTTAAGGCTACTGGTAGCTTCTCACTGGCCTTGTTAGATGCTTTTACACACTGCCCTGTGAGTCATGATCAGTGTATAAAATAGATTAGTATGAAATGAATTACAATAGAACCGGTTCAAACTATTTTCAACAATATCATCACCTCCTTGATCAACATTTCTCAGCATCTGGTGGACCTGCCATATAATAAGTTTAAAATAAAAGTAAAAAGATGTTTAATGAAAAAAGGTTATTATAAAGGTATCTTAATATAAAAATGCATCCTAATCTCTTGCACCTTTTTTTTATTGAAAATAAACAAAACTATATATTAAAAAAGAAGAAAAAGTATAAGAATAATCTACCCGAGTTTCCTGCTGGTCTCTTCTAAGTGGATCTAACTACTAACTCAGCTAAAGAATCATTTTCAAATGATTTATTCACTACTAGCTGACCCGCGCAACTTCGTCAGCGTCACCCCGATTTTGCAACATTTTTATTCCTGCTCTGCACCTGTTGGTAGTAGCATGATGGTATATACATATAAACCTACCTCTTTAACCACTCTATCTATTAAAAAAACCGCATCAAAATCCGTTGCATAGCTTTAAAGATTTAAGCATACAAAGGGACATAGGGACAGAAAACGCGACTTTGTTTTATACTATGTAGTGATTACTATAAATGATAATATTTTTAACAAACAAAATGATCGAACCCGCGCCCCGTGCGTAGCAGTCGCGTCACTACCACCACGCCACAGAGGCTGTCATACAATAATTCTGTCATATTTTTTTCTCCTACAGGATGCAAAGGCTTCTTCAAGCGGTCTATCCGCAAAAAGCTAGGCTACCAATGCCGAGGTAGCATGAACTGTGAGGTGACGAAGCACCATCGGAACCGGTGTCAGTACTGCCGGCTGCAGAAGTGTTTGGCTTGTGGCATGAGGAGTGACTGTGAGTATTTAGATGGCTAGATAAAGTTTTGGACAAACTTTACTATTAAGGTGATGTAGATACCTTACCGGTAAGGTCTTTGTAAGATTATAATAATTATAAGTGTGTATAATTAATGTAATATAATTATAAGTTTCTATAATTTTTTTGTGATAACATTCCGTCCATGAATATCAAAATATCAAATCATATTTTATTTGATTAGATTGACCAAAGCGTTGGTAATGAACCCTAGTATTTTTTTGCCTTAGTAGCTGTCATCACGATATTCGATACCCCACCCAGTATAACACTTTACAATATGCACTTAACGAAATTTTAAAGCAATTAGTGTGCTAACTGTTTCAAATCTATTTAAATCGGAGAAAGTAAATGCTCTCATCCTTACAGAGGCAATCTTTCCCGTTAGACATAGCTCTGTCGCTCAGTGGTCAGAGCAGTCTCCATGTAAGACAAAGATCAGGGATTCGAGTCGCGTCGAAGCTGTTTTATATCTAAATCCACTATCTTCTCCATCCTCTTACCAATTCAATTTATCAGTCTAGTCAAAGAACAAAATACACATATGGGACATGCTATGGTACAAAGAAATACAGCCATTGATCTGACGTTAAAGTTTCCCTCCAAATCTTTAGGCAATAATGTTACGATGAGCAATAATTCTTGCACTGTATCACACAGCGGTCCAGCACGAGCGCAAACCCATAGTGGACAAGAGCAAGGGCGGCGAGCGAGACGGCATGCACGACAGGCAGGCCGCATACTCCAAGTTCTTGGGGCTGGCTGGCCAGGCGCAAGCAGGACAGGTATGTTTCTGGAGTTGGACTAGCAGTGAGTGGGAGTGGAGTAGCACTAGCATGAACTCCTATCGAATTAGTAATGAAAAGGTTTCGAGAGAACGGAGCATTGTGATTGGCAGTCTGCCTCTTGTGAACCTGTGTGCGTGTGTAGCCCGCCAATCGCAATGTTCCGTTCTGTCGATACCTTTACATTACGAATTCGATAGTATTTCGTGCTAAGGCTACTAGACTACAATGTTGAATTTTTAAAAATGTACTTAGCTGTATTTAATCAATACGATATTTTTAGTGTACTTCTTTATAGTTAATAAGCGGTCTCACCTGATAATAAGTGAAGATGTGGTCCACGTCAGTGCAGCACGCGTCCTTAGAGGTTGCCTATTCGCTCGGACAGAAACTGGTTACCATTACCTATGGACGTTTGCAACACAAGAGGCGTCACATTCGTTCTGCCGACCATATAAAGAAGGGGAGGGGAGAAGGTTAAGAGTCTCTGTGCTGTCAGTGCAGAAGACAAAGAAGGGTTTCTCGGTCCTCTCACTGACTACACAAAACCTCTCCAGTGAGCTCTGTCTACCCTGCTCACCACCACAAACACAACACAAGGTTATTATTGACCGCGGTATTCTGTAGAGTGGAGATACTTCCCTAGTCGAATTGATCAATTTGAATGGGAGATACCGGCATGCCACATCCACGTAATTTGCTATTGGTCTGTCATTTTGCTACGGATCTATCAAAAGTTTTGAATATAATTCTACTAAGAGCGAGGTTCTAGGCTACTCAGACAACATGGTTAAATAAGACTTCTCTGCTTCTAGATAAATCCTAAAGAAGAGCCGACTGATGCGTTCGGCGCCGTGTCGCCTGCCGCTCCTGCCATCAACTTCGCGCTGGCTGCCGCCGTCGCCTTCAACAAGGGCAACCCAGGTAACAGGGGCCAATCCTGATGAGACTAGTTTTTAAGTTTTCCATGAACAACTGGTGATGTTATCTGTTAATTTATTTTCAAAAAGTCTATCACTCTAAATTAAATATCCAAAAAATATTATAACTGTTAAAGTTTGTAATATTTATTACTGAATAAGATTTAAGTGAAAATGTACGCCCCTGAACCCAAGTTTCTGTGGCCTGATACCTTCGGCGTAAGGTAGTTATAGGGCTGTGTTTATATTATTATATGTTAACTCAATGACATATAAGCCCCCTCAGTATTAAAATATTAAATTCTCTTTCAGTGTCCCCGTACCTAGCTCCGGGTAACCCAGGAGACATCGAAGGCGCGCGGCGCCAACAAATCATGTTGCAGACGCAACTGGCTAAGAATCTCTTCAAGATGGGACAATTTGGTAAATATCTTTTTTGTTTTTTTACCCGAGTGCGCCAGCGAGGGTAACGCTTTCATTGCTCCCTTCTACAGGCCGAACAGTTAGACGAATTTCTATGATCTCCCGAGTTTATAAAATGAAAATAAAAACACAGTGATCTTTGGCGTCAAAATGTGTGTCCAAAAAAAAATCACTAAACTAAACTGGGTAATAAAATAAAGAACTGAGAAAGTTAATTTAACAAATATCTTATATACTTAACTTTATGTTTCAATGTAATTTGCCATTATAATCGTAAATATTTAATAAATTTAATGAAAATTTTACATTTTAACGAAATATTTTATCATTTTCTAATCAGTGACTGTATAATATATATTAAGTGACATTATTGCATTTCAATCTAGGCGTAATATGGTGAAACTATACACAAAATTTAAATAACAAATATCATGTATGTAGGTGATGTGACACGAACAGAAAGGTTATTCGCGCGCTTTAGTTTTTTTTTAAGTTAGCACAGGTCACCGCGCCGCTGTACAGCCAACACGTACCAGCCAGTAATCCATACAATATGCGTTCGATTTCTAGTTCCAAATTCAAATCACTTTTCCCGCTAAAAAGTTCTTAACAAAAAAGAGTTATTTTGCTCTCGCTTATAGAGGAACAAAGCGATACTTTTGGAATAGAAGGCATGAAAACGTGTTTTGTTGCAGGAGCAATAAACGAGTACCTGCAGTCAGCGTACGGCGCCACGCCTCCGGAAGTACCACTTGCGGCCTTACACGCCGCCGCTGAAACGCAGCAGACTGAAGGTAAGACAGGGCTAAAGTTCTTTGATTTTATAGCGTTTGCTTGGTACAAACACATTCATGGTTATTTAGAGAATCTGGATACTAAGAAGTGGTTCGTTGGCAGATGATAAAAAGATAGACACAGTGACTGGTGACATACAAACTCGATCACTCGACTAAAACTAGATCAATGATCGTTTTCTTTTTACTCTCGTAATTTTATAAAGCTTTTATATTTGGTGGGGGTAGGTACTTAATGAGAACGCAAGGCTCACCCCATTATGTTGTTTTGCCGCGCTTCAGTAAATTATGAAGGTTTATACTGTACTGTGAAATATATTTATATTAATTAGTTTTCAATTTTCTGTTAGATCCAATGTATAGACGTAGCTGTTGTTTAATGCCGTTCTCAAGTACGTCACGCATGTATTTTTATTCACGCACAACAAGTAGTGTTAGCAGCCGCGTACGTTAAGGCCTAACCTAACCGTACGTTTCGGCTTGATTTCCTCCTAAGCTGACATCGGTGATCGATGTCGGTGGCGTGTACGAAACCATGTGCCGCTGACGCTGGCATTACAGTGCGGTGCTTCTTAGAACTAGTGAACATGCGCACGCGCCGCTGACGTCGGTCACCGACGTAATCTTAAAAGGAAATCAAGCCTTAGGGTCCGTCGAGCCGGACGCGTAGTGACGTAGTGCCGCCCGCAGAGAGCGAGTCGCCGATCCTGAGCACGGCGGGGTCGCAGCAGCTGTGCGTGGCGCTGCCGCACGCCGCGCCGCCGCACCTGCGCCTGCACGCCACGTGCGAGGCGGGCGCGCGCCTGCTGGCCGCCGTGGCGCGCTGGCTGCGAGCCGTGCCCGCCGCCGCCGCGCTGCCGTAAGTGTTCTGTACGCGCCTGTACCTGCGCCTCACGCCACGTGCGAGGCGGGCGCGCGCCTGCTGGCCGCCGTGGCGCGCTGGCTGCGAGCCGTGCCCGCCGCCGCCGCGCTGCCGTAAGTGTTCTGTACGCGCCTGTACCTGCGCCTCACGCCACATGCGAGACCACGTTGCTGTGTGTGATCGTACTCACATCGTGTGTTAATGTACGTGCCTGTACCTGCGCCGTTAGTGTTGCTGTACACGCCTGTACCTATGCCGTAAGTTTGTTACTGTGCGCGTCTGTACCTGCGCCTTAAATGTGTTACTGTACGCGCCTGTACTTACGCCGTTAGCGTGTTGCTGTACATGCCCGTGATGTACGTTCATACATCGTATGTTAAAATGACGACTCGAGAGTCAAACATTGTAACGACAACAAACGTTTAGAAACGTCACCAGGTAAAACAACTAAACATGTTGGCATACTATGTTGTAATGCATTTAAGTCTATTCAAATTGATTTAGATTTGAAAAACGTAATGCTCAGACGGGACTTGAACCCGTGGGAGAGCTACTGAGCCGCGTCCTGAGCATCGAAAATTCTCCGAAAATCCCCTCATTTTCAGAGAACCTCATCCCCAATCTCACTCTCTTATTCGCCCCACAGGTTCGAAATCCAAGTGACTCTTCTCAAGAAGTGCTGGCCGGAACTCTTCGTGCTGAGTCTCTCTATGTTCTCGCAGCAGCTGTCCCTGGCCACTCTTTTGCCGCAGATGGTCAGCCACTTACAGTCTGTTCTGCGTGAAAGAGCTAACAACGACTGTGTGGATCGGTCCAGTGACGTCGCCATGCCGGAGGTGAGTGAATTTCTATCATCCTTGCATTAATCCCAGTCGCATCCAAACCTGTCTAATTTGTGGAACAACTGCTATGTGACCTCCACAAGCCTTCGACGATATCGAAGTGTTGCAGCTAGATCAGCAAAGATGTTTGTATGGCAACGGGACCGACCACTTAACATACTTTCCTGTATTACCTCATCACCGCTAACCCCAATTAATTGGGACAAGGATACGGAGATGATGATAGCATGGCTGGAGCCTGAAGGTTCCATGTCCCACGATGGGGCCCGGCCCTCCATTTCTGTGGTCGCTTCCGTGCCGTTTTTGAGAAATATACTCCTATAAATAAGCGTAAATATATGTATACATGTTAGACTTCTCGTTTGTGTGTGCGTCCCTCATGCGGTGAGGGCCAAGTTGAAATGGTGTATTGTGTCAGATCTCGGCGGCGGACTACTCGGACGAGCGCGTGGCGGAGGTGGGCGCGAGCCTGGCGCGCCTGCAGCAGTTCACCGCCGCCATGGAGCGCCTGCGCCTCGACGAGCGGGAGCACGCGCACCTCAGGGCGCTGTGCCTGTTCTCACCCGGTACGTACGTACGCACGCACACTCTCACCAACACACACATGCGCGCATACACACACACACTCACGCGCGTGCCCATACACACACACACGAACACACATACGCGCGCGCGCGCGCCAACATACACGCACAACACGCGCGTGCACATACACACACACACCCAGATTTTTAGTCGCTGAGTACCTAAAACGCAGTCTGTCAATTTCGTTTTATGCCAAAATGTCATTTAAAATGAGCGTTTCAACTAAGTACGGCTTTGTATATGTCGCGACAGGTCTAATTCTCATATTACCTATTTAGCGATACGTCTATGTCGCAATAGGTCTAATTCTCATATTGCCCATTTAGCGATACGACTATATACACACAACGCGCGCGCACACATTCCAACACACACGCTCGCACACACAGTTTCACTAAAACTTGCATTCTCACCACAGATGGCGTGCCAGACTTCTTAACTCGCAAACTCCACGACTATCAGATCAAGGTGCTCCGTTCCCTCCGCACTTGCTGTCAGCAGGACGAGGATCGTTTGGCCACCCTACTGCTCCAGCTGCCGGTTTTAAGGTCCTTCCCGGGACCCTTCCTGGAAGACGTGTTCTTCGTAGGGTTCGTGGGTGACGTCAGTATCGATGACGTCATACCGTATCTGCTGAATGCAGAGCGCTAAAAAAGGCAAATAATTTGTAACAATTAGTTTGTCTCTATACTTTTTGTGACTGATAGTTGGCTACAAATTGTATGTGGCTATTTCTAGTATCTTTTAATATCCACCTATGCTAATTATTGTAAGTTCCTTTTAAATAATGACGTAAGATTGTTTATTTTTACGAATTGAGAATTACTTTGATGGTAGTATGTGCCAAGTAAGTTACAGTTCGTTATTATGCCGCATGTGGCAACTATTTTGCCAATATGGCAAACATATTTTATAGATTTATTTTTACTGATCAGTATAGAAATATATATATATATATATATTCTGCTACATAGAGTGAGTACTTATGCGAACAACTGATGAATTATATCCATAATGCTATGTCTCTGGGGGCCTAAACAAGTGACAATTAGTTAGCAGTTGTTTTGTAGAATGGAATAGAAATATAAAGTTCAATCTATGGGATTGACACATATTTTGACGTCTATGACATTAATGACAGGCGTGAACAAATGTCAATCCCATACAGTGAACAATCTATTCTATTCCATTCTACACAACGATTACTACTACTTAAACTACCAGTTTAAATTAATTACACGGCGGTGTATGTGATATTTACAGAAACAGCTTGACTAATCGTTTACTTTTTTATTTAAATCAGTTTATTAAAATCTTATTTCGTTTAAAAATATTCTATGTCAAACCACTATAAGTTACTAATAACAAGATTTTTTAACTTTAATTAAGTACGTAACTAAACAGAGTTCGCCTAATTTTAAATGTATTTTATTATTTAAATTTATTTCTTGCAATTAACACAGCGACGAAAATGGAACTGCAATAAAAATTTAATTTTCATTTTAAATACTATGGTCAACTATGACAACAACATTACTTATATTTTTTATCGTGCGTAAAATCCCCACGGACATCAGGACATTACCTGAGCTTATGTCGGATTCGAACTGACTAGAACACACGCCATCTTTGGGTCTTTAGTTGCGGAGGTGAGATAGCAACCAACATATCCCTCGTACCTTGGTATACCTGGAGACTTATAGACACCTGAGTAAATTATGTTAATTGCAAGAAATAGTAATTACTAAGCCAGTATATTATGATTTAAGTTTGTATTTCGGTGCTAAAGCAGACATTCCCTCCATAGAATAAGTTATTATCTTTATCTTATAGTGAAACGAAAGTATATTGAATTGTGTGAGTTTTTATACATTTTGTATAACTAATAGCACAATCCAGCCAGCTTACCTATAGGGTATGTGATTTGAAATATTTTTATAAGGATGTGTTTTAAGCGATCACCAAAATAATTGGATTTGTAATGAACTATTTTAACTTTGAACAATTCTGACATTAGTCATGCATTATCAAGGAAACTATTTATTATTCTATTTATTTATTTGTGGAAAATAATTGATATATTTGGAAACAGATCAAACTCAACATGTTATATGGTGGTAGATTGCCTACTTTGAACATCAAAAATATATTTTTCTTTTAATAGTAGCCAAAAGGCTCACATTGTCCACTATCTTGCTTTGGTAAGCGATGGTAACTAATATCATAAATGCAAGTGTAAATACCATATGTGAACAATAAAATATTTATCAGTGCGTGTTGCCAGTGATGACTTATGGCGCTGCGACGTGGACCCTCACTATGGGCCTCATAAGAAAGCTCAAGGTCACACAGCGGGCTATGGAAAGGGCTATGCTCAGAATTTCTCTGCGAGATCGAAGAAAAGTGGTCGACATAGCTTACAGGGTTAGCAAGCTGAAGTGGCAGTGGGCGGGGCACGTAGCAAGAAATACAGGACCGTTGGAGCCAAAAGATTCTCGAATAGAGACCACGTTCAGGAAGACATAGGCGTGGAACTGCCTCCTGCCTGGACGGACGACATAGTCAAAGTCGCGGGTACCCGTTGAACGCAGACCACCTCCAACCGGTCCGACTGGAGGTCGATGGAGGAGGTCTATGGTCAGCAGTGAACGTCCTATGGTTTATACGATCCAAGCCACGGGCAGTAGCTAGTGTACTAGAATATCACACATTTGAAATTAAATCGCTTTTTAACGGTTTCTATCTCGATTTATTTTGGATTATTTAATTATTTACATATAGCACGATGTTTCGGCTGCGATAGAAAAAGTGGTTTCATTTCAATGAGCTTTCTTAATGTCAAATTTTAACAAAATCGGTTCAGCTTTTTTATATCACTTAGTGACAGACACGGCCCATCGTGATAGAAAATGGCTACCGCAATCTATGGACGTTTGTAACACTTGGTTTCTAATTCTACTAAGCGTTAATTGTTTTCAAACCACTGAGATTACTTAAAATGCCATTGAAATTCAGACTTTGCTGCTATGCTTTTATAACCTAAAATTAAATGGATCCGTTAATTAAAAGAATGAAACGATGTAATGAAATCATTTATTTCCTTTTCATTTATTTTGAACTTCAAGTCTATCTGAATAAAGCCGAAAATTTAATGGCAGTTTTTGTAATATCAGTGGTTTGACAATGGATAGCAATTAGTAGACTAGCGGTCCAAGGGTGTCATACTGGCGCTACACTACGTCAGACATCACTTTCGCATTTATAATATTAGTGTGGATTATTGCTTACAATGATTAAACTGTTCAAAGACCTTGTCAACTTCCCATTTCGAGATATTTAGCCTTCATAACTGTATGGTTTGATTTCCTATTCAAGCAAAATTAGGAAACTTACAATGTTATAGATATTTCATTAAAATTATTCATATGTCATATAATCTGGATTTAATCACGATATTTCATATTAGTTAAATAAGTACTTTTAATTATATTTAAAACTATTATGTTAAGAGGTAATGTTAATAATCGACTAATTTTGTATAATATTATATAAACTACCCAGTTTTTCATTTAGTCTGTCGAAAAAATTTGTTCAGCTAAGATTGGCCTGCTTCAGTTGGTGATGATGTATATTAATATTTTTTAATACACACGGTTTTAACTACTCTATAAAAGCTACATAAAACCGGAGCAAGTAGAACTTAGCTGAACTCTCTTCTTCTCGACGTGCCAAATCAAAAACTGGATACTGTGTAGATATCAGCAAAAATCATGAATCCACATCAAAAAGTTTGTGCATACCAAAAAACTTATAAAAGATCTGATGTACCTATGACGCGAGTTGTAATTCTGTGATTGGTTGATCAGCGCGCCTCAACCGTCCAAAACCCTACAAAGAAACCGATAAACTCACTGCTGTTCGTCAATTTGCCGATCTCTACACATTTTTAACGAATTTAACCCAAATATAAATGTTTAATATGCTCAATACCATGTTCTCTGTAACATGCTATAATTATACAACTTTTGAAATCATTTTAATCAGTGTAAATTACATATTTTAACCATAAGTGCCTTTGGAGCATAAAACGAATAAATTCATAACAAAATTTGACTATTTTTTGTTGCACCATAAATGAAGCACAAGCAAACCTGTCGTCCTCCAGGCCAACTCAGTTGGAAGTGGAGTTAAGATGGTTCGGTCATGTTGAGAGAATGGATGAAAGAAGACTAACGAAACAGGTGTATGAGGTAAGCGTGGATGGTACTGTCGGCAGGGGAAACCAAATCGGGGAAGCGTTAGGGGTTAAAAGGGGCAGGTCAGGAGTACCCTGAACCGACGAGCATGCATGAAGAAGGTAATGAGAGTGAATGAAGCGAGAGTACTATGTCGAGATCGTAGCAAATGGAGATCCGTGATCTCTGCCTACCACTATAGGAAACAGCCGTGGTTTTATGTATGTATATCGCTATAAAAATCTATATATTTATTAAGTACCTACTAGTTAGTCTAGTTTGTTAATCCTAGCAACACTCATCTGAAATATTACTGACATTAGTGACAGTACGTCAGTACCAGTAGGCCTAGCATGGCGCGAAGACAAAAGTCCCCGGGGAGTGGAGAAAAATTTGTCTTTCCCTCCTTCTCTCTCCCTTTAGCTAGCATGGCGTCGAGGAGAGACTAGTTTGTCACCGGGGAGAACGTTTGTCCACTCAATGCTACCAATATACGAAAAAGTATTATTCGACCAAATTGATAAAACCTAGCAACGTGCATATTTTATAAGTGCAACATTGACTTTTTAAATTGTCGGTGTTATTTTAATTTCATATAATGTAGATATAGCTAAGTTAGTAAGTAGGTATTATTACTTTGTAATGGGATGTATTGTGTTACGTAATGTGTCGTAATAATATAGGATTATATGTTTGGATTTTTTATACAACTTAGATGGCAGACGAGCACACGGCCCACCTGTTGGAAAATGGTTACTATAGCCTATCGATGTTTGTAATGCCTAGAGGGTGTCACACTCGTACTGCTGACCGCTGTAGGGGGGGGGGGTCCCACTATGACCGGTTGTAGAGTCCATATATAAATACATATATACATATATACATATATACATATATAATACATATACATACATATACATACATACAAATATTAATACTTTATTACTGGATTTTAAATATTGAAGGTCAAAATTATTTGAGAAAAATATTTAAATCCCCCCTTCCCCATATATATACATATATATATTATTAAAATTTTAATTCATTAATTAATTAATCAAATTCGATGTATTTATTTTTCGGTTACGATTTTTGTCCCCACCTCAATAGTTCGGAGACTAATATCTCTCTATAATCTGTCAAAAAGAGACATATCTTGTCCACTTTACGGCCGCCGTGCTAAGCAAGTGGAGAAAAAGTCCCTTGTCTACGTCACAGCGAGGGACATAAGTTATCTCCTTCGACGCCATGCTAGCAATTAGGGACAAACGCGTTTGTCCCCGTCAATTTGACATAAGCGGTGGAGAGAGATATTTGTCCCGCGCCCGTGTTAGGCCAGCAGACAGTTGACAGTTCCGTAGGAAACTCTTTAAAATTTTATATTTTCGCAAGAATCGCAAGTGCACAGGTGAATTTTTAAATAAAATTAATTTGAAACATAATTATGGCTACTAAGGTTGCAGTTGTAACAGGATCTAATAAAGGCATCGGCTTCGCAATAGTCCGAGGTCTTTGCAAACGTTTCGATGGCGTAGTTTATCTAACATCAAGGGATGTTGAGCGCGGAAACAAGGCGGTACAAGAACTAAACAAGGAAGGCTTGAAGCCAGCGTTTCACCAACTTGACATCACGGATAAGAAGAGCCTTGAAAATTTCCGGGACTACTTAAAAAGTAAATACGACGGAATTGATATTCTGGTGAATAACGCTGCTATTGCGTTTAAAAACAACGCCACGGAACCGGCATCTGTTCAAGCCGAACAGACTTTATTTGTCAACTACTTTTCTCTGGTATCTGCATGCGATATATTATTCCCTCTTTTAAAAAATGGTGCAAGAGTGGTCAATATTTCCAGTTCAGCCGCTCATTTGAGCTTAATCCCAAGCAAAACGTTGAGACAAAAGTTTAAGGATGAAAATCTGACGGTTCCAGAACTTTCCAAGCTATTACAGGAGTATGTAGATGCTGCCAAGCAAGGGACTCATGCTGCAGAATGGGGGAACTCTTCATATGTGGTGTCTAAAGTCGGTGTGACTGCCCTGACTAATATTCAGCAGAGGCTCTTGAATAGCAGAGGTAAGTGAATTATAACTTTGTGGTTGTAATGAGAGAAAGATTAAAATTTTGGCTTCCATTTTTTTTTGTCAGTGAAAATTATATAGAAGGAATTCCTGAAACCCCTCGCTTTCACACATATGTTTCTTCTGCTAACATATCCAATAGCCCTCCACTATACACTCAGGCCCACAGTTGTATGTACACCTACCCTTGAAGAATAGCAGGGTTTATCGGCAATTCCGCCCGCTTAGTAGCTTTTTTTTATCATTGAACACCAACAATAGCCAAAGTCCTTTCCCAATAACTAATTCATCTCTGTACTAAATTTCATCAATATTGATTCAGAGGTTTAGGCATAATAGCTGTGTTACAGTCGGTACAGCATTTCAAAATTTCTTTCATATCTATAATTAATATGGATTAATCATATATGTTACATAAAGGTTATATATTACATTATCTATAGTTAGTATTATCTGAGTTTTTTTATATGAAATGACTCAACCTTCAATCCTCACAAACATGATAAGAAAATAACAGTCTTTTATCAACAGTTATCATTCAATACAGGCAGCCATTTTTTTTTCTTTATCGATGAAGTCTAATGGTGGCTATACACATTCAAGTATGATTCTGCAAGCTTAGGCAATACACATTATTGAAATTTTATATCTTACAACACATACACCAGTATGGTATAGCTGGTTTTCAGGAAACCCCAAATCATGGTGCAGTTATTGTCAGTAATTTAAGGTAATTTATGGGTGGGTAGCTGTTCAGGTTATTGGTTGCAATGTAACATGTGTGGCTACCATTATTTTGTGGTCATAACAATCTGTAGAAGCAAAGAAAGAAAAAAAAATATTTAGGAACATGCACCATCTATGTGTACATGGGTTAAACAAAAACAAAATTTCAACACTATAAATAGGCTACATTGTGCGAGCCCCAAGTAGGTTCAAATGCTGTTCAACCTTGGACTATGGACCTGTATCTTCAATGTCACTTTCGGCAGCAAATGTAAATCAACTGCATGCAGTTTTAGTGGGTTCTAGTAGGAAACTACCACCTACACTGGCTATGGCTTATTTCTGCAATATAAAAAAATCACTTCTCATAGTTCAATTTTGAAACTAGTTTATCCACATAAATATGATATTATAATAATAATTACAATACTAATAATAATTCATTGATTGTATCATGACATTGTGGCTAAGTAGCTTTTAAATCAATTAGTATACCCAAGTGACAAACATAGTGACCCAACTATTTATATATAAGATCTTTGTATACCTATGTTTTACAAATAAAGATATTCTGATTCTGATTCCATCAGTTGGAAATAATAATATAGATACTTACCAAATTACTTATTGTCTACAGACATCAAAGTGAACTCCGTACATCCTGGCTATGTTGACACAGACATGTCATCCCACAAAGGCCCGTTAAGCATCGACGAAGGAGCTGTTGCACCCCTGTTCTTGGCACTTGATGCTGATGACTCTGTCCGAGGCCAATATGTTTGGTTCAACAAGAAGATTGTTGAATGGGATGGAGAAAAACCTCAAGAAATTTATTAGTGAGGCCTGAAAAGGTTTGTAATGGTTGCTCTACACATTGGAGAACACAGTGGCAAAGAGTGGGAATTTGTGCAATTGGTGGAGTGTTGTGAGGGTATGTGGGCCAATGTGTACAGCAAACATAAGATAAGCTTAAAATTGGTGAATTGGACCATACCATCATAAAAAATATTAAGCATATTTATGAGATCAGGTATTGGTGTGATCATTGTCTTGTTGTGTATCTCGTGAAAAAATTGGTCACAGCAGGCTGCCCGTAAATCTACATTCCCCATTCCCCATCAGCAATTGACACCTAATTGAGAATTGAGAATCGGGTGGAATCCAAAAACTCCATCATTACTGCTCTGTGGCACTGCGAGCAATCCTTTGTTATCAGAAAGCTACCGATTTGCTGATTCACAAGCTGCCAGTCTAGCATCTTATGAGAGGAATTTCTCAATTTCCCAATTTTGTCATATTCAAACCACTGCCATTCTGTTACAAAAAATGCCATCAAATTTATCAGATGAAATAAAAGAATCGGGGGAACTGGTTCATCTCTCTGAGGAATCTGTAGTTATGCATTCCAGCGTTTTGGGATGAAAAATTGCACAAAGTTTCAAAACTACCTTGCGTTTCCAGTGTGCAGTATAGGATGTGAGGCATATGCAAAGGTGTGATCAAATTTGATTAGGTTTATGATGGTACTATCCAATTTAACAATGACAAATGATGATGCCGGAAGAGACTTTTATACAAGGAGGCCATATTATAGAGTACAAACAAAGAGCATCAATTCTATGCTTTATACAATGATTTCATTTGTATTTTGAAGTACATTGATAAAGTATACACAATGATAATTTTATTGATTAAATGAAGAGAATTACTTTGTAACTTACAACTCGAAACTGTGGTTCAGTGGTCCACACACATTTAGAAGTGTATTTTAAAATCTAGTATGAATTAATAGTGCTTGATATAAGATGTTGTAATTTTATGTGAAAGGCACAAGCACAAGTGTTATTACGTAGGTACTCGTTAAGCAGGATTGATTGCTATTTTTGTTAAAAAATATATTAAAACTGGTTATTTGCTATAATTGTTTCATTTCTAGAATTTTTCTTTTTCGAAAGTGTGATAACACGAATAAAATGGTGAAAAGTTTGCAAAAAACATGGTCCTGGGCCTCGATTTTGCTATTTTATATTAAGCTAGTCATTCCGCTGAAACTAAAAAATGTCATTCCATTTTAGACTTTACTGTTATGCTGTTAAAGTCCAAAATGAAATGGCATTTTGGATTATTCAAAGAAAGTAATGAACTCTTATTGAACAATTAATCTAGATATATATTAAATTGAATGGCATTTTTGCAGTGTCAGTGGAATGACTGTAGTTATGTTATGACAAAATAATCTTGGCGACCGCTTTCTAGGCGCTATTCATGATAGGCTATTCGTTATGAAAACTTCCATAAAACCTTCATGTACACTGCATAGTGATCTAACCTAACATTTTTTTCATATTAGGCATTATGATTGAGATTAGATATTATCATGGGGATTAAAAAAATAAAACTTTGTTCAAATAAGTAGCTTAATTAAACAAATATATCTTAGAGATCAATGCAAATAACAGCTACTTAAATAAATTAATAAATAATATCTCTAAACTAGACATACATAGGAACACTATTTCTCTAACCGGTGCTCGTCCGTACCTACACTTATCTATACCTAATTGTAATGTGTTTAGTAATTCATTTTTCTCCAACTGCTAAACCTACCCCATAAAATATTTGTTTAAAAACTAAAAATCACCTTTTAAAAAGGGGTCGGACCCACGTTCACCTAGACTCTCCTAAACATAAACTGGCGAAATGTGGGTGCTAGCACCTCAATTATGATGTCATATTTATCGAATTCCGACAAGTAATTTAGAAGTAATGAGGAACAACTAAACATACTTTTGTTAACTCATGAGCAGACGAGCACAGCTAATTACAACATTTATTTATTACATTACCAATCACGACTATATCACGGTAATGTGACTTATACGAATAGTATAACCATGACTTTATCCCTTCTTTCTTAGACCTACACGTACCGGCACATATCTTGACGCCAATCACGTCACCAAATGTACTGTAGGTATACGTTCTTTGGGAGTCTTGAGGTTATCGGCAACCGATGAGCTAAATTGATTTTAGCTCCTCCGCTGCTGTTTCTCTCGCGACTTGGGAGTCAAGATAATGTCTGTGAACCATTCATAACAATGGCCAAAGATAGGAGGAGGACGGCGGTGATGATGATGATGGTGATCTGATTATGACACTTAGGTGGCAGACGAGCACACGGCCCACCTGATAGACAGTGGTTACCGTGGCCTATGGACGTTTGCAAGACTAGGGACGTCACGCTCGTGCTGCCAACCATGTAGAGGGGAGGAGAGGGGCAGGGGGCGGGTGAATGTAGGTTAACAGTTTCTGAACTGGCAGTGCAGAAGACAAAGCAGGGTTTCTTGGTCTTCCCACTGCAAGTATCCGATAACATAAATTATGTATGTACATTTTTGGAAATGATATTAAACTCGAGATTTAATTCCCATAAGGTTTATAAGTTAACTTATGGCCAAAAAGAAAGTCCTCCTATATATAGTATAGTCTTATTTTTGGTATCAAATGGTAGATTAGTCGCCAAATATATAAATTTTTGGCCGCAGTACACGACATTGCGCCCCCCGATACAGTGAGATATTAAGTTAGATTATTTTCCCGCGTGAGGGACTCGCATGCGGGACAGCTTCCATAGCCGTGATATTGGAACAAAATACAAGAGTGTCGTATTCACTGGTGCGATCATGTTCTGCGGCGACTACCTGGCTACGTGGGTAACAAAGTCCATGTCACCTCCGCCCGGCCCCGTTGGGTGGAGTAGACCCAAGAAGTGCTAGCTTGGTGCCGTGGAGGATAAAGTGTATGCCAATGGGCTTACCCCCATGGATGCGCTAGACCATGTGAAGGGGACTAACGTAAAAATGATAAGTTAGATAATCTGTGATAATGCACGAAAATAGTGGTCATTTCAATTTCCCGGGGACTGGTCTTTGGCCATTGCTACAAACCAACAACATAACATCTTTACAATTTTATCAGTCATTCTTACTTTACCAGATAATGTCCAGCATTTTTCCAATACACTTTGCCTACTTTCTTTTCCTATACTAAAGCCTAAATAATATATTGATCACGTACTACATTTTCACGTTATCTTATAATATCAACTATTTACACTATAACTAAAGGAAGGGGGCGTATGACCATCCTAAGACACCCTCACCACCTGCTGATTCCTCTCAGGGCTGGAGGGCCAGATGGCAGTCGCTCTTATAATAATCAAGACAAACCGTATCGAAAAAGGCAAGTCTGTATGTTACAAGAACTTTGTATATACTAAAGTATAATTTCAGGACTAAATATGAATAAATTAGAGAGTTTTTTACCTTAATAATTAATTAGGATATAACTCGCATTATTTCATAGCGAGATAATAGTTATAAGCAATGTCGTCTTTACCATAGGGGCCCAGGGCCCCCCGCCTTCTGTAGAGCCCCTAATTTTTTTACATACAACATCAATTTATATCTTAGTTGAAAATGTTGCAAGCTGCTATTTATTAAAGAAATGTTGGAAGTAGGTAGGTATATACACTATGTACTTGTAACATTTGTTTAGTTGTGTCAAAGAAACGGCTTGACTACTGCTAAAGTTAGTTACAATACATAAAAATACAAGTACAAGTTACAAAAATTTTAAAAATAACAAAAAAACATTTTGTGAAGGAGTGTTTGTATATAAAGTCTTTACCAAGAAACAAGTCTTAAACTTGTTTGATACGAAACTTGTAGGTAACTTATCAAAACAAAACACAATCATCTGTTTTAGATACCATTGAAACAGTCTCACGCACTTTTTCGTTTACACTTAGGGTTGTCAACACTAAAAAGTACGAACCCGGGCGATTTTGAAGAAATCCAGTTAGGGAGGCTTAAAGGTTAGTTCGTTCTTAAACCTGCTTCATCATGCTAAATACGCGCTTGTATAAAGCATTAGAGATAGGTATGGAGCGACGTGCATCCGACACGAAACTACAAGCTAGCACGACCAATTTCCTGTTAAATTTTAGAAAATACGAGAGAAATCATCGCATCTCGGGACGTCGGGAGGGTAAACATTATTACCGGACAGTCCCGGGCAATCCAGAAGGGTTGGCAACCCTAAGTGTAAACGAAAACTACTATTTATACTGTATGTACAGCTAACAAGTTGTAAACAAGTTTGAAACACGTTTGCGATCACACTGAAGTCTGTGGCATATATTACAACTTGTCAAATACATGTTTTAAACTATGGTGAAAACGGGGGTTTGCAATCATTTTGTCTCAAATTGTTAGTATTTAGTTACCATTAGAAGCTGCAATACGAATTATATATTTACAATAATTTATTAGAAATTGCATCAAAAAGCATCGACAAGATGGCGGATTTTACGAAACCGCAGTTTTGTTCTAGTTGCCTTACGTTTATGTTATTTTGCGCTTTAAGAAGTCTCAGACCTCTAACTCTCATTAACATTAACAAAAGACTTAAACAAGGGCACAGACATATCATCGTCCTCTCCATCATCACTCTCCCTCTCAACCTTAACACTGACCTCCGACTCTTGGAGTAACAACGGGTCATCATCAGCATCAGCTTGCTTCTTGCTCGATATCGGAGGTTCCAAATAAGGTGTTGTGTGCGCGTTGCCAACATGGATGTTGTTTTGAGGAATTCTGTTCTGTTTGTTGAGCTTTTTTTGAGCTTTGATCTGAGCCCTGGTCATGTTCAAATGTTTTATCTGGTAATGGACTTTGACATACGGTTGAGTTTTGAAGAGAAGTCCACATTCGTTGCAGGGATACATCTCGTTTGAGTGGCTTTTCTTGTGGCGGTTTAGTACTTGTTTATTCTGAAATAAAATATATACTTGAAGTAATTACGTGATCATTATTCTGGTCATGGATTGTAACCCGGGAAATGTCCCCAGCTACTCCACCGGCTAACCCAGGCAAGAGCTTACGAAAGAGACTCTTGGGCGCCTTTTATCTCAGTGTGGAGATAGTGGGTGCGTGCTCCAGATACCCTTAATGAAACAACACTAAGATTTTATACATGCATATATTCAATAGGGTACACAGTTGTACATACAGTAGAATTATCACAGGCACAGAGATATAGAAATATAAATACAGTATGAGATGCTTGTGCGCCTACATACGTACATACAGTAGAATTATCACAGGCACAGAGATATAGAAATATAAATACAGTATGAGATGCTTGTGCGCCTCCCTCGTAGCACACAGCTGATCTCGTAATTACAATTCAAGGTAGCGGGTATATGAAGTTAAAGTTATTGTACAAGTTAAGATTACGTGACCTTTTCGGAACTCCTCTTCAGAAACCCCTGGCGTCGGTTGTCGGCTTGCGTAGGCACCTGCCTGCTGCTAGCAACTGCCCGCACTGCCGCGAGCCAAGCGAAATACAGCTGTTCCGAATAGGGACTCCAACAACGGAATATCAACTCGCTGTTGATAGGACACTAATATCGTCCGCTAAACCTTGGGACCCTGCATCAAGAATACAAAAAGCCTGTATCACTGACGCAAACGAACGACACAGATATAAAGAAATCACTACTAGAGAAAGACAAATCAGCATATCTTACCAGAGAAGTCCGGGAAAGATGCACAGAATCTAAGATACTTAATTTATATGTAGGTAGGTACATATAATTCAGAGTTCCAACTTATCAGAAAAATCAATGAAATACGAACAGAGTTTCGTGCTTAATCTTCAGAGTAATTATCAGAGGTGTTCGCATCCACCGGGAGGGGTGTATTTATATCACTTTTCATGGAATATTCTAGTAAAATGAATCCGATATCACGAGTTATTCGTTCATCTGATCGAATCGCTAAACCATAAAACACAGATCCACAGATAATACGAAACCAAAGACATTCTCGCCGTGACTAAATTAATTTGGGCAACTAGGAATTTAGATTATGACAATTTGAAATTAAAGACATTAAGCTATATGATTGAATAAAATATCACAAACAATTTAACCTATCACGATATTATAATTCTATTTGAAATAGGTAAACATACTAGCGACATCTGTTGTCAGATTGGGAAACCATTCATCAATACCGAATTGGTGATCGATGAAAAGTTCCCCCCAAACCCTACAGATGTCGTCATAGGTACAACGTATTGTTTACCGAAATCAAATTTTAACGCCACTAACAATTTTGCGTTACACAATCCCCCCCCTTGAAAGTATTACTTGTGTGGACAGACAAGTAACGCAAGGAATACACAACAAAATAGAACTACTAAGAACTAACTAGAGGCAAATATTGACACAGACTCTTTTACTTTAAGTCTAAATGCCCTAAACCACTAGAAAGAAAACTCTCCTTAACTGCTATAGTCAGATGGTCGCATATGCAACACAACTACAGAGAAGAGGAGGATGAGAAACGAAAACTCGATGAGGTGTACCTAACAAATAATATGTCCCATACGAGGACACCCAAGCTACAGCAACAAGGTCATACTTCATCGAGTCGCGGTAAAGTAAGTATAAATCGACAGTGCTACGGAAATGAAATAGCACTGACGCTAGGCAGAGAAGGTACCGCAGATTGATTCTCATCAGTGTATTTTAAAATGTCCTTGATGTGATACTCGCCTAAGTCCTTACCATCCAAATCTGCTAACCTATACACTAAAGAGGAACGTTTAGCAGACACTACACACTTAGTAAACTTAGGAGCGAGTTTAGAGGTAAAATGTTTAGCTTTATTAGATAAATAATGAGTCCGTTTGTAAACAATTTGACCAACTTTCAGCTCGACATGCCTTTTCCTGAAATTATAATACTTCTCATTACGCTGGTGAGCCGAAATCAAATGTTTCCTCACCTGATCGTAAATGTGTTGCATTTCTTTCAGTTTGGCACCGAAGGCTGAGGGCTCATCAATGGAGACTAAGTCCGGATGACAGGTTATGTCGGACTGTCTATATAGAACTCCATCACCTATAAATTCCCTACCGTGTACCAAGAAATAGGGAGAGAATCGAGTGGCCTCGTTTACTGCAGTGTTTAGAGCGCACTGCAGCTCAACAAGATGTTCATCCCACTTTTTGTGCTGAGTCTTCACATAACATGAGATGGCTTGAACAACATTTCGAATCGCTCGTTCAGCTTGATTAGTTTGAGCGTGGTAACGCGGGCTATAGTATACGTTTGGAACATTATATTTAGCTAACATATCTTTAAATTGCTTGCTCACATACTGAGGACCGTTATCAATATAGATAGTCTTGCAAACTCCATGAACCAGAAACACATTCTTCTCGATGAATCTCGCTACTGCAGCGCCTGTTGCAATCCTTATAGGACACAGCATGACATACTTGCTAAAGTAGTCCGAAACAACGATCAGATGAATATTTCTGTTGCTTGACACTGGAAAAGGTCCAAGTAAATCACACGAAATAGCTTCAAAAGGTTTAGATACACGCTTCGCACTTCCCATTAGACCAGGACGCGAAGTGTTTACGGGTTTATACATCTTACAAACCACACAATTTCCCACGTAGTCTTTGACACTATTGTACATCTTTGGCCAGTAGTAATTCAAAGACAACCTCTTATGTGTTTTCCAAACACCACCATGGGCACTAAGCGTGTCATCGTGGTATTTGGTGAGGAGTGCTAGCCTGTCCTCTTGAGGTACTACTAACTTCCAATCAAAATCTGAAGTCAAAGAATATTTATTTTTAGAAAATCGATATAACAAATTTTCACGAATATTAAAGTTAGGGTAATGCCTTGGGTTCCTACGCACGCACTCCATGGTGTGAAGATACCACGGGTCATTGGTGGAGCTCGCATCGATGGAGTCAATCTTTATGCGAGATAGAGCGTCAGGTACTACATGATCTTTTCCCTTACGGTGCTCTATGTCGAAGTCAAACTGACTGAGTCGCATACTCCAACGTGCTAAACGACCTGTAGGATTTTTGAGCTTGTGAAACCACAGTAGTGAGGCATGATCAGTGACAACAGTGCACTTCTGTCCCTCCACATACTGTCTGAACTGTTCCAGCGCAAAAATCACGGCCAGAAGCTCTCGCTCGGTTGTGCTGTAGTTCACCTCGTTCTTATTAAGAGAACGACTGCAATAGGCGATGGGGTGTTCCACACCATCGTGTGTTTGGGTCAGAACAGCAGCAACTGAGTAAGCTGACGCGTCACTTAGTATACGGAACGGTAAAGAGTAGTTAGGCATTTTCAATATAGGAGCAGAGACCAAAGCTGACTTGAGAAGGTTAAAAGCCTCCTCAGCTTCAGATGTCCAAATAAAATTTACATTTTTAGAGGTGAGTTTACAAAGAGGTTTACTAATTTTAGAAAAGTTATTAATGAAACGACGATACCAGCCGGCCATACCTAGGAAACGTTTGACATCCTTCGAGTTAGAAGGTGTGGGATAGTTGAGGATGACCTCGACTTTACCGGGGTCAGTACGTAGTCCATGCCTATCCACATAGTAACCAAGGTACTTTAATTCACTTCGACAAAAGTGTGATTTCCTCATATTAATCGTTAGGCCCGCATCCTTGAGTCGCTGATAGATTCTATTTAAGAGATCCACATGCTCCTCGAAGGTGTTGGCCACACAGATTATGTCGTCTTGGAAGCAAAACACTCTGTTGTCGAATTCCGGGCCGAATAAGCGGTCCATCAGTCGTTGCATCGTACTTGAAGCTCCGACAAGACCAAAACACATTACATTATACTGGAACAAACCCCGCCTCGGCACCGTGAACGCAGTCTTCTCAGCAGACTGGGCAGAGTCGAACGGGATTTGCCAATACGCTGCACTTAAATCAATAGAGGACAAATATTTAGCATTATTAAGATGGTCTAAAATTTGATTGATGTACGGTAAGGGATAAGCATCACTTTTGGAAACAGCATTAAGCTTACGTGAATCTAAGCACAGCCTTAGATCACCGTTCGCCTTTTCCACCATAACCACGGGTGAGTTCCACGCGGATTGTGATGGTGACACCACTCCCATCTCCAACATCCGGTCCAACTCCGTCTCCAGAGCCTTCTGTTTGAGAGGTGAGAGAGGGTAATACCGCTGCTTGATCGGCTTGCTGTCACCCGTGTCTATGACGTGATGCACAAGCGTAGTTCGACCTAAGCCCACCTTATCCGTATTAATTGACTCAAATTTTTCAATGATCCCGTTCATTACACACCGCTGATCCTCGGTCAGGTTGTTGTAATCCTCGAGACCACTGTGAAGAGACAAAGATTCAATAGGACAGCTATCACTAAAATTATTCATATTAATTTTTTGAGAAATTAATCTATCACCTAATTGAAATTGTTGCCAGAAGTCTACTCCAAATATCATTGAGGTAGTTATTTCTGGTACAACATAAAACTTAAGTACCCTGATAACAGAGTTGTATTCTAAGGGTAAGGACATAGAACCCAGACATTTCAAATGTGAACTGTCTGCAGTTGTAATTTTAAAATTTGGGTTGACACTTTCTAGTTCAAACCCTAAATCTAAGAAGCTACGGTGCGCACCTTTTCCTAGCACAGAGCAGGAGGCACCGGAATCAAGAAGACCAAGAACATTTAAATTTAAAACCCTAACAACTAAGTACGGTCTAACATCGTCATCCCGTTTAGTAAACAGGACCTTATCAGAAGAAGACTCAGACACAGAGCTTGAGATTGTCTTAATAAGGCCCTGGCCTACGCGTTTTTTGACTTCGACGTACATTTGGGGCAGTCAGGTGACTTGACTCCTTTGAGACCACATCGGAAACACACCAACTCCCTTGATTGTGAGCAGTTATTAGCAGTGTGATCGCTGCCGCCGCAACGAAAGCATTTGCGTTCGTGCGAGGCTGCCGAGCTGTCCACCGCAGAGACCTGCTTGGTAGCTTTTGGTGTGCACTTTGCTTTCTGTGAATGTAAGTCAGAGGAGATCTCAAATTTGTCCAAGACTGGCTCGTGGAACGCCTCAGCCCTAGCACGCGCAAGTTCCAAACGCTTTCCTAACCTTCTTAGATCATCAATAGTGTTGACTTCATGAAGGGCTAGTTCCTTCATGTAGTCAGGTCTAATGTTATGCATAAGAATGTCCAGTTGTTCTTCACTGGGCATTTTACAAGTTAGTCTAGAGAACATGGCCTGCATTGTGGAGATGTTGTTCACCAAGGACTCGGTACGGGTTTGGGTACGTTGCCTAATCTCATTCCGTAAACGATAATCGTAATCGGGAATATCAAAGGTGTCTCTTAATTCATTTAGTAAGTCTTCATAAGACATAAAGTTGGCTTTATTGGTGCGGAACCAAGACAAAGCTGGTCCGTCCAATAGGTCAGAGAAAGCCAGGAGAACTTTTGATTTGGAGACTTCCCTAGCACACCGGAGTTCCTCCAGTCTCTCAATGAAGACACGCACACAAGCAGATCCATCATATTTTAAATTAAAACTATTCAAATTAATAGGGCGTTCCCTATAAATAAAATTATCATTATTTAAGTTAATGTTTTGCGAGCTACCCCGCATCGAGCGTTCATTTCTCATCGCAGGTGAAGTATATTCAACTCGGACACGAGAAGCGCGATCATCATTATCTGACACCTCAGATTCTGAGTCACTATTCGATTCAGCTACTGACACAATCTTAACTAATCTGTTGCGAATACTAACAAGTTCAGAACAATCTAACCCACAACGAGCTAGCCTAGTCAAAAGATAATTAGCCCTAACAGCAGCCCTAGTGCGACTATTTTTATCGGCATCAAAGTCACCTGACGATAGCAAATCCTCGAGTTCCTTCACTTTTGGCTCGCAGACAGTGCGTTCAGTTGCAGCATCAGTGGACTTCGTGGTGTTAGGCTTCAGACTTCCACGGCGAACTAGCCGATATGCCGTCCTCAATTCGTTACGCAAGCTGACAACCGTAGCCTCAGGATCCGCTGAAATGCCCATGTAAGACAACTCATTAGACAGCTCATCTTTTCTTAAATAGTTTACATGCATTTTTGCCATCTTATAAGAAATGAACTTTAAGTGAATAGAATATAAAAATAAAATTTAACTAACAATTCCGTTATTTAACGAAAGTTTAAATGGATATAAATCCAAGAGGGTATTCAATTGAACGGACAGTATGTAAATGTACCGCCTTCTATGTATACTGAGAATATTACAAAAATAATTTACGTAAAGGTAGGTAATATGTACCGCCTTCTATACTAATAATATAGGTATAAAAAAATTCAGCATAAAACAATTTTCATTAGCGGGTAGGTAACTAAAATGTACCGCCCTGCAGACAATTCCTAATAATATAATTATTTAAGAATTTCCAATTGAGAATAATTCTCCAATAGCGGGTAGGTACCCGAGATGTACCGCCCTGCAGACAATTACTAAAATATTGAAAAAATATACACAAAAAAATTGTACCGTACGTATAGGTACAAATGAAATTACAAAAAATTAAAAAACAGTTAAAAGGCTAAGAGCAAAATGTACGGTAGCAAGTATAAGTACCGGCTACTATACTGATCCAAGGTTAAAAAGAAAAAAAATGGTAATTCCGAATGGAAACCACCTTACACAGAGTTACATATATCGGCACTTATAGAAAATGTCGATAACAATTAAAAGTTAAATTCAGAAAAAACACAAAGTTAAACATATGCATGTATATTAATTTTATTTAAAATTCGGGACAAACTACTGAGATGATATATCCAACCCAACCAGCAACCAGTAAAAAAAAGAAAAAAGAAAAAAAGAAAAAAATACGAAGGTATGCCGAAATATGAATTTTACCGAAAATGTAGCAGCTATTTATAATTTAGAAAAAAAATTTTGACCCGTTTCCTTGCTATTCGGTGTAAATTGCAAGGAAATTAATTACGTGCTTAGCCGCACAAGCACAACCAATTAACGTCTTGGAGAGTATCAGACGGATAGTAGGTTTGAATTCATTAAAGGCGTCTTTCACACACACACACAGAACCAAGAGAAATCCAGTGGGTACTGGAATTCTTGAACTGCCCCACGTTGGGCGCCACTGTGTAACCCGGGAAATGTCCCCAGCTACTCCACCGGCTAACCCAGGCAAGAGCTTACGAAAGAGACTCTTGGGCGCCTTTTATCTCAGAGTGGAGATAGTGGGTGCGTGCTCCAGATACCCTTAATGAAACAACACTAAGATTTTATACATGCATATATTCAATAGGGTACACAGTTGTACATACAGTAGAATTATCACAGGCACAGAGATATAGAAATATAAATACAGTATGAGATGCTTGTGCGCCTACATACGTACATACAGTAGAATTATCACAGGCACAGAGATATAGAAATATAAATACAGTATGAGATGCTTGTGCGCCTCCCTCGTAGCACACAGCTGATCTCGTAATTACAATTCAAGGTAGCGGGTATATGAAGTTAAAGTTATTGTACAAGTTAAGATTACGTGACCTTTTCGGAACTCCTCTTCAGAAACCCCTGGCGTCGGTTGTCGGCTTGCGTAGGCACCTGCCTGCTGCTAGCAACTGCCCGCACTGCCGCGAGCCAAGCGAAATACAGCTGTTCCGAATAGGGACTCCAACAACGGAATATCAACTCGCTGTTGATAGGACACTAATATCGTCCGCTAAACCTTGGGACCCTGCATCAAGAATACAAAAAGCCTGTATCACTGACGCAAACGAACGACACAGATATAAAGAAATCACTACTAGAGAAAGACAAATCAGCATATCTTACCAGAGAAGTCCGGGAAAGATGCACAGAATCTAAGATACTTAATTTATATGTAGGTAGGTACATATAATTCAGAGTTCCAACTTATCAGAAAAATCAATGAAATACGAACAGAGTTTCGTGCTTAATCTTCAGAGTAATTATCAGAGGTGTTCGCATCCACCGGGAGGGGTGTATTTATATCACTTTTCATGGAATATTCTAGTAAAATGAATCCGATATCACGAGTTATTCGTTCATCTGATCGAATCGCTAAACCATAAAACACAGATCCACAGATAATACGAAACCAAAGACATTCTCGCCGTGACTAAATTAATTTGGGCAACTAGGAATTTAGATTATGACAATTTGAAATTAAAGACATTAAGCTATATGATTGAATAAAATATCACAAACAATTTAACCTATCACGATATTATAATTCTATTTGAAATAGGTAAACATACTAGCGACATCTGTTGTCAGATTGGGAAACCATTCATCAATACCGAATTGGTGATCGATGAAAAGTTCCCCCCAAACCCTACAGATGTCGTCATAGGTACAACGTATTGTTTACCGAAATCAAATTTTAACGCCACTAACAATTTTGCGTTACAGGATGACGTAGTTCCTAATAATATTCCAATAAAAATTATGTTCGTTCCTTTTATTCGAAAAATGTCGGTTTGTTATTCTGTAAACAGGAGTAAAATAGCTCTTATATGTTTATAGCTTTTTAGCGGGAGCAAAAGTGATTTGAATATGGAACATATATAACATTCATAGAAATCGAACGCAAATAGTATGGATTAGTGGCTGGTAAGTATTGGCTGTACAGCGGCGCGGTGACCTGTGCTAACTTAAAAAAAAACTAAACCGCACGAATAATCTCTCTGTTCTTTATCACTATTCATCAGTACATACAGGGTTTTGGCGGGAACGCGTAAGGTGTAAATAACGCTACTATGTTTCGTTTTCTGAATTTGGTGTAAATTCGAATTTTGGTGTGTAAAAGTGGTGGAGTTTTAGACATAACGGCTTAGACAAAGCGCACAAGTGTAGGAAAATGGAATATTATAGTGAATTGTGATATTTCGTGTTAGTGTCAAAATATCTTTTACTGAGGCAACTATCATCCGTCATCGTCATCATCATCATTAACAATAATTAAAACTAGATTAGTGAATAAAGTGTTACAAAATAAAATAAGGCTTGACTTAGTCTATATACAACAATTTACATGAGTAGCAAGTTGAATCAGCAGTTCATTTCCAGACTTCTTTAACATTTATTTAGTTTATTCATTTATTGAACATCCAAATAATATTGGTATAATTTAATTTTATTATGATTATATAATTCAATTAAATCAAGAGTTTAATAAAATCCCCGACACGAAAAATACCTCCAAAAAGTGAAAATAAATAATTCACAACGCACACACGCACACACGCACGCACGCACGCACGCACACACATACACACACACACACAGACACACATACCCAGGTTTTATTCGTTATTAAAGTCCATTCTAACGTTGCCAAGAAGAAAATGCGTCAAGCGATAAGACCGCGATATGAATAATAATGTAAGATCAATTTATGTGCATATTTTTTTAAATAATTATTTATCTATGTTATAATTACCGTGAAGGCCTTCCCGCAGTGGTCGCAGGCGTGGTCGCGCGGCGGCGGTTCGGGCGCGTGGAAGCGCGCGGCGTGGTCGCGCAGCAGCGACGGCGAGCGGAACACGCGCCCGCAGCCGCACGCGTGGCCGCTGCGCACGCCGTGCGGCGCGTGCGACCACAGGATGTGCGAGCGCACCTCGCCCTTGGTCAGGTAGTAGCGCTGGCAGTGGTCACACTGGTACCTACCACACATACATGTGCTTATTTATTTTGTTGTTAATGGGGACTATCCATTACTGTGAACCCTGGGAACCTATTCCAGATATAAAAGTAGTAATATTATTCCAGGATATAATCCATCCCAGTAACTAAAATTGAGCTTTTTTGCATTAAAATGATTTTTTTTAAGAATAGATAACTATAAACACTTTTGCGGTTATAATATTTGTGTAACTTAAAAGTTAACCTTTTTACATTTCACATAGTTTTACGATAATGATATTACATTCTAAAAGACAATTTCAGTTCAATTTCAATCATCCTAGAATTAATTGACATACATTTTGTAAATACGGTAAATAATCTGATGTCTAAGGATTATCCTTATGGATAAATGAGTTATGAGTTATGAGTGATGAGTGATGGGTTGAGTTATGAGTACTCACTTCTTGGTGCGATCGCGGTGCATGCGGCGCACGTGTCGCGCGAGCATGGCGCGCGTGGCGCACACGCGCAGGCACTCGCCGCACGTCACGTCCGGCGCGCTGCCACGGAAACACACGCTCAGTAACATGAGGGGTGGGGGGCCCTCGCCTTACATTTTAAACTTTATTACTCTTTTTAGGATTCCGTATAAAGGATAAAAGAGTTTCCCTATTTCTAAGACTACTATTTTTCATACTAATTGTCAACCATTGACAAACCACTGAGATTACAAAAAAATACTAGTAACATGACATGTCAAATGTATGTAATATAACTTGAGAACATCTTATATGAAATATAGCAAAATGTATCTTACAACTTGTGATTAAAGTTTAAAATTAAATGGTATCATGTAGAGTGATTGAAATTATGTAATGAAGTCTTTTTTAAAGTTTAAAGTCTATATTTACAAAACAGTAAATTCAGTAGAAGTTTTTGTAATTAATCTCAATGGTTAATAACTAGTAGAATCCTATTAATCTGTCAACCCGCTATATCACATGAACAGCAATAACTTAACAATTGAAACACAAATTATATATTTACATTGCCGCTATAACAACAAAATCTTAATCTCTTTATAGATTTTTGAGACACGACAGTAGAACTCATAGTGTTTATAATTTTCGGGACTTCACGCGATATATTTTTGAACACTGGTCCACGTGGTCACGACTTGACTTGGACTTTGGGTTGATGAAGTCGTGACCACGGGTGCTGCAACGCACCCGAAACGTCGACAAAAGTAAGTGTTCAAAAATATATCGCGTGAAGTCCCGAAAATTATAAACACTATGAGTAAACGCCGCGATAGTTTAAAAGTTACGACAGTAGAACGTCCAACTGTCGCGTCTCAAATAACCATAAACAATAGAGCTGTGGCCTCACTCGGTGTACTCCTCGTGGTGCACGCTGAGGTAGTGCTGCGCGAGCACGTGGCGCGTGCGGCACACCAGGCCGCAGCGCGCGCACGGCACGTCGGTGACGGCGTGCGCGGCCGCGTGGCGCTTGAGGCACGACTTGTTCTTGAACACGCGCCCGCACTCGCCGCACGCCACCGGCACCTTCACCGTGCCCGTGCGGACCTCCTCGTTGTGGGTTCTGAGGGGGAGTTACATGGGAATAAGTAAATAAGTTCTCAGAGAGAGACACGATGATATTTTGATACCGCTGATGGCTTTTGGAGGTCAGATTGCAGTCGCAATTTATTCAAAAATCATTTATTATGTGAAACGGCATTTAAAAACGTCTCAAAAATCTATGATATATTATAAGTTAAATATAAATGGAGCAACGGTTCGAAACGCGGCCTCGGCCTGAGAATACTCCGGCAAGAAACTTAGCGGGCTCTTCTTACTTAAGTCTAGATACAGTAATTTACGTGAGAAGCCTTTTTGGCATAACTTTTTTTAAATTACATTTTTAAATTTATATACAGGCAAATCTCTAATTTTATTAGGGAGCTTGACAAAAAAGCACATAACAGAATTTGAAATTTTGTAGAGCCTTCTACCACAGACAACGAGATTATTTTTGTGTCTGGTATTTACGTTACGTTGGACCGAGGTGAAAGCTTCGATTGCAACTAGGACTAACGCTAAGATAAAGAAGACTTATTCTAGTTTATTTGTTTAACATATGTTTTTACAAAAAGTTGCCACACAATTGTTTACCTGTATTTAAGTACCTAAATAAATGGATTATAGACTGCCTTTGAGATGTGCATTCCATAGATAGAAAAAATCACTACCTACTCTAATAATTCTCTAATCTATCAAAGAATACTTACCTAATATGTGACCTGTACCAGCCCCTCTCATGGAACACCCTGAAGCAGACGGCGCACTCCAGGCGGTGAGGCTTCGTGTGGTACTGCTCCACATGCCTCTTCAGGTACTGAGGGCGTCTGGAGAACAAGGTATAGTCTGACATTATTGTATATATTGACATCTGTAAGGAAGGGGTAGACCCAAGAAGGCTTGGCGTCGTGGAGGATGGCATGCGGGCCAATGTGTTTACCATCATGTGTACGCAAGACCGTGCGAAGTGGAAGAGAAAATGCCGGAAAGCGGACCCGTACTCCCGAGGTGAAGGTTTTGGATGCGACTACCGCAAGGATGATGATGATGATCTGTTAGGACCCCTCGAGGGTAATGCTTCCCATTCTGAACCCGTTCTCATTCCCATTAATTTCCCAAGGAAGTCTCAATCTACTGCTGGACTTAGACCTCTCCCAATGTTCGGAGACTCTGGCCTACTGTATCCGAACTGCCCACGGGTTGCAACAGAAATTGTATTTCGAGTTTTCCTTCTCTCGTAGTGATATCATCAGTTCACCTTTTAAACCTTGTCTGGACTTCCACGAATAATTCAAGACCAAAATTAGCCAAATCGGTCCAGCCGTTCTCGAGTTTTAGCGAGACTAACGAACAGCAATTCATTTTTATATATATATAGATAGGAATGTGCATACTTTCACGCAACCACACCCAAAAACCAATATGGGTTTAATGGGTGTTGTATAAATTATGAAATATTGTTATCTTGTATAATACATAATATATAAAAATAAATCGCGAAATATGTTGGTAAGCGCATAACTCGAAGACGGCTGGACCAATTCGAGTAATTCTTTTTTTAATTTGTTCCTTGAACTCTACGGACGATTTTTATGGAGCAGCGGGAACGGGATCGGAAGTCCAAGCAGTGGGAGCGGGATCAGAAGTCCACGCGAGCGGAGCCGCTGGCATCAGCTAGTACATAATAAAAAAAATAAAAAAAACAAAACAAACTGCGTAATTTTAGTCGTATCTTACGACACCATCACGCCTTCAATTCCCATAACCATTAGTAAAGGCATACTAACTTGAAACCCCGTCCGCAGTGGTCACATTCGAAGGCAGTCCCCACATGGTCGGTCATGACGTGGCAAGCAGCTGTATCCTTGTCCTTGAAGCGAGTCCAGCACAGCAGGCAGCGGTAGCGCCGGTAGTGACGCAGTTTGTGACGGTACAGCATGTCAGCGGTCTTCAGGTGAGAGTGACAGAGATCACATTCATGTTCACCGGCTTCCTGGAGTGATAGAATTACTTTTTGCTGACATGCCAGGATTCGATAATTTTTAAGGTACCAGCTCTGTGCAGAAGACAAAGGTTTCATATCATCACATAGCAGTATCAATATAAACCCTCGGTCTTCGCATTGACAACATAAAACAACTCCAGAGAGCTCTGGTTCACCGCCGATAACACAGCACCAGGTTATGCACGCATCTGTAAAATCGCTGATCGTGGAATGCTGTTCTTAGATACATACTAAAAAAAAATACATGTTGTGGTAGTATGGTTGGTTTTTGCAAGTCGGACGTGCCAGTAGAGGATACTAGGTTCTGCACCTATTTCGTAAAGTGGAACAGCCGCTATGCCTAAATAAAAAACATAAACAATAATCTTATTGAGAAATATTGGAGACAATTGCTACTATACATTTCAGCGTTTCATAAAACTCGTAGATTCTGTGCTCCGGTGGTATTCTTCCTTAATAGTATGCACACGTACCTTGGAGTGCACCTTCATATGGTCCTTGTAGGCCTGCTCGAGCACGTACCCGACGGCACAGTCGCGGCACACGTGGCGCATGTGTTCCCTCGCGCGCACGTTCTCTGCGTGTTCCACCTGCCTCTCCTCCTCCGTGATTGTCACTATCTGGATGTTCTTCGTGACGTCATATGAGTACATTATGTATTTTTCTGTAAATTATTACCATTAGTTAAGGAGATAACCTTACGATTACGGTTGACGATGTTGTAAATAAATGAGTACTTACAGATAACGTAATACTCTGCCTATTTATTATTTTAGGCTAAAATCATTACAAATATAGTGTCCTACCTATCGAACTATTAAGATGAATTTTGCATGCTGCTTAATGAATGGTTAAATTTAGCACCTTGCAATGTGCTGGACAATCACGAAATTAATATGAAACATGTATGAACAGTTCAGTTCCAAAAGTTTTTTTTTACAGTGCGACAATACAAAATCCCCACGCATATCACCCCGCCAGAGACGGTTGGGGAGCTTATGTTAGACTCGAACCGACTAAAACGTACGCCGTCTTTGGGTCCTTAGTTACCGAAGGTGAGATAGTAAACAACATATCCCTCGCACCCCGGTAGACCTCGGCCATTTTTTTCAAGATAACCCCCTCCACGTGTTGGAACTACAGTGTTTTGGTCTTCAAAATGCGTTACTAAGCATAAAAGTTTTTTTATACTGAGTTTTTAAACAAAACATATTAAAAAGATACGATAAGATTGTTTACGTTAATTTAATAAGTGCCTAAACAAATGTACTATAGTAATAATTATCTATAGGGGAAACTGGGGACACTTGATCCCTATGGGAGACAAGGTACACCAATATTTTTGGAATTACTAAGCATATCAGACTATTTTTAATGTGGTAACACTAAGGGTAATAATGTTTACTTAGTGTTGCCACACTAAAAAATACTCTAATACACTTAGTAATTCAAAAGATATTGGTGTACAGTAGAACTCAAAAGTGCAGTAGCAATCCTACGCAACTATAGCGTCAACATTCTAACGCTACTTGTGACCTTTTTCTTTTAAGACAAGCCAGTGTCGCCTCGTATTGCATAGTAACATTACACACACATATAAGCGCGCCGGCCGCACGCTAAACCATTTTGAGCCTTGATGTGCACTTATGAGCTCTGACTGTACCTTGTCTCCCATAGGGATCAAGTGTCCCCAGTTACCCTTACTATTAGCACAACCAAAGCCTTACCTTTAGGTTTATCATCCTCTGTCTTCTCAGATTGCTCATTACTTTCTCCATTTTCTTCACTGCTATCCTGAAAAAATAATATATAAAATATGTTTGTGCCGACTCATAAATATTCTGTAAATGGATATGTTATTGTGGTAACAATAAACTAGAACTTTACATATTTTAAATAAAAAAAATATCATTCAGTAATACATAACTGTAAGTTTATAAAAAGAAAAAGGGCTGATAAAATGGAAAGAGAAACTGCTTTTTATCACTCCAGGAGGCAAAGTCGACTATGGTTTGTCAAATTTCATATAGGATGCACATTTTGAACATTGCAGTATAGCCTCGTTAATAAACAGCATTTTAGAGCATCTAGACGAAATATTTTGTCATAAATATATTGTACATTTTGACACTCATACTATCTGATACTATATACATTTTAACATGTTGTCAGTTTGTACCCAGCGTGGAATAAAAATATATTGATTTTTGAATGACAATCAAAATGGTAAGCAGTAAGTAATCTCAGTTTGCGTGAGACGAAATTCGTGAAATTAAACCACACACCATAGACAGAGAATATTTTTTTCTATACTACTTAGGTGGCAAAAAAGTACAATGACAGTAATGACAACAAACTCAATGCAGGCGACATCTATGTCCAGCTTTGAGTTCCCCTCCCTATTGCTGATATTTAACAATTACTTACCTTTTTTTCAATTTTTGGAGATACCTGCTCCTCATCTGATAAATTCTTTGTCTCGTCCAAGGTTTGTTTCCTTTTCTTGAGAGGCAATTTAGCTACTGAATCAGCATTTTTATCTAAAATGGTATAATGTTCTAAAATTTATTTATGAAAAAGTTTCACAGCGTATATGTAACAACTGCCATATATGTTCGTATGACAACCGGGACTGACGGTTTACTTTGAGGCACAACCAGACCAAGGCAACTAGCCATATTCATGCATACAAATATTTACACTGGGCTCCCACAGAGGTTGTCATGTAGCTACCATTAGAAGTGGCCTTAAAAAAGTTACCTTTACTCTCAGAAACTTCTTCAGTTAATTCAATCTCTATGTGGCTCTGTGACTCTCCTTTCACCGCATCCTGGGAATTTTCTTCCACATCTGGCTTGATCCATATTTCTTCCTCATTGGCTGCAGAAATATTTACAGTTCCACATTATTCCCTGGGATGGAGCGAGATTCAAAGACTGCAGAGGAAACTTATGAGGTCTGTGCATCTCTGTCTGTGTTAAAGGGTTAAAGGAGGATGATAGCAAAAAATAGTGTGTCCTCTAGGACACACAATATTTGTGTCCTCTAGGATACACAATATTTGTACCCTCTAGAACACACAATATGTATACAATTTTTTTGAAGAAAGCACTTCTACATGACACAGGACTGTTAAACCTGCTTAGTATTATTTCCTGAAGATTCATGCTTTTGGTTGATATCACTTCACTTTTTTCAAAGAGCATATACTGCTTAGTTGAACTTTATTTTCATGTTTTACTCAATTTTTTTTATTGAATGTGGCAATGCAGTTTGAATTGCATTAAAATCCTAAGTTTATTGGTTCGTTGTGTAGTTGTTAGACTGGAAAACGCCAACACTGGACTCTGGGATAAAAGTCTCAGATTCAATTAAGGCTAAAGCAAGGATAATGATGATGATGTTATTGCTTGGTGAAACCTAACCTCAGTAGTATTATTTATTTACTATTACCTTGCTGTGATATCAGTGCGTTAAAAAGATAACCGACATCGTAGTAACCCTGTACAAAATATTAAAATAAAAAAACAGCTTACGGTTAAAGTCGACAGGCAGGTCATTTGATGGTTGTATCTCAACATTTTCTTCAATTTCCGGGTCCACTGATTCAGTTTTAACAGATATTTTCACTTCCACACCGGTTTCCATATTCTACCTTTTAATGTTACAAAAATGTTAAGTGAATATTAGAAACCAACACCGATGTGATATACTACTTTTTCTCATTCCTGGCCACCCAAATTCACTGTTTGTAAAGAAATAACACAATTCCGGCAATTTATTTATTTATAACTACGTAAAATAGAACTATTTGTTTGTACAATTTATAAATATTGGGTATATTCCGGCTAATGCCCCGGCTTCTTTCTAGGTTACTGTTAGCAATTACTTAATTCATTACGCGTACTTAACATTGTTAAATGTTTGAAAAACAAAAAAATATTTCAGAAACGATTATTTTAACTCTTTTGTGCGAAAATTGATTGAAATAGAAATACTATTTTTACCACAATCGATAATCACGTCATCTCCAATACAATTCTTTCACAGAAAACTTTTGTCAGTCAGTTGTCAAAAAGTTCAAAAACTGCAAAAGACCGTCTAATAAGCCCAAAAAGTCTAATAAAGAAAAATTAAACATGATGAATTAATGATTTGATAAAGAGAGAAGTAGTCTAAATATCGCCGGTTAACTATACTTTAGTTAAATATCAAATAATAAGAAAAATATAAAATGAATATAAACAAACGGGCTTGACTGAAATTAGATTAGTCTAGTACCGTTATAGTTGTTGAGTTCAATAATCTAAATCGATGCCAACCGCAACTCCGCAAGCTTTAGAGTTTCATGTAATGCAGAAGCCGTGCCACATCTCATATATCAGTACGAAAGTACCTACCTAATTCCTCGGTCTAGTAATCATTCGGGCACAGGGCAGGCTATGCAGCACCAACTTAAAAAGAGGGCACGTCTATTTTAAAGAAAAATGTTATTATGCGGTGCATCTTCATAAAAAAACATACATGCCAGCTGTATCTGGCTGACTGCAAGTACGTTTTCTATGCTTCTTAACCTTTTGTTCAGCGGAAAATCTTAGTTTATAGAAATATCTACACATCATTGTCATAGTGATCTCTGTTACACAGAAAACTTACACAGTAGGTACGTGCAGCACCTACATACCAGTCTCGAACAACGTTGATTGGGATTGGGGATTCTAAAGTATTACGGAAGCGACTGCAGCGCAGATCCACAACCTCGAGAGGGGATCCTAGTGGAACGAGCGACACCAGTCTCATCCAGTATTCAGCAGGTTTGCCGGCCCACTAGTGTTGGCTTTCACACTTAAGATCTTGGCAGGGAGTCGTAACGTACAGGTATCGAAATAACAGAGGTAGGTAGCCCATCGTAATGTTCCGCTTCTCCGCTCATTGGGAGACCTCTACAATCAGTACTTACTGAACTGTAATATGGGTCCATTTGATACCCCTATTGAGTTGGTATAGACCAACTTCGACTTAGGTACATCACAAGAGTGAAGAAGATTTAATTTTATTCAACCAATCAATCATTCAGCCTATCACAGTCCACTGCTAGAGTCTGTACCCATGTTGCGAGGTTTTGGCCTACTGTTTTTCCTAAAGACGCGCTAGATGGCGCAGCCGGCACTTTTGGTAAGAAGAGTGTGTTGTCACATCTAGTATTCCCTAATTTATGGAAAAAAATCTCTTCGGTCTTCGGAGTAGCCTTGTCCACATCCAATCTGATAATTAAAATTATGTAAAGTACCTGTCAACTTTTTGAGGTTGCAATGCCGCATACAAACTTAGGCTTCAGAAGCAGTAATCAATCAAATCAAGACATTTGGTCAGTTCTTTCTTGCCACATACTAAATTGGCCTCCATAAAGTAAATTAAAAAGCTATGCTAGCGCCATCTCCTGATGATTTTAAAAACCAACTGCTCATTCTGCAACGCACACGGCACAATCAATATTTTCGCACTGGTTAATAAATATACCACACAAAAACATCAATCGTTGTATCCGGCACATAAGGAGCCAACTTATGTGCCGAATGCTTTTAGACTTATGGATAGGTAGATGGATACAATAGGAACATGATTTAATAGAATATATTCCCTAAAAGTGGTTTACCATTACGAAATAAGTTATTAGTTTTTGATGGGTTGGGCGCGCCCTGAGCTTTTCACCAGAGCTATTTTTTCTTGCTGCAATCCCCTTGAATACCACACGTTGGCCATCAGGGGTGGTTATATCGGTTTCGAACCGATTAAAACCGCACGCTTCAAACTTCAGTCAGATGCCGAACCCTTCTTGCCCGTGGTCCACTGCAGTCTACCTGGATGTACCTGTGTTTTCCCGGTATCTCCCGTTTTAATTGAGCAGTCCGACTGGGGAAGTACCTCCGCCCTACAGAATACCGCGGCGAAATAACCTTGTGTTGTGTTTCCGGCGGTGAGTAGGGTAGATAGAGCTCACTGGAGAGGTTTTGCGTTGTCAGTGGGAAGACCGAGAAACTCTTGTCTTCTGCACTGACTGCACAAAGACTCTCTTAACCTTCTCCCCTCTCCTTACCCACTCTTCTTTATCTGGTCTGGTCTTCTCAGCACAAAGGTTACGCCCCTGGTGTTGCAAAAGTCCATAGGCCACGGTAATCACTTTCCAACATGTGAATTACTAGAATGGGTTATGGTGAGGTGTTATATAGCAGGTTTTATATTCAAAATATATTCAATATTTTCGATGTAAATGTGCAGATTCGTATGATTTCATGTCTTTATTATTATAAATATGTCATACATTTAATACAGTAAGATAATTTCTTTATATTACACAATTGCCGTAAAATTACATATATGTATATAGTGCTTTGGGGTAACTTCGGAAGTGGTGGTACTATTACTACTACCAGTGGGGATGCCGTTAGACACCGGACGAGTGATCAGCCCTTCTGAATGAGGCATTTCACCCATTTCCCTTGTATATAACAACTGTCAGATCTATGACAACCGGGACGGACGGCTTAACGTGCTCTCCGAGGCACGACCATATTCATACATACAAATATTTGCACTGAGCGGGGATTGAACCTGCCACAGACGCTGTCATCATCGAGTGGGGGGTAATAATGAAAAGCGTAATTGTGGCACGCGCTTTATATTTATAAACGGAAGTTCAGAATCTGCGTTATGAATTACAGAGTCATATTGCCAACTTACCCCACTTTCGAACTCACCCCAATAATGAAAAGAAATATATAAATATATGAAATAAATACACCTCCAATGAGTTTCTTATAATCTCAATATCGATTTTATAATTTTAATATTAGATTTACAATAAAAACAAAACTTTCTACACGATTTGTTATGGTGTTTGTGCGTCCTTCTAATAATAAAAATATTAATTTTAACTTAATTTTTTATACAACATTTTAAATTTAAATGTTTGTTAGCACAAACGTTAAGCATTATTAAATACAGTTTACATTAGTAATTCATACTAAAATTCCATATTTAAAAATATAATTACAATACTTTTTTGTCGATAGGTTATCATTACTACATTTAATAGTCCATCTTGGGTTTCAGTCTATACCAGACCATCACTCTTTCCTGGTATACATTCCATACAAGACTATAGACCGACCTAGACCGCTATACCGCTCCTATGGCACTCGCGGGGTGGCGGGGGACGAGGTAAAGACAGAGAAAGAAAGAGCATGAGTCGAGAACGAACGCCGTTAGCGAGAGCGAGAGGTAAGATAAAGTAACATTCTATTGATGTAATCGTATCGAATCGATCTATTTTCAATTTGCTATCAATGGATTACTTGACACTGCAGTGATTTTAATAATGAAAATATGTGAAATGAAATATTTCGAGTCACAACGATTCAAATTTCATAAAATAACAGATTTATTTCAAGTACTAGGCGTTTTTCGCCGATAGAATATCACTTTGAGCCCCATATCTGATGGTCGATTGGTGGGCATTTCCGTCTCGCCGCGCTTATACTCAAAGTTCAATACAGCGGTTACGTTCAGTCTATATCTCCTTCTTGGTATACAGTCCACAACAGCTTATAGCCCCTCATTCCAAGTGACTAAAGTCCACAATAATGTACCGTGACCATAGAAAATAAAATAACAAGGAAGTACTCTGAGCTATCCAATAATAAAACCGAATAAGGTGATAAAGCAATCAATACTGTCTCAAAACAAATTTAAATCGGAAAAAGTGAATGTTTCGACGGGATTCGAACCCGTGATCTTTCCCTTACAGGGCGAATGCCCTGACCGCTGAGGCACGAAGTATTCACATCTGAAGTATTAACTTTTCCGAGTTTGTTCAAACGCGTTAATATCGGAAACTAAATCTATGATTTGAAAAACACTTTTTGAATTTAATAGCCCCATTATTAGGGTAAGTAACACTATGTATAACATCACGCTGTCCCTTGTAGGAGTCGAGCAATAAGAAAAAAAGATAAGAAAGATTTAGGTAGAATAGAACAGAGTTCGGTGAGTGAAACTATGGAATACAGATAGTCTTGAAAAATTCATCATTGGTTTACTGACATTTATAAAATTAAAACCAATGATGATGATGACTGGCGAAACTGGCGAAATGTGGGTGCTAGCATCTCTGCCTACCCCTTCGGGGATATAGGCGTGAGTTTATGTTATTGTTATGTTATGATGACCATAGGGTTTGGTGATGGTGGTTTCTATGCTAAATACACTTCCTTATCATTTCATGTCCTATAATATTTATTTAGCTTAACACATTTCAAGTTAGCGACCACCCTAAACGTAAAACTGTACATACAATTGAGAAAATGCAAAATGTGTCCTCTGAACATTACAAATATACCTTTTAAACTATCGCGGCGTTTACTCATAGTGTTTATAATGTTCGGGACTTCACGCGATATATTTTTGAACACTTTCTTTTGCCGACGTTTGTAATGGAGGGTAGGCACACAAAAAATGTTTCCTGGACACCGCGCAATGCTCGCAGCCCAGTCAAGTCGTGACCACGGGTGCTGCAACGCATCCGAAACGTAAGTGTTCAAAAATATATCGCGTGAAGTTCCGAATATTATAAACACTATTACAAATATAATTGCAATTATTTTTGGATGTACACTGGCGATTGAACATCAATAGTCCAATGTCTTTAGGCCATAACAAACTTTAGTCTACAATAGACTTAGTAACAATAATTAAGTCTATCGTAGACTATTTTAAAACAACACCAACTTAGCAGAATCAATATGACATCATGTAAGAATTTGAATTTTATAATGGGACTATGATTCTAAAGGCCGCTTCTTCCGGTGCGTGATTTTACTGATAATGCAGACATGTTTGTCAAAGAAAGGGTGGTTTCAGACTAGCGTTTTATACTTGCGTATAGTTCGTTTTTAGAAGCGCATGTAGCTCGTACGAGCGGTGACGCGTTTCTAAGCTCTACTGAACAGAACTTGTGTAGAATAATTTCGCAAGTTCTAAGTAAAGTATATTAAAATGACCGGATTCTTGATGAAACTTGATATAACTTTATATAACGGTGACACCCAGCATTCTTTTCGTCTTCACAGTCGAAGGCGAATAAGTAACAAAATTAGTAAAGTTTCTTCGACATAATCCATGTTTGATATTGACGACAACACTATCGCTTCAAACGAACACGCGCTGAAATATCCTATTTTTTGAAGCATGTAATATGTAAGTGTGTATGCTAAAACGACAGTACACGCGCGAGAAAAATACGCTAATCTGTAACCGGCCTAAATGCTTACGTGAAATCACGCACCGTGGAAATGCGGCGTAAGATAGATAATACAAATCACACACTCAGTCCCTTCGGTGGGCACAGTCCATACATTTACAGACCACGTGGCACTCTTACTGACCAACCCTTTCTAAGCAGCCAGTAACTTCACATATCTTAAAACGGGGTAAATGTATATTGAGGGGTAAATATGAACAGAATATCTTTAAAAAAATCAACTGTTTTTATAATTAGATATTCGATGATTCTATTCATTGTTGTATATAATATGCTCACGTCTATTTGCCTCCAGAGTAGGTAGAGGTGAATTAACACCCACATTTCATTAAACAATTTTATTCGGTCCTACGTAACCGGGGGTGAGTCCATTGGTGTGATACTCTGTTTGATAGTCACCATCTCTACCCCTTACTTACTATGTACCACACGGGAAGAGATGGGGTGGCCATATTCTACTTTGTCGGGAACCACGGGGTGGATATTTTAAGAAAATAAATGCAAAACTTTATCATCATGATTATGGACTGATTGCATCTACCCCGAGGTTAACTCGAAGCTCTTTCCGACCATTTAAAATGCCATTATATTTATATTCACCCCTTAATCTCTATTCACCCCGTTTTACCCAGTACACTGAATTATATTTCGACGATTGTAAGCGCAAAAGATGCAGGCAACCATGACAGTTTACAGAACAATCACTGTCCTATTAACTGTTCATAATATTGCTTACGAATCAATTTTCTTTGATATATGGGATGTCGCTTGTACCTTTTTTGCTTTTAATACATTTAATAGAAAGTCGAGATTAAATTTTATCTATCAAATAAATTTATACTGTGACTGGTAATTTATAAAGGTGGTTTTACACTGGAGCAAAGTTGCGATATATTTAGTGCTGGTTACAATAGGATGGGTATGACATGTGTGCCAATAGCCTCACTAATATGTATGCCTAAAACCATATTGAGTGGAAAAGTATTTGGTGAAATAATGGCGTTTGTACATTGAAAATACTTTAGAAGAATTTGGGTTTGGGAAAAAGTAAATGCCAGTAAACGATCAGTCCTAAACTCGAGTTATGCTATTTTTTATTCTTTTCTGTTTGTTTACGATATATGGTATGCGTATGAGATGGTGGTCATATTTAGGTACTCATAATGTATTGTACTGAGGTACACCATCCAATTTATTAATAATATCAATGTATTTAATTTCATGTATGCAAAAACTACATAACGTATTTTGATGTAGGATTTTTATATGAAAGTTCCTTGTTGATTCAAAAATTGGTTGAGTAGAACTGGAGGTATATATATTATAGTACTCCATACGGGCGAAGAGACAGGCCTCCACTAATATAATAAATGATTGCACTTCGTTTATTTATAGAACTTGATAATTAAGACTATTTATCTATTCAATAATGCTTCCTGTATTATTATTCCTAATTATTACATCGGCGTACATTGCTCCAGTGTAACCCTACCTTAAGCTCAATTGTCTCTGGTTCCCATAGAGTCCGCGTCTACATTCCGCGAGTGCATGAACTGTCAAGACAAACTGTCAGTTTTAACTGGTGGACACGCTGTCTAAGAACTCGACGCACGTGAACGGGAAGTGACCGTACTTCCCGTTTAATCTGCCTTCCCATTGGCCGTTTATATTTATCTTCTCCACCTGTAATGTCAAATTATTTAGATTATTATATATAAGAAACATTGAACATGGCCAAGCCAGTAGACCTGCTTATTTGCGAAGAAGGCTCACAAGTTCTGGTTTTGCAATACCTAAATTAAGATTAAAAGTAGGAAAGATTGACTTTAAAACTTCGGGGAATCCCCGAAAATTCGTTTTACAAGTAAAATAGACTAACTGATAACTACTGCTGACGTAAATATCATCTAGAACCCACCCAACCTCTATATCATCAAAAATAAGCAAAGTAAAAACCCCAGTGCACCTATAGTGCTTACGTAATACATATTTGAACGACCCCTTATTGTTGATGATATATAGATGATAGTAGTATATAAAACCAGCTTAAGTTCCGTACAATCACCTCTTTTTTATACCACATAGGTGGCAGACAAGCCCACGGCCAACCTGATGGAAAGTAGTCACCGTGGTCTAATAACTTTCGAGCTGGTCACCCTGCAGAAACCTTCTAATGCCCTTCTTGAAGAACCCCATCGTATTGGGACTCCTTTTTTCCGCACCTAGCCTCCCTTTTTGGGCCATTGTGCGTGGAAGAACCCCATATTGTATTCGTTTGGAAAAAACTACAGCAAGGATTTAATTATATTCTATGGCCTTGAATAGAATGCTAGCGGAAGGTATAGTATGCTGACCTGTATGATGTCTCCGACTTCCAGCTTGAGCGCCGTCTTGTCGTACGCGTTGGGCACGCGCGGCTGCTTCACCACGGCCGGCGCGGGCAGCGTGCGCTGTACACAGACAGACAGACAGACACATCACTACATAGTATAAAATAAAGTCGCGTTCTCTGTCCCTATTTTTCTTGTCCCTTTGTATGCTTAAATCTTCAAAACTATGCAACGGATTTTGATGCGGTTTGTTTTAATAGATAGAATGGTTAAAGAGGAAGGTTTATATGTATATAACATCATACTACGACTAACAGGTGCGGAGCAGGAATGAAAAATGTTGCAAAAACGGGGTGACGCAGACGAAGTTTTGCGGGTCAGCTAGTTAATAATATAAATGAGCGGCAAACTTCTTGACAATGTACTACCAGTTGAAATATTTGATATTTAGGGCACGCCATGACAGCGGCGGTAAGACCCATCATAGAGGACTGACTAGAGAGGTCTCAGGGGGGTCTCTCGTACCGGCTCGGGCGGCGGAGGTCACAAAATGATCTCCGTCTCAGCTTGACGACATGATTAAATGTCTGTAATGGTGACCTTCTCTCTTGAGATTTTGCCTTCAGCTCAGGTGAGGTGAAGTCATACTGATTTGTTCTACATAAAAAAAAATTAAAACCGCGGTAGCCTAGTGGTATGGGTAATGGACTGCTGAGACGAGGTCTCGGGTTCGATTCCAGGTTTACACAACGCACACCAATGACTTTTCGAAGTTATGTGTGTATTTATCGCAGGTTTATAAGTGCCCGGTTAATGGCAATAGGCTCGCCACCTATTACATTGGGACCTAAACATAAACTGGCGAATTGTGGGTGCTAGCACCTCTGCCTACCGCTTCGGGGATAAAGGCGTGAGATTATAAAAAAAATGCGCGAATTTTTTGTTCAAGAGCAGAGGGCGATGAGTGACATATAATATGTTACCTGCATATTTGTCATACTGGTTCGTTGTTGTTGTAAGTTGGTAGGGGGGCTTGACGGCTCTGTGAGATGGTTCAGAGCTTCTGCGGGAGGGTATGGCACACCTGATGGATCCAGGAGCTGAAAGGTGAAGAACAAGTGCAATTAAGCATAATATAAAAAAGTGAAAAATCCTGTTAGACTGTTAGTTAGACCATTGATAACTCAAAAACGGCTGGACCGATTTTGGTAATTTTTATTTTGCTGGTTCCATCCATTCATTCATTCATTGAAATTTATTCATTCATTCATACTGAACTCCAAATAAGAGAAAAAAATTAACGAGCGAAGTATTTACAGATCGTTATTATAGCTATATCTAGACCCCTATTGTACTACTAATTATAACGGAGAATACAATAACTGCCATTGCATTTTCAGCATTATCAACATAGGGATAAAGCTCAATGAATTATTGAAAAAGAATTCATACCATCATTTCATACGCGATGTCGTTAAATTTCAGACTTTAACAGCATAGCAGTAAGGTTTGAAATTCAATGGCATTTTTGGCATTTTTGTAAACTCAAAGATCAATACAATCGGAGCCCTCATGGCGTACCTTTACTAAATACAACTTACCCTCTGTACATATGGGACTGGTATCAACCCCTTGCGCCCCTGCCCGTTGCGAGCCGTCCACCACTGCTCCTCGTCGCGGTTGATGACCATCAGACGGTCACCGCGGCGGAAGGGGAGGTCGTCGACATCCTGCGGGTAGTTTGAAATGTTTATTAGTGAGAATTAGATGAAAGATGTCCTATTGAAAACATCATACACATAAACAACATAAACTCACGCCTGTATCCCCGAAGGGGTAGGCAGAGGTGCTAGCACCCACATTTCGCCAGCTTATGTTCAGGTCCCAATGTAATGGGTGGCGAGCCCATTGCCATTAATCGGGCACTTATAAACCTGCGATAAATACACACATAACTTCGAAATTCGAAAAGCATCGAAAAGTCATTGGTGTGTGCCATGGTAAAACCTGGGATTGAACCCGAGACCTCGTCTCAGCGGTCCATTACCCATACCACTAGGCTACCGTGGCATATGGTATCTACCTTCTCAATTGAGTAGTCCGACTGGGGAAGTACCTCCGTCCTACAGAATTCCGTCGGCAATAATACCCTTGTTTTGTGTTTGGTGTGTTTTGGGGCATTCGGAAAAAAAAAATCTCCTTACCGATTGCAAACTAATGGTGGAGTATCAGGAATGGGGGTAACCATTATAGGTGGTGTAATACTACTACAATCATGCACACAGGTAAATATGCCCTTTATACCCGGGTACCCAGTGGGTTGGGGAAATGGGGCCAGTAGACCTTAGCGAAACCTCGGGCCGGAATACAAAAATGGGTATAATAAAATAACTCAAACAACATTGATATACGTTACACAACTATTATTTAAAACTCATAGGAGATTAACATCATAGCTTCAACGTTCATGAAATAATATGAGCAAGTCTATTCACATACGAAACAATAAGCACTGTCCGCCATTTCCGGCAGAGGTGGCATATTTTGGATGTCTTTATTGATTTAGCTCCCATATTCAGAGGTTAATAAATGATACTGGGTAGTGGGTAAATCCTAGAAAATAATGGTCGTTTGTACCGACAAGAACTTACGAGTAAGCTCGAATAGAAGTCGACCTTACGATGAAGAAGTCCCAGGTTAGTATCATGGTTTGGGGACACCATGGTCCCCACATTTAGGGAAGAGGGTCATCTCAACAGAGATGTCCCCGGGTCTGCCGGGGTGCGAGGGATATGTCTTGTATAAAGTCACCTCCGGCAATCGAGGACCCATGGACGGCGTGCGATTTGGTCGGTTCAAGCCCGACATAATCACCTCCATCGGTTTTGGTGGAGGTGGTATCCGTGGGGATTTTGCGCACGATAAAAAAAAAGAAAGGTTAGTATCATGGTTGAAGGAGGTTAACTGCCAAGAGAAGGCTGCCTTCTCAAACAAACATATGTTTGCTACTATCTCACCTCTGGCAGTTAAGAGCCGGAAAGGAAAAGGTTCATTCAGCATTATCCCTAAAGATGTTTCACAAAACGTAGTTTCCTACAGTGCCGACGGATACCTAAGAATACTTTTCCTTGTCAATGCCGATATTGTGCGTCGGCCGTGCGTTTTAGTAGGTTCGACTCCGACATAACCTCTCTCATCGGCTTTGGTGAGATTAGTATCCGTGGGGATTTCGTGCGCGAAGTAACAAAATATACCATGGTCATTACGCCAATGGCGGTGACATTTATCCACTGCGGTAAAGGGATATTTTGAATCCTTAATATGAGGCCTGGTAATTCAGAGCACTCCCTTTGAAAGCGACTGGTCGCGGCTTTCAAGTTGTCTGGGCATAATTTTATTCAATCTTAAATCGATTTGAATAGACAGCATAATTAATGCTTCAAAATTTCATTCTTCTTCTTCTTCGGGTCAGTGGCAACAATAAAATCAAAATTAGATACGCCCAGTCCAAAACTTGGCGACACCAACTGCACCAATTTCATCAAAGGCATATTACATAAAAAAAACATTCTTAGTATCACATTTAAAGCGGAAAAATGAATGCTTCGACAGGATTCTCTATTTATCTTCTCTAATTTCTATCTCTATCTAGATTAGAATAGTCAGCATACTAATTGCATTTGAAAATATTCATTAAATCTTTTTAATAAGCTACCGGCACACAACTTTTTATCGTATACTTTTATCATACAAGCGAAACGGCTAGCGGAAGCGCGTTCGCCATAAAAACCCCGTAGTAGCTATATTTAGTCGCTATATGAAATGTGATAGCAATGATTGCGACTATTACTCATACAGTCGTCAGCAGAACTATGCCGAAGCTAATTATAGGTAAGAATTCACTGGAGACCTATTTTTCAACTGCGTCTACGCTCCAAAGAATAAATATTTGGACTTAGTCATCTTTGATTGGAGTTAGTCATCTACGAATTGAGTTGTTTTTGGCAGTCAAGAGGAGTTACCAATTCGCTTTAGTGTTTTTGTACATACATATATTCACGTCTGTAAACCATTCAAGAGGTAGGTAGCAACGTCAGCGGTTAAAGCCATGAGCATTTGGAATTCTTCTGTACAACTATCTTGGGGCAACGGAGCAGTTACGTTTCCGATCCAAAAATTGCGCTTCAATTTCATTACAGTTACTTACTTTGCCTGAAAAGTCAAACTTGGCCACAACCAGCTCCAATACATGGTTCTGCTGCGTGGCTGCAGGTGCAGCGGCTTTGGCTTGAGGGTGTGGACGCACCAGCGGCGTCGTGTCCAGGTAGTGCAGTCTGTAGAACGACAGCAGGGCCGGCATGTCCGCGAACAGCTGGTCTCCGATACGATATCTGACGGTACCGTCCGCGGCTACCACGCGGTTTATTATATAGTGAGAGACGCGGTCGTCTTCTCTGGAATAACAAGAATATAGCTCAGATTTGGCATACTTTGTGGGTTACGATAAAGATGTAGGCGTTACCTGGCGGAAATCCATTGCAAAAAATATATATGTGAGGGGGGGGGGGACTAGGGGCACTACTCACCCGCGGTTCATTTTGCACAAGAAAATACAACATCGCCCCTCTGGTAAGAAGTCTTTTACTTTATAACCATGTGTTGTGCGGTGAGCAGGGCACCCAGAGCTCACTGGAGAGCTTTTTGTGCAGTCAATTTGTCTCCTGCCCTGGTGGCATAGAAACTCTTTTAACCTTCACCCCCGCCTCGCGTCCACCACCTTTCCTTTCGAATCCTTTTATTTGTGAATAATGTGCGTCGGTCCTAAAAGATTCAGCCCTGGGGTCTATGGTGCAAGCTCTGGATACAATATGGACTAGCAATAGAATGAAGAAACTTGACTGTTTTGGATGAGATGATTGGTTATAATTAGTGTGGAACAGTTTGTCAACACTAGTTTCTATACTAACAAGGTTTAAGAACAAGGGCCTTCAGTCTAAAAAAGTTACAAACCTGACGCACAACACGTAGTCTCCGGTAATAGTCTTGGAATCTCTGACGAGGAAGACACCACTTTCAGTTTCATTGAGTAGCAATCTTGTGGCCTCAGCCCTGGATAACTCGCCGAAGTACCAGCTGTTGACAATAATAGACATCATCATTCTTTGAGCCTATTCCCAACTCTGTTAAAATCGGTTTTCTAGTCTCACTAAGATGCGGCTAAACTTCGATATTTTCCATGAAACGACTGCCATCGGACCTCCACAATCAAATTGGCGATATCGAAGTTCTGTAGTTACCCGTAACGATTGCCATAGAATATTTGTATGGCAACTGGGACCGACGGCTTGACATGCTCTCCGAGGCACGATCAGACCAGTGCAAATAACCATCACTGGTGGTAGAAATTTGATGGCACAAATTTGTCATAAATTTCGACCGGGTGGGTACCACCGTGCACATGTGCGGAAAACCCTCCATAGTAATCCAACCTCGGTTGGATTGCGTTCAGGGGTCAGCAAGTGCATAGCCGGGCAGAGGTGGTGGTAGTCGCAGCATTAGTGGGACCAGTGGGTCTTGGCGTAGTCTGGTGGGTATGGCGCGGGGCGACCCGCCGAGCAGGGAGACCCGTAGAAACGGTGGTGCCGCTGGCCGCCCGCGGCATAGTACAGGGGCCCAACTGGGGCTAACCACCCTGGGAGGCTGCCTCACCAGGCCGCGCATAATCCCGATATGGTTCGTCGTGCCGGTTGGTGACCGGACGGGACCCCGGCGACCATATTCGGGGGGGTACGGGGGCCCTTCCGTTCGGCGCATCGGCTCTCACCATGCCTCACAATCACAGATAAAACCAATCTCCCGCGCTTTGTCACGCGGTGCTGCGACGACAATCACCTCTTTTTTCACGCCTTCTCTTACCCTCTACCATGGCAGTGCATATTAGAGATTATGGCAACACAGCGGCTCTTCATGTTCCCACTAGCTCGCTTTTTGAGGTGGAGTCCACTAACATCTGTGGGCTCCATGCAAACCTCAACGCCGTCCACCAACATCTTGAGACGGCGAAACCAGCCATGCTCTTTCTGACGGAGACACAAATATGCCGCCCTGACGACACGACCTACCTGCTCTACCCCGGCTATGTTCTAGAGGAAAATTTCCGTGCCAAAGCCGGGGTATGCGTGTTTGTTAGGGCGGATGTTTGTTGTCGCCGTTTGCGCTGCCTTGAGGACCCATCCTTTTCTGTCCTGTGGGTACACGTAGACCATGGCTGTACTAGTCAAATCTATGTGTGCCTTTACCGTTCCCATACTGGAGATGCCGAGACAACTCGACTCTTTGAATATCTGAGTCAGGCGGCAGATGATGCGCAGGAGCGGTTTCCAAACGCTGAAATGGTATTTTTGGGGGACTTTAACGCCCACCATGAAATCTGGTTGGGCTCCTCCAAAACAGACCATGCGGGAAGAGCCGCCCACGCGTTTGCTCTGGCTCACGGCCTGACCCAACTGGTACACGAGGTCACTAGGATACCAAGGGGGCCGGGCCTAGCACCCTCCTTGCTGGACCTTCAGCTGACGAGCCACCCAGACCAGTACAATGTCTCGGTGCGAACCGCTTTGGGCAACTCCGACCATTGTCTGGTCTGTTCCAAGGTGCCTATCATAGCGCCCTCGCGACCAGTGCAGGGAAAACGGCGTCTCTGGCACTACTCGTCGGCTGACTGGGATGGACTGCGTGACTATTTTGCGTCCATCCCGTGGGTTGAGCGCTGCTTTGAAGGTAAGGACCCATCGGATAGTGCAACTGCTGTCGTCGGTGAGATCAGTCTGGGTATGGAGTACTGGATGTCACCGGTGCCCGCGGAGTGCGCCCTTGGTTTGGGCGCGAATGCGCAGAGGCTGTTCAGCATAAACAGTCTGCGTATCGCGCTTGGGTAAGGGCGCGCGCTACGCACGATTCCAACATCGGGTACTTTAAGGCAGCGTACAACAAAGCCACTAGGGTCTGCAAGAGGGCTTTTGTCAGAGCAGATGCTCAGCGCATAGCACGGGTTGGTCAAGAACTAGTAGCGCATCCCACGGGCAGCCGTGGCTACTGGCGACTGGCCAAAGCCGTGCAAGCTAACTTCTGCCAGCCTTCGCTGCCCCCCCTGCGTAACCCTGATGGATCCCTGGCACATGAGCCGCAAGAGAAAGCAAATTTGCTGGTTAATCTCTTTGCGGCCAACTCCCGAATCGACGACTGTGGTATGCAGCCACCGACTCTACCCAATAGTGACCACGCAATGCCTGATATTCGTATCAGGCAACGCGATGTCCGAGCAGTACTGCAGTCACTCGATGTCCGGAAAGCCAGTGGTCCGGATGGTATACCAGCGGTGGTTCTTCAAAAATGTGCAGCGGAGTTGTCTCCAATACTCACGCGGCTGTAACGACTTTCCTACATTTCGGGTACAGTGCCGACGGCGTGGAAAGAGGCGAATGTACAGCCGATTCCCAAGAAGGGAGACCGCTCAGACCCAGTCAACTATCGGCCCATAGCCGTCACCTCAGTGCTGTGCAAGGTCTTCGAGCACCTTATCAACACACAGCTCATGCGCCACCTAGAGGATCACTCCCTAATTAATGACCGACAATATGGTTTTAGGCCGAAACGGTCAACGGGTGATCTTCTGGCGTATGTTACCCATCTTTGGGGTGAGGCTATGGACAAGCATGGTGAGTCACTGGCTATTAGCCTAGACATCGCCAAAGCGTTCGATAGAGTCTGACACAAATCGCTTCTTTCCAAACTACCAGCCTTCGGTCTGCCTCTTAGACTGTGCAATTGGGTTGCTAGCTTCCTGCAGGGGCGCCGTATTCGCGTTCTCTGTGATGGACGAGCATCGGAGTTCCTGCAGGTAAATGCTGGTGTGCCGCAGGGGTCCGTCTTATCACCCACTCTCTTTCTTCTGCATATCAATGACATGCTGTCCACCGGCAGCATCCACTGCTATGCAGACGATAGCACTGTACACGGGAGCTACCACGGACATTCTGCGGCCAAGCAGTCCGATATAGCGGAAAAGAGGCGACTTCTTGTCACTGGGCTTGACCGGATCCTCAATCACGTTTCCCAATGGGGATCTGAGAACCTGGTCGAGTTCAATGCCAAGAAGACGCAGGCATGCGCGTTTTCAGCAAAGACATCTCCTTTCCTTCCTCCTCCCACTCTTCAGAGCACACCACTGCCATTACAGGATAACCTCAATATACTCGGTATGGACGTGCGCTGCAAACTGAACAACAAGAACTATATCGAGAGCATCATCAAAACAGCTTCGCGTAAACTCGGAGTCCTGAACAGAGTGAGACGTTTTTTCACGCCGGAGCAGCGGTGTCTTCTTTATAAGACACAAATTCGCTCCTGCGTGGAATACTGCTCGCATCTCTGGGATGGCTCCGCAAAGTACTTATTAGATGCTCTCGACAGGTTGCAGCGACGTGCGGTCCGCATTATTGGGAGTCCTGAGGTCACAGAGTCCCTCGAGCCTTTGCAGATGCGTAGAGATGTTGCGTCCTTGGCAGTATTTTACCGTCTCTACCATGGTGAATGTTCTGATGAGCTCTTCCAACTAATCCCACCCTCCCCTTTCCTACACAGGACAACGCGTGCAGGGCTTAGGTGTCACTCGCATACGGTACAGAATATTCCATCAAGAACCAAGCGGTTCGGTGAGTCTTTTCTCTGCCGTACCATTAAGTCCTGGAATTCCTTGCCGGCGCACGTGTTTCCTTCTTCCTACAGTCCCGGGTCCTTTAAGCGGGGCGTGAAAAAGCATCTGATGAGGCCGTCAAGCTGAGCGCCACCATTGTAGCACTGAACGTGTTTGCAATGGTGACCCTCTTTCATGGGACTTTGCCTTCAGCTTAACATCAGGCGAGGTAAAGTCAAATTGACGTGCCGTAGATAAAAAAAAAAAAAAAAAAAAAAAAAAAAAAACCATATTCATGTATACAAATATTTGCACTGAGCGTGGATCGAATTCGCGCCTTCTGCGTAGCAGTCGCGTTCACTACCGCCACACCGCAGAGACTGCTAGTTGGCTGTGATATAATATGTACATTTATTGATATGTATTTAACATGCAATCCAATTTTATTTATTTATATAGAGTTAAATGTTTATTATATTTCGTTTACAGATCTATTTACTTACAGAGCTGCTCTGTAAGTAAATAGGTCAGTTCTAATTTTAGTTACGTAATTAATTTAACTACCATTCCTTGAATGAACTGGTTTTCCCGATTCGTTTATCTATGTATATTCACGAAATGGTATATTTATCTCAATAGTGTGTCTACGATTTATAATATTTCTACTAGTTGACCCGCGCAACTTCGTCTGCGTCACCCCGTTTTTTGCAACATTTTTCACTTCTGCTTAGTTTGTTGTTAGTTGATTGTAGCATAATTTTATACACATAAAAACCTTCTTCAATCACTCTATCTATTGAAAAAATCGCATCAAAATCCGTTGCGTAGTTTTAAAGATTTAAGCATACAAAGGGATATAAGGACATAGGGATATAGGGACAGAGAACGCGATTTTGTTTTATACTATGTAGAGATGTATATGGATAAGAGAGCTGGCCCGTATAGGTGACGGATGAAAAACGACTGCATGTAGTATGAGAATATTAGGATGGATGTGTGATGTGACAAGAATGGATATGGGTTGCCACCCCTACCCTCGTTTTCATTTCACCAGTTCGCGTTCTCCATTCGCGAACCTTTCAACTCCAACGGCCATCTGTTTTTCTTGCTATGTGCACCGCCCACTGCCACTTCAACTTGCTAAACCAGTTGGCTATGTGGGCAATTTCAGTTCGTCTACGGATATCCTCATTCCTGATTCCATCTCGCAGAGAAATTCCGAGCATAGCCCTTTTCCCATAGCTTGCTGTGTGATATTGAGCTTTTTTATGAGGCCCATAGTGAGGGTCCACGTCTCGGCGTCATAAGTCATCACATTACTGACAACACGCATTGATTAAAGACTTTTGCCTTTAACATAAACATAAACTCATAAACTCACGCCTATATCCCCGAAGGGAGCAGAGGTGCTAGCACCCACATTTCGCCAGTTTATGTTTAGGTGGCGAGCCAATTTCCATTAACCGGGCACTTAAAAACCTGCGATAAATATATACACACATAACTTCGAAAAGCATCGAAAAGTCATTAGTGTGTCATTGTAAAACCTGGGATCGAACCCGAGACCTCGTCTCAGCAGTCCATTACTCATACCACTAGGCTACCGTGGCATCGGTTTCTGCCTTTAAGCACTAAGGTATTTTGGACGAGAAGACGCTGTAACCTCGGAAACGCTGCCATAGGTACATACATTAGTTAAACTAATGCGAGTAAGCGTGAAAGTGAGTTTATAAATTACATAAACCACGGAATAACTAATGACATGCTATACCGAAGCGTGTAAATTATGAAATGACTTTATGCTTTCATGATTTGAACGTAATTTATAATCAAGCCGGTGACGATGCGCGTTTTTTTTTCGTACGCAAAATCCCCCCGAATGCCACTCTTGTCGGAGCCGATTAGAGTGGCTATGTCGGACTCGAACGCACGCCGTCTTCGGTTGCCGGAGGCGAGTTAGTAAGCAACATATTCCTCGCACCCCGGGTCGGCCGGGCCGGGACCATATGTTATCTTTCGAGATCGGCTTCCTTCGGGTGTAGGAATCACGTATGAGCGTATGTACTATTGAATCTTTTATTTTTGTTATAGGTAGGTATATATTTAGTTTGTTCTGCACGAGTATTATATAACTAGCCTATGCCCGCGGCTCCGCCCGCGTGGCTGTCGGTTATCGCGACCTAAGCGCCATCTGTGCAACTTAAATTCTATATTACACCGATTGCAATCAAACAAACGTAATATTTTAAGTTGAACGGAACCCCTTCAAACACCAAAAAGCGCATCGGAATCCGTTCAGTAGTTTTTGCGTCCATCGCGGACAAAAAACTTTTTGCAATTATATGTACAATAGTAAGTATAGTAAGTATAGTATGGATTTCACAGAATAAATAATAGTACATACTCGCAAGCAATATAGGTACTAATATAGGGTTCTTCAAAAACGGCATTAGAAGGTTTCTACAGGGTAGGCAGCACGAGTGTTACGCCCCTGGTGTTGCAAACGTCCATAGACCACAGCCACTCTTTCCATCAAGTGGGCCGTGTGTGTCTGTCACCTAAGTGGTATAAAAAATAGTACTACAATAAAAATTACGGTTGAAAAATATTTGAAATTATAATATAATGCAGTTACAAATCGACTTTTCGATGCTCTTCGAAGTTATGTGTGTATTTATCGCAGGTTTATAAGTGCTCGGATATTATGGCAATAGGCTCGCCACCTATTACATTGGGACCTAAACATAAACTGGCGAAGTGTGGGTGCTAGCACCTCTGCCTACCCCTTCAGGGATTAAGGCGTGTGCTTATGTTATGTTTGTTGTTACAAATTGAACTAATTTCGGATCTTATTCGTGGGACTATTATTTATTATTCTGTGTCTTATATTATTATTGGTGAATTTCGCCCCTTGAGAGTTCATTTTAGATAACGTATTTTGAAATAATCCCCAATCCCTCAATTTTATTAGGAAAATTGACCTTCAGTATTCACATTCCTCGTATTGTATGACATCATAAAATATACTCGTAATGTAACTTTATTTCTCTCACATTCTCATACATAATTAATTACATAAGTACATCAATTGTTGTTATACAAAAACAAATCCAATAATATTGTGGTTGTATGTATTGTTTATAAGTTCATATTTATAGTACTTAAGTAGGGTTTTCCTAGTTGTAAACTATTAATAACTAGGTGACCCGCGCGACCTCGTCTGCGTCACCCCGTTTTTGCAACACTTTTCATTCCTGCTCCGCACCTGTTAGTCTTAGCATGATGTTATATACATATAAACCTCCCTCTTTAACCATTCTATCTATTGAAACAAACCGCATCAAAATCCGTTGCGTAGTTCTAAAGATTTAAGCATACAAAGGGACAAGAAAAATAGGGACAGAAAACGCGACTTTATTTTATACTATGTAGTGATGATAATATATGTGTACCAATAATCACATAATAGATTCCTGAACTGCTACTAAAAATGCACAACCTAAGTGTTGGTACATAATGGGGTGTTCTCCAAGAGGATAGATAGATACAATAAGATAAAATTGACACTATGGCCATAAACAGAATGTACAATGGGAGGCCTTATCGCTAACGATCTCTTTCAGGCAATTATTATTGTTGTCACCCTAGCAGAAGCAGGCTGCGAGGGCGGCGGCGCAGAGTGCGCCTCCCCATATACGGGGGCTAGAGAGGAATATACCAGACCCATCCTCAGTAACTGAAGGGCTGAGACGGCTGCGGGCTGTGCAAGTTTGGTCGGTTCGAGTCGAACATAACCACCATCGCTGACAATATTACTGATTTTGTGAACGAAACACCTATAGGAGCTTTGGTGAATAAGAGGATTTGCCATTAACCAATAAATTCTCATCATTGGTCACGATTCAATACACAGATATCAATATCGAATAAACGGATATCTGTGATTCAATAGGACACGATTATCGTTCATTAATAAATATACGCCACGCGACATTATGTGCACTCGCCCTTATACAAATCTTGCTCTCGCATATTACCGTAAGTGGCAAACTAGCGTAAGAAAAACTAAGTAATAAGTAAATTGCACGATAGGTTGCATGACGGTATTCCCCGTCCCAATTGAGCAGACCCACTGGGGAAGTACCTCCGCCCTACAGAAAAGCTAATAATAACCTTGTGTTGTGTTTCCAGCAGTGAGTAGGGTAGCCAGAAGTGTTTGGAGAGGTTTTGTGTTAGCAGTGGAAAGACCGAGAAATAAAAAGGAACCTCTCTTAACCTAAACCCCTACCTCTAAATGGTAGCATGAATGTGACACCTCTGGTGTTGCAAACGTCCATAGGCCACGGTAACTATTTTACATCATGGGCCCAAAAAGTGGGTTTCCATATATATTATAAACACTAGCTGTTACCCGCGGCTCCGCCCACGTGGACTTCTGATCCCGTTCCCGCTGCTCCATTCCGAGAATTTTCATATTTGTTCACCTTTTAAACCTTGTCTGAACTTCCACGAATAATTCAAGACCAAAATTAGCCAAATCGGGCCGTTCTCGAGTTTTAGCGAGACTAACGAACAATTCATTTTTATATATTATATAGATTATCCAGCTGTATATTCTAGACCTAAGGTAGCGGCGACTAGGAACTAGGAACTACTTCACTTAAGTACAATCAAGGTCAAAAGTGTTAGCGACTAATTACCGCTACAGTGTTTTGTTGTCTCAATAAACTTTTTGTGCTCATCAAAAACAGTGACTTTGGCAATGTCAAGGACTTTAAGATTTGGTTGTTTTCATTACATTACAGAAGAGAATTTGATAATATTTTATGATGGTAATGTCCCCATGTTTCAGTTTCTACCCCAATGTCATCAAATATCGAGTGGGCCATTAAATGCCCTAGGCCATTCGAGGAGTGAGGGATACGAGTAGTACAGAACTGCCTCCGCTGGCTACGGCGGGAAGGGGAGAGGAAAAGGAACCGTGAGGATTTCTGCACGTGAAACTGAATGTCGTTACATAGTTTAATACAGATTTTTAGACCATTATACACATCTACCATCTATCATACATGATAATATTTGCATTGTGCGGGAATTAAACCCGCGATATAGTATTAGTACGCTATTTATGATTAGTGAATATGAGCTCATTCCTGTACCCTCCATCAGGCTTTCCCAGGCATAAAAAAGCAGTAAAAAATGCGTATTGCATATAATGACGTCATTGTCACCGGAGTCAACATATAGGCCGGTAACTATACACCACGATTATGAACATCCGGTAATCAGAGACCAAAAGACGACGTGCGTTTAAGTCGGTTCGAGTCCGACATAATCAGTCACCTCCACCGGCTTTGGCAGAGGTGATATCCTGCGTGGGTATTCTGCGCACGATAATAGAAGGTGCTTGTCTTTAAAGAACGTATGCAGAGCGAGTGCACAACTGCACATTACACATATTGTTTATATTTAGTGGCAATTAACCTGCGTTTCGGAGCCAGGTTGCTTGTAAACTGTGTTAGTGAATCTGATCTAGTTTACGTGAACTGCATTGGTTTATGGGCTCTTTGAACACGGGTTATTACATGGGAAAAGTGTTTCTCGGTAAACTAATACAAATGTTCTGGTAGGTACATCTATAAATGTGGGTGTGGTGTGCGGACCTAGTGTGAGTCGGATCATTATCACAACTCTCATTTGTGAACAATTCTTCTTCTTAAGATGGCTTCTTTTGCAAGCAGATTCGCCGCAATTTCGCCTATGTCAAGTGGTAAATGTAATACAAAATTATTATTGGCGAGACGCGATTTTTCAAGAAATCTTCCAGAGCCACGTTAGTCCTGCCAGTAAAGTTTCTGTTTTTTTTTATTTATGACACGTCAATTTGACTTCAGACCGCCTGATGGTAAGCTCAAGGCGAAGTCTCAGGAACGAGGGTCACCATTACAAACATGTAAAGTGTTACAATGGTGGCCTCATCAGATGCTTTTTCACGCCCCGTTTAAAGGACCCGGGACCTAGGACGATCCGCCCCCCACGAGATTAGGCAGTTGATCAGGACGTGTGGTTAAATTTTACGGGGCATTTGTGAACACATAAACTGTCCAGCTATCGTGTATGGCATACCATATATTTTTTATTTATGGTTTATAACCATGCGTTCACTCCTAATGAAAAATGCAATAGTATCTTTATTTGAAATTTACTTCCTCCTTTATTACTACCAGGGACCATGGTCACAGCCTCAATATATAAAATATAAATAGATAGTAGCCAACATATCCCTCGCACCCCAGCAGACCCGGGGCTCTCTTTCGAGATGACCCCCAGTGTATTGGCCCTGGTGTTGTAAAATTGCATCAAAATATCCTTTCGTGAATTGGGAAATTCAGATTAGATTTACAGGAAATAGCCCTCTAATATTTTTATCTACTACTGTTTTTTTATTTTATTTATGGCACATCAATTTCACGTCACCTCGCCTGATGGTGACCCCATTACAAACACGTACAAAGGTGGCGCTCAGTTTGATGGCCTCATCAGATACTATTTCACATTCGCTTAAAGGACCTGGGACTGTAGGAAGAAGGAAACAATGTGTGCTAGTAAGGAATTCCAAGACCTAATGGATGGAGGGATGGAAGATTAATATTTATTACTATATTATTTTATTTTATTAGATGAACAGATTGAGTTGATGTACCCATGTCACAGTTCACACTTGATTGTGTCCAGAGTTGTAGATTGTTTGTTTTCAACCAGTGGTCCAGTCTCACCACACCACATCCTCCGGCATCTACATGCCAGTAAAAATTGCAGTTGTCGAAACCTCAAGATGTCAGAGATTTGTGTAACTTGTAGTACAGGCCGAGTCCTTTATATTAAAAATATCATCTTATCATTCACTAGTTGCATTCAATGTTTGGACTTTGAACTTCAGTATACTGGTTTTGCCGAGTACAACTACAATATAGCCATTTTGTTCCTAGTTGACATGGGCCTACAAACTTGTTGATAGGACTCCTTACAACCATGGAGTCTTCAAATCTTATTATCATCATCAACATCATGTAGGTGTAGGTTCCTGATAGCATCAGAGGCTGGGAATCCTAGCACCAGTCGTACAAGGTGACTAAGAAATGCCCTGTTTTAACATCAGACTTATACAATTCAGACTCAGCCTCAAATGCAGGGCTCGAGTCAACAATAGTGCCAGGAATACAGCAATAGGCTAACCCACTATTATATGGGACTGAATACAAAGATTGATGAATTTTGGGTGTTAATACACCTCTGCCTACCCCAGAGGGAATTAGGTATAACATATTTATTTATTGATTTATTTATTCTTAGGCATTCTCTACCAGTCTACAATTTTTGCTGCATTGGAACACATAAGCATCAATATACCACTTTTCTGTGTACTCTTAGGAGATAGTAAGTGAGTGTGTACATACATAATTAATTATCAATTAGCCAGTCTATCTAATTTTTTTATTGCTTATTAGATTTGACAAAGTGTAAGGTTGCTCATAATATGTTAGGTCATCATAAAAGTGTAATAGGGTATGATATGTCATAGGTCAATTTCAATAAACTTGTAAATATAATTATGAAGCAATGAATCTTTCATTCAAAATATAATAGTATCCGACTACAATAGTATTTACTGGTATTCTAACATATAGATATTATGTTATTTGTATTGTAAACAAACATACATCATGACATATATTTATGATATAAATACCTAACCAAAGAAAAGTGTGTTGTTGATAAATACATAAAGCAAAATGCTATGTATTGTTATATGTAGTGTATGATAAATAAAATTTACAGGTCCAAAGCCCATTGTTTGATAAAATGTAAAATAATAATATTACCTATTTGATATGCTATTAAGAAGGTTAATTATAAAGAAATGAAGTTAAATAATTATGCACAGAGCTGCATGCTTGAAATAATATTATATATTATTTGAATGTCCTGTATATTGTAAAAAAAAAGTAAACAATCTTGTGTTACAAACCTCTTTTCTTGTTACTCTTGTTTAGGTTTAGTAGAAGTCTTATTAGTAAACATTTATTAGTCGATAAGTTTAGAGTTTACTAACCTGGTCATGTCATTGGGGTCGAATTGACCCCCAATTGCTGTGTTCGCCATGCTGGAGCGAGAATATTATCGATAACAGAAAGAAACTTCACCGGAGCGCCCTCATCCTTGTCCGACACACCGGAAGTGGAAGCGCTTTATCACTTATCACTACAGATTATCAGTATAGATTTCAGCAGTATTCACCAATATTCAATGAGTTCACAACCCACTTTTATCAGTTCTAAACAGGATCCCTATGAACCTGAACTCCGATAACATAAAATTTGTTGTTGTGTGTCACCATTGAATGTTCACATCAAAACACATGTTTCCGCATTCGTGGCGCACCAACTGAGCGTCACTGTCTTCGAACGCACCGTTCACACTAAGTTTAGGAACTGCACGTAGAAGAATTCTATAATTATAACAGAATTATAAATAATCTTCCTTGATCACACACGCGAAGTTTAGCTGATGAAGATGTATAGACAAAATGAATTTTATTTTTAATTTTTGACGCATAATCTTCTAGAATACTAGTTGTCTATTCTAAAGGTACGTTTACACTAGGGTAATTTTAAGCTGTATTACAGTTTTTACCAATGGCAACATTAACTTCATTACACATCATCTTCGAAATTTTTGTCTATGGTTTGTGTCCATTGTTTTTCTACAATGTTATTTTTCTGAGTGCTGCTGGTGGACGAAAAATTAGTTTCGCTGCGTCGAGTGTGAGTTTGTTCTAGTGTTCGTGTTCGATATTGTGATTTATTAGTAATAGATCACGAAGATGTCGTCACCGAGCGCTGGAAAACGTCGCATGGACACAGATGTCATCAAACTGTATCCTTTTCTTTGTTATCGTCATTACAAAGAACCTCTGGCGTTCGAGGGCCACCATGTAAATAAGTAGCTGTAGGGCCGTCAGCTGATTGTCACGACTATATAAAATCAATATGGGATATGTTTTTATTAGGATTTCTTTGTTGTACGCTTATAGAAGTTATAAATAACATTTTATTTGAAGGTTCTTATTGATATAGACCTTTGACTATTTGTCTGGGTGAACAGCGTGCATTCTTTTCACGTCTCTGTGGGCCAACGTATCTATATATAACGCATTGATAAACTTGTAGGTAGATGCGTTACGTTAGCAGAGTACTCTTCCGTGTCTGCTAAGTGCCATATTTCGTAATTCTTCAATGTAGGCCAGGGTCCTTATTGCGTACTTTTTTTCTATGTTATGGCCTTACACGCTCACTATGCGTATTATGAACTTTTTACGTGTTTTAATTAATGTCGCACCTACAACAAAGTACTCACATAATTCCTTTGTTACCATAAAATGCATGTGTTAATTTATGTAGCTGGTATTATAAAATATGCATTGAATATTTCGAAATTAATTATAAACATGAATAGTACTGTGAATGTAAAAAATGCCCTGTAAATGTTAAAAATTAATTATTGTTATATTCAGAAAAAATCCAAATTTCGTCATATTGAAACTAAGTAATTTATTTCATCTATTTGGAAATATCCAAACCTCATGGACTTATTTTTCCAGAAGTAGTTTTAATTCTCCACTGTTCTACACCCTTTGTCATCACCCACCTGCCCCTACTCCATTTTGGTTTAGTGCAACTTTTTTATTTTAATATTATTTATGTAAAACACTAGCAGTTATTGAGTACATGCATGTGTGTCCAGTGATTATAAAATGTTGATAATCTGTTTTTGAAGGCATTCACACTGGGTGTCTTTTTCATCTTTTTACAGTTTCACAATATTCACTCTCTTCCTGACCATATTAACTTTGACAGTCTATATCAAATCTCTTAATAGCCTATTATTATATTAAATACCCATGCTTGTGAAACCTATGTTCGGACCCTCTCCATGAGTAGTTGCCGTCCATGAAACAGATTACTACACCCCAATGTCAACTAATAATTGCAGTTGATTCAATTAAAAAAAAACAAAAAAATATCTTGAATCTATAATAAGCAAATATTGCAGTACACAAGCAATTAGTATATTCTCATCATAACAGCGTAGCAACCATTACAAGGAAGTATTCTAATGGCTTTTACAATTTATAATGATTACTCATTTAATTTCCATTTAGTAATTGTTCCATAAGCTTATCAGTGTACATTTCAAATATAGTCATTAAAACTATTTGTTTTCAAGTTGGTTAACAAAATAAAGGAAAGTATTTATTTGTATTTGATATTTATATTTGAAGTGAAATGTAAGAAATACAGTAAAACATAATAATCAATACAAAAGTCAATGTTAGTTCTTATATTAATATAAAACAAATCATTTATTTCCTGTCCATTAATTAAGTCAAATAATAAATCAATTATGTTTTGTCACAATATACCTATATTGCATATATAATATTCCCTGTCAATACGGGTAGTACTACGATGAGCTCAGGCCTGTACCCGATGCAAAGGTACCCATCACACTGGCCACATTACTTCTTTGGATAACAATGTCCAACTATGGGAGTCTCCTGACTTCTAACCTGTGCCCGATTATCTCCACACATCAGCAGCATTTCCACAGCAAAGAGCCTATTGTATTGGGACTCCTTTTTCCGCACCTAGCCTCCCTTTTTGGGCCATTGTGGGCTATTGTCTATTGAGCAAAGAGCTTAAACAATATTCAATTAAAAACTAAACTAAAAAGCTAAATAAAATGGATACATACATAATCTATCATGACTTTTAAATGTATATGATTGTTGATAGGCTGCCAAAATGTAGTTTTCCATTAGTTTGTTACATGACCCTTCGGTTCATAGGCTATAGTGAAGAAAAGGACACCATTAACCATGGGGAGTAGTACCACTTGCACCTTATACCCTTATTTTGTGTTAATAGTATTAAAATACTTAAAAACTATCTATAATACTTGCTAAAACATTCAAATAAAATATTCATGGAGCTTATCTTTTAGAAATTCAATTGTAATTATACATAATATTGTAATTTTAATTTTGTAACTATAAATTACGATTACGATTTCGAAAACTGAAACTCATCACATGCCAATTAAGTCTCGTACTTATGTGCTTTGTGCACAGAATTATGAAAAAAATTAGTTCAATCTTCACTATAGAATAGTTCTCTCGCATAAAGACCTGTAAGAAAAAAAGTAAGGCGGCTGGGACAGACTGGATGCGGAGGGTGGAGGATCGGGAGCAAATGACGCTCATTGGGAGATGCTAATCGATTGCTTGATGGAAAGTACCTAGTAAACCTTCTTACTTTCAGGAGAATCAAAGCAAAGAAGTTACTATGTGAAAAAAAAAATGTACTCCTCACATTCCTTAAATTTATCTTCTGGGCTGGCGACATAGAAGCTCTTTTAATCTTAACCCACCCCCGCCCTTTGCTCCCCCTCTTCAAGAAGGGCATTAGAAGGGTCTATAGGGACGGCATCATGAATGTTACACTCTTGGTGTTGGAAACGTATATTTGCCACGGTAACCACTTTCCATCAGATGAGATGTGTGCCTGTTTTATAAAAAAATTTCAACTTTTGACAGGCTGTTCAAAATAACAAAACAGCAGTGATTATGTAAGTCTTTAAAGATTTTCAGCAGACTTTCATACTGTTTCACATTAATTATGACAAATAAAAGTAATATAGCACATCAAAATGCATTCATAAATAGTTATAATAGTTATTATATAAAATTTATTAGTCATAGGTTGGAACTACTACATGACATGCAGAAATTTAATTGTTCATATGTTATGAAGTTATAACACTCGATATAATTATAGTGTTATTAGGTTTATGGACCATGCCACCTATGAGGACTAAAAAAAAATCGAGATACACCTAGGGAAAACATATATTTTTATACCAATATATCCTTACTTCCCTAAATATCTATAAAAAGCTGCCTCTTATCATAGCGGGTATTCTATGTATAAGGCTGGTCCGAGTATTATCCCCTGGAGAACACCCCACCACATAGATCCTCCCTTCAAATTCTTCTAAGTTTCCCACTACCATCGTATCGACGTATTTTACGTTACCTTGAGCGTTTGACGTTTAATATAATGTAGGTACTTAAAAGTTTGATATTTGGGCAGATTTTTACGTAATTTTCTATACTCTTCTATCAATCGATTAATTTATTGCAGACCACTGCTGAACATACGTCTCTCCCAAACCAAACCAAGGTGCTTCATGGTACTCGATCATCACTTTTGAGATATAAAATCATTACACAATGTCCCTCGTACAATTGTGCATCCATTAGTCTTTACGACCTAATTAGAACACTAATTAAAAACCCATTAAAATATTAAATTGAAAGTAATTAGATAGGCACTCAAGTACGTAGTAATATATATTGATTATATTGCTAAAAGTATTTTATAAGTATAATTAGTAGGTTTCATGATAGTAAAGCAAAAGTCTCTGGTAGGTGAAATGAAAACGCGTAGAATATATTAGAAGAAGAAATAAGTTTATTTTAGATAACTGCAGAACAGGAAGACAATAAAATAAATGAACAAATAAACACAAAATTACACAGTAGGTTAGGAACAGCTTACAAAAGAAGATTTTCTGTCTAATTGCCCAAAATTTACCTATTAATGTGATAATACTGTTACAATTACTTATCTAACTCTCTATTCTCTATAATCTATGGTTATGATTAGTTACATCCGTATCAACCGAGCCCTGCGCCCGCGCATATCTCCGCCCTTCCTGCACTCATCAACTATGGTAATTTCCATGTATTTGCATTCCATTCTTATCTTTTTCGTAGCTACTATCTACGGTTCCGTTCATGTCAAAATTACATTACTTCTGTTTACCTTAAGATATTCCATTAATACCAGTAGGGAGGTGGTTCTTTCTCAGACGGACGGCTCAATCGGGAGTTGGGACAATAGGAATGTTGACAAAGAAAGACTGAATATGCATTGTAAAATAATAAATTATAATATTACTAGCTGACCCGCGCGACTTCGTCTGCGTCACCCCGTGTTTGCAACATTTTTCATTCCTGCTCCGCACCTGTTAGTCATAGCATGATGTTATATACATATAAACCTTCCTCTTTAACCATTCTATCTATTGAAACAAACCGCATCAAAATCCGTTGCGTAGTTCTAAAGATTTAAGCATACAAAGGGACAAGAAAAATAGGGACAGAGAACGCGACTTTATTTTATACTATGTAGTGATTTTATTTTATAATGCATATCCTTTCCGTAAAATTAAACTAAACGGAGACGAGTATAGCTTTTCATAATTTAAAGTTCCGAAAGTACAATCAAATTACTTTATTAAATTTCAAATTACATTTATTTTGAACTATACACGCGTAAACGCATCGCAAATCGACAATAAATCGAAATGATCGCTGTTATTCTCTTTCACCCCACATATTTGCACTACGATGCGCCCGAAGCGCTTTACGTCACCTGTGTACGTATATCGATTTTGTATAGAGAGTTTTAGAGCGACTCGAAAAATTTAATTTTCAAAATCAAATACCTTTAAAATGTCGCAGAAATATTTCACTTGTGTCTAGTACTTGTTCATTACATTAAGAATAGCTAATATTTTACTTGACCCCGGAACCGAACCCGATATCTAACTCACAGTAGAACCTGTAGTCGTAACCACTGAACCACCGTTGTAGTTTAATACACAATGTAATCATACCTCGTAATTTGGAATAGCCAACTGAAAGTGAAATTTTAATTATCACCTGTATGTTAAAATGATTAACGTAATATTATATGTTAACTAAGAGCTAGCTTGATCTCCGAGACACGGAAGGTTCAGAATGATCACCCATCACAAAATTGACCTGGCCAGTGTTGCTGTACCTTACAATGTGTTAATAGCCTTGAGCCCTTCGTTCCCATCATTGATGTTACCCGCACTTTGTTTCAGCGCTCCGCTAGCGCTATAATAATAGTTATAAAAGTCGATTACCTCATACTCAATTCCCCCTGAATATTTTTGCCATATAACTACGTAATAAAACTGAAATAATTTCGATGGGAATCGCGACTGACGCGTCAAAACCGACCACGAATTTTTGCTGAATATTTTTTCTAGTACGCACCTTGAATATAAAATACAAAAGAATAAATAAAACAATACAAAGACACTACAATTCATTGACCTGTATCCCTACAGGGCAGGTCTTCGACCCAGCCAGCGCTCCAGACGCCCGAAACCGTACCGAACAAAGACCAGACGCAGACAATATCGATTCAGTCTGCAACTGAACCTCCATAATTAATAAGTAATCGGCCTGCAGCTGAAGCAAAAAACTGAATTGATTCACGACTTTATCCGTGAAGCGTTAGGTAGATATTTTACACGGTTCTTTTATGATCGGAACGTACCTCCAGGCTGGGACTCAGTTATATACTTGTATAAATTTTTTAGTGGACCCCGGAACTCCGAGGCGAACGCTTCATGCGACCGGAACTAACGCTTGGATGATGATGATGATGATTTGCATAGATTTATAAAAATGCAGCTTATTCTGCTTAAATAGTCACCATTCTCATCCTTACTACTAAGATACGCCTGAACTTCGATATTTTCCGTGAAGCGACTGCCATCGGATATCCACAATCAAATTGGCGATATTGAAGTTCTGTAGTTAGGCTAGTCGGACTTTTGAGGGCTTCAACTACCCGTAACGACAGCTATAGATGTTCATATGGAAACCGAGACCGACGGCTTAACGTGCTATCCGAGGCACGACCAGACCAGTGCACAAATATTTGCAATGAGCGGGGATCGAACCCGCGCCTACCTATTATTTTCATAAATTTATTCATACACATACTAAATCACTGCATGTTTTTTTTATAAACGGAAGAAAATATATTAAAAAATAACAAGGGTAGTTTTAGTTAGTACTAGTACCTAACGCGCGAAATATGTTCCTGGCTATTTCACTTGTTTTTGTTATTATTATTATTGTTCAGAAAATTGAAAATTATATATCCGTCACATTATCCGTTCGTAAATTGCTACAATGAACGGATCGCGTAGGAAGGAAGCCCACTTCATTCAAGACTATTGTACACTTAATACACGTAGGTAAACTAGTTTAATTTAATAACCAATGCCATGAATCGCAGTTAATCTTGCTGGCAGTAGGGTTTCCGGAGAGCCCAGTGGCCCGAGTAAAAGCTCAATTATCGTTTTGATTGTTAACGGTTATAACTACTCGGTACCGTTTATTGGTTATAGAAAAAATATAAACCAGGGGACGGCTGGTAAATGTGGAACATTAGTTAAAATGAAAATGAACGATATTAGTTTTTGTTTTCGGACCCTTCTCGCAAGGATGACAAACGTATTAGTAATGGTATTTTTTAAATAAAATTATTACATACTAGAGAAACATTAATAATATACAAAGGATGTCGTGGTATGGACATACTATGAGAAGAGATGATATTTAAAAGTATGAATATTGATGGATTGTGTGAAAGAGGATATTCCAAAGGAGTGAAAGGAAATGATAAAGAATGTGTAGAGTAAAATGACCTCAATCAATTGGGATAAGGGCAGGAAGATGACGTACTTTTTTTCCGTGCGCGAAATCCCCTGTATACCAATCCCACCGGAGCCGATGAGAGAGGTTGTCGGACTCGAACCGACTAAAACGCACGACGTGTTTGGGTTTTTAGTTGCCGGAGGTGAGATAGTAGAACATATCCTTCGCACCCCGGCAGACCCGGGGTCCTTTCTTTCGAGATGACCCCCTTCGCGTAAAAGGGAGATGACATACTAGAGAAACATTAAAAATGCCTATTACTTTATTTCAAACTAACCTTAACATAATAAAAGGTACTTTACAAATGAGAATTATTTCTGATTGTAAATTGTGAAACTCACGACGCGGCACTGCGGGAAGTGCAGTCTCTCCGCTATTGCCTAATAAAACGAGTACAGGCAGGCCTATGATTGCTTTTGTAACAGCTGTCGACGGCTACTCCCCACACGCGCCTCCGGGCATCAAACAACCCGGGCCATGGTTCTAGTTACGTGTACACCATATTGAATTGGAGCGGAGTTCGCTTTATCACTAGTACGGCTTTGATTTATTTACAACTTTTTTAATTTAATTTAACTGATATTCAAGTGCGTACTGAAAATAGCGTATCGATTTTTTTTAATAACCCAATCTGTGTAATTCTATTATATCAATACGCTAAGTAATGTCCGTAGCGTAATTTCGGGAACCATCTTAACCGCCGCGCCATTATGGATTTTTTTAGTAGCTATTGGAGAGTTACTTTTTTCCCCACTTAACTCATCTTTCCCTCAATCTTTCAATAATGATTATAGTCAAATGAATCACAAGTGACAATTAAGTTTCGTCCTACCACATTATCATCTAATCTGCACTTATCTCTGCTATGTGCAACTATCATTCTTCAAGGCCTTAGGCAATCTACATAGCAGCATTGTTTTTATCGCTAGTGTCGTATGCGTAGTAATGACATTATGACACGTGTAATGTGTCGTGTGTGGTGTAACAACGTCATCCTGCGTTACTCCGACGCAATATCTACGATAAACAGTAATAAGAATTCACTCTTTAACTGTTATATTGTACATTTTAATATAATATTAGTCGCATAGTCGCTAGTGGTATGGGTGATGGACTGCTGAGACGAGGTCTCGGGTTCGATCCCAGGTTTACCATGGCACACACCAATGACTTTTCGATGCTTTTCGAAGTTATGTGTGTATTTATCGCAGGTTTATAAGTGCCCGGTTAATGGCAATAGGCTCGCCACCTATTACATTGGGACCTAAACATAAACTGGCGAAATGTGGGTGCTAGCACCTCTGCCTACCCCTTCGGGGATAAAGGCGTGAGTTTATGTTATGTTATGTTAGTCGCATAATGGTCGCAAACTATTTATTCGAAAATGTAATTTTTCATCCACTTGCAATAAATCCCAAGTCCACTACTGGACATAGGTCTCTCCTCTGCCAATATGCACCACTGTTCCTAACTAAACTCATCATCATAGAGGAGGTGGTATTGTCAATTTGGAACTGTTTCATTTCGAAGTGTCATCCATTTCACCTTTTCTTACGTCATACTAGATAAGTGGGGTCATAAAACCGTGCTTTTCCATCTATTTTCTATTTCGTTTATGGCGTCAGCTTGTTTACTACATAACATAAACTCACGCCCATATCCCCGAAGGGGTAGGCAGAGGTTTCCCCACCACAGTGACATAATATTGTTTCCTCGTAGAATGTTAATAAGCACGCACACCCTCACAGCACCATTTAGCTTATCATACTACAAAATAAATTAATATACTGTTATCGCTATGATTTTCCCTAATTAGTGTACTGTTGTGTACAGTTCAATATAACTATTATTATTTTTTAATTAACTATATGGGTAAAGTGCAATTCGATGTATTTAAACTTATGTTTAGCTGACCCCAGTTTCCATGTCACAGGAGAGCACGTTAAACTGTCCGTCGGTCCCGATTCTCATACGAACATCTATGACAGTCGTTATGGGTTCTTGAACTACAACCCATAACGACTGCTACTAACAAAAAGTTCAACTATACCTACTCCATTTGGTTAGGTACCTACTTAAAAAAGGTAAATAATGTTGTGTCAACTTTTTATAAAAACACATAAACAAATTAATTAAACTAACTAACTAACTAACTAGTGGTTACTCTCTCTATAAAGAGTAAATATCGGTATTGATACGTATCTAAGCAGAAAAATATTTTTATACTGAGTTTTTGAACAAAACTTATTAAAAAGATTGTTTACGTTTTTTAAGTACCTAAACCAATGGACTCTATAATTTTAGAACTTTAATATAGTTAATTGATAGTGAAGGTCAGATGGCAACAGTTTCGCGGCAAATACCGCAGTTCTAATTCGAGTTGTGATAAGGCTCAAGAGAATTTAGCTGACCTCTTCCGGTCACTTACAGGAAAACTTCATTAAAAATAACTGAATCCTATAACGTCAAAGTGTCGGTTAGTTAGTGGTTAAGGACCTTGCGATCGAGAGAGGTCCTTGGTTCGGATTCTGGCCCTTACACTACGTACATGAACCCGCTCTAATAAATTTAGATAGGTTGATATTCCCTCCTGCCGGAGCCTTAACTTTTTGCGATCTAAATTGGGTTGTCAAATTGAGTTTACATACATACATTAATAAACTCACGCACTTAATCCCTTTGCGAAGTTATGTGTGTATGTATCGCAGGTTTATAAGTGCCCGGTTAATAGCAATATGCTCGCCACCTATTACATTGGGACCTAAACATAAACTGGCGAAATGTGGGTGCTAGCACCTCTGCCTACCCTTTCCAGGATATAGGCATGAGTTTATGTTACGTTATGTATGTATATCACGCCACGTTACTGGGTAGCAACTAACTGAAAATAACTGGCACACTAGGTCAAATAACCACGAAATCTTATCGTTATCGACACATCACTGTTGGGCAAATATTATGTGTGTGAAATGGAATAATATGTTTACTGCAAGACCATAAGTAAGGTATTATATATCTTTATATTGTTATTGTAGTTAATTTATACATTACTTACTGCTTTAACGGTAAAAGAAAAGAAAACAAGAACTTTCGAATCGACCAAAACGCACGCCATCCATGGGTCCTTGATTGCCGGAGGTGAGATTATACAAGACATACCTCTCGCACCCCGGCAGACCGGGGACATCTCTTTTGAGACCCACTTCACCAATCTGGGGATCATGGTGTCCCCATCTAGCCCCTGGGTATGGCGTGGCACTTTGTACCGCCGCCGCGGCCTGCTTTTACTAGGGTGACAGGCGGCTCCGCCCTTTACCCCCAGGCCTGCGCTCATGGGGGACGGAGGTCATAACATAACTTTCTGTTATACCTAAGAAGTTTCTTTAAGGTTTTCGTTCTCGACATTTCATTATATTCAAAAATTTTGACTAAAAAATTTGTGAATATAATGAAAACCTCACCTATTTCTAGAATACTCGTATATACTTTGTATTAAGTATTGTGAGGCTGCGTTTCATTACCTGTCCATGGCCCAGTTTTGACGTGCGAAATGTCACTTTTCCATTTTAACAGGAAAGGTTTCTTACCATTCTTCTTTTTCTGTCGAATCGACGGCATTTTTGAGATGCCATCGTAGTGTAGTCATTTGTTTCACGGCAGCGCCGCTTCTCACGGAGAGGGCCCGAGCGTAGGTTTCGCTCTACGGGAAGGCTTACTACGTCCCCTCCCTATGGTCTATGGTTTCTTACCATAGGCTTAGATGTCCCCAACATCCCCTAGAAGAATGATCGATTTTAATTTCCTGTGGCGCCTATTGAAGTAGAGACTCTAAGTCACTCTCTGCACCTCAGAAATATGAACGATGAGAAAAAATAGTAATACCATACGAACCTTCTTCCGTTGAGCCGATTTTTTCCAATATAGGTACTTACTTCCCAAAATTTGCTCCAGCGTACTGCTTCTTTTGCGAGATACTCTAACATCAACGATTCCCTTCTTCTACTTCAATGGAGTATAAGAATAGAATAGAATTACTTCATTTAACAATCTCGCTGGTGACATAATCCCACTTACTTTCACATCACATTAATTGCCATGATCTCCAGGTGTTACCCGATCAATAGCCGTTGCGAGTTCAAAACATTCATGTTAACACGTTGAACTCTATCAAAATGTAGGCATGTATCTCTTTTACATAACAAATATTGTAAATTTCTCGAGAAGAACCTTGGACCTTGTTGTTATCGGCTAAATATTTGTTATTTAAATGTACATAATGTTTACAAATCTTAGTTTCGTTATCAACACGTGGTTTATGCGAAACCTGTGAATTGTTGAATGGTCGATGACATTGCACATGTTTTACATATTTTTGTGTGTTTTCGGAAGATAAATACGTTTCAAATTAATGTAAAAGATATATTTTCTGTATAGAAATTAAAGTCTGATAATCTTGCTGTCGTTATATCACTACATACATAGTATAGACGTGTTCTTTGTCTCTATATCCCTATGTCCTTATGGCCCCTTTGTATTCTTAAGTCTTTAAAACTACGTAACGGATTTTGATGCGGTTTTTTTAAATAGATAGTGATTGAAGAAGAAGGTTTATATGTTATAACATCATGCTACAGCCAACTGGTTTAGCATGTGAAAAATCTTGAAAAACGGGGCGACGCAGACGAAGTTGCGTGGGTCAGCTAGTTATGTAAACTAGCTGACCCACGCAACTTCGTCTGCGTCGCCATTTTGTCAATTGCAAAAATGTTTCTCTATCAGCATAGTGATCAACAAAGTGAAAACGATTTCTCATAACTTTTATAAACTACATGAAGTTCAGTAGAGGTTGACACATGCGAACTAATGAGTAATCCAGTTGACGTTACGTTTCTGTATGAGTTCATACACATGCGATAAAAGTCTTTGACTGTTCACATTATAAACCGTATTCTGTAACGCAATGAGGAATATTTTGTAAAATTGAACTGGAAACAGATCAGTCGCGTCACCATTTTCCGCCCGCGGTTTAATTAACATATGTTTTTTATAGAGTCAAATAATTTCCTTAGCAATATTATAATCAGAATAGAAAGTAAACACGAAGTCACTATCCTTGGAGGTCTCAACGAGTTCTGCGTCAAATTCTTCGGTCCTCCAGGCAGTGAGTATGGTTTTTAGAAGTTTTTGATTTAGTATAAGTATTTCCTGATTAGATAACTCTGTCAACTGCTAATCTGTTACTTGGGTTTGACTGGACTTAGTGAGAAGCCCATCCTGGAGATCTGGGGTAGTTTTGATCAGCTTGCACTGGCTGTTTGACCAATGTAGCTCGCAGGCTTTCGCTCCCATAAAAGTCGTATAGTTCAAATCAAAAAATGGGGAAGAAGCAAACGCCTCCAAGGACTTTGTCTCCACGGTGAAAACCATGAATACAGCCGGGTATAGCACTATGATGATATCCTGTCAAGCAAATCAATTAATTATTCACTGCTGGATATAGACCTCTCCAAACATTTCCGTTTCCACGCTGGACTTACGGTTTGGTACAGTGTTTTATTTCCAATTTTCCTTCTCTCGTGATAACATCTGCGTATTTTCCACTGGTCTACTCTTACAACAGCCACTCTTTCCCCGCCACCAAACAGGAAACTCGCAAATGACGCAGAAATTCGAGGAACATACATACATATTCGATGGAATTACTATTCATAGAATATACATATAACCTCTTTTGTTGTAGTCGGTTAAAAAGGCGTTTCTTATTTCAGCTCCTTACGAAGGTGGTGTATGGCGGGTCCGTGTCCACCTGCCCGACCACTACCCATTCAAGTCGCCGTCCATTGGCTTTATGAACAAAGTGTACCATCCTAACATCGACGAGGTGTCTGGCACCGTGTGCCTCGATGTCATCAACCAGGCCTGGACTGCTTTATATGGTGAGTACAAAGGTTACGTCAAAATTAACATGTATGCATACGGCTGGACATAGACCAATGTGTTCATTAGTGGGATGAAATAAAATATGTGGTGATGGAATTGTTACAGTACGATTATAGCATCTGCCTTCTTTGCCTTTTTTTGACTTTGCCTTCAACTTAACATCAGACGAGGTGAAGTCAAATTCACGTGCCATAGAATAAATCTGATACAAAGTGGAAGAAAGCTCTAACCTGTATAATATCATGTAATGCCTGTATATCGTCGATATTGTTAGCAGTAGGCTAATACATGCTAGGTATGGAAAGTGCATTCAATGTTTCGGGCTATCGTAGGTACCATGAAATGATTTTTTACTGTAGTCGGGTCTGATATTGGTCGTAAAAGGATGGATTTCTTTTTTCCTGTACAAAACTCCGCACGAATCGGTCGAAACTGTGATGAAAAAATCTGTTTTTCTGAATTGTAGCCCCAGCAAGAATTGTTTTCGCAGGACCTCATACAAATTTATAACCCACTATTATTAGAGTTAATAAAGTATGTGTATAAAAGATAGTTTTCTCCGGCCGCAACTATCTGGTTTATTCATAAATTGGCATTGGGTATTGAAATTTAAATAGACCGCAAATAGCGTCCATGATTGCGAACCGACCACAACTGTGGGCCTTGTCTAATTTAGGCTTTATCAATATGCCTCTAACCACACGGCTTTTCTGTACGCTTGGTTTTTCCACTACCTACTGTGGTTGAGACTATGTAACATAACAAAAGCAAATAAACGGAACAACTTACATGTTTTTGCGAGAGAAAATGACTGGTGGAAGGGTTCTCAAGAAGGAGTATAGTAAAAACTTTACCTAGCTTATTTTTGTCTGGGAAAATCATTATTTCTGCTGCTGTACTAAATAATGAATCTTTGATACAACATTTTGTGTGTATACTATGTGTCGGTGGCGCACGCCGTGCGTCTGCTCCTTCAATTATAGAAAGAATTATGGTATAACAGCTGCAAAGTAGAATTTGTCGTACAAGGTGACTAAGGGACAGGGTTGTTCAACGGATATACTACAGCCGCAACTCAGCCTCAGATGCATGACTTGTGTCAACAATAGTGCTCGGAATGGACCGTATGCAATGATTGATGAATTTTGGGTGTTAATACATCTCGGCTGACCCTGGAGGGAAATATGCGTGAATATGTGATTATGAGAAAAGTTAATTTTATTGTTGCAAGGGTTGCGTTTGACCGCTATCTAACGTGTAGATAAACCAATGTGCAACCAAGTAACCTCGGGCCTTACCATTACCTCTCAAAATTAATATTATTTCAATCCTACCTTGAGATTTGAACCATCAACGTCCGTCAGAATACATATTATACTAGTGTTATATGGTTAAAATGGGTCCAACACTATCTCTTAATTTAGTGAATACGTTTATTAATTTAATTTGTTATAATTTACACTTGTGTTACAAACCCCAAACATCTATGGTCGACGACGGTCCGAATCACACAATGAAAGTAAAGTAAGATTGAAATTTTTCTTTTATTAGGTAATGGTAACGCCCTTGTTCATTACAACAAGTACAAGTTATTTATATATTCTTATTATTATTCCGTAGATCTATCGAACATATTCGAGTCGTTTCTTCCTCAATTGCTGACTTACCCCAACCCCATTGACCCGTTGAACGGCGACGCGGCGGCCATGTACCTGCACAAACCCGAGGAATACAAAAAGAAAGTCTCAGGTAAGCTTTTAGATAAATACCCGCGCACCGTGGAATGAATGAACTCCCCTGCCGTGGTTTTCCCAAGCGACTACAATATGGGGTTCTTTAAGAAGAGCATTAGAAGGTTTCTACAGGGAAGGCAGCATGTGTGTGTCGCCTCTGGTGTTGCAAACGTCCATAGGCCACGGTGACCGCTTCCCATCAGGTGGGCCGTGTGCTTGTCTGCCACCTAAGTGGTATAAAAAAAAAAAAACATTTTGATGAAGATATATTTTCAGAGTTAGTATCTATGTGAGGGTTTCTTTATTTCAAAATGGCTGCCAATATCGCCCTTAGATAGTTGTATAGAAGAATTTCACTATGCTTAAAACATGGTTGAGTAGCTTTGTTGTTCAACAAAACATTGAATTTGACTTCGATAATAAAATAAATGTACGAAAAGAAAAATTTGGAGGTTATTATTGTTTGACATTATATTTATTTTCTTGATATTATAATACCAATTCTGATATCTGTACGAAATATGTTGATGTGTTTTGAATCGTTAAATATTTTATTTCAGCGTGTAAAAATTTCATGTTCTTTTGTTTGAAATAAGGAATGCATTGAGAACGAACTCTTTTATGCATTTGTATCGATTGCGATGAAGCTTTGGTATGTGTATAAAAATAAAAAATAAATAAAATATATTGGCACCGCATGCAGCACATTAGCCATTAACCAACAATATTATTAGTAGTGAACTCGACTGCTGCGTACGAAGCGCGGGTTCGATTCCCGCCCAGTGCAAATATTTTTGTGCATAAATATGAATATTTACGTTGATCTGAGTGTTATTTACAATGTAAGTATGTTAATCCTTGTTCAAGAACTCATAACACAAACTAGTTAAACTATGCTCACCATGAGTCTAGGTGGTGTTGTATATGTTCTAGAATATTTATTTATTTCTATTGGCATTTTACTATGAGTGTAATGAAATTTTAAATGTATTGGACCAATGCCAAGATCGTAATGGATTTGTTGTCAATGGCTTGAACGTCAGCCGTGGGTAGTTTACTATTTGCGTAGCTAGCTGTTGATATATTCAAATTGTATTTATGTGACTTGAATTACTATCAAAAGGACTAGCTGATGAAGTGCCTTCAAGGTACGGTGATCATCACTCGGAGGGCTGGGACAACCGCCCACCAACCACACGATAAACGGTGATGACCTTCGCCTCCGAAGCCAACGGAGCACTGCAATCAACGAGCAGGCCGACTAAGCACCTTGTAAGCAGGCCGCTTCTGCCTACACAGCGCGGTACTCGAGACGCCAAATAGTATTAAGGGCACACAATCCGCATAGGCAGCATACTTATTTGTCGAATAAAAATAGTTTTATCATTCGAATTTCAATTTTCTGGCGTTCACGATAAGGTTCATTTTTATTCGACAAATAAAAATACTGAACTGTGCCGATGTTGGTAATGAGCGCCAGCCCTTAATCGACATTAACCAGCCAGTCAAGAAGACAAGCTGTTTCCACTGCCCATCTTATTTCCAGAACTATTTATTTACAGAAATATTATTAGGTACTGTCAAACAAAATCCTAACTAGTAGATTAGTTTTCAACCCTGGCAACTTAAGAAACTGCTTGTATTAGGCGGTAACCTCTTGTCACCGCTTCAAATATGACTTTGAAATATTCCACTTATCTCTTTCCAGATTACGTCCGAAGATTCGCAACAGAAGAGGCTCTTTTAGAAAAGGATGCGATAACTGGTATGGGGGGCGCAGCGCCTGCATCCTCGGGCTCCAAACCTTCAAATGGCAACGCCAATAATAGCGATACAGAGAGCTCTATGAGCGAATTCAGTGATGATGAAGCGCAAGACATGGAGTTATAACATAAGTTACCACGCATATATACTTGCTCACTCAACACTGCCTTGTGTGTTTAATTTTTAGTCTGTGGTCTAGTGAGTTTGGTTCAGTGTTGCCAATCAAAAATAGGGATAGTTTGATGTGGTTAATGAAAAAATGAGGCAGATTTCATGATTGGATTGGCATAGGTAAGTCTTATTTACTGTTATTATTATTATATATAGTCATCATATTAATTATTGAATGAGAGCGAATTTGAATAATTAGAAATGCACTACTTTTTAAATGCCAAACGATATTAGACCACAGGAAAGGAACAAAATAACAATAAAAGCCAGTTATCTGTATTCATACAGTCGTTCGCTGCCCGACATTTGAAAAATTAAAAATATCGATTTCAACGGACCAGAAACATTGCCAATTTAGAAATAAAAAAAAATATGCTCAGGTGATATTTTACGGCAGCGAACATAATAACGCTTTAAATATATATAATGAAAAAAATATGTATGGAGGTAATGAAAAAGTAAATGTGTTTAAATTTAGTCGTTGGTGTGTCGGAAAGTTTTAATGGTATAAATTAGGATTGTCTATGGCTTGTCTTTGATGTGTCTTTACGCTTAAGATTAGCAGCAATATGTTAGAGAAAAAAGTGTTCACAAAATACAGTAAACGGTAGGGCTTTGGAAGGGATGGGAGGGTAGACGTAACTAGGGGTTGTTGCGAAGTATAGACTTTTGGATTTTCCTCAAAATTTAATGCTGTTATGGAGTATATTATCGGGAGATATAGAATATCCCTTATGTTCAAATTTGCTCTAGTTGCGTCTATAAAGTGTATTGACTGACTGAAATTATTTGATCTTCAGAGTGATATTAAAAAAATAAATGATGTATAACAACTCGGCTTCGTTGCCCGCTCAGTGCAAATATTTATATGCATGAATATGTTTATTTGCATTGGTGTGTTTTCTATGTTACAAAAAATTTAGAGCCCATAACACAAGATAGCTATGCTTACCCATTGGTCTAGATGGTGTTGTGTCGACTGTCCTAGAATTGTTACTTATTTTAGAACTCTCCTATTTTGGTTCGCCGCAAGTGCATAAAGCGCTGAAATTTTAACTTGAACGAGATTCTGATATGTTCACAAATTCTTTTTATGAATTCATCAAATTTTATATACAAATGTTTTTGTACATCTTCTCATTTCAAAGTTAGTTCACACACAAAAAAGTCAAAATGAATTTTGTTAATTTTTCAACAATAGATAAATCATGGGGTAATTTCGGTCAGTCTCAACTTTTGTAGGCTTTGTGGTAGGTGTGATGATTAGTTACTTCTTGAATGTTACAATGTTATCATAGCCGGCGAAACCGTTTTTGACTAGAAGACTTGTGACCTCGATCTAAAATGGCTTGAAAAGTGTAGTTTCTAAATGATGCTTATTTATCAATGCAGCCTTATTCTAATGGTCAGCTATTTATCATTATTTTCTGTAATTTTACATGTACATAAGTATGGTAAGAATATAGTGTAGTCGTACTAGCACTATATTTATTTAGATATTTGTAACTAAATGAAAACCCTTGCACGACCACAGTAAATTAAATTTTGATCAAATTGTAACATTTCAAATGTAACTAATCTACACGCATGTTAATATAACGAACATTTAATTAGAATTAACTTTAAAATATATGCTATATTCTTAAAAAATAAATACGAAAAATATCATAGACGAACATTACACTTTTTAATTGAAAGAAATGAACTGGCAACACACATTATGTGAGTGAGCGGGTTAGCATTTTGTAAATAGCCTATCTGTCCCATAGTTTAAATCCAACTTAAAATGAGCCCGAGACGTCGGACTAAAGTCATCACTATATCTCATAGGTATTTAATTTTTTTATAATTATGATTTTAGTTGTATTCGAAGCGAGATGTGTCATTGTGTAGTTGATCTCCCTCTGACATGACGATTCGGTTAGGCGAATTAATCGGCTCGTATTATGTTTTTTATGAGCAATATTTGTATGCGATTGTTACTTATTTAACTTTTTATATAGCACAATGCAATAACTTAGCTTATGACCGCTGAAGACGTATTTCCACAAGTATAATGTGGCAAATAATAATCTTCACGGGTGAATGAGTGTATTGGAATTGTAAATTGAATAAATATCTTTTATTAAGAGCAGCTATTTGTTACTGATTCTATTACCTTCTCTAACATCTTTGTTTCAGAGTAATTCAATGTTTTATTGTCTTTATAAAATTATTAATTACTTCATAATTTGCAGTGTCAAACAAAATGAAAGGTTTAATAACTTTTGCATCTTGTGTCGATTAGTTCTGCCAGACCTACATATTTCTTTGCTGGCAATACTCATAGAATGTCTATAGTCGAGCCAATGTTACCCCTTCAAAAATTTGCCGTATAATTTGTAACAAATCTGTGATTTTCATTTCTTCCCGTGCGTTTTATTGTGAATGAAAATTTAGTAAAATGTCAATTCGTCAAATGAGGTTGAGGATATAATTAAAAAACTGTACTTAGTCTAATTGCTGTTTGTTGCTTTTAGATTTATTTGTTGCTATTTTTTCTTAGCACAATCATTGTTTTTATGCTTTAAACACCGCCGTTACTTTCGAATATTTGTTATGACTTTATTTCTTGTTTTTGAAGCTAATGTTGCCAAGATTTAATACTTATAAACCTGTTCAGTAATGTTATTATGTGATAAATATTTAGAAACAGAGCAATTGAACAGTTATTACTAGAATTTGTCGTAGACTGAGTGTCGTTAATACTATATAATTTTGAGCAATATTGAACAGACAATGTTATATGTGGCGGTGTTTATAAGCTGTTTTTAGACAAGCAGTGTACGCTTTCACCAAATAAATAGCATTTTATTTGTACACTTAAGTTATAGTGTGAGTTATTTGAAAAAGACAACACTAATAAGTACTATCTTAAATGAACTACTAACATTATTATTTTTTAACCCCTCTAAGCTAAGGTTGAGAGTGGGTTTACGTCGGTAGCCGACTGGACTGTCATTACACTACCGCCGTTTAAAATGATATATATTTTTGTACAAATTATAAATATTATGTTATGAGGTTTCATACCCATAAGAGATATTTCATTGGTATTTCAGTATATTCTAATATACAATAATCAAGCAATGGACATCCGAATCAACTAACTATCTACCTCTTTTAAATTATTCCATATTGAGCTCGAGATTCAGCTTCACATAAGATTGGTTTTACTGCAAAATTCAGAACTAGGTCGCCCCGTTATGTTGAATTTATAATATAATAATTTGGCTTATTATTTAAAACCGCTGATATTTTATAAAATACTTCAAGTAACTCACACTGGACTTTTTAAATCAATGACAAGAGCTGACCCCGCCATATGTTGGGGTTTAGCAAGTTTTGTGATGTTCTTTTTGCTTGTTATAAACCGAATTTCTAATCTTTAGCTGGTTTTGTCAACTATGCTATATATATTTCTATGAATTATTAAGAAATATGATATCGTAAGTTAAAATTATTATATTTAATTCGAATTAATGAGTTTTATTTGAAATGCGCGTTTAACACGAATGACATTGCCAATTAGAAAAAATAGTTTTTCAATTGTCTACGACTTGTGTTTTAATTTTTCTTAAGCATACATATCATAAAATTTTCGTGAGTTGAGACAAAAAGAACATTTCAAAAGAGTAAAATCAAAACACAGATCTCTAATATTTGACACATTGCGAACTGCTAGTGTTGCAATCGTCTTATTCATAAGTCTAGGTTATAATAATATAGAGATAAAACAACATGAGGTTTATTATTAATGATAGACATTTATCGTATCTTTGAAAACTCAGCCATAATAATATATTATATTTTTGGTAATAAGTAAATAACAAGTTAAATTTTTAGTTTTATTTCATGTGAAGTTGGGTTGACGGGATTGTTCTGAATTTTTATTGGTCCACCCAGCTTTTTATCGGTACGAATCATACAGTTAGATATAAAGTCGCTGTGGTGTCGATGTGTAGCTTATAATACTACTTATGAAGAGTTTACGGTAGTTTTTAAATGTTCAAGCATGTCAATTTACAACTGTTGGCCGAACTTATAAAAAATCAAATTGGCGCTAAAATGTGACAGATTCAATTGCCCATTTAAAAACTTTCGTCAAGATAACAATGGTGACGTGATAACTTTTTAATGATTGTTTATTATTTTTTAACCCTTGACAAGATGGCGGAAATCACGTCACAATTGTTCGGTATATGGATATAATTATAATCGAGGTTGAATATATTACCAAAATATGGGCCGCCCCGCCCATGACACGGAATCATTTATACATGTAACAGAATAAAAGTTTATAATATTTATATTTTTATTTCATTACATGTAATAAACTTACGTTATTTTTAAACTACAGCTGCCTTTTATTTTTCCTTGGGTAACTAGGTATCAACAAATATAAAAATATTGTGGCACTCAAGTGTAGATAGAGGTATTTCACAAACAGTGCCATATGGCTGCCTGCTATAAAAAGTTTTTCATTTCTAAGAGGTGGGTGTCACGTGTGAATAAGACCGGGAACTCCAAGCTCGACGTAGATGTCGCCAGCATCGTGTTTAGTGTCATTACTGTCATTTTGTTACGGATTTATCAAAGACTAAAGAATATTCTGTCTATGGTTTGGTTTAGCTCGTGAATTTCCTGTCACGCAGACTGCGATTACTGCTGATCATTTTGATTTTAATTCAAAAATCAGTAATTCTATTTTTGTCGTAAACTATTTCTAGTGACCCTACCTTAAGTTCGTAGGAATATTAATAATTGTCTATATCAATTTACTATACTGTAAAGTTAGCATTCGCAGTTGCCCTTGCTATTTATATTATAAATAATGTCTAATATATTATATATTTTGGTCAATATCTCGATTGTGCGTAGATAGTACAGTTTTCTCATCATACCAGTGTATTCACCCCAATAACTTCACAAAATGGCAATATTTCCAGTAGTCCGATCGGAACTCGATTGGTAGGCGTGGGATTTTTTCCCATACTTCCCATAGCTGTCTTTGTATTCCGAAATATCCCGCTCCTCCAACCAATATCTGTTCTACGTGTATACAATTTATTTGAGGACAGTACAGGGTGCTACGATGGAATTAAAATCCACTAATCATAGATTATACCAACCAACCGCGTGCCAAGGTCTCATATACTCTCGGGACTTTGGGACAAGATATGTTTTCTTTTTAATATTAGGGTTGCCAAATTGAATAACTCCCAACAAGGGTGCAGACCAAAGCATAGTGACCCTTACGGTCTCGGCAGTTGTTTTTTCACGCTTACAGGACTGAATAAAACAACGACATGATTTATTAACATAACTCTATTAAAAATAAACATTTTAACAACAGGCTCTATGTACATTGTACAGTACGCCATAATCTATCTACACTCATACAATAAGAATGGGCGCGCACTTACGACATAAATACCGCTTACACATTCAGATCAAACATGCTATTTGGTCAGGGGCTTTAAGACAGAAAAAATATAACTAAATAAAAATAATGCGATTTAATGTTGACATCTCTGTCGCAAGTGTGTGCCCGGTCTAACGCCGTAGCGATGGCAGCGATTGTTACATATTAGCTTCTGCTGGGCACCCCATAAATAAAAGGGGGATGTGGTATATAAGGGTAGGAAAACAGTTATGGTTCGAGTTCCAGCATAAGCTTACTCACTCTAAGACACGTTTAAAATAACGTTTTAGTACTTATATTAAAATAAATACGTCGGTAATAGTTCACGCTCTTCAGTCCATAGATTAACTACGCCAATGTCAAGTCAAATATAAGTTTCTATATTTAATAGTTAACACATGCAAAATAACTGACTCCATACAGAATATAAGTCGTCTGCCGACTTCGAGTTATCAAGTCGTCAGCCGACTTCGACTGCTTAGCCCAAGTCTTCTTCATTATGTAAAGTTAATAAGTCGTACTGCCAGCTTGCTCTTAGATATTCAAATAGTGATATATATATTTGTATAGCTGGTAACAACTGTATGTAACTCGCCTTACTTTTTTTTTCGGTGTACAATAAAGAGTATTATCGCTGCTTGTTCATTTTTGGTCCTAATAATAATGTCGCCAACGCATCTTAAAGTGAGTGGTGTTATAAATGCTTTTCTGGTGCTTCAGCAAATAGCATAATGTTATACAATAACAAAAATATATATATACGTAAACCATACAAAAAAATATTAGGTCAATATAACAGGTGTCTGGGTGGATACATACACGCACTCAATTGTGATATTCATTAATTTTATTAGGAATCAACTATCATAATCTTCCGTTCTACATTTTGGACTTTCATATACACAATCTAAAAAGCTTATCTTATTTTGAAGATAGAATCCATTTTTACACCATAGACACAATATTACAAATACGAAACTCATTGTTGCCTATTAGACGCCAAATCTAGATTGATTTCAATCAATCTATTGTATAGTATGTTCGCAACAAATGCAGCGAGGGATATAAAAAAAAAAATTAAAATCATTGTCAGCGATAACTGACATTCATGGCGGTCGTAAAAAAATGCTAGTCTACTAATAAAACTACTGGCTATACCGACTATACAGCCTTTACCAGTGGGCCAAAAACCAAGAAATTTTATACACAAAAACCCTTTAAATATGTCTACCGCGGCCTATACCCACGAGTTAAGATTGCCTTTAAATCATCATCTTCCTCGCGGACACCTCGGAGTCCAAGACCCACCTTTGCCAATCTAACTGCGTTGCGGCTGAACTTCGATATTTTCCGTGAAGCGACTGCCATCTAGCTTCCACAACCTATACAGGGGACATCAAAGTACTGCAGCTAGACCACTTTTTGAACTTTTTAAGGCTCCAATTACTTGTAACGACTGCCATAGATGTTCGTATGACAACCGGGACCGACGGCTTAACGTGCTCTCCGAGACACGACCCGACCAGTACAAATAGTCATATTCATGCATGCAAATATTTGCACTGAGCAGAGATCGAACCCGCGCCTCCTGCGTAGCAGTCGCGTTCACTTCCGCAAGCCACTGAGGCTGTCAATTGTCTTTTAAGCATGAAGGCAATTTATTATACAAGATAAAACACAGCGTGCGACACATTGAGTGTAATGCTATCGTTAATTGAAAATAATATCTCTGTAATTATATTCTTTCTCTTACAGACTGTCATACATTTTTTGTCAATCTCTGATCAAATGACTTTTTTATTATTTTGAAATAGACAGTCAATTACCCTTGTAATTAAGAGAATCTAAGAGGTTTCATTCACTGGCCATGATATGCCTACAGCATTATAAATGTTTCGTAAATTATGCGTAGGCTTTGTATTATTAACTTTGTCACATGTATTATTATTAATTAAAATATGTATAAAAGTCCAAAAACGAGACATCCTAACACCAACAAAGTTAATATTTCGACTAAATTAAAATTAAAATATGATATATTCAAGCTAGCGAGTCGATATATCCAACTTTGTCGAAGTTATTTAATTTACATTTAAACACATTATATTTATGGCTCAATTACATTAGGTCGTCTGCCGACTTCGATATTTGGTATGTCGAAGTCATAATGCCCACACACACAACGGTAACTTATCTATCGATTATTGCCAGTATTTGTGTGTTAAAACCAAACTATGCCGATTTCTACTGCGAAATATGGTCGTCAAATGGTTAGCGGCAACCGCACTGGGGCATTGGATGACTTCGACCGCTTCCGAAGTCGCCCTGTCAACCTAGTGTAAGCGAGTGTTACATAATACACTTTTAGCTGCAAGCATTGTTTGCGACTTAAGGATTGGATAGTTTATCCAGCGAAAAGATATATTTGAAATTATCAAGATAACATTTATAAGTTGAACGTTTATTTGTCAGAAAGTCATTTGGAGATATTTAGGATATGTGATGAACATTTACAAAGAAAATGCCGAGGATGTCCAAGTGTCCGAGTCCAAGATTTCATGGAATGTTTTTCTTATTACAATTATAATTTTTTATTGGGATATTTAATAGCATTTACGATAGTGCGATTAGGCACGCACGATAACGGCTATAGGCATTTCCGATAACGTACTATAGGCATTTACAATAATGTCCTATAGACATTCACGATAACGCCTACAGACATTTCCAATAATACACTACAGGCATTTCCGATAATACACAATAGGCAAAAGGAACATAATATCTAAATAATTATCTTGATAATTACATCTAACAACACCAAAATTAGGAGATTAATAACTTTTATAGTACAATATACATTTTGTAACTTTATCAGTGAGCTAAATACCATAGGGGTAATGTTTTACAAGTCACTGGATACACGTTAAAGATTACAACCGCACACCATGTCTTTAGATATTTGTGTGTACCACATTCAATGATGGTGTATTTTTTAAACTTCTGGCATATGAGGCAAAGTCGATAGTCGAAGCCCTGTTAATTAGTAGACCTTGTATTAAAATGTTTTGGGTAATACTTATGTATTCACAGTGATCCTGCAGCCATGGTCTCGAGGACTAAAGATGGTAGTCTCACAGTTTGAAGTGTAATTTATCTTTAAGTATGCGAACTATACTGAAATGTATTCACGCTGAATGAGTTCAGTTACACACGCGTAACCTTGTTTATTTAATTTTTAAAATAATTTACTAGCTAACATCAAATGCATTATAAAGCCTATATTTTAAGTTGAATTGCTTGTGCATTGCCTCATATTAAGGTCTGATCTGGTTATTATTGTCTTCTTCAAGAAAAAATATCGATGTAGAGGTCATATAGTCACTTTAGACACACACTAGCTTGAGCACATCACACACAGTCTGCACTTCCAGGCGACTAGCCGATGATGAGTCCACAGCCAAACTTGAACTGCTGTTTAGCCTGGTTAGCCATGCCCGACAGAGCAAATGTGAACGGAAGCGGTTGAAGTTTCTTCTCGAGGACAGCGCCTATGTTCCAATTTGAATCTACCATACCTAGAAATAAAATACAATATAAATACTTTGTTTTTTTATTCGTTAGGTGGATTTTTGAAAATCACTTTTTCACACAGCGCTACCATTCAGGATGTCCCACGGCAATACTACATGGAGGGAAAGTACCTTCATTATTGTAGATGGATCATTTTACTGAAAGAATACTTTATTCTAAATTTATAAACCATTTGAACTGCATTCATACATTTTTAATATTTGCCTTGTTGAACCAGGAATCGAACTTGGTACACGAGAAAAAATATGAGTCGGTAGTTTTATGATACCGATCGGAAGGTACTACCGTAATGTTATTTTTTGCTGAATCAATTGGTACGAGAAACAATTCGAACTTAAACCTGAGTCCCTACAATTTTGTTCGCTTACATTCCACCACGGTGTAAATTGAGGCTTACAGAAGTGCCGTCGTTTCGGACCCCTTCAGCCCCTCTTAATGGATTGCCTGCTATAACACCGCGCTTGTTGTTCATCCTATTAAAACCCACAAAACTAATAAGTCTAAAGGTAAATATAAAAAGAATTACCTCTAAAGACTAGATCTGCCTTTGGTATGTTGACCTGATAGCCAATGGTGCCTGTGGATTCCATCCCCCGGAAGGATGTGTCCATTTCTGCAACTACCTGCAATTACACAAACAAAACATTAAAGACTGGAAAAGTTTTGGAACTGACAGTTTTGTAAAACTTCTGACAGCGCGCTATCTGAGTTGGTTAACGAATGTCTGTCGGGTCAGCCTTAGGATGGATAACCACTTTTAACATATTGAGACCTCTCTTTACCTCACAGAGCATTTCATACAAACATCAGTAGCATTTATTATTAGAGTCCTAAAAAGTAAGAAACAACTCGGCCTACATCTGAAGCTCTGCTGGAAGTAGTTTTGGTCAATATACAGACATTATCATCATCATTGATTCTGTTTGCATACAAGCTTCTTATTTTTCAGTCCCCTTTAGATGGGTTTGTGCCCCATAAAATAAATATATATATATAAATAATAGCTACCTGTAACTGTTCGCTGCACTGTTTGAAGTAGCACAGGTGGAAGTTGGCAGAGCTCAATGTCGCTGACACTTCCGAATCTGCAATTATACACATGTAGAAACATAAAGCTTTGAACCAAATAAAATGGCGCGGCCGTCTCGGGCCATCAGTTGGCGAGGATGAGATAGACTTTAGCATATACCTCACACAACATACTTATGTGTAGCTATTCCATTTGTTAAGGTACTTAAAAAACGTAATCAATCTTAGTGTGTCTTTATAACGTTTTTCAAAACTCAGTACAAACATATTTTTCTACTTAGTAACGCATTTTGAAAACTAAAATCTGTATCGAACTAGTTAGCCAGTTAGTTAGTCTAGTTTATTTAACATGTGTTTTTATAAAATTGTTTAGATTTATTACAAAAATAAATCTAAACAAAATGGACTATAGAAGTAAATGGCGGGTTGGCGGACTATTGTCTCTGCCTACCCTGGGGTGAAACAGGCATAAGAGTATGTATATTTATATATTTTATGGTAAAAATTGTTCCTAAATTTGTTATTTTTGAACTTCTGACACCAACTTGTATTTTTTTTAAAGAACTTTCCAAATATTTGAATAGAGGCTTAAGTCGTACCGTCCATGGTGTAGCGCGCGGCGGCGGACGTGATGGCGATCTCGCCGCCCATCACGCGCGACCCCGACTGGTACACCAGCTCCGTGCCCAGGGCCAGGCGCTTCGTCACCGACTGGAACAACAAACATATTAATAAGAACAGCCCTTGTGGAACACTGATCCTTATTCTCCCTCCTCTCTTCCAAGACCCTCTTTCATGAGACTTTGCCTTCAGCTTAACATCAGGCGAGGTTATGTCAAATTGACGTGCCATTAAAAAAAACCAGATGAGATGAAAAGTAGTCACTTTCATAGTGTGATTCAGACTCGGACTGTTACCTATCAACCACGCCTATATCGTAGGTAGAGGTGCTAGCACCCACATTTTGCCAGTTTAAGTTTAGGTCCCAATGTAATAGATGGCGAGCCTATTGCCATTAACCGGGCACTTATAAACTCGCGATAAATATACACATAACTTCGAGAAGCATCGAAAAGTCATTGGTGTGTGTCATGGTAAACCTGGGATCGATGGAACTCGAGACCTCGTCACAGCAGTCGCAAATCGACTCAATAACTAGCTATGACATATTATTATTACAATATACAGTTATTAACAAAAGTGACAGACAATTAAAAAACTTAAATGAATGAATTATTATGTTTTATCACTAGAATTTTATTGATCAATCAGCTCGTAACTGTCAGTTCATAAACATATAAAGGAATAAAAGTGTCTCTGTCATAGGCTTGGATTATTTCAATTTCCACAATATGCAAATATGCAAAATACAGCGTATTGTAGAGGGTGTCTAAATAATATAGTAACCGTACCTGTAAGTAATGTGCAACAAAGACTGAAGATTTCTCGCTGAAGTCCGGCTTGCCCACAGCAAGTGCCAGTGTGTAGTCTGAGCCCTTGTACTCCATCGTACCCTGGGTTGCTGTCAGTTTGCATTCTTGAACCTGTAGCACATTTATAAATGTTAAAATTTCACAATTTTATTTGTCAAAGATAAATCTAAAAAAATAAATAAAGGGGTCGGAGGCATGCTTAATCTAGGCTCTTCACCTGGGTGAAGCATGAATACTCATAGGGTCCAGTTCTCTAACTAATAAAAATTTTTTTTGTAGTTAATAATATTTATTTACTGAGAAGCGACCAGTAAAAAACTCAGGTAGGGAGAATTTTTTGGCATTGGGCATTCCTCAGGTAGGCAGCATTTTTTTTTTAAATATTATCTTGTTTATCTATACATATATTATTATATAAAAATGAAGTTCGTTAGTCTTGCTAAAACTCGAGAAGGGATGGACCGATTTGGCTAATTTTGGTCTTGAATTATTCGTGGAAGTCCAGACAAGGTTTAAAAGGTGAACAAATATGAAAATGCTGGGAATGGAGCAGCAGGAACGGGATCAGAAGACCACGCGGAACAGCTACTCTATATACATAAAAATGAATTGCTGTTCGTTAGTCTCGCTAAAACTCGAGAACGGCTGGGCCGATTTGGCTAATTTTAGTCTTGAATTATTCATGGAAGTCTAGACAAGGTTTAAAAGGTGAACAAATATGAAATGCTCGGAATGGAGCAGCGTGAACGGGATCAGAAGTCCACGCGGACGGAGCTGCGGGCAACAGCTAGTTTGTATAAATATGCGTGTGTATATTATGTGAATTAGTTTTTAAGTGGTTGACATAGCTTAAGCCTAAATAGATGTACCTGGGCAGCACCCTTCAGTCTTATCTCCGGTGTGAGCTGATGTATGAGACTGAAGTTAACATTCCCTGCAGGGTCCACATCCCCCAGGATGACCGGGAAAGCCTCTGTGGGTGATATTTGCTTGGTGCCGATATATGTAGCTCCCAGCTTGTAGCCATTCTGAGCTGAACTCATTGTTAGTGTGTGAGACATCTGAAATGTTAGAATATGTTTTTAAATCAATTTTTTTTTTGACAGGGTTTTTGCTGTTGATATGACCACAGAATACAGAAAACAAGTGAAAGAATGAAGTAGGCCAGGTGTGCATAGTCTAGAATAACTGAGAGATTTCAACCAGTATTTTAAAATTTACTGGCATATGTGTCGACTTTTCTTTTAAATATTGAAGTTTGTTTGATACAAGGTATGAAACATTGGAAGTTTTTTTTTTTTGGCTAAAGCAAAGTTATCTCTATTTTGAACAGATAAGGTGTGTTTTCATTTTACAGTACATAATTATGATTTAGGCTAATTTGGTAAAAATATGTATATGACTAAAACACTGCTTAGTAGTAATGCCGCATGTTATTAACACATGTCAGTTTGGCAACAGCAGTTGCCTACGAACCTCTCATAACACATTTCTACAATTTTTTCTGATCAATGGATATTTCTTATTTACTACAACTACAAGTAGTTGAAAACATACCTGAAAATGATTGGAGAGACCCCTGTTCACCATAAGTTTGCCACCCTCAAAATTGACTGGCATAACATCTGAAAATTTTTGTATATTTCATTATTTTAACTTTTTTTTTTTTTTTTTTTTGTACTTTAATCTGCGATCAGTCTTATTTTTTTTTTCATCAACTATGAGCAGATGTGTATGGTCAGCAGGTGTGTGGGAAAAGGGATCCTTTGATCTCTTCCTCCTTCAGTCACGAATCCAGCTCGATTATGTGGTTCCGTTTTAGCCGCTTGGTGTAGTTTATATTCCTGAGTGCTACAGCCAAGGGGTTTGGATGCAAAGCTATTCGTTCTTTGTAGGTGGCTGAGCATATCTTTATTTCTTCGCTGACTGTATTTATTTTAAGCTCTTCGTGCAGTTCACAATTCCTCAGGAACCATGCAGCATTTGTCAGATTTCTCAGAATGCCATTCTGAGCTCTCTGTATAATTGCGACATTGGACCTGCATGCGGATCCCCAGTATTTTAACTAATTTTTACTTCTATCATTTTTCTGGATTCCGAGGGTGGAGGACCAAGAGCAGTGGCATACACTAGGAGAGGCCTATGTCCAGCAGTGGACTGTGATAGGCTAATTGATTGAATGATTGATCATTATCCTGAAAACCACTCTAAATAGTGCATGTAACAAAATAAATTATCAACAATTGAGATTGGAACAAGTGATTGTCCAGACAGTACCCATGACTTACAGGGGGAATGCTCTGACCACCGAATTATTGGGCCACATCTAGAGTATTCAAAATTTTATTTGATTTGAATAGCTAGCATGCTAAATGCTTCACTTTCAATAAACCTTATTTTCATGCAGGGATTGCATCTGTTTACATTTAATTCATATTTCACCTTTATCATCATCATCATCATTTCAGCAATAGGACATCCACTGCTGAACATAAGCCTCCCCCATCGACCTAAAATCCACCACCACCTTTTTAAGTTGAATAAAATTATTCTGCAAATATTTTTTGGACATTTTGCTTTATTTAAATAGCCTTTAAAGAACAAATAATTTAATCCAGAAGATGTGTTCCAAGGAAAGACGGTTTGTATAATCTGTAGAGAGGCAATAAACTCTTATCATAATGTAAATATCTATAGTAGACTGTAATACATCAATGAAATGAACATGTTGCAACATTTGACACATTGTACACTAATAATGTATTAATGCATATGTACAAATGCCATTACAGCGTGTCACGCGCATTTATGAAGGTTTTAGGACGAATGTGTGTTTATTATTCCAGTGTTTTATTTTATATTACATCACCAGATAACCAAACTTTTTGGTCGGCACTTATTTATATTTGGCGCGGTTTTCTGAATGAATATAACGTTTGTACTGATCTAATTGATATTTTAATCACGGTTAATAATCCATAAAACACGTAAAATGCGTGTATTGCGTACCTTTTGTCTTTTTATGTATCTCATCCAAAGTGCCTGGATTTTCACGTTTCTCCTCACTGTCTGTGCTCTTTAGATCGGTGCTTATGAGTCCTGAGTTGTGTACACGGTATCTGCTTGTTATAGCACCCATTTTAGCGTTCTATTTGTAATACTTTCGCTAAATTCAACAGAAATCGATGAACATGTGCAATGAAACACAATTCTGTCGAATAAAAGACAATCGCAGCAGTGTGAAGTTGACAGCGGATTTCACCAACATAACGAGGCTTTCACCATAGACCGTACTAAAATAAAATGCATTTTATTGTGGAGTCTTTTTTTTTCATTGTAGAAAAATAATAATATTGTTATTTATTACAAATATATGTATTCATATTATATAATATATATGATATGATAGTTATATTTTTAAGTGTTTGGTATTGTATTTCACTAATAAATTATAACCGGAAACTAATTGTATAAATATAATGTAATACATTAAGTATGTATTTATTTTGGTTTATTTAATTAAGCTACAAAGTTTTTTTATTTTTTATAGTCATGTAACTTTGACCAGGAAATTGAAAAGGAATTCACGTTATAAAAGGGAATTTTTTCAAGAATTTTTTTTATACTGGCTGCATTAGGTATGTTTGAGAAGTAAGCTTTTTTATCAACACGCAACAATGTTTATTTTTTAATCTAGGTAATACTTTCATAATCTGTGTTTCTGTACTTTCTGTCAGCCTGTCAGTGATTGTTGTTGGTGTGGTGTATTTCGTCATTCTTCATAATAATCGTGTTGATTTTATATATTGTGTATTTTCATTTGTCGCTGGTGGACACCAGAAAATACCATATTTATAAGTTTCTGTGTAGTCGTATAGAGTCAACTACCGTTATCTAATAGAATATCAAACCAAGGAGGAAGAAACAAGTTTACTGTGTAAGTTTCAACCATATTTATCTAAAACTTTCACAAAATGCCTAAAGTTGTATCACGAAGCATCGTCTGCTCAGACACAAAAGACCAAGAAGAATACAATGAGACGAAACCCCTTCACATCTACTACTGTATATGCGGTCAAATGTCACTTATACTGGATTGTACAATCGATCGTTTACCTCTAAGACCTACCGATGGTGCGCGGGTAATAGATGGTTCTAAACATGCACACAAGATTACTTCAGATCCTGACGAAACCGTCTACTTGAAAAGAGATAAAGGAATTGAAAAGCAGTTCAGGTTGAAATGCAAAAAGTGTGCCATACCAATCTATTACAAACATGATCAAGAAAATAACATAGTTTTTATAATGCGAGGCGCATTAGTACAGACAGCGGGCGAGGGCGGAGTCACAGATATCTACAAACAAGTAGCGTTAACACAACCAAAGAAGATTATGGTCACTAAACACACTAAAAACATGGGGAAATTCAGTTCTGTTACGGTGTCTACAATTGATGAGGAGGAGGATGAAATTGAGGCTCGGGAGGTTGCAGACAGCTATGCCAATAACGCCAGGATCATTGAGAAGCAGTTGGAGAGGAAAGGTATGAACAAGAGGCAAGCGGAAACCCCTGCGCAGACAACGGAAAAACGAGTTAGAGGCACTTTGATTGATAAATAAATGTTTTTGTACATATATTTGGTTTTGTTATTTTATTATGTGTGTATTTATCGCAGGTTTAGTGTCTGGTCTGGTCAAGTGTCTGGTTAATGGCAATAGGCTCGCCACCTATTAATTGGGACCTAAACATAAACTGGCGAAATGTGGGTGGTAGCACCTTTGCCTACCCCTTCGGGGATAAAGGCGTGAGTTTATGTTTATGTTTGAGTTATGTTTGACTGCTGTAGGTTCAATTAGCTGGGCCTCTATTCTACTACATAATTGTCAACCATAGTCAAGGCACATTGAGACTACAAAAAGTGCCGTTTAATATTAGACTACTCTGATCCATTAAAAGTCCAAAATTAAATGGCATTGTTTAGAGTGAATGCACCAATATGTAATAAACTCTTTTTCATTTAATTTTGAACTTTAGGCATTATGTTGATTGAACCGAAAATTCCATGGCATTGTTTGTAATCTTAGTCGTCTGATTATGGATAAAAAATTGAAGAATCGGGGTCCTGTTCAGTGAAATTACCTTGCTGTGTGTGTTCTATCACCTACAGAATCGTTTGTGCTGAGAAGAATTTTTTGAATGCGGTTACTGATATCAGCTACATTCTATAATCGCAATGCACACCGCAGGCAAGAAATTTATCAATGTAGTCAGTTTGACTCCGACTTAACCGCCTCCACCGACTTTCCCAAGCGCGGCGCGAGGTATGATGTTCTGCTGGTGGCCTGAGACCCGTTCCTCGTCAGTCCTGTACCAAATCTTGATAGTCTAGTCTTTGGGTCTTCAGTTGCCGGAGGTGAGGTATACCTAGTAGCCAACATATCCCTCGCACCCCGGCAGACCCGGGGCAGCCGCGTACGCAACTGTAGGTTTGTAACCATTTACGGTAGAAGAAAACAACATCTTCATATGATGCCAGTTACGTAGGCATTTCAATTCTAAATAATCACCATAATTATAGATTTAGAAATCTACTACCTTAATCTAATTAATAATATAATATTCTAGGACAATCTACACAACAACGTCACCTAGACCCATGGTAAGCATAGCTTAACTAGCTTGTGTTACGGTTCTAGAATGCGGATAAACTTACTTAGATACTTTTTTTTTTTTGTAAATACATACATATTATACATAGAAACACCCAGACCAATGCAAATATTCATATTCAAGTACACAAATATTTGCATTGAGCGGGAATCGAACCCGCGCCTCCTGCATAGCAGTCGCGTTCACTACCGCCACGCCACGGAGGTCGTCATTTATTTTAATCCTTAGGTAGTTACTACACGTTTTACAGTAGAAATTCTTAGTTTACAAATCCTACTACACATGTTAATTTAAATTTCAAGTAAAACGAATATCGTTACTTTGTGAGAAATAAATGTGGCACCGTTCCTCGCCAGAGGAGCTGAGGAAATGCTAATACCTATTTGCTATTTCTGGTTTGTGGCACAAGAAATTGTGTGAGAATTTTGTAAAACGATTTTCTGTGAGCAACTTGTGAGAACTTTTTGCTTTTGGAGTTTTATCGGTGCTTAGGTATACAGAACGAATATATGGGTAAATTTACGGTGGACAGTATAATTCTTTTAAACTTTTCCATTCTATGATCTACATCATCATTCCCTGAATCAGTTGGGGTCGGCTTTCCAATCCAACTGTGATGCGGCTGAACTTCGATATTTTTATCGAAACGACTGCCATCTGACCTCTACAACCAATGGTCCAATGACCAATGGCGATTCTATGATCTACAATTGGCTTCAATTTCTTCTTAAGATGGCAGAATCGTCGCAATTTCGTATAGAGATAGATATCTAACAAATTATATTTCTTGAGGGGAACGGGTGACGGGTGAAGGTTAAGAGATTTTCTGTGGTGTCGGGGTAGAAGACAAAGCAGGGTTTCATACCCGCAGAACGACCTCCGTCCCCCATGAGCACGGTATTCTGTAGAGTGGAGGTACTTCCCGAGTCAAACTGGAGACACCTTCATGATCTTCCGTCCTACCTGACTTTAACGTAACGTAACTATATTAAGGATTTTAATTCGAAATAACTTTCGCGCCAGTTTCTTCTCAACTGAACTCTGCACTTTGTAATTAATACTAACTACTTTCATTGTTTAAATTGGTCTTAACTTGCCTAAAATTTTCCACTTCACTTATAAAACTTTGTATAGGTAAGTACCTAAAGATATTCACTTTTATTTATTTAAGAAGTGTTATCGAAAGTACAATTGGATATCTATTAGATTGCCAAGTAGGCAAATAATTACCACCAGTTGGTATTGCTCAAAGACATTAGATCCACAAACTGCTTCATTACCGCGTTTCTGAATTTAAAATACTGACATTTTAAATGAAGAAGTTTTGCAATGACTCGTGACTTTTAGTGTTAGACTCAGTTAGACTCGTGACATTTACGTCAGTGCATACATCTATTTCTGTTAAAGTTGATAATGATTTATGCTAAACGTTTCACTGTTAGTATGTCACTTTCTGACGTCTAGATTTTGTGTAAAGGTACGTATGTCACTCGTTCACTTTCGTCATTTAAGGATAACTTAATGGTAGGTATTGTTATTAAAACTACCGTCCATTCTATAAGTTTAAATGTGCAACAAACATCTCTATTGTTTATACTGTGTACTTACTTAGCTCGTACCTACTTATCTACTCATTTTTAGGGTTGCGTACCTCAAGAGGAAATAGCCTTATAGGATAACTTCGTTGTCCGTATGTCTGTCTGTCAACACCATTTTCTCAGGAATGCGTATAGGTATATAGTTGAAATTCTTTTGCGCTGACGACACAGAATGTCTCTGTTCTTACAGGGGTTGCGGCACGAGTGTTATTCCTCTTTTTTTTTTTTATTGTTCGCAAAATCCCCACGGATACCACCCCCACCAAAACCGATGGAGGTGATTATGTCGGACTCGAACCGACCAAAACGCACGCCGTCCATGGGTCCTTGATTGCCGGAGGTGAGATTATACAAGACATATTTCTCGCACCCCCTGGTGTTACATTCGCCCATAGGTCACGGTAACCACTTACCATCAGGTGGGCCGCGTGCTTGTCGGCGACCTAAGATGTATGAAAAAAAAATCATACCGAAACCTCAGGTCGGTAGGTAACACATTGAAACTGTGAAAAAATCAAACTTCTAAGTCAAAAACTGCACACGTTTAAGTAACAAATTAATGCAACACGACAAACGCTACTGAATTTTCCTTTATATAACTGCTTTACAAATTAGCTAATATCGAATACGAAACCCTCGGTGCGCGAGTCTAACTCGCACTTGACCGTTTTTTTTTATCTTGTATTGCCCTGTTTAAACTGTGTAGAGTAAAAATCTTTCTTTCTTTTTTCTTTCTTGTTGAAAAAATTACTCAAGTAAATAAACTACAACATTTCACAGAGAAAATGAAACACAATAATGGACTTTATTGTTGTCGAAAGTAGCCACACCACGGATATCTGTGATCCACACGAACAGCAAAACAAACATCTACGCCATGCTTGTGCAATGGGTTTTGCAACGGAAATTATAATCCCATTATTCCCAATTTACATCTGCAGTGGAAGCGGCAAGAAACAGATCGCTTTACAATGGTTATGTGTCTCCTCAGAACAAAAGATTTTTTGCTCGGCCCTCTCACTTACGTCCAAATCCTAACTTTCAATTTAAATGTAAATGGCGACTTCATAAAACTGTCATCAGTGAGTTCACAGCCAGTATCCACCGCCACGGAACGCTGGGAGTTCGGAGGGATGACCGGGCGAGAGGGACGGAGTCCTCAATGCCAATTCCCTCGGAATATAAAACAATTTGTTCGGAGCACAAAAGGGCTTGGCGCGTGGACTTCTGTTCACTATATACTCGAATTTACATAATAACATCTCGGAGTAGAGTTTATATAAAATGCTGAACTGTTTTAGACAAACGTTCAATTAGATTGTTTATGTAAGTGCTAAGGGACGCTTTAGGGCGGATCGGTGAATGTTATGATCGAGGAAGGGTGCTCCTATTATATTTTATGTTCAATGGCTTGTTTGGCGGAGTGGTTTAGCTTCTACGTAAAGGATAGTGGGTACGATTATCGCTCAGTGAAGTAAGTTGTACCTATATTTGTGATGATGACATCTTCATCGCGGTTAAATTTCGATATATTCCGTGAAGTGACTGCCACCTCGCCTCCACAACTTATAGGTTTAGGCAATACCGAAGTACTGCTGTTAGACTAGTTGTTGGACTTTTTAGGACTTCAACTACCCGTCTGTCATAGATGTTGTATGTTTCCTGAGACTTTGCCTATAGCTTACCATCAGGCGAGGTGAAGTCAAATTGACGTGCCATAAATTAAAAAAAAAGATGCGATACTGTGTCAGTATGTGGTTGTCATATATGAGGTATGTGTGACAACCGGGATCAATGGCTTAACGTGCTCTCCGAGACACGACCAGACCAGTGCAAATAGCCATATTCATACATACAAATATTTGGACTGAGCAAGGATTGAACCCGCGCCTCCTGTGTTTGTACAGATAAAAAATATTGTAAATAACAAAATATTATTTCTTCATTATTAAATGATTAATATAGGGTGTTACAGAAACGTTTCCGAAAATGAAACCAGGGGATAATAACCCTTTTAACAAAATTGGGCAAGTTTTTTCTGATCGCAATACTGTTTTGGTAGGTACCATGATTTTTATAACATTTTAATAGCATTATAACGTGAATTATGCTAATGAAAGAGATTAAAAATCATGGTATATAACAAAAAGCGTTACGTTTGAAACCTCATTTATCAAAATCCGTCCAGCCATTACGTATGTGAAGGCCCAACGAAAACCACATATACGTACGCACGTGAAACATTACCCTCGCTGACGCAAGAGTAAAAAGAGTAAAAAAAACTTCAGCTGTTTTAAAAACCACAATTGAGGCGATGAAAGGCAGTGACCGCAGGCTTTTACTCAGCATCGTTTAATTCCAGCGGTCTTACCAAAATCCCGCGGGATCCGAATAATGATGAGGACTCAATTTATTTAAAACAATATACCCGGTTAGACGCTCCACGCGCCCTCGCGGACTACGCCGTACACTTTCTGCCTTCCATTCTACATCTTGAGTTGATTCGACAAATAATTATTATGGGATTTTCCTTATTTTTACACCCCTAGAATGAACTCCCTGCTGCGGTTTTTACAAGCAACTACAACATGGGGTTTTACACGACCTTTCTTGGAGGTTTTTTTTATTTGTAATGGAACGTGGGTACCGTGGTCTATGGATGTTTGCAACACCAGTGGCGTCCGTGCTGCCGACCATATAGAGAAGAGGGGGGAAGGAGAAAGGAGGAGAGGAGAAGACTAAGAGATCCACTGTGCTGACAATGCAGAAGATAAAGAAGGGTTTCTCGGTCTTCCCACTGACAACACAATATCTTTTCATTGAGTTTCAACTGCGTTGGTAGTACGAGTGTACCCCTAGTGTTTGCAAATGTCCATAGGCCACGGTCACCACTTTCCATCAGGTGAGCCGTATGCTTGTCTTCCTACCTATATTTATACTCTCTAGCACTTAAAATTAGGTATTATTTAAATGTTCATGTAAAGCAATAATTTATTTAGAAGATAAAGAATTAATTTTATCAAGAATTACTTCAAATCGTAGATTCAAAGAATCTATTTCAATGGATACCTATATTGTGATGCGGATTTTTTTCCGAGAAGTCAAGTGTCTTGTGCTCAAGGTTATGTGGAGTTATTCCATTGTTTACTTCGTTCAGAAACCCACGCTTTTGGTAATTACCGCGAGGGTAAGGGTTTGAGAAAGGAATTTTTTGACGAAATATTATCACATCATATTTTTACCTAAACACTGTTATTTTTAGAAGAAGAACCCTTCTTCTAAACATAACAGTGTGTTTGTTATTACAATTACACAATAACAGTGTGAGTGACTATTTGTTTTACATTAAGATTTACATAACATAAACATAAACTCACGCTTATATCCCCGAAGGGGTAGGCAGAGGTGCTAGCACCCACATTTTGCCAGTTTATGTTTAGGTCCCAATGTAATAGGTGGCGAGCCTATTGCCATTAATCTGGCACTTTTAAACCTGCGATAAATACTCACATAACTTCGAAAAACATCGAAAAGTAATTGGTGTGTGCCATGGTAAACCTGGGATCGAACTCGAGACCTCGTCTCAGCAGTCCATCACCTACCTACCGCTGCCGCGGTAGTCGCGGTACATTAAGATTTCTAATATAATTTCTATAAGTACATACCCAAATATTGCTAGCTTAAAAATAAATTGCTTAAAAGGCTGTAGTTTACTACATACATACATTCAGGCTGTAAAACCGCCAAGAGAGGAGCAGAAATGTATTCACACGTGCAGTTCGCAAACTATGATTTTCAGTCCTATGTAATAGTGGAGCCCTATTGCCGTTAAGCGGATACTTAGGTACTGTATGTTTACTATCAGATATAAAATAGCCTTTAGTTGTCTTCTACGGTATCTAGGGGAAGAGATGAGGACCAGAATGACCTCCGTCCTTCACGAGCGCAGGCCTGTAAGCAACGGGTGGAGCCGCCTGTCACCCTAGCAGAAATAGATCGCGGTGGCAGCGCAAAGTGCGTCTCCTAGCTCCCATCCGTGGGTTATATGGGGACACCTCCAGCAATCAAAGTCTCATATACAGCGTGCGTTTTAGTCGGTTCGATTCTGATATAAGCACCTACATCGACTTTGGTGAAGGTAGTTGTTATCCGTGGTGATTTTGCGCACGATAGAAAAGAGGGGAAGAGGTGAGCAAATCAAATCAAATCAAATCAAAAATCATTTATTCTGCATAGACCAGTAAACGGCGCTTACAAAACGTCAACAATATTTTATCAAATGCAAATGGACCACCGGTTCGAAACGCGGCCCTGACCTGAGAAGACTCTGGCAAGAAACTCAGCGGGCTTTTCTTTTCAACGAGAACCAAACAGTTTCATTTAATTTTTATTTTATTTTTAAAAGCGTTGATGTTGGAACCAAAACATACACGTGTCCTGCGATATGCCTCTAACGCACGAGTTCGCGTACGGTGGGTAACTTTTTATTGGTAAAGTTGAGCAGAGCAAGGCGTCCGGCGGCGTTCAAACTAAAAAGAGATGCGTTGATGAACTTTTTTAATCAACGTCGTTTACGAAAGCGGATGGAACTAACCGCGGGATATTGCCTCGAGACGGGCTGATGCCGGCAGTGTGGACCTGTCTTAACTTTACCTGAGTACATCTTTATCTTTGTCTTATATTGTTTGCGATGGTATCTTTATCTTTGAGGATAGTTTTAAGAATTTTATTTCGATAAAACTACGTTTATAATTCTATTTTCTGATATAGGAGCAAGAAGAGTGTCGTCACATTAAATATTAGAGTATACATAACATAACATAAACTCACGCCTATATCCTCGAAGGGGTAGGCAGAGATTAGTTAGAGTTAGAGGCTAGCACCCACATTTCGCCAGTTTATGTTTAGGTCCCAATGTAATAGGTGGTGAGCCTTTTGCCATTAACCGGGCACTTATAAACTTGCGATAAATACACACATAACTTCGAAAAGCACCGAAAAGTCATTGGTGTGTGCTATGGTAAAACCTGGGATCGAACCCGAGACCTCGTCTCTGCAGTCCATTACCCATACCACTAGGCTACCGTGGTTTTTTTTGAGTTTACAGGATAAACATTCAAATGAGGAAATCGTCAAAACACTAGTAGAAAATATGCACAGGAAACATTAAAAAGAAGAACTTTATTCAAAGATTTTGAAAAAAGAAAAACATGTTATTTGTAAAAATAAGATTGCTTCAGAGAGATTGAGCAGCGTATGGTCGACGCTTCTCGTGACCAGAAGGTTGGCCTCTTCTTAGGACAGAGAATAAGCATTGCCATACAACGTGGCAATGCTGCCAGTCTTCTGGGAACATTACCACAAGAGGTATGCGATGCGGAGGAATTCTACGACGCTTTTTAATTTAGGTCTTTTTTTTGGTTTTAATTATCATGTTATTATAATTTACTTTGTAAAAAATCACAATGGAAATATATCTAACCTAAAGTTATAATTATTGTAGAAGTTCAAATACGTATGTCATTTTCGGTGTAGGTAAATCACTATCATCATCACTACATAGTATAAAATAAAGTCGCGTTTTCAGTCCCTATTTTTCTTGTCCCTTTGTATGCCTAAATCTTTAGAACTATGCAACGGATTTTGATGCGGTTTGTTTCAATAGATAGAATGGTTAAATAGGAAGGTTTATATGTATATAACATCATGCTACGACTAACAGGTGCGGAGCAGGGATGAAAAATGTTGCAAAAACGGGGTGACGCAGACGAAGTCGCGCGGGTCAGCTGGTATATTATAAATGGTCATCTACTTTTGACGCTGACTCTGTATTACTTTCAAAATGAAGCATAATCTGTTCAAAATAAATATTTAAACAGCATCACATTATCTAGTAGTAAGTACTCCACCGCTCACCAGTCTAACTGTGGATATGAAAAGATTTAACACAATTATGGGCTTTAAGATATTTCACAAGTTTTCGTGCAGCGAAAAGTTAGACTTCATGTTATATGAATCAACGAGCCGGTAGCAGTTCTTACCTGGAACCTTATTCAGTAAAATAAAATGCATATTTTTTTATTTATTTTTTATAATATCACGCCTATATCCCCGAAGGGTTAGGCAGAGGTGCTAGTACCCACATTTAACCAGTTTATATTTTAGGTCCCAATGTAATAGGTGGCGAGAGGATAGGTGTTGTGTGTAGTAGATTGCCGTTAACCGGGCACTTATAAACCTGCGATAAATACTCACATAACTTCGAAAAGCATCGCAGTCATTGGTGTGTGCCATGGTAAACCTGGGATCGAACCCGAGAGATAACGCATAAAATTCGAAACTAATGATAACTAAAAATTTTAGTTTTGTCGTATTTGTGATTCGCACCGGATAGAACCGTAAAATAAATGACTATCTAAGTATTTCTTTACTAGCTATTGCCCGCGGTTCCTCCCTACGACTCGATTCTCTGCTTGCCTCTCTATACTACTTCTCCTTGCTATCATGACAACGGAAATAATTAGCGATATTAGCGCCAATGTATAGAAAACTAACGGATCTATTGAGATTTATGATTATCACGCCGCTCCCTAGGATATTAGCGTGATGATATTAACCTACGTTACTCCTAGATATTGTAGCTTTTTATATGTAAAAGAATTATTGAAATTGGTCCAGTAGTTTCGGTGCCTAAACGTTACAAACATGAAAACAAATATTTTTTTTATTTATGGCACGTCAATTTGACTTCACCTCGCCTGATGTTAAGCTGAAGGCAAAGTCTCATGAAAGAGGGTCACCATTGCAAACACGTTCAGTGCTACAATGGTGCTCAGCTTGACGGCCTCATGCCTTTTCACGTCCCGCTTAAAGGACCCGGGACTGAAGGAAGAAGGAAACACGTAGGAAGAAGGAAAATATTTCCTCTTTATAATATTAGTGTACATGTGATCCACTATTTTCAAGATCTTTCGATGCCAGATACTTTATGTGGCAATACTTCAGAGGATTTATCATCGATTTGTGTTATTTTACTCCCCAGTTCAAACAGATTTAAGATTTTCAGTTAATGACAATACTTTTATAGAAAAATGAGCTTAAAATATCCTCCATCCTCATATCCTGTAATGGCAGAACCCTTCGTAAATGTCACGGCATCATTGCGTCAGGCTTTCAATCGTATTGACAGCTATTGAATGAACTCAATCAAGGATTTCAATGAGGATGATATCGTCCTTACCCGTCGATTGAATTCTTTTCATTGTCAATATATGAAGTGTGTTTCATTTCCTGTTAACTTTGAAGTACCTGTTCAGTGTGTTATATTTCTTAGTTGATTTTATTCTTAGCTGTCATGAGAACTTATTTCCAAGATATAAAAGTAGCCTAAGTATTATTTCAGACTATAATTTATCAAATTTCAGCCAGACTAGTTCAACTTTTTGTGCGTAATTGTCAAACAAAACAAAATTTGTTTTGTTTGACAATTACGCACAAAAAGTGAAAAATGTTTGGATATTTAATATCCAAACATTTTTCACATTTTTTCGTTTTTAGAATGTAACATAAACTCACGGCTATATCCCCGAAGGGGTAGGCAGAGGTGCTAGCACCCACATTTCGCCAGTTTATGTTTAGGTCCCAATGTAATAGGTGGTGAGCCTATTGCCATTAACCGGGCACTTATAAACCTGCGATAAATACACACATAACTTCGAAAAGCATCGAGGCATTGGTGTGTGCCATGGTAAAACCTGGGATCGAACCCGAGATCTCGTCTCAGCATTCCATTACCCATACCACTAGGCTAACTTAAAAAGAAACAAAAGATAAAAAGTAACCTAAGTTTTATTCCAGACTATAATTTATCAAATTTCAGCCAGATTAGTTCAACTTTTTGAGTGTCATTCGTCAAACATAACAAATATCTAAATATTTTCTCAATTTTTCGTTTTTAGAATGTTAGTAGGATTTTATTCTTTGTCTTCACAAACATACATACACAAACACATATTTATGTTCATGTATACATAAGACTTTGCCTCAAAATTATTATTCCACAGTGTATTCTCGGGTTTGTTAGAAATAAACTCAACTACAAGTTAAGCTCGCCATTGTACATAATTTCATTAGGTCGGTTGTGTAAGATATGCCTTTTATGTTTAAGTACAACAAACAACAAAAAAGGTAGGACATGACGGTACCTCCATCCTAATTGGGCAGTCCGACTGGGGACGTACCTATACCCTACGGAATACCGCGTCTAATAATAACCTTCTGTTGTGTTTCGGTGGTTAGTAAGGTAGCCGGAGCTCACTGGAGAGGTTTTGTGTTGTCAGTGGGAAGACCGATAAACCCTTCTTTGTCTTCTGCATTGACAGCACAGAAACTTTTTTTGGCCTTCACCCCTCCCCACCCTCTTTCTCCTCCCCTTAACTATTTCATTGGAGTATGCGGTCCCTCTGAAACTCATAGGTTGTTGTATATCTGATATGGGTAAGATATACCCACGGTACCCTGGCCTAGTGCTAGTGCTAGTAACCGCGGTAGCCTAGTGGTATGGGTAATGGACTGCTGAGACGAGGTCTCAAGTTCGATCCCAGCTTACCATGGCACACACCAATGACTTTTCGATGCTTTTCGAAAATTTGCTTTTATGTGTGTATTTATCGCAGGTTTATAAGTGCCTGGTTAATGGCAATAGGCTCGCCACCTTTATACATTGGGACCTAAATATAAACTGGCGAAATGTGGGTGCTAGCACCTCTGCCTAACCCTTCGGGGATAAAGGCGTGAGTTTATGTTATGTTATGTTATACCCACCTTGCTTGTCACTCTTCATCTTTCATCACAGCTAATCAACTTCTGTGTGTTACCTTATAATAAACAAGTTCTAGAATCTTCTCTTCGATTAAAACATGTCCTCTCTTATCGTTATTAGAACAGCAACATTCGGTCCCGCTAATGACTTTTATAAATAATAAACTTCATCGTGGGTAGCGGGTACGTTTCTGGGTCGGGGGCGACCCGCCTCGTCACTCCAACACTTTATCTTTTACGATCTGAATTATAATTCAAAATGTCGCCAAACTTTTTGCGAGATAATAAAATGTTACGTGTCGACTGGAGCTGGGTACCGGGAGCCACTAAAGTTAAGTGTTCTATATAGCCATCATCATACGAGCTCACTTAAAATTACCTACCCTCGTGGGGACCTTGGAACAATGCACCTATTTTTTATTTCTCCGTGCGTGAAATCCCCGCAGATACAAATCTTACCGGGGCCGGTGAGAGAGGTTATGTCAGACTCGAACCGACTGAAACGCACGCTGTCTTTGGGTCTTTAGTTGCCGGAGGTGAGATAGTAGTGAACATATTCCTTGCACCGAGCCAGAGTGTAGGGACCACGGTGTCCCCGTCTAGTCCCATGGGTATGGGTGTCGTGGTTCGCACCGCTGCCGCGGCCTGCTTCTGCTAGGGTCACAGGCGGCCCCACCCGTCACCGTCAGGGCTGCACTCATGGGGAACGGAGGTCATTATTGGACCTCCGACATCCGAGTCACCTCTGTTTATTACAACCTGGAATTTGACTTCAATCTCTGAGGCTTTTCCCAACTCGGTTGCTGTTAGAATATTGGTATAAATAAGTGCGGTTTGTAGGTGGTAAATTATGATAGTCGTTAGGTAATTTCATATTTTGTACCTCACCTCAATAAGAAAGAAATCTAACCTTTATTACTTTATTGACCGTCTGTTTGACTTTGTTCACAAGAGTGTGTGAAGGCATCAAGTTAAAATTTCTTGCAGCTGTAAAAATATGCAATTTCTAAGTCTCTACCATTAACATCTATACCTATATATAAAGGGCTGTTTGTGCCCTCGCGAAATAGCCAATTATCATTGAGGTAATAATAATAATAAAATTACAAATAACAAACCAATACTTATGATACTTATTACGTCTGAGCCTGATCAAGAGTAGGTAAATATCTAAATTCCTCGCATCCCCACACAAGCACGGGGATTGTGCAATTCCCAAATTAGATATAATTCCCCACAGTTTGCGGGCTTTCCCACACATTGGCACTAAACTATTGAACACTAACACTAACAAAAAATCCAGTAGGGTTGGCTGCTGGGGTGACAGTTTTGACTTTGCTTGTTCCACAAATTCATCCTATAATCTTGAATATGTAGGTAAACATAGACTTATCATGAGACCACTTGGGACCAACGAGCCAGGCGACCGAAATAAAGTTAATTAAACAATATGTTTTTCCAGTTATTCATATTTGCTATATCGCAGTTGAGCAAATACGAAACAGGTAATTTCAATTCGTTTTTTTCTCAGTGACTATGATTAGAAGTACCTACTTATAATAAAATAATTTAAACTAAGAAGAGGGGACCTTGCCAACCCTTCCTGAAGAGCGAAACCTATGCTCCGGCCCTCTTCGTGAGTAGCTATGCTGCCGTGAAACTAATTAACTACTACACCACGATGGCAACTTAAAAATGCTGTTGATCCGATAAAAGAAGAACTAAGTATGCACAATTGAAAACTGTCATGGTGGTAGGTACAGTAAAACTAACGATTTCATGCAATGACGAAAATAGGAACTAGGGTTGTGAAACTTAATTTTTTTCCTTTATTTTTCTGTTCATGAGAATACTCAGGCACAAACCCTGTAAATAGATGAAGGTATTACAATAGATTTACTCTGAGATGATAGTATTTACTGTTAAAAAGCGCCCATGCTACATAAGATGGTATAAATCAACTTAGAATGACGGTAAATCCCCGACCTAGCAAGTGTTAAAAAGTGAGTTTCAACCCGTCGTCACATCACTGTCGCCGTCCAACTAACCCTATCGAGGTTATCTCACAAGGTATTTTTAATTTCAGGGTGGTATGCTAGTGGAATTCGGCTCAAAAACTAAGCCTAGAATAATGAATATCGATGTCGACCTTTCTCTTTTTAGACGTATGACTTGTAAAAAGATTCAATCTTTTGGTCTTTGACTAGTAGGTAACAAGAAGTACTTGTATAGTATTTTATAATCACGAATGATTTAACTAGTGTTTTTACTATGTATAGTACCGAAGATAGTAAAAACATTCTGCAGAACCAAAACAAAACAATATTTTTCAACGAATCAAAACAGTCTTTTTGCTTGTTTTGAGGGGTGCGGTTTAACATTTCTATGACAATTAGTAATAATTTGCTATTGTCATCGTTGGTTTCGTTATACCGTGGGTGAGCCCTCCGGAACCATCGGTCTACTTTCCCAATCCGTCCACTTTCCTGATCGGTCTATTTTCCTAATCTGTCTACTGAGTGGTGGGTTCCCCTCCCTCCCCCAATATATATCTTGTTGTAATTGATTTCCGCCAGGTAACGCCTGCGTCTATATCGTACAATCTTAGGTTGTCGGCTGCCTCGTACATGCAAATTTATCTGCACGAAATTCACTCAGTATTATTTGCACCAAGAGAAAGTGCTGTGAACTGAAGAAGTTTTAGAATTGCTTAAAATATTCCATTGACAATTTTATCCCTATTCATCTTCGAATCCCTATTCACCATATTTTACAGTAATTTAAAAAAATACCAAGTGAGTACATTTCCTATACCTCGTCCACACTCATCTGCGGCTTGGTACAACGTCACTCACCAACTTTTAATTGTAAAACTTGAATCATTCGTGGACTTTGCACGTTTTATCTCATCACCGCTAATTGCCCCCCTCCCCCCTAGCCCCCCTGATCGCCCCCCTACCGCCTACGCAGATAGTGTGGAGGATAATGACTTGACTTACTGTTCCTTGAATCCTGTCTTGGATCTTGAATGAAGCGTTCGCTGATTTGATTAAGATATTAATTATAATAAATTGTGGATTTTCTGTTTATATTTTTGGTCGTTACGGTTGTTTACCTTCCATGGGCGATAGAATGGGTTTCGTTGTCGAGTAATGTAGTTTTTTTTTTAATTTATAATCAGAATACGATATACAATCAAACCTAACTTAATGTACCGCTGAAGCTTGTGTGAAATTTTATAGATTAGAAAAAAATAAATACTCGGATATCTGTGATAAATACAAACAATAAAAAGCCGCGGTCTCGGGTTCGATCCCAGGTTTTACCATGGCACACACTAATGACTTTTCGTTGCTTTTCGAAGTTATATGTGTATTTATCGCGGGTTTATAAGTGCCCGGTTTATGGCAATAGGCTCGCCACCTATTAAATTGGGACCTAAACATGAACTGGCGAAATGTAGGTGCTAGCACCTTTGCCTACCCCTTCGGGGATATATAATACCTACGTGAGTTTATGTTATGTTTTGGAATATGTGATGTCAATGTTTCTACGCTAAAAGTCACAAGGTCATTGCCAGTCATTATAAAGTCGCGGTTTACAGGCACCTAAAATAAATAGGAATAGCCTCAGTAATAGAGAAGGCTATCCTTCCTCAAACGTAGGAACCTGGTTGGGGTTGACGCAAAGGTTCCAACTGGTTCGAAGTATCCGCAATAGCTCCAGAGCTTGCACTCTATAAGAACCTAATAAAAGATTTAATTTGATTCGATATAAGATTTAATAGTAAAAATATAATATAGATACTAATAATCATAATTACGGTAGGTAAGTAAATGTATACCTACTGCATTGTTGTATTGGGTGAAGCCAGTGAAAACCATGCACCATATAAATAAAGATAAGAAAGGAGTGGATACATAACCGAGCTTCCAACTAAATACCTCCCTATGTATCGCAATTCAGACACACTAACCATTATATAGATTTCATGCATGCTAGGTAAAATAATTCATGTAATCGTTCGAATATTGTTCAAATCGAATACTATTTTAGCGATTTTGTTTCGTATCTTAACAATCGGAAAACACATTTAATTGTATTCCACATGTTTTATGTGTTTGTGAGAAAACAGTTTTCTGCTCGCGATACACATTTTCTATCTAGGATACTCGATATCGTAACTTAATACTTGGGACAATAATTATTATTCTGTTTTGGTGCAAAAGTTCTGAGCTTCACACAACTGTGTTTCTACACAGTTACAGGCACCTTCTGTATGGTAATAAACAGTGGATTTCATGATCCCACTCAGGGTAAATATCTGTATATATAATATGACCCAGACCAATGCAAATAGCATTGGCCTCGTTGTTTCTATGATAATGAATTTTCAACAAAATATGTCTAATTATGTTTATTTGCATTACAGAACCCATAGCTCAGCTAGCTGCTCCCAATGTAACGGGAATTAGGGGTCCCAATACATATAGCTATGATCGTCTAGTTTACCTAACTTCAAAATCTAAACTATGTCTTACTATATTTCGATATTCGACAAATAATGGATTCGTTACAAATGAGATGATGTTATGTATTCAAACACGTACTTTCAGTACCGGTGTTTAGCTATGATTAGTTTGAAATGGAGATTATTTACGACCTCAAAGGGTGTACTTCAGCTGGTAGTGATATGTAATTGGCTTTTTTTATTGTACATATGATGTTATGCGGTCCGGACCTTCATTTATATTGCAATATGTATATCTCGCGACACGCAGCCCGAGTTTATAGGTGTATGATCAATTTCCCAAAGGGAAGATCAATTGTCAAGCCTGTAGCAGGCTGATGATGATGATGAATTGAATTTATTACAGTTATAGATCCTCCACTACACTCCAACGTGAATCGATTGAATTGTCGATGCAAGATGTAGAAACCCCTTAATCGCCTCACGAGCAGAGATTATACTTTGGAAGTAACTATGATTATTAAATTTAAATAAATGATGTAAGGACTTGTTCCACGGACAGCCTCTTTATCAATCACAATCCCAGTGCTATTGTGATAACATACAGTATATTTTCCAATACAAAATGGATGCTAAATAACACCTGTTAATGTTATATTGTAACTTCCAAAAATGATCAACACTCGTTACACAACTATAACTGCCCTTGATAACTGGTTATCAACCATGCATCAAGATTACTCAAACTGAATCAAAATGAAACAGGAGATTGTAAAACTTATGGTTTTGTGGTCTCAGTGTGGTGTAATTAATGAAACCAAGTTCATATTATTCATAAATTCAATAATTCAAAAAAATATCAATAATTCGATATTAGGGCGCATAGGTCCAATGAATATAAATTAGGCCAAATCTGGAGTTATAGTGTAACCCTTTGAATATTATTTCGCACCACGATTGCGATGTAAAGATTCAAATACCTTGATTGATTGATTGATGAATGACGCGATCATTCATAAATTATCTGGCCACAAATTGTGTTCTGCGACACTGCGATATTAACACAAAACACGGTGTGGAGTTTTACCATCCACACTGACACATTAGTAAATTGTCAAAAATAATAGGTTCAGACACATCCAAGCTCCTGGATTAACTCTAGTCTAGATTTTACTAGTGTGAAGATTAATCAGTCTTCCAAAACCCACTGATTGATTGATTGATGAATGACGCGATCATTCATAAATTATCTGGCCACAAATTGTGTGTATTGTGAATTGTGTATAAGAATTAACAATGATATTCTATGTTAAAATAAAAGGAATACATCACCAAATATCTCGAACTTTATCAGAATTAACAATGATATTCTAGGTTAAGATAAAAGGAATACATCACCAAATATCTCGAACTTATCACACACTAAAATAATTTTATCACCACACGAATAATTCACGACCCGTCCCGAAATACGTGTCGTTCCCGAATACGTGTTGCTCACGCTACGCTCGCATAGCAACTATCCCCATCGTTGGAATCGATCGCCCAAAGAAATCTGAGTTGCGGGGGTGTAAGCCAATTTTGGGTTCATTGTGTGTGAACGCCAACCCTTGTGGGTTCTGTTCCCTTAACTAATATTTTATTCTCAACCATGCACATCACATTAATTATTTCATGCAATAACAATAAACCCATTTATATACATACATTTTTCAATCAGACAAATTATCAATTATCATGCGAAGATATCATGCAGAGCGCTCTTAAAGATGGTAATTAATGATGCATCATTTTATTATGCCAATGGCTTTTTTTTTTAGATAATCCCAAGGGATCTCAACATATTCAAACTAATCTCTTGAATATATATTATATTAATGCTAGTTAAGCATTAATTAATTGATCAGTTATTCAAAATAGTCTATTAAATCCATTATCTGTCGTTACGATAATATTTAACATCAATTATGGTTAATTTCTCATTATAATAGTATGGATCCTTCAATAATTCTTAGTTATTTTATTTTTGTAACTTAACGTCGTCGGGTCGAAATTTACAAGTGGCAGAAAAAATATGTTTTTATTTATTTCTTCCTGGAATCAGTTGAAAGGTTCTAAACACGTGTGCAACAACCATTAACAAGTTAAAATATCTCTTTATTATCTTTTGGGAACACAATACTTAAATGGGCGATAATATTTGAATGGACAATGGACCCTTACAAAGTGTATGCCAGATGTGCGACAACATTATACAAGCTTTCAAAACTTAATGAAATTACGTTGACTGCGTGCCAAATATAAATGTTCCTTTACAGTTCGCCTCCTCAGACTTTGAAATAAACTGATTCGCTCAGAAACAGTCTTCTTTCGAAGATCTGACTATAGGATTAATTCTTATTGCTCCTCTCTTATCGCTTTATATAATACCTCGCTAAATTAATTGTGTTATAGTTACCCTTTATTTGATTGGTTTTGGGATCTACGAGAGTATAACAATTCACGTGTGGAATGGCTGCTACTATAAAAGGCCCTTGATATAAAAATGATAGCTTTTTAGAAATTTTATGTTCTTTACTTGATTGAATGAACGTTTTTAACTTTACATAGTCGCCTATTTGATAAACATCTAGTTTACGACTGTTGTCAAATTTTCTTTTCCTATTCTGACTAGTGTTTTCTGTATTTTTAATAGCAGTTGCCCGTATATTTTGTGATTCATTCCTCAAATGATTATTCAGCCACTGTTGCCCTAATTCGCAATCTGTTGTAAGTAATTTCTGCTCACCAAACGCCAACGCATTTGGAGCAAATCCTGTGCTAGAATGAGTTATATTGTTATAACTATCTTCTATATTAAATACAAAATCTACCCAACTTCTGTTTGACTCTGCACAATAAGTCCTAATTAATCTACCTAACTCGCGATTCACCCTTTCTACACTATTAGAAGTTGGACAGTACACCGATGTGTGTGTAAGAATTATTCCTAAATTTCTTACGCCTTCTTCAAATACCTTTGAAATGAATTGTGGTCCTCGATCTGTTATTATTATTTTGATCGGTATTTCGTTATGAAATCGTTTTGTACATGCTAATGTAGCACGTCCTGTAGCATTTCGCATAGGGTATAACCTTATAAATTTACTATAAACATCCTGCATAACATAAATGTATTTATAACCAAATTTACCTGCTGGTAACGGTCCATAGAAGTCCGCAAAGACTTTATCTCCTAACTGTTTAGCTAAGACTGGTTCACATGGTCCTACAGTGTTACATATGTTCGGCTTGACCTTTTGACATATGTCGCAAGTTTTAATTGTTTCTCGTATTATTCTGCTCATATTAGTAAAATAGTAACGTTTTTTCAAGAAGGAAATGATTTTATATCTACCAAAATGTCCGATTTCCTCATGAATTTGCATAATTAAAGATTCTTGTAATGATGTTGGTATGACTAACAATGTCAACTCGTATTTGGGTATCATAAAATATAATGTTTCCCCTATTAATTTTTAGTGTTTGAATCCCCTCGTCTTGGATTCTTGTTCACCCTGCCTTATAGATTCTATTATTTGCTTTAATTTCGAATCCTCGTTTTGTAATTTAGTTATTTGCCTTAATCCTGTCACTACAGTTCCATGATTTGGTGATCGAAACCAATAGATATGTTGTTGTATTGTTTTATTGTCTCTGCCTGTCTCTGTATTTAAAATATTACGGCTTAAAGTGTCGGCAACTAAGTTTTTACAACCGCTTATATGCTGTATCTCATAATCAAATTCTTCTAAATACATAACCCAACGTGTAACACGCGCTCCCATTAACGACCACGATTTCACAAAAATTAAACTTTTATGATCCGTGCGAATAACGATCTTCGCGCCTCTTAAATACGTCTCAAACTTCTTTAAACAGTAAATCACAGCAAAGAATTCTTGTTCTGTAACAGACCATCTTGTCTGTGCCCCTTTGAAAGCATATGAACAAAACCCTATTATCCTTTCTGATCCGTCATTATCTAGCTGAAAGACATAGCCTCCAATGCCTACTGAACTAGCGTCAGTTTGTACATAGTATGTATCATTAAATCTTGGTTGTGATAACATCACACTGTGTGTAAACACCGATTTTAATTTATCAAACGCTTCTTGTGTATTTGCATCCCAAATAAACTTTGTTTTATTTTGTAGTAATTTATACAATGGGTTAGTTAATATACCAAAATCTTTGATAAATCTTCTAAAATAATTTACGAATCCCAAAAATGAACGTAATTGTTTTATTGTTTTTGGTTGTGGATAATTTAAAACAGCATCTACTTTTTGAGGATCTAATGCTACTCCGTCAGTACAGAGAATATGACCCAATAATTTAACTTGTTTGGCTGCAAAATTACATTTTTCTAATGAACATGTAAAACCTGCCTCTTCTAACTTGCTAAGCACCGTATCTACTTGCTGTAGGTGTTCCTTAAATGTTCCACTTGATAATATACATAAATCGTCAAGGTAATTAAGTGTATACGACCTAATTTCATGACCTAAAATATGATCCATTGCTCTAGAAAATGATGACGGTGAACTCTTTAGTCCTTGACATAGAACTTGATAGCAATACGATTTTCCTTCAAATACAAATCCAGTATACCTAACAGATTCCGGTGATAATGGAATGGTAAAATATGCGTCTTTTATGTCTATTAACGCGATATACTTTATTATGCGACCTGATTGTAATATATCACTCATTAACGGTGGTGTGTCCGTTTCACCAATCATTCGCTTGTTTAATTCGCGCGCATCTAATAGTATACGAATTTCACCATTTTTTTTCAAAGTACATGTTAAGGGACTACAATAGTCTGTGGCCTTTCTTACTATCAACCCTGCTTGCTCCATCTGATTAAGTCGGTCTCTAACCTTTTCTCGGTACACGTGTGGTATCGGATATGGTCTTATGACAAACGGCGTCTGGTCTTTCATTTTAATTGTGTGTACGTATTTATTTGTTCGGCCTACTCTATCTGAGAATAACGACTCGTGTTTTCTTAGAACGCTTAATAATTCTGTTTGATGTTCTACTGGTAAATGGAGCTGGTTCACATATTGAGTTAGTTTATCAACCATGCTCGTTGGACTAATAGTCGTTATCGAATAACATTGCAGTTTATTTTGCATGTTTTGTTCCAAATCTATTTCGCAAAAAGCGTTATTAGTTTTGATTATAAATCTCATGCCATTGTCACATATTAAACTACCTCTTGCTAATTGTATGAAATCGTAACCTAGAATTAATGCTTTCGGCAATTTAGTTAGTATTAATGTGGGTGTATCTATTACAATATTTCCTACTTTTATTGGGATTGCAACAACCTTTGTTATCTTTTCTTTACTCGAACCAAATGCTCCAGCAATACGTAGCTCTGGAATAGGTATTTCCGCTAATGGACCTAAATCCTCCAATACTTTGTTATAAATTTCCTGCCTTATACACGTTACTTCACTACCTGTATCTAATAAACCTGTCAAATTTACGCCTCCTATACTAACATTTATCTCTGGCAATGTCAAATATCTACTCGAATCGTTTTCACAGTCTAATAATTCAGTGTCTCTAAATAGTGTATTGATAGCTTTATCATGCCGCGTGGTTTCTGTCGCTTCGTCTTTTCCAATAAGACATATTTCTTTAGAGTTTTCTATCTTAGACGATAATAATTGGACTAACATTTCTACTGCCACTAACGATTCTATGTGAAATAGTCTATACATTATTTTATTATTTTTAATTTTATCAAGTTCAAAACCATATTTCATTAAATATCTTATTGCAAATGGTAAACGGGTGTATGTGGGGTCAGAACGCCCCACGCTTACTAGTTTTTTGAGTTATTGTCAGCAATGGTGTCCGAACTTTGTTTGTTTTGTATCTCAGTCGGTGGTCTAAATTCTATAGGCTTCACGCCTCCTCGAACATTATGAGATAGTCGTCCCCTAAATGCCCCTCTACCACGTCTGTCATAACCTCTATAAGAACGACCGCGGTTATAATTAGTCGGATTATATCTTATAGTATTAACGCGTACTGAGCTATATTTTGTGTTAGTACGTAGACCCCGTGGTCTTTCATATATATTAGCGGTATTCTGTGGTTGCAAACTATCAGGCTTTTCTCTATTTATATTTCGTTCTAAATGTCTTAAGAACTCTACCGCTTCTTTAATAGTCATTTGTTCCTGTCTACTAAAATACGCCACCTGTATGTGATCTGGTAATTGCCTAAAAATAGTGTTAACTTTCTCGGCATCTGAAATGGGTAATGATAGCCCATAAACAATGTTTAACTGTTCCGCAAAATATTTTTCCATAGAACCGACCTGTTTACTATATTTAGCTGCCATGAATTTAGATTTAACTACTTCTTGCTCTGACGTGCTCCAAAATACATTTTGAAAATCCCTTTCGAAATCACTAAAACTTTTCCAAAAATCTCTATAAATATTCATACGTATTTTCGCATCCCCTGTAAGAGATTCAATGGCGAACAATAACATTCGTTCATCATTTATATTCTGTCCAATCATAATTATAACTTTTTAAATCTCTTAGAAAAGCCATTGGATTGTATGCCTTATTTCCATCGAAGGTAGGTAAATTTTGCTTAAACTGTACGACTACACTTTGACGGAGAACCTCGTTGTTCATATTTGTTACTGGAGTGTGCAAGTTGCTCATATTCTGTATAGTAGATGAAACTGAGCCCTGTTCAGAATGTCTTTCATTCTCCAACTTAGTTAATCGATTTAAGATCTCTGAAAGCAATTGTTGTGTTCGGTTTTCAGTATCTAATCTGCTCTCGTTATCAACAGATTTATTAGTGCGACGTAGGTTTTTTCTCTGGCCCGACATATTGAAATCGTAAACTAACCTTTAACAAATAATAACCCTCAGTAATACTTAAGATTGTGTGTTAACTTATCGTAACCTATTTGTCAAAATATATTCACGAAAGTAAGTGCCTATTACCCAATCGTCTTAACGTTATGGTTATCTTTAAGTGTTAACAACAAAACTTGAATTTGTTAAGTGTTTTGGGTCACCGATATATTAAATCATCTGAAATGGTGTTATTTTTTCTTTTGGTCTAAGCCCTTTTTTTATAACTTGAAAGTTGTAGATTCTAATGTTTATTTTTTTCTGAAATTCAAAAGATGACCCTTCTTTTTTGTTGTCTAAAATTCAAAAGAAGACCCTTTTTTTTGTCGTTGTCTTATTGAGCACATGTGTGAAAATATCCTTATGTCTAAAATTAAGTTTCCTGCGATTTTGACGGCTTACCATCAAGTGAGGTGAAGTCAAAATGAAATAAATGATTAATAACTATGTGTTTTAATGAATTTAACTGCCTACGTTGTGTTTATTTCTTAATGATTTTGTGTTTTTATTTTATTTTTATCAAATACAATCTTTAATATTGTAACTTTTAAGGATCTTTTCGTTGTATTAGGAAGTATAATACATTAAACGAAATTCTAGTCACGCGGCACCAAAACTGTAACGGGAATTAGGGGTCCCAATACATATAGCTATGATCGTCTAGTTTACCTAACTTCAAAATCTAAACTATGTCTTACTATATTTCGATATTCGACAAATAATGGATTCGTTACAAATGAGATGATGTTATGTATTCAAACACGTACTTTCAGTACCGGTGTTTAGCTATGATTAGTTTGAAATGGAGATTATTTACGACCTCAAAGGGTGTACTTCAGCTGGTAGTGATATGTAATTGGCCTTTTTTTATTGTACATATGATGTTATGCGGTCCGGACCTTCATTTATATTGCAATATGTATATCTCGCGACACGCAGCCCGAGTTTATAGGTGTATGATCAATTTCCCAAAGGGAAGATCAATTGTCAAGCCTGTAGCAGGCTGATGATGATGATGAATTGAATTTATTACAGTTATAGATCCTCCACTACACTCCAACGTGAATCGATTGAATTGTCGATGCAAGATGTAGAAACCCCTTAATCGCCTCACGAGCAGAGATTATACTTTGGAAGTAACTATGATTATTAAATTTAAATAAATGATGTAAGGACTTGTTCCACGGACAGCCTCTTTATCAATCACAATCCCAGTGCTATTGTGATAACATACAGTATATTTTCCAATACAAAATGGATGCTAAATAACACCTGTTAATGTTATATTGTAACTTCCAAAAATGATCAACACTCGTTACACAACTATAACTGCCCTTGATAACTGGTTATCAACCATGCATCAAGATTACTCAAACTGAATCAAAATGAAACAGGAGATTGTAAAACTTATGGTTTTGTGGTCTCAGTGTGGTGTAATTAATGAAACCAAGTTCATATTATTCATAAATTCAATAATTCAAAAAAATATCAATAATTCGATATTAGGGCGCATAGGTCCAATGAATATAAATTAGGCCAAATCTGGAGTTATAGTGTAACCCTTTGAATATTATTTCGCACCACGATTGCGATGTAAAGATTCAAATACCTTGATTGATTGATTGATGAATGACGCGATCATTCATAAATTATCTGGCCACAAATTGTGTTCTGCGACACTGCGATATTAACACAAAACACGGTGTGGAGTTTTACCATCCACACTGACACATTAGTAAATTGTCAAAAATAATAGGTTCAGACACATCCAAGCTCCTGGATTAACTCTAGTCTAGATTTTACTAGTGTGAAGATTAATCAGTCTTCCAAAACCCACTGATTGATTGATTGATGAATGACGCGATCATTCATAAATTATCTGGCCACAAATTGTGTGTATTGTGAATTGTGTATAAGAATTAACAATGATATTCTATGTTAAAATAAAAGGAATACATCACCAAATATCTCGAACTTTATCAGAATTAACAATGATATTCTAGGTTAAGATAAAAGGAATACATCACCAAATATCTCGAACTTATCACACACTAAAATAATTTTATCACCACACGAATAATTCACGACCCGTCCCGAAATACGTGTCGTTCCCGAATACGTGTTGCTCACGCTACGCTCGCATAGCAACTATCCCCATCGTTGGAATCGATCGCCCAAAGAAATCTGAGTTGCGGGGGTGTAAGCCAATTTTGGGTTCATTGTGTGTGAACGCCAACCCTTGTGGGTTCTGTTCCCTTAACTAATATTTTATTCTCAACCATGCACATCACATTAATTATTTCATGCAATAACAATAAACCCATTTATATACATACATTTTTCAATCAGACAAATTATCAATTATCATGCGAAGATATCATGCAGAGCGCTCTTAAAGATGGTAATTAATGATGCATCATTTTATTATGCCAATGGCTTTTTTTTTTAGATAATCCCAAGGGATCTCAACATATTCAAACTAATCTCTTGAATATATATTATATTAATGCTAGTTAAGCATTAATTAATTGATCAGTTATTCAAAATAGTCTATTAAATCCATTATCTGTCGTTACGATAATATTTAACATCAATTATGGTTAATTTCTCATTATAATAGTATGGATCCTTCAATAATTCTTAGGTATTTTATTTTTGTAACTTAACGTCGTCGGGTCGAAATTTACAAGTGGCAGAAAAAATATGTTTTTATTTATTTCTTCCTGGAATCAGTTGAAAGGTTCTAAACACGTGTGCAACAACCATTAACAAGTTAAAATATCTCTTTATTATCTTTTGGGAACACAATACTTAAATGGGCGATAATATTTGAATGGACAATGGACCCTTACAAAGTGTATGCCAGATGTGCGACAACATTATACAAGCTTTCAAAACTTAATGAAATTACGTTGACTGCGTGCCAAATATAAATGTTCCTTTACACCAAGACACGCCGCTTGTTATGTTGACTACTATCTCACCTTTGGCAACTAAAGACCCAAAGATGGCGGGCATTTTGGTCGGTACGAGTCCGACATAACCTCTCCAACCGGCTCCAGCGGGGAAGGGGGATCAGTGCGGATTTTTCGCACGAAAAAAAGGGCGCCCTACACTACGTTTGCCGGTTCGCGGTCTCCACTGAAGGACTCGTCTACCCCAACCGCCTTCGGTCCTACGGGAGATATGACTAGCCCACTACCACTTTAGCTTGCTAAAGTTGAGCTATGTCGATAACTTTACATAACATAACAGTAGTTATTATTAGATATAACGTTTCGTAGTACTGAAACCTTACCTGCCGAATTTGCGTCTCAAACACTTACTTCTTAAAGGTACATTCTATCTACATCTATCAAAAACGCTCAAGCACACATCACAAATTTATTATTAGCATCGGGGCTACAAACGACCACACTCGACGCTTTATCGCAGATAGGTTTTGAACACGAATCATTCGCTTCAATACAGTTTTATCAGTCGTTGTTACTGAAGAAAATGCCGCGTCAGCACACGATCCTACAAAAGATATGCAAATACGGGCCGTAGGGTGAACGGGGCCACTGATTGAGCTCAAATACGAGACCATCTCGTAACGTTTTCGCCCTCTGAAACCCGCATCGCGATTATTAGGAATTGTCTCGAATTTTATTGTACGCGTCAGGTACCTGGGATCACTTATTTGATACATTTGTGGTCGTTTCTTTGTTGGGGTTGAAATTTTTGTGTTTTTCAAAATGAAGTAAGGGTACTTATACCTTAAGGGTGTTTTAATCATAGACATTTAAATTAATAGCGGAAAAAGACGTGCAGACTCTTTAATTACCACGTAATCGAATTTAAAATGTCAGGTGCAGTCATCTCATCGTATAATGTCCTTTTCTCGGAATGTCCTTTCTCATAATGTTCTTTTCTTGGAATGTCTTTTCTCATAATGTTCTTTACTCAAAATGTCCTTAACCATATGCGAAATAAACTGAGAATTGATACGTAACCGTATGTACATGTTTAATATGAAGACTGTAATAGTTTAATAATGGACATTTAAGAAAAGGTCATTTAGGAAAAGAACACTTTGAGAACGAACGATTTATTCATACCTACTTGTGTTTGTTCTACTGTACAGATTGAAAATTTGAGATGTTTTGTCTCCCTCATCAAAGGGAGCTACGTTCCTTATCAATCACCCTTTGTATCCCCCATGGAAGCAGCAGAGGAGACATGAACTCGTCGCCATTTACAAAACATACATGCACATACTTATTTCCTAAATTAACATTCACATTTTTTATACCACTTAGCTGGCAGACAAGCACGCGGCCCACCTGATGGAAAGTGGTTACTGTCGCTTATGGACGTTTACATTGCAAGACCGGGGCGTCACATTTGTGCTGCCGATCATATAGAGAAGACGGGGGAAGGGGAAGGGGGGAGGGGAGAAGGCTAAGAGAGTCTCTGTACTGTCAGTACAGAAGACAAAGAAGGGTTTCTCGGTCTTCCCACTGACAACACAAAACCTCTCCAGTGAGCTCTGGCTACCATACTCAGCTGAGAACTAAACACAAGCTTATTATTATCCGCGGTATTCTTTAGAGTGGAGGTACTTTCAATGTATTTCTTATCTATTGTCCCTTGCAAAGGTTGTCTAGCCTCTAGAGGGTATGACTTTCTTCGATAAGACAGCCCTTTCTATTCATCGCCTGTAAAGATTATTTTTATACGGTGTGTGTTAGAAATAGATAATCTTGGAGGTCATACTAAAATTTTCAGGACTCAATACAAACTCATTACACCTCTTTTCGGGATTCGATTAGTAGAATGCAGTTACTCCCATATAAGCAGTAAAAGTCACATTAAATGGAAGTAGAAGAGTAAGCGAACTTCAGACTTCAAGGTAAAGGCTTCGGATACAACTTGTACTTAACAACAATAAGATGACGATGACGAAATATTTGCATTGAGTGGGAATCAAACCTGTGTACTCTAGGCTAACAGTAGAACTCTCTACCGATATTTCACAAACTCGTTAACTCGGTTCGCTTCAATTCTTATAATAAAGCGCGAATATTGAAAAAAAGAACAACGTGAAAATTAAAAAAAGGAACTCACCGACCAAGGCAACAGAATAATATGTGTTCGGCCTTGTTGCGCCTGTATTATAACCAAGCCGACATTTCCGAACGGACCCGTCATGGCGTACACTAAATTTAATTAAAAGCTCTCGCGCGACCGGCGGGCGACCCCGCGTGTCCGCGCATACTAATGATGGATTACCTACTTCGAAATACTTGAAAAAAATCTGTTTTTTCATACGAATTGAGTTCATTTGGATATAGGTAAAAATTCCTGGTTTCTAGTAGGTACGTTCGTCAAACTGTAGGGGAAACTGGGGACACCTTGATCCCTATGGGAGACAAGGTACACCAATATTTTTTGAATTACTAAGTGTATTAGAGTATTTTTTAGTGTGGCAACACTAAGTAAACATTATTACCCTTAGTGTTACCACATTAAAAATAGTCTAATACGCTTAATAATTCCAAAAATATTGGTGTACCTTGTCTCCCATAGAGATCAAGTGTCCGTAGTTTCCCTTATACCTAATACTTTTTTAGGTTAGGTACAGTCGCCCTCAGAAGTAGCTTAACGTATTCCAAGATACCGATCGCCTTAGTTCTAAAATCTTTACTATATTTAATTACTACTTACCTATAGTATACTATATTATATACCTACAATTTTTATTTGTTCATAAAATCTACCATTGAAACCCATATTCAGATGCCCTCTGAAGAATTCAAAAATACTCATGCATCAGTTATTTACGGATTAATTTCGATGTAAATTTGGTGATGATAAGCTACTTTTGAAGTCGACTGTGCATCTTTTTGACTGAAGCCCTCTGCACCAAGCTGAGATATAGTGGCCATCATTTCAGAAGTTGAGTCTACAAAGGACCACCATTTTAGACATAGCACCTCATCATTCTCTGAACCTTTTCCCAACTCAGTTGGGGTCAGCTTTCCAGTCTAACTGTGATGCATGCCATCTGACCTCCACAGCCGATGGTCCAATGACCAATGGCGATGTCGAAGTTCCAAGTCTAAACATAGCATTTATAATTACTACGAATATTAACATATATCAAACATCTTCCATCTGCAGAAACCAGCAGAGGTTACGATACATACATACCTACATAAGCTCACACAAGTAATCCCCGAAGGGGTAAGCAGAGGTGTATTAAATATCCACATTTCGCCAACTATGTTTTTCGGTCTCACGTAATATGCCTATTGCATTGCATATAAAATTGACCCGATTCCTTGCTATGCAGTGTACCTAAATCGCAAGGAAATTAATTACGTGCTTAGCACAAGCACTACCAATTAACGTCTTTGAGATTATCAGACGGAAAGATATGTCGAGCGTTTACCCATGTTCCCATTAGTACGACCCACTGGTGGAATCATGGGGAATTCATGCATTCATGGCATGGACTGAAACCGCACAATGATCCATCAGTGGGGAATCATTCTGTGGGAAATCATTTAGTGAAGATCATTCAGGAAAGAAAATTTAATATCCAGTCCAATCAGGGGTTGAAGGGGCTCATTAAACTGCCACACGAGTGTGAGTTATCTTTGTTACCTTAATACACCTTCACACCAAACACAAATTTCGTCACAATTGTACCTGTAAGTTAGAGGAAGATAACATAACATAAACTCACGCCTATATCCGACAAGGGGTAGGCAGAGGTGATAGCACCTATAGTTATTTCGCCAGTTTATGTTTTAGGTCCCAAAAGGGAGCCTATTGCCATTAACCCGACAATTATAAACCTGCGATATATAGAAGAAGAAAGAAGAAAAGAAAAATATGTTTATTTTCAAATCTGCTGCAGCACACAACAAGAAAACACAAACCATAAACCGAAACCAAAAAATAATAAAAAAAAACCATATAAAATAAAAATAAAATAAAACTTGCAACGGCAACACTGCCCATAGATAATCTATGATGCAACTGTATAACGATATACACACATAACTTCAAAAAGCATCGAAAAGTCATTGATGTGTGCCATTATAAAACCTGGGATCAAACCCGAGACCTCGTCTCAGCAGTCCATAACCTATACCACTAGGCTATCGCGGTTATCCCCAGGCGGAAAATAGATAATAATAATTCCCTAGTGATTTCCTAAAACAACTAGTTATCTCGTAATTAACATCCTTTCAAAACATTGTACAGTACTGCAGCAGTCATAATGAAATAAAAACAGCTTCAAATAATTTGTAGCGAACCACCCAAACCCCACCTCATACTTCCTTTTATTCATTACGTGAAACAATAGAACCGTTTCTTATCTCCACGAATAAGATTGTACAAAAAAGCGTCTTCTAAAAGAGTGGCGCAGGCCGATAATTACATCCCGGGGGATCCCGGGCTCGGAGTACGGGATAATCCCGCGACTCGGTGGTGTGGCGCCGCAGTCGGCCGTGCTGACATTGTCTGTGGCTTCGGCGGATCCATTGTGCAGCCGCTGGGGGTTACGAAAAGTCTTTTCAATTGACATTATAATTTATGAAGAGCGTTGGAGCGGTTACCTGCGGTGAGGCTTTATGGTTCGAAGGTTTCGTTGTATGTGTGTGTATGTTCTTAAAAATGAACATTAAATATTATTGTTTTCGTACCTGGGTATTTATTATAAAGAAGGGTAATAAAATTATTTATACATATTGAGAACTCACTTGTATTTTTCCACAGTATTTTTATTTTGTCATTAATTATTATGATGTCATTGTAAAGTCTATTAAGTCTATTAGTGTCAGGTCTATTAAAAATAGAAATACTGTGGAAAAGTACAAGTGAGTTCTCAATATGTGTAACAACAAATTCCACCAAGTGCCATCAATCAACAGTATAAATAGTCTAAAATTATTTATGATTTATATATTTAATATTTTTGGTTTTTCACTTCATTTTAGTTCCTTTTTTTTCTTTCTTTCTTTACTTTCAGGGTCTTTACTTTCAGAGGTTCGGTTTGACAATCCTTTCTATAACAATTAGTAGTAATTTGCTATTGTTATCGTTTTGTCTATATTGTATCGGAAATGTTAAACCGTGGGTGAGTTACCCTTTTACTATCTGATAAATCACGTGTTTGCTACTTTAATTATACAAAAAAAGTTAAAACAGTACGCGGCTTCAACGACGCGACACTCCACAAACTTTTTTTAGTTTACATATTCAATTTAGCGTCGTCCGGCTTCGTTAGTCAGTCTGTTTGGTTCCACGTAACTCGGTAACTGGCTTCTTGTTTAGTGCTCCCGGGGATTTGAATAATAAAGTTTTTTTTTTGACTAGATAAAAGAAACTCCGTTGTGGCATATTTGTTGAATAAATGAGTCAGTTGACTGAACTCCGCTCGGGTGTGTGTAACGAGTCCCTCGAGTGTGGCTGCTGACAGCAATTGTTTGATGTTCCTTTGCATTACGCATCATATACTAAAATGGAGATTTTGTGCTGATAAAAACGCGTGTTTATGTAGTTTTTCTTTTGTATGTATATAAGAGAGTTTTAGGAGACGTAGTTATCCTTCCCGAAGAGCGAAACCTAAGCCCGGGCCCTCTTCGTCAATAGCGGCGCTGCCGTGAAACAAATTACTTCACCACGATGCAACTCAAAAATGCCACTGATTCGACAGAAGAAGTGGGGAGCTTCCCTCCCTACCCCAATGTATATTTACCTACAGTTATTTTATTCGTAGCAGTCCTGCTTAGCAGTCGCGTTCACTACCACCACTACATAGAGGTTGTCTATAACTTTTGCATTACCTACTAAGTTTGCAAACAAACGTAGATGAATCTGTCGTATCGCATCACACATAATCTTTATGGCAGAGTCTGAAAGACAAACAGTTTCGTAACTACACTACATTAATTTCCTTACGAACTACACCGCATAGCAAGAAATCGGGTGATTTTTTTTCCTAATTTATTTAGCTGCAATTTTCGGTTAGGAATCTTTTCGGCATACCTATCTTCTTTTGACACAGTGCCCGATTAGTGGCAATAGGCTCGCCCCCTATTATATGCAACCGAAAATCATAGTTGGTGAAATACACCTCTGCCTACCTCTTCTCGGGGATTACGGGCGTGAGCATACGTATAAAGGTATAGTTTTAAGCTATATATTAGCTTCTTCTTCCATCTTCTTCTCACGAAAGGACTGCGTTTGAAATTGGGATCGGTATCACTTAGAATTATTCTCAATAGACATATTATGTGGTTACGCTTGTGGTGCCATGTTATTTATTTCCCGCGCACCACAGCTGAATCGGATTTCAATATGGCGTCTGTATAAAGTGATAGGTAGTGAATTCACTTTGTGATAAACTTCTTTGGCAAGTTGTCGCTGCAATCGTACATTCTAAAATATGTGCGTGTAGTACCAATATATACGTTTTAAATTATATCGTCGCAAAGGTGTGTTTACATTGAACCAACATCCAGAGATTTTAGATTAGGATGAAGTACTTAACTGATGAATAGCAAAACCGTAAAGCCAAATCATGCACCATTGTCAACAATGGTGTATGATTTGGCTTTATGGTTTTGCCTAATATAATTATATTATATATATATATAAAAATATATAAAAAAAAAATATAAAATAAAGGTATGAAATGAAAAGCCAATTAAGTTGACAGCATTTTAGTAAATCGAATATAATGTTATCCTTACAATAACAATGCACACTAGATTGTAGGAACTTTCTACGTCATTGGCAGTTCTAGACCATTGTTATTATAATACGAAAGCATGATAGGTATGCAAGAAGGAGCAGAAAAATCCTGTTCACACCTTTCAGTGGCTCGACCGTGGACGACGCGACGGATCGCATATCCAAAAAGGCTTTTGATTCTAAAACCCGTATAAAAATATCACATTGAATTCCTCCCCCGTTCGGCTTCCGTTCGAGGCTCACACAAAGCTGTCTTGTGCCTTTATTATATTTGCCATCCATCTTTTTTACAGGGACGTCACATTAAAGCTTAAGTAAATCGTGTCACCCAGATATAATGTCCTCAATCTACGTCAGCGTATATTTTGGTATTGTCGATGTGAGATTGTTTATTATCATTACAGCTAACTGGATTATATTGGTTACGCACACACAAAATTCTTGTCCCGCAGCCACTACCCATAGGCAGTTATAGTAGGGAGAAAAGCAGGCTAGGTGAATAACATCACAATTATTTATCGACCTCAGTGGTGTGACTTGATGAACGCGACTACTTTGCAAGAAGCGCGGGTTCGATACCTGCTGAGTGCAAATATTTATGTGTATGATTATGAATATTTGCATTGATCTGAGTGTATCTATAATTATGTAGGTAATTACAAAAATGTTTTAAGTATGTTTATCAGCATTCTAGAACTCGTAGCACAACGTAGTTAAGCTGTGCTTACCGTTGGTCTAGGTGGCGTTGTGTACATTGCCCTAGAATATTTTAATTATTATTATATAATTCATCCCTGTACCTAATTTCAGTCTGATTAACAAACATTCAAACATCTTCACAAACGCACATTACGAGTACTACCTACGTCACTATCAGTCCTGCATCGCGAAAATGAAGTTCTCGCGCTGGTGGAACATATATACTACGTCCCAATGACATCCTTTGGGCCGTGGCCCGCCAGTTGGATCCTCAGATCCTCCTCACAATCATTTCTGTCATTAGCTGACTCGTCGCTGTCATTAGTTGACTCGTCGCTGTCATTCACTTCACTCTAGTGTTATCATCACTGACTTATCGCTGTCATTCACTTGACTCCAGTATTATCATGATCAATATCGACTCATGAACCAATTTCCCAAACCTTTTTGTTGCTAATAAATGTCATGGTATGCGGTTTGCTACAAGACACCGTTAGAGCACGATTGAGTCACGAACCTCTTCACAAATTATTCTAGCTGTAGTCTTAATATTTCTCCTATGGTGAGAGCCATCTCCCGATAATCATGCAAACTATTTGTCACAATGAATGAAGTTACAGTCATTATTAAACATTGTGTTTTAAACATTTTTGAATATCGAATGATACATTTTTGAATATCGAATGAGACGAGGCTTCCTGACTTATTATTCCCCCTGTAAGGGTAGTATGGACTTAGTATCGAATCTAACGCCTCATTAAAATTATTACGGTATTTTAAAACTATATGTGTGATACAATAAAACAAATCGAATTGATTTAATTATTTTAATTTAAAACAAGAAATTAGTAACTCTTTCAGTTAGTCAAACAATTTCATCAAGCGATTCAGTAACTCCTTTCTCTGCATAAAGTAAATCCATTAAACCTTGGTGGAATTCTTCATCAGCACAAGTGATTCCTTCTTTCTACATTCCCGGGTTTTTCTAAGCGGAGCAGTACCCCATGAGGTCATCTTCATCAATGTAGCAAAAGCTTGACATTTGGTGAAGTGAGGTGATATTGAGGTATGTTTCAGGTGATTTTGAGATATGTTTCTATTTTATTGCGTCGAGGAAAGGAAGGCTTGATGGCACTGGTATTTCTTCACTATCATTTGCTTCATTTGACAAACCGGCTGACTGGTCATTTACGTTTTCGTCTCCAGCGGGCTCTTCACTATCAGTTCTGTCACTTGCAGTTTCGCCACCATCATTTTTGTCTTCTGCTGGCTCTTCGCTATCAGTTCTGCCACTTGCAGATTCGCCACCATCACTATTGTCTCCTGCTGGCTCTTCACTATCTGTTCTGCCACTTGCAGATTTGCCACCATTATTTTTATCACCTGCTGGTTCTTCACTATCAGTTCTGCCACTTGCAGATTCGCCACCATTATTTTGGTCTCCTGCTGACTCATTCATCACTATCAGTTCTGGTACCTGCGGACTCGTCACTATCGTAACTATCATCCACGGGCTTGTCACTATCAATCAGGTATCTCACCTTTAGACTAGTTATTTACGATTTTTTTCTCGGCACTTCACTACCAATTCTGCCACTTGCAGATTCACCACCATCTTTATTGTCTTCTGCTGGTTCATTCATCACTATTAGTGCTATCACCCGCAGGTGATAGCACTAATAGTGACGAATGAACGACGATGAAAGACCGAGTCAGCAGACTCGTCACTATCGTATCTATCATCCATGGGCTCGTCACTAACAGTGCCGTCACTTGCGCACTCGTCACTATCAGTGCTGTCACTTGCGCACTCGTCACTAACAGTGCCGTCACTTGCGCACTCGTCACTATCAGTGCCGTCACTTGCGCACTCGTCACTATCAGTGCTGGCACCTGCGCACTCGTCACTATCAGTGCCGTGACCTGCGCACTCGTCACTAACAGTGCCGTCACTTGCGCACTCGTCACTATCAGTTGTCTCACCTGCGGACTCGTCACTGTCAGTTGTTTCACCTGCGGACTCGTCACTGTCAGTTGTCTCACCTGCGGACTCGTCACTGTCAGTTGTTTCACCTGCGGACTCGTCACTGTCAGTTGTCTCACCTGCGGACTCGTCACTGTCAGTTGTTTCACCTGCGGACTCGTCACTGTCACTTGTCTCACCTGCGGACCCGTCACTGTCAGTTGTCTCACCTGCTGACTTGTCACTTCCATAATATGCTTCACGTGACAATTCGTCACTATTATTTGATTCACTTACAGGACGGATTGTTTCAAGGAACGAAATCAAGCGATGCATCTGAAATTGAATAATAATTTAAATATTAATCCTTTTTGTTGCTAATAAATGTTTTCACACTGACTGGCATGATGTCATAAGCAGTGGGGCTGGTGGGTCAAGCTGGTAGTAGCGCTTTACTTGTTCATTAAATATTAGGATTAAAAATTCCAATAATACCTACATCAATTTTCATAAAATACGTAGTTTTTTATCTTTCTTTTTCAAATATATTATATACCTATTTATATTTGGAAGGTGAATAATGAAGTTTGATTAGAATCGATCAAAGGTATTTAAATTTCAACCACCTCAATATGGGTATCAAATCAAGGGGTCAAAATTATATTGAAATAGCTAGTGTTAATACTCATTTTCACTCACATTACACACTATTCGCAGTATGGAATCGAATTAAAACCAGAATATAAACCAATTAGCTACTAATGATTCATTCAATAACAAGAGTGAAAATATGCTGATGGTGACACGGCCGCAAAAATGGCCGGCGAACTTCGTCAAACATCGAGTGCTCTCGGTAATCTTCGGCACAGTATCTTATTCTTTACATAATATCATACCCTTCTTGTACCTACTCTGTCTTCAGTTCGCACATATCAATTAACCATAACTTTTGCTAATATCTCCGGTTTGTCTTTGATTGAAACGATTACTGTCAAATATTCGATATTAGACCTTTCACACAAAAACCCACATCAAATCAGTTCAATAGATTTACCGTTTTAGCTATATCCGCGGATAAACAGACTAGAATTAAACATAAATATTTCAGAATCGTTAGTATAACATAAACCGAAATCTTTTCAAATATCTCCAATATAAAGACACGGCTCACCCACGGTTTAAAAATTCCAAAAACAACAATAGCATATATATAGCGCCCTAAGCGCCATCTGTTTTAATTTAAATTCTATATTACTAATCATAACTCTGGTTTTACTTAACCGATTGCAATCAAACAAACGTAAGATTTAAGGTTAAGAAACCACTTCAAACAAAAAAAAAACCGCATCGAAATCCGTTCAGTCCATCTCTCGTCCATCGCGGAAAAAGATAAACTTTTACAAATATTTAATAGTATAGATAGATAGTATAAAAACGCTCACTTACCAAGTAACTCATCATGGCGAACATTTTACAATTAATACTATTTTCTATATTTTTGTCGTTTATATAGTATAGTTAATGATTATGGCGACCGCAAATAAAGTAATAGGTGTGATAATGTGACTTCCAATTAGTAATTACATAATAGTACGTACACGTCACAAAAACCGGTTCAGACAAGTGGGATATACAGTCCACTAACAGTTTATTTCATTAGTATCTAGGTTCGAATCCTGGTCATCACACTACCTATGTAACGTGATGGCTACGGCCACCTCTTTTTGCGAGCAAGTAATGCTCGAGAAGGAGGCGGAGGAGGGGATCCGGGGGGAGGGGATCACAGAACAGAAAAAACTAGTAGAAATGCGACATGATAGTTTCAGTGTAGCGGGACTGATGTGACCAAACTCATACATATATCACATACCGCGCATTACTAGTAAATACATGCTTTAATTGGTCGTAGGTATTTATATAGGTATTACCTTTAACGCCATATTAGCTCAAATCATACGTACTACAAAACGATAACACAACTACCCTTTTAATGGTACCAAGGGTGAATAGGGATCGAAGGGTGGATAGGGATAAAATGGTCAGCTAAATTCTGTAGTTATTTTCTTTAAAGCGAAACTTTGAACTAGTTTATTGTAATCATAGAATCATCAAATATCTGGTAATGTGCTTAGTTAAAAATTTGTAAAAGAAATTATTTAAAATATTCAATTGACCATTTTATTCCTATCCACCCTTCGATCCCTATTCACCCCATTTTACGCGGTATATTGTTATCACCTTTTTTAACCTTTAAAAATAGCGATTACTTTGCTATAAATAAAAAAAATATTTAGGGCGTTTCATACTTTGAATGGAACAAGCTTGAATACTTACGAAAAAGTTTAGACGTATTCTTACAAAAAGGTTGTGTAAATACGCACAGCAATGACACGCGTGTACTGACTACATCACACTTCCATTTGATTTTTGTTTTCCATGATTTCAATGATCACATTCTATAAAAGATGATTCGCGTCTACCCTACATAGTTGGTACGCTTGATTTTTTGTATTGAATTGAATCTTGCGCATATCGCGTGAGTCGACGAGACGCTTGGTACCTGTCGAGGGCCTACGATACATAGTTTAATTTTTATTTCTCACATTTCATACTACCTCCATTTCAAGTGATATAGTTAGTTAGTCTTTATTTCCAACAATTTTTCTTTATAACTGTTAATCTTATGATGTAAATTACATCTCCCAGCAGTTTAGATAAACGCAGTTTTGAACCCCGTGTTTGGGTAAGTGTTGAATCATACTGTAATATTGTTTTGTTTTGTTTTACTGGGTTGATTCCAGGTAGAATATAATACGGTTTTCTCATTTCTTTCTGTGGGTGTCGTAGAAAATATCAAGGGGCCCTCCTGCCCCTAATTTAGACCTTAGTTAGACTAGACTTAATAGGGCTGTTCTGTCCAGGGCAAAGTTTTGTTTAATATATGGCATGTCCATTTGACTTCATCTCACCTGATGGTAAGCTGAAGGCAAAGTCTCAGGAAAGAGGGTCACCATTACAAACACGTACAGTATTACAATGCTGGCGGTCAGCTTGACGGCTGTATTAGCTGCTTTTTCACACCCCATTTAAACTACCCGGGACTGTAGGAAGAAGGAAACACGTGAGCTGGTAAAGAATTTCAAGACTTAATGGAACGCGAATGGAATTCCGCACGGAAGTGGAAAGATTCACCGAATCGCTTGGTTCTTGATGGAATATTCTGCATCTTATGCGGGTGAAATCTAAGCCATGCACGTATTGTCAGCCCAAACTAGAGTTGCATTCACACCACGAGCCGATCAATGATTTCATTTAAAATCCGCTATCACGCTGCTAAATACGTTCACATTATCAGAGTGGCACGCACGTATCACTGTCACGAAAAAATCTTACGTTAATGTAAACCCTACATAACACTTGCCACACCTCTTTTCATGACGTGGACCATGTGCTTGTCTGCCACCTAATTGGTATTAAAAGGCATTTATTAGCAACAAAAGGGAAGTTTTATTAACTTACTGCTTCATTTCAGACACGCGTTGATTGAGGAAGCTGTAATGGTTCGTGAATAGATTTTTGACCATCATGATGATGACACTGAAGTGAAGTGAATGACAACAATGATCCCGACAGTAGCTCAGACTATAGTGAAGACGTTGTGAGTGATTCTGACGATAGTCATGATTTACTAGTGGCGAAGGGTTGACATTTCAAAATGGAAGCCGGTGGAAAAAACTCCCTTCAATAGACTGAGGTAAGTTTTGCAATACACCATGCGACTGATTGGAAAGTCAACTGAAATCAGGTCATAGGAACTCGTCGTCACTTAGATTTATCTAGAGATTATAGTTTACATCTCACTAGTTCTTCTTCTTTCGTGTCAACAATACACCAATGTTCAGACCACTTCAGAATAAAAACTTGCCATATCGACTGCACCGTTATTGGCTCCATTCAGGTCGTCTTTAGTGCAGGAGGCAGGGCATAAGGGGTACTAAACTAAGTGCGTCATGGACTGCACGGGGGCAGCGCAGTCACATGCGGCTAGGCCCGGGTCCGCATTCCCCACATGCATAGATTTTGCCTCAACCGACCGATCAGTGTGAGAAGACGGTTGAGAGACCGCCATACCGTTCATGGGAGGTTGTGACCGGGGGCTAGTTTCTCCTGGGGAGGTAGGAAGTCAGAGGGTGGTGGCAGTTCCTTTTTCCATAGGGACACTCTCATCGCAACAGAGAGTTCGGGTTAATAGTAAATCGGATAATAACGAATAAGGTAGATCAATAATGATATAAATTATAATATAGAAAGAAATCATGGTCATCTTTTCGTGGAGGATCATCATAGTGTGGTGGAATGGCGTGAGATAATCCTCCTACCAGGCCATGGGATCCGCTACGGGCATACAATACGAGTACATTTCGCCATTCATCGCATATCAATCAAATACATTATAAACCAATAATGAGGGTAAGAATGGCGAAATAGATATTGATGATGATATTATGTGAAGTCTAAAAAGCAATGTATGTATTTAATCTATATATTATGTAAACTATGACGTGCTATGACATTTTGTCAGTCATATCTGCCTTTCTTTCTTCTTCTTCTTCTTGAGATGGCTTCTTTTGCAAGCAGATTCGCCAATGTCATGTGGCAAATGTAATAAAAAATTATTAATGGCGAGACGCCCATGTCAAGTTATTCAAGATCTTCTAAGGACGTTAGCCACACTATTAAATTTGTTTCCGTGTGGACACACCACGAGATCAGGTAGTCAATCAGGATGTGTGGTTGGATTTTAGGGGGCTGTCTTTCTCTTCTATCAGTGTGCTGTGAAAGTAACATCACCAAGACATTTATTAGCAACAAAAAAGAATATTGAAATTATCATTTCATTTCAGATCCGAATGTTGGTTTAGTTCGCTGATATTTCAGCGAAATGGTGGTGACGAGTCAGCTGATGAAGGAAATGAAAGTGTCGGTTTGTCAAGAGAAGCAAGTGATAATGATGAAGCCCCTGACGTGCCATCAAATCAGTTCAGTACCGTTATTATTAACACAATAACATATTAATAAACTTATTTGCCAATTTGTGACATCGTACTAAGCGCGACACTATGCTATATAGACGCAAACTAAACATAGTTTAACTAGCTCGTGTTATGGGTTCTGAACACATTTTTTTTGGAAATACATACATATTATAAAAGAGATACTCAACTGAGATATATTAGTACATAGCAATATTTCCACTGAACGGGACTCGAACCCGTACCCTTTGCGCAGTAATCGAGTTCACTGCTACCACGCCAGAGAGGCTATCAAGCAGTCTGCAGTTGCAGCCATCAGTCCTTACTAATATCATAAATGCAGAGGCAACTCTGGTAGTTAAACAGATTTTGTTTCAAAGAATCAAATGATAATGATGATTTACTTAACGGTTCTGATTATAGTGGGGACTGTACTGTATATAATAATTAGCTGTATGTATCTAAGATATAAGTTTTACAGTATTTTATTGATGTTAGTCTTCGATTATATAAAAAAATATATAAATAAATAAGAAAGAAAATCAGTAAGTTAAATTGATCTAATATCTATTTCGCGACATTGCGTAAATATAATTTATACTCACGTCATAGCGTAATTGCATGTGTTATATTTGCAGTTGAAGCTTTATGCATCCAGGCCACGGTGACCGCTACCCATCAGGTGGGCCGTGTGCTTGTCTGCCACGTAGGTGGTATAAAAAAAGCGATCATCTCGTATCGAAATTTGAAACTTTACTGCTATGTTAGTACTTACTTATTGATCTCAGATCTGGGGTTCTAGACAAAGGTAATTCTATTAACGAAATCGCGTCGATGCGAACCGTTTTCCATTTAATATCAGATCAATGGATTTACTTGACACTGCGGTGGCTTTGATAATAAAAAAAATGTGAAATAAAATATTTTAAGTCATAAAGATTCAAGTTAAATTAAGTTTTATAACGTATTTATGTCAAACCCATACATACTTGACACAAATACGTTATAAAACTGAATTTTTTACATACTTTATTAAGCAATTCCACTGTCGTTTTCGCCAATAGAATGTCACTTAGAACCCCCAGATCTCAGGACATTTGGTAGGATATAATTACCTAATTTTTAACATAATACAAAACATAACATAAACTCACGCCTATATCCCCGAAGGAATAGGTGGAGTTGCTACCACCCACATTTCGCCAGTTTATGTTTAGGTTCCAATGTAATAGGTTGCGAGCCTATTGTCATTAACCTGACACTTATAAACCTGCGATAAATACACACAACATAACTACGAAAAGCATCGAAAAGTCATTGGTGTGTGCCATGGTAAAACCTTTGATCGAACCCGAGACCTCGTCTCCCATTACCATTACCCATACCACTAGGCTACCGCGGTGTTAAATCTCTATTTTTATTCCAATATAGAAATGCGACTTCAATTATTTAAAAAATATATTTCTAAAATGTATAGTATTGGTTGGATAATATGTGGCATAGGTGTTATATTATTAGGTGGGCCGTGTGCTTGTCTGCCACCTAAGTGGTATAAAAAAAATTGGTTCAAATTCTGTTTTCCGGATATCGGCTTCAATTACTAATAGTACTCATTATTAGTCCTACTTATTGATCTCATATCTATAAGGAGTAGTATATAATTGTCGAATTTTTATTACGATACAAAAATAAACACAGGTTCAATTTGAAAATTATATTAAAAAAAAATATAATATTGGTTGGATAGTAATGTACTATTATCTATTCTATGGCGTAGGTTGATATTATGTCTTCTGGATATCATCACTTATCGTAGTGGAACTATTTCAAATATTGCAGTCGCATTGGATATCTTAACAATTAATGATTTCATCATGGCGCCATCATTAAAACTTAGAACAGAATCTTTATTTTAGACTAGCTAACCTACTCCAGCGTTGCCCGTGGCATATTTTGAAACTTCATACCACCTCTTTGGACCCGTAATTATTAGTACTCAAATAATGTATAGGAATCTGCCAGATTCGTTGACACTTATGATCACTGCTCCGCTCCCTTAAGTAGTAGCGTGATGCTATATAGCTTAAAACCTTTGTCGTTAAACGGATTATGCAATGCAAAAATAATTTTTAAATTCGAACCAGTAGTTCTTGAGTTATGTTCTTACCAACACATTTAGCGATTCATTTTTATATTATAGATATCTGACTACCTAGCTCTGTGACATGAGTTGCTATTCTGTCTTTTAGATATCGTGTCTGTCATATGGCTCGGCTCAATAGACTAAGGTCTTCTAAATGGTTTTTGTAATAGACTGGATGTGGGGCAATGCATTTTTAAAGCTCTATGTTTATTTCAGGCTTTTCACTTTCTTACCATTATTAAATGAGTCACTTTGAGAACCTACATCTACTTGACTGTAAGTGTCATTATTATTAAATTCACTTAAGAGTCTTCTTCTCAGAACTGATTTGATTATTTTAATTGAAAACAAGAAATTAGTAACTCTTCCAGTTAGTCAAACAATTTAATCAAGAACCAAGCGGTTCAGTAACTCTTTTCTTTCCATAAAGTCTTGGAATTCTTCACCTGCACACGTGATTCTTTCTTTCTATAGTTCCGGGTTTGTCTAAACGGAGAAAAAGTACCCCATGAGCAAAAGCTTTACATTTGGTGAAGTGACCTGCGGACTCGCCACTATCGTTTCTGTCTCCTGCTGGCCCGTCACTATCAGTTCCGTTCCCTGCAGATTCGTGCTAACCATGAGCAAAAGCTTAACATTTGGTGAAGTGACCTGCGGACTCGTCACTATTAGTTCCGTTCCCTGCAGATTCGTCCTAACCATGAGCAAAAGCTTAACATTTGATGAAGTGACCTGCGGACTCGCCACTATCAGATCCGTTATCTGTGGACGCGTCACTATCAGTGCCGTTATCTGCGCACTCGTCACTATCAGATCCGTTACCTGCGGACTCGTCACTATCAGTTCCGTTACCTGCGGACTCGTCACTATCAGTTCCGTTACCTGCGGACTCGTCACTATCAGTTCCGTTACCTGCGGACTCGTCACTATCAGTTCCGTTACCTGCGGACTCGTCACTATCAGTTCCGTTACCTGCGGACTCGTCACTATCAGTTCCGTTACCTGCGGACTCGTCACTATCAGTTCCGTTACCTGCGGACTCGTCACTATCAGTTCCGTTACCTGCGGACTCGTCACTATCAGTTCCGTTACCTGCGGACTTGTCACTATCAGTTCCGTTACCTGCGGACTCGTCACTATCAGTTCCGTTACCTGCGGACTCGTCACTATCAGTTCCGTTATCTGCGCACTCGTCACTATCAGTTCCGTTACCTGCGGACTCGTCACTATCAGTTCCGTTACCTGCGGACTCGTCACTATCAGTTCCGTTACCTGCGGACTCGTCACTATCAGTTCCGTTACCTGCGGACTCGTCACTATCAGTTCCGTTACCTGCGGACTCGTCACTATCAGTTCCGTTACCTGCGGACTCGCCACTATCAGATCCGTTATCTGTGGACGCGTCACTATCAGTGCCGTTATCTGCGCACTCGTCACTATCAGATCCGTTACCTGCGGACTCGTCACTATCAGTTCCGTTACCTGCGGACTCGTCACTATCAGTTCCGTTACCTGCGGACTCGTCACTATCAGTTCCGTTACATGCGGACTCGTCACTATCAGTTCCGTTACCTGCGGACTCGTCACTATCAGTTCCGTTACCTGCGGACTCGTCACTATCAGTTCCGTTACCTGCGGACTCGTCACTATCAGTTCCGTTACCTGCGGACTCGTCACTATCAGTTCCGTTACCTGCGGACTCGTCACTATCAGTTCCGTTACCTGCGGACTTGTCACTATCAGTTCCGTTACCTGCGGACTCGTCACTATCAGTTCCGTTACCTGCGGACTCGTCACTATCAGTTCCGTTACCTGCGGACTCGTCACTATCAGTTCCGTTACCTGCGGACTCGTCACTATCAGTTCCGTTACCTGCGGACTCGTCACTATCAGTTCCGTTACCTGCGGACTCGTCACTATCAGTTCCGTTACCTGCGGACTCGTCACTATCAGTTCCGTTACCTGCGGACTCGCCACTATCAGATCCGTTATCTGTGGACTCGCCACTATCAGATCCGTTATCTGAGGACGCGTCACTATCAGTGCCGTTATCTGCGCACTCGTCACTATCAGATCCGTTACCTGCGGACTCGTCACTATCAGTTCCGTTACCTGCGGACTCGTCACTATCAGTTCCGTTACCTGCGGACTCGTCACTATCAGTTCCGTTACCTGCGGACTCGTCACTATCAGTTCCGTTACCTGCGGACTCGTCACTATCAGTTCCGTTACCTGCGGACTCGTCACTATCAGTTCCGTTATCTGCGCACTCGTCACTATCAGTTCCGTTACCTGCGGACTCGTCACTATCAGATCCGTTACCTGCGGACTCGTCACTATCAGTTCCGTTACCTGCGGACTCGTCACCATCAGTTCCGTTCCCTGCAGATTCGTCCTAACCATGAGCAAAAGCTTAACATTTGGTGAAGTGACCTGCGGACTCGGCACTATCGTTTCTGTCTCCTGCTGGCTCGTCACTATCAGTTCCGTTTCCTGCAGATTCGTCCTAACCATAAGCAAAAGCTTAACATTTGGTGAAGTGACCTGCGGACTCGGCACTATCGTTTCTGTCTCCTGCTGGCTCGTCACTATCACTTCCGTTACCTGCAGATTCGTCACTGAATTGAATTCGTCGATGACATAAATACATATTAAAATATAATTTAACTTGAATCTTTGTCATCGTACTTTTCTAAGCAATTTCACTGGCTTTTTCGCCAATAAAATGTCCCTTAGAGCCCCCAGATCCCATGACATTTGGCAGGGTATAATTATCGTTTTTTTATTAAAATATAAAAACTCAAGATTACTTGAAAATTATATTTCTAAAATTAATAACATTGGTTAGATAGTACTATTATCTATTCTGAGGCATAAGTTCATATTCTGTCTTCTGGATATCGGCTTCAATTACTAGTTCTTATTGTACTAAGTACCTTGGAGAAATCCACCACTTGGAGAATCTTCCTGATCTACATTTTCTTTATTATTATTGAAGTCAATTTCAATACATTCTTTTTCATCCGAGCGTTAATTCCAGTCGTGTCTCAAGCTTTGACCTAGGTGTCTGGGGTTCGCCTTTTCTAGTCTAACTGCGTAGCAGTTGCGTTCATTTGGGCCATCACATAAGCTTTCAATTCACAGAATCTCCATCAATACTAGTATTATCACAGTCTGAGCCCGTTAAACTTTCGTCTCGAGGATGATAGTCAAGAACTGATTGATGGTGACATTATTCATCATAATCAGAGTCATTCTCGTTTTCCCTTTGTGACTTTTTGTGTCACAGATTTTATTGAAAACATTCTCATTGTTATTTGAGTCACTTTGAGAACTTTCACTTTCTGTTTCACTGTAAGAATTTCCTTCATCATCTGATTGTTCGTTATCTTCACTAATTACCATGACTGCCAGCACAATTAATGCCTGTACCTGAAATTAAATAACAATTTGAAGTATTCTTTTTTTGTTGTTAATATTAAATATCTGGTCTCTCTTCTTTCGCCGAACAACTTGGTAGAAGGGAAGGATTCAAAAAGTACGGAATCAGGTCCCCCCCTGGTATAATATGCAAGCCAGCACACCTGTAGATTCGCAAAAGGTTTTTCTCATAGTGTTAGAAATTAGGCGACAGTTGCTCCCATAAAAACCGTATAAGCCCAATAATAAACAGTTTGCGTACTCAGGGCTCAGAGGTTTCATGTTTCAAAAGCCTTGAAGGCGACCGGGTACAATAGTAAAATGATATTGATTCTGATAACTTTCAACAACATCAACATTTAAATTAGGTCAGAAAAATGTAAGGTATGCGTGAAAATGGATTTGCAAGAAAGGTTGTTACTTAGAAGATATCGGGGACATCTAATAGGGATGGGTTAAAGATGATGACAAGTAAAGATCCCAAATAACGGGGACGAGGGCAGGTAGATGATGATTATGAAATAAGTACTTAACAAGTATATCATTATGAAGAACATAGTTCGTTAAACGAGTGATACAATTTTCTGTTTCATTTTGTTTATGCGATGCTATGCTATCGTTAATGATTATGATAATTACCAATAATATGATGACCTCTATTATTAATTACTTGTTTGCCAGCTGATTGAATAAATAAAAAACAATTACTCATAAATAAATCGTACTTTAGCTTACCATCAAGTGAAGTGAAGTCAACTTCACGTGCCAGAAATAAAAAAAAATGTAATTTGCACGAGCTGGTTCCAACAAGTGGAAAGTACAGTCAAGTGATGACTGTAATGTTCTATGTTTTATCTGATTTTGATAGCTTTGAGTGTAGATTTACCTTTGATTTACCTAATGTTATGAATACTTTATACTGGTGACAGTCACAGGCACTTAGCATAGACAGATCCCAGACAGATATGTTTAGAATAGAATATGTTTATTCAAAAATTAAAGTAGACTTTTAACACAATGTTTTATAAACAAAATGCACTTTTGTTAAACTAATTTTCAGATGACATCAAGTAATACTTTATAGTTGGCGGTAAGTCTATAAAATATAATGTTGACCTAACCTACTACTGTAATATTTACGATCGGATATACGCATTATGTTATTTGAATTTACAATACGTGCGTACAATACGTGTGACTCACCGTCTATCGTAAATCGTAATCACAGTGAATAATAATAATGGTAATCATGAAAACATGTAGATAAAAACTTATTTTCGGTTAATTTGTAATAAAAATTTAGTAATTAGTAATGTATGAGGATAGCGAATAGCGAAAGGAAGGGATATTTGGAAATCTTTATAGGAGGCCTTTGTCGGAGGACAAGCTGTTGATAAAAATAAAAACCGAATCGCCGACTAACTAGGATCTAGTATACTAACTTAGTCACTAAGACATTGTACTATTTAAACAGCAATAAAGGCTTATTTATTTATTTATTTTTTATAATAACAAATATAAACAATGCTATATTTTTTTATCCTTATCATTCATCATCAACATTGGCAATATCATAAACTAATAACAACAGTATAATAGTAGTTCAGCTTAGCCTAAGCCAGAAGCCGCGGTAGCCTAGTGGTATGGGTAATGGACTGCTGAGACGAGGTCTCGAGTTCGATCCCAGGTTACCGTGGCACACACCAATGACTTTTCGATGCTTTTCGAAGTTATGTGTGTATTTATCGCAGGTTTATAAGTGCCTCGGAGAGCACGTTAAGCCGTCGGTCCCGGTTGCCATACAAACATCTATGGCAGTCGTTACGGGTAGTTGGAGCCCTCAAAAGTCCAACCAGCCTAACTTGGAACTTCGATATCGCCATTGGTCATTAGACCATTGGTTGTGGAGGTCAGATGGCAGTCGCTTCACGGAAAATATCGAAGTTCAGCCGCATCACAGTTAGACTGGAAAGCCGACCCCAACTGAGTTGGGAAAAAAGGTTCAGGGAATGATGAATAGTAGTTCAGCTTACTGTCGTTAGATGGCGTTAAATTTATACTGCGTATATAAATGGTATACGGTAACCGCGGTAGCCTAGTGGTAAGGGTAATGGACTGCTGAGACGAGGTCTCTGGTTTGATCCCAGGTTTTCCCATGGAACACACCAATGACTTTTCGATGCTTTTCAAAGTTATGTGTGTATTTATCGCAGGTTTATAAGTGCCCGGTTAATGGCAGTAGGCTCGCCACCTATCACATTGGGACTTAAACATAAACTGGCGAAATGTGGGTGCTAGCACTTCCGTCGTGGTAAGAATTGTAATAATTAAATTTAAAAAAAGCAATGTACATACTAACTTTAATTTTTAAGTCTAAACTAACAAGAAATGGATCACTGTAATCTGAAAATAAATGATTTGAATTTAAATTTGAATTTGAATTAGCTATCTCCACTATGCTATAGACTATCGGTAATACTCTCTCAAATTATTCGCCCAATCGCTTTGAGCACCTCCAATATCGTATTCCGGCCAAAAGTGGTAACAAATGCGGGATCAATGTTGCGGGGACATTGACAAATATGACGTCATCTCACCTCCCACTCTCTTCCCCCACTCTCTTCCCCCACTAGAAGAGTGAAAAAGCGATTCTTTAAATCGAACTACACTTATATTGGGTGTTGATGGATGGGATCGTAGCAGACTCGTCACGTTCGCGTCACAGAGTAGATGACACACAGCGAAAGATTTTATTGGATTGGTAGTGAGGTAGTCTTGGTGTATCGTGAATTTGAATACTATGTTGCTAGGCAGCTGTCTTACTGCAGGCGGATTATGACGTATATAATGTTATATGCTTCCTTGAGTACATTTTAGAAATATTATTTTAGTATATTAGTTGAAATTAGCATTTAACTATATATGCTACTTATATTCGTATACTAGCGGTATACAAATATAGGTATAAGTAGTAGGTACGCGTAGTACGATCCCTAGGGCCCTACTCCTAGGATAAACTTATGTGGAATTTCTGGCTGTAAACAATCTGTCCGCTAATTTTCTGCATATACCTATCTGTATAGCCGTTTTGTGTGAAAGTGTGACATAGAACATACGATTTTTAAATAATTTAGCAATAAAATTCTAATTCCCTTCTCATGACGGCCTTATTCTGATATAAATCGTAGCCTCGAGTCAATTATTTTTCCGAAATATATTTGACTAGTTATGTAAATTTTATTTATATTTATTTTAGATACGATTCACTGGTGTAGTCAACTTAGCCACCCAGCCAAATACCACGTACGTGAATAGCACCTCATGCGACATTGAGTTACAAATATACATACATAGGTATAGAATATAAAACATAACATAACAGGTAGCTTAAAAATTTAAATAAAACTTCAAAAAACCTAAACTAAAAATACTTCCAGAAAGTAAAAAATGAATAATTCATGCGTTATCGTGTCGGGGAACTATAACACTCCCACACGTCTTCGAAACGATTCAAGGTCCAGACGGCGCGCGTCGTTTTTACGTCAAGGGTTAAAAAACAATGTTGGGTTTTTTATTCCTGTTCGCTATCCGCTACCAATACGACAAACGCCGATATGTGGGGAATAAAAAAGCGCGAATGGCATGTGCGGCTGCCGATACGGCTATGTACACGTGTCGTCAAATATTTATGGAGCACTCAGGCGCGCGCGAACGATTCTACGCTACGTTGCGATTAGGTGCATGCGACATACCGTATGCCGCTAGATTTTGTCATTGCACTAAATTCTGGAAGCTGAGCAACTAAATATTGAACATAATGTGTTGAAATGTGCTTTTTACGGTAACTTGTAATGTGGCTTGTTGTTAAGTGGTAACTGAATATGTAAGTACTGTAGAATCCGGTTATAATGACATTGAAGGGAAATGATAATACGTCATATTAACCGGATGTCACAAAAGGTGTATTTTAAATACATTAAGAAATGGGCCGCGGCCTGCCAGGCGTGATCACCTTGCCTGGTCGGAGGATCCTCCCTAGTGTTGCCCAAATGCAAGAACAAGACGAGACTTAGCCAGTCTTGGTCTTGGTCTTGCGCCAATACACCTGGTCTTGGTCTTGGTCTTGGTCTTGCGCTTCCAGTCTTGGCCTTGGTCTTGGGCTTGCAGCAAGAGTCTTGCAAGTCTTGCAACTACCTATTAATCTATTGCTATTTATTAAAGTTTACTTTAAATCTTAGAAAAACGTATTAGAATTGGAACATTGTGAGCTTGAATTAACATAGCCATAGTAAAGATCAATCAGATTAATAAATAACTGATACAATGTTTAAAAATGTAAATTGGATGGGTCGTTTGATATTGGGCAACTGTATGTCTTCGACTTATGTAATTTATATTTACACTAGCGTCACTATTGTATTAGGTTTAATATGTACCTGTAATGATAGTGTTAACGTTATAAATAAATAAATAAATAAATAAATAAATAAGAAAGTCGAAAAATCAACTGACCTATATGTCGTTTTCCATGGAAGTAACTGTTTCTTAATAGACATTTATGATTTATAAGCTTACATTTGCTAAAACATGTAAAAAAACAAATTAATTATCTAAACTAATTATCCCAATCATAATACTACTTGCGTGATCAGTATAATGTATTCATTTTCATTCTAAGCACTCTGAAACTTATTTATTCTTTGGAACACCTGTAGGTACTCTTAAAATTCGAAATTATTTTGCATGAGTATACCTACGCCCTGTGGCGGCAATCTAATAGTGTCAAATGTTGTGATTTCGGCGCGGCGGCAACGATTGTTGTATATGATTTCAAAAGAAGCCGCCGGCGCGTGTATTATAACCATGTACTTCCGAAAAGCGGCAAATTTCTTTGAGAAGTAAGTACAAAACCTTTGATGCCGCATTATCAAAGTGCCGATGGTTAAAACATAACTATGCATGCACTCAGTTTGATTTTAATGGATATTTTTTTATTCGCTATGTAGGTATGTTTATGGTATTAGTCGTAATGCGCATAGGTCCAGTTTTTCATATTCTTTGATACAGTTTTTTGCGTCTCATAGAATTCCTAAGCGTACCTATACACCGAACTGTTACACCTAACTACTCCGTGAAATAGCGCTAAGTCCTAGCTGCAAGACGCAAGAGTCTTGCAGGCTTAGTCTTGTTCTTGCTCAAGTCTTGCACGGTCAGTCTTGGTCTTGGTCTTGCTAAAAATACGCGGTCTTGTTCTTGGTCTTGGTCTTGCAAAAACGCAAGAACAAGACCAAGACTGCAAGACCAAGACTGAATTTGGGCAACACTAATCCTCCCTTTGTGTTGGAGGGACATCACATCCCGTTCCTCCACACTACTTGTTATTTGTATTAGAAATTTATTTCAGTAACAAGATAAGATATAGAATGAATTTACAAATGATGTCAGTCATTATACTATTACCGGATATTTTTTAAATGGTATAAAGTTATTACAGACATCTTAATAATGTTAATTCAAGAATATAATCATTTACTAATATGTAAATTAATAAATTGAGATTTGACGTCATGGGACAATATAAACGAATTAAATTAATGATAACAGTAATTAGTAACAATAATGCTAATCATAATTAGTACTCAATAATAAGTCAATTAATATTTTTTACAAACGTGATCAAAACATAAATAGGTACATACTTAAATACAGTCAAAACAAACAAAGTCAGTCAGTCATTCACATTATTGTCGATTAATTACAATTTTTTACAGTAGCCTCTTCATCCGGTATTGCGGAACATGTCTCTGAAATCTCTGCCGGATTTAACGACACTCCTTATTTTATACAACTTAGGTCGCAGACAAGCACGCGGCCCATCTGATGGTAAGTGGTTACCGTGGCCTATGGACGTGTAAAACACCATGAGAATAACACTCGACGTGCCGCAACCCCTGTAAGAACAGAGACGTCGTCAGCGCAAAAGATGTAGGATAAGCCTTTGGTTTTGCCACTGACAACACAAAACCTCTCTAGTGAGCTCTGGCTACCCTACTCACCACCGAAAACGCAACACAAGGTTATTAAACGGCGATATCCTTCCCCGATCCTTATATTAAGACTTGCGCCTATATCGTCGTTGGTCGGTTACCTCTAAAAGAGTAATGCTTTTATTTTCAACTTCCATTCATCCGTGAAGATCCGTTCGATCCACTGACGGAATTAAGAACCCTTGCGGCAGTAACTTTTTAAGTAAAAAAGAATCGGCTTATTGAAACTTTATTGTTTTACTTAAGAAAATAAAATATTCTTTTGATCAACGCGATTACTTTGAGGAGTGAAAACTGTAGCCGCCAACGGTGGTTAGGGGATGGATGTCTTCGTACTCTGTTTGATGGATACCCTTGCAAGAGGTGGGGGGTTTCTTAAAGGGGATTTACCGGCGAGCCGATTTTAATTTGATGGACCAAGAAGCCTTTTTATAAGGCCTTTGTTTCGACTCGATTGGGCCTTTTGAGTGATTTGGTTTCAATAAAATGTCCGCTGGGGCGTGAGGCACACAATCCACTAACAGTTACTATGATAATGTATTACATTATGTTATTTCATTGTATTTTTATTGATTTCAAAATACTTCATGCGAACTAGTATTACAAGTTCTTAGTTCTTTACCCAGGGTTTGTCTAACGCTCAGAATAACTACATTGCGATATATCTAAGTAAATTGTATGTTAAGCTAAAAGATAGTTGGATCACTGTGGCGTTTCGGTATTGAACGTGACTGCTACGCAACAGTCTCGGGTTCGATTCCCGCTCAGTGCAAATATATTTGTATGTATACGGGGTCGGCTTTCCAGTCTAACTGTGATGCGGCTGAACCTCGATATTTTCCGTGAAGCGACTGTCAACTGACCTCCACAACCAATGGTCAAATGACCAATGGCAATATCGAAGTTCTAAGTTAGACTGGTTAGACTTTTGAGGGCTCCAACTACCCGTACCGACTGCCATAGATGTTTGTATGGCAACCGGGACCGACGGATTAACGTACTCTCCGAGGCACGACCAGACCAGTGCAAACAGCCATGTTCATGCATACAACTTTTTGCACTGAGCGGAGATCGAACCCGCACCCCGTGTGTAGCAGTCGCGTGTACAACACTATTAACTAAAATTAATTCCCCTAACTAGACGTGCCTGGATTTGCCCATAAAATGCTCCAGTGCCATATCTCAGTATATGCAGTAATTTGACGGCACATTAAGTTTAGATAGGCACTGCCATTAATATCTACCATTTGGGAGATCACATCGTTTGTTATCGAGCCCAAAGTGAATTTACGAAGTTAGGACTGGTACACACTGTAGTGCTTGCCGTACGAATAAAATTAAAAGTTTTAAGAAAGTATATTATTGGGTCCGACCCACGGCTTGACAATTCCAAGTATACTATTAATTATCATAGAAAGTACTCCGTACCCCTCAAAAACAAGTAAAAAGACTTCTTACCCGAGGAGAGAGGACCTGAAGATGCCTCGTGTAGCGGTGAAACGTGTCGAAGTTTGTCCTTCGCGTTTTTTGTATATCAATTGACACATCTTTATTACTTGTACAGACTGCTTATTGGAAACGATATAAGCCCACCAACGACACCTGAAGGGTCCATATATTCTTGATTACACCCTAGCTTCTCACATCTTCTTCAGTCGAATTGACGGCATTTTTGAGTAGCCATCTTGGTGTAGTAATTTGTTTAACGGCGGCGCCGCTACTCACGGAGAGGGCTCGAACATAGGTTTCCCTCTTCGGGAAGGCTACTCCGTTCTCTTCCGGACGCTTCTCACTATCTATAGCGATAAATGGACTGCATATAAAATAACCTTAAAATTATTTTTTTCATTTCTGTAATCGAACCAAGATCACCATAGTGTGAATCTGTCCTAATTCCCCTGGCGCACGCATCCCTCCTCGCCTGCTATTAAAAGTAATATCTTTGGTTGGACTTGGAGTATTTTAAAAATAAATGTCCTCGGAGTAAGTCGTGCGTTCACTGCGAATTGTACTCGAGTCTAAAGTGGTCACGTAGTGTGGTCTATTACCTACAAATACTTTTGCTTCTTAGAAAATTTAAGGGGCAACTATGGCGTGGCGGTAGTGAACGCGAATCTTGCTTATTTCAAATATTTGTATGCATGAATATGGCTATTCGCACTGGTCTGGTCGTGCCTGAAGGTTGCCGTTGTCATACGAACATCTATGGCACGCATTTTGAAGACTAAAAATCTGTGTTGAACCACAAGTTAGTCTAGTTTATTTGTTTAACATATGTCTTTATTTAAGTATCTAAACAAATGGAATATAGCTCAGCGATCCTCAGTTAATCCGTAATCATGGCGTTTGAAATATCGGATAAACTCATACCCAAACAAATATGGAGAAAATCCCATTGATTTTTATAAAGTTTATATTCAACATCGCCCTATAGGTGAAACCACAGAGCTTAAATCTTACTTATTTCTGAAGGGTAGGCTTACAGATTAATGTCATTGCATGCCAGAATTTGAAGAAAGTATGGTTGTGATCTTATAGTCTAGACAGTAATCCAAAGATTGCAAAAACAAGGTGAAAATAAAATGTGTCTGTCTGTTCGTATTTTTTGGGTTGTTATGCTGTATCGATGACGATAGAATTTCGTCAATCCAAAGAAAAATGGCCGACAATTCTACCCACATGTTACGATCCAAAGGCTGTTTAGTAGAAATCGCTTTACATACATACTTATACATACATACATAATGATCATACCCGTAATTCCCGAAGGGGTAGTTAAAGATGTATAAACACACATTTCGCCAACTATGATTTTCGGTCCCGGGGCGATCATAGGGGGCGAGCCTATTACCGCCAATCGGGCACTTTGTGAAAAATGGTTATGCCGAGAATAAATTCCTAACCGAAAATAAATTTGGAAGTATTAACTGTTCTGACTCGATAAGATTGAATTGTGTGTGTTATCCGTGGGTCTAAAGAAACCTAATCTACTATATGTGCCATTAACAACTGCAATTACAGCCTACATTCCTACACAATAATATCTATATTGTGTATTTGTGTACACAAATATTTGCACTGTGCGGGAATCGAACCCGCACCTCCTGTGTAGCAGTCGAGTTCATTACCTACAGAGGTCATGAACGCGAAGAGGTCGAAGAAGCTAGTGCATCATAAAGATTATCTTCACATTTAGTTAACTAACTTTACTGGTAGTTTCTTTTCGTAACTACGGTCAAAACAACTTGAGAGAGTCGTCCACGAACTCTACCAAGTACCATAGAGCTCGTAAACGTAGAGATCCAATTTTATATCTTTTCTACGGTCGTAAGAGCCACCAATTATGTGGTGGGCGGGTTTTTCTGCTCGGAAATGCTTTACCTAGCTCTCTAATCAGTCACGTCAGAATTAACATAGAGTCCTATGTCATTACATTATTCTGGAGACATATATATATACATATGCTCACGTCCGTAATCCTCGAAGGGGTAGGCAGAGGTTTATTAAACACCCACTTTTCGTCAACTATGATTTTCGGTCCCATGTAATAGGGGGTGAGCATAATGCCGCCAATAGGGCGCTTTGTAAAAAAATGGGTACTTATGCCGAAAATTAATTCCTAACCGAAAATGTTGTGGATAAATAAATTTGGAAAAAAATTTAACCCTTTTTATTACCCTAATTACTTGCTATGCGTTGTAAATAGCAAGAAAATTAGTTACGTACTTAGCCGCACAAGCTCTACCAATAAACGTCTTGGAGAGTATCAAACGGAATCGGATCGATTAATGATCTATAAAATGATTTCAATTTTTTGTTTGTTTGTATATCTGCCTGTATTCTTATCCCATGGCCATAACTTAAGGGAAGCCACTTCAAGAAAAAAGATAGCCTACGTGTTATTCTAGACTATAATACCTGTACCTAAAACTGTACCGAATTCCAGCCGTACGTACAGCTATTTGAGCGTGATTGAGTAACAAACATATAAACATTTTTAAAAACTTTTACAGTTTTAGTAGATATTAGGATTGAATGGAGACACTGGCCCTCAAGTACAGACGTTAATGCTATAGGTATATCTAAAATTAGATGTCTATAATATATTCCCCGAACTCTCAATCCGCGAGAGAATAAAAAAATTGGGTTCTTTCAATAGGATTTATTTTATGTGTTCCTAAGTAAATATATTTGAAATCGAAGTATTTTACGCTCCTCACTTCTATACCCAAATGATATGAAATTCTCCACCTTCATTTAGTATACATTACTGGTTTTATACACAAAAACTTTATAGTATAACTATCTAACAAGCAATGTAGAAGGTCTATGTCAGAATAATCGAAGTTAGGATTTTTTCTTACTTTCCGTAAATGGAGGTAACTTGTAATATATTTTTTTCATGTCGGTCATTTGTCTGAGGCACGTGGGTTTTTGTAGACATTAAGAGCCTTAAAAAGGGCATTTACCTTTTGACTACTACCGCAGCCTGCAGTACTCGGGACTTGGGCTTGAACCTACAGTATATTAAAGTATATGTATAGGAAAACTTAAAGAACATAACATAACCTCACGTCTATATCCCCGAAGGGGTAGGCAGAAGTGCTAGCACCCACATTTTGGGTTTAGGTGGTTTACCCCATGTTTAAGTCCCAATGTAATAGGTGGCGAGCCTATTGCCATTAACCGAGCACTTATAAACCTGCGATAAATACACACATAACTTCGAAAAGTCATTGGTGTGTGCCATGGTAAACCTGAGATCGAACCCGAGACTTCGTCTCAGCAGTCTATTACCCATACCACTAGCCTACAGCGGTTAGGGATATATGTACAAGTATATGTCAACAACAAATGTTTATGATGTACTCTTATGTCTGAGGTATCGCGTCTTATAACTGTGGTAAGTCAGGCATCACCTGTCCTAATTGAGCAATTCAACTGGGGAAATACCTTCGCTCAACTGTAGAAGGATTTTTCATTACGTTTTAGGCCTAGCGTTCAAGTAGTTTAGACATTTACATTTTCCAATGTTACATCTATTGTACTTATTAAACTTGTGAGATAATTTCACAGCCCTCAGAGCGAGACAGCGATATGAGTGAGCGAGTGGTCCGCAGAACAGATTCTCATTATAGATAACAGAGTGTTTTTCAATAAAAATAAGAAATTCTCTTCGTTCGTCGCGTCTAAATGCAATGAAGATAAAATATTGCTCTTCCATATTTCAGTTTTTCTATTGCACCGAGGATTTCTTCATTTCATTGCTTGATCTTATTTAAGAAAACTAGGGCATATTTATAAATAAAAGCATATTTTTTAAGAAATAGTGCTGTGCTTTTCTTAGCTTATTGAATTGGTTCTAGTCGCGGGGACGGCGGTGCTATGTGCGCCCCTGCATCCGAAGAGGTCAGTCTGATTGACTGACGACCTGAAAAAGGTGGCTAGGGTGGACTGGATGCGGAAGGCTAACGATTAGGAGCAATGGCGCATATTGGGGAGTCCTATGTCTTTTTTTTTAATCACGTCAATTTGACTTCGCCCCGCCTGATGGTAAGCTCAAGGCAAAGTCTCAGGAACGAGTGTCAACATTACAAACACGTAAAGTGTTACAATGGTGGCACTCAGTTTGACGGCCTCATCAGATGCTTTTTCACGCTCCGCTTAAAGCACCCGGCACTGTAGGAAGAAGGAAACTTTGGCATTGGACTGCGAATAGGATGAATGAAGTAGTATCATGGTAATTTTTCTACGATTTTTCTATGTTGAATGGTTGATACGATTTACCTTTTATTGGCCCCCAAAGATTATAAGGGGTGCTTGATTGTACATGTAGGAAAATTAACATATTATTATATTGAAATGAATTACAAATGTTCTACGACATTGTGATATTTGAATAAATTAATCTTATTTTAACTAGCTTGTGTTATGAATTCTAGAATACACATTGATTACATATTTTATATATAGTTAAAATCTGATATGACCGTTTTTGCGTTACATCTTATTACTGACTAAAGACCCATAGACGACGTGCGTTTTCGGTTTTAGTCGACCCGAGTCCGACATAATCACCACCGATTTTTGCAGAGGTGGTATCCGTGGGGATTTTACGCACGATAAAAAGGCATTGCATGACATTACAAACATCCAAAGTTTTTAAACCATAGTTACGGACGTGTGCTTTATAGAATCCCTCAGTTCGCAACTCCGTAATGAATGTTTTATCTCTGAAATAGTTTTATTTATACACAGGGTGTGTAAACAATGGAAATTCAATTAAACGACGCTGGTCAGAGGAACGTTCTCGATGGGAAAATAAACACCGCCGCCGCTTCGTGCGGTGTTGATTCGGAGCACTGGTTTTAACATACGTTTTTTTTTAGAAATATTGTTTAAATACTGGTAACGAGAGTTGTGAAGAAAAAGCTGTGTTGATTTAGTTTGAACAGTCACATTTGTACTTTTTCTCAGTGACTTGAAGAACGGTTGCTGTGTGATCACATAACAAAAACTCACGCCTGTATCACCGAAGGGGTAGGCAAAGGTGCTTGCACTCACATTTTGCCAGTTTATGTTTAGGTCCCAATATAATAGGTGGCGAGCCTATTGCCATTTACCGGGTTCTTATAAACCTGCGATAAATACACACATAACTTCGAAAAGTATCGAAGTCATTGATGTGTGCCATGGTAAACCTGAGATCGAACCCTAGACCTCGTCACGTGAGCTCACATTTTATTTTATTTTTTTCCGTGCGAAAAATCCCCACGGAATCCCCCTCTTCCCCGCCGGAGCCGGTTGGAGAGTTTATGTCCGACTCGTACCGACCAAAACGCACGCCATCTTTGGGTCTTTAGTTACCGGAGGTGAGAAGTAATCAAGATATCACTCGCACTCCGGCAGACCCAGGGCCGTCTCTTTCGAGATGACCCCCGTCGGGAGGAGTGAGCTCACATTGGAAGTGTAATATCTAGGATTCGAACCACAGGACTCGTAAGGCTGTCAACTTAACCACCAAACTAAAGACGCAATTCACGCGTCCATAATTACTTTTTTATGAAGAATCCGTCTGTGTAGAATAGAGTCACCCCATCTCTTCTCTTGTTCTCTTCTGTCAAAGTTGATAATGGTTTATAAAAATATTGTTTTGCGGTTTGTATATTCTGTCACGTTCTTACGCATACGCATGTCACTCGCACAATTTGTTTACCTAAGGATATATTAATGGTACAAGTACAATATTATCACGTACTCTGATAAATAGCCTTGTAAGCCTTATTACTATCACTACATAGTATAAAACAAAGTCGCGTTTTCTTCCCTATGTCCCTTTGTATGCTTAAATCTTTAAAACTACGCAATGGATTTTGGTGCGGTTTTTTGAAATAGATAGAATGGTTAAAGAGGAAGGTTCATATGTATATAACATCATGCTACGACCAACAGGTGCGGAGCAGGAATTAAAAATGTTGCAAAAACGGGGTGACGCAGACGAAGTTGCGCGGGTCAGCTAGTATTCTATATATGTTAGTGCGTATCACTAAAGTCGCTTCGCACGCGCAACTAATATCATTCTCCATTATATGAATTCTTTGCGAAGTCGTCAAATAACTCAGCCTATGTCGTTCATGTCCCGTTTTATTGTCCACCGTTATACCCCACTCTGGCAAATTAGATATCTTGTCCGATGATACTAATTAATAAACTTATTTATGATTACAATAATGTTTTGGGTTCGCTATGACTTGAATTAATATTTTTATTATACAACTTAGGTCGCAGACAAGCACGCGGCCCACCTAATGGTAAGTGGTTGCCGTGGCCTATGGGCGAGTGTAACACCAGAGGAATAACACTCTACCCTACTCCCGACCGAAAGCACACCACAAGGTTATTAAACAACGATATTCTGTAGGGTGGAGGTACTTCCCCAGTCGGACTGCTCGATTGGCACGGTACATGTACAGTGGTTTCCAAAAGTTCTTGGATAATGTAACTAAAATTGTATGAAGTGTCACTACATAATTACTGATCTTAGAAGCTACTGGACAATAGATCTACTTATTAATATAATTAAATCTAGGCTACTAAGTACAAGCAGGAGTTTATTAATTTATTTTCTTATAAAGTTTCTTATAAAATTCAAGTCTAACGTAACCAGTCTCATAGGCTATGCTATGCTATACTCGGGCCCTCTCCGTGAGCAATGGTAACACCACGATGGCAACTCACAAATGTCGTCGATTCGACAGAAGAATAAGTCTCATCGGCTCAGGTAGGGGTGGTATCCATGGGGATATTACACATAAAAAAAGAATGGAACTTTACTAAAATTACAAACGTACATGAGTTTTGTTTGATGGAAATTCAAACTACTCGAAATTGGCTGCGGTATAGCGGAAAATAATATTTAATACAAAATTTGTGTTGTAGAGATGTAGGCTTGTATACTCCTCGGTGAGTATACCCCACGTCCTTTTGGAGTGCACTTGATGCTTTAAATACGATCGAATAAGTTCGTTTCTAGGCAAATGTTTAAAAATATTCAATAAAAATTTTCAGGATTCGGTTTACTTGCCGTTTCATAAGTTTAAAATGGAAATGAATAAATGATTGATTAAAACAGGGTAAACGAATATCTTAATGATAAAAATGCATGGTCATCCTAATCCCTTGCTCTAAGAAATTACCACGCCACGCCAGGAACTCAACACAAGGTTATTATTAGCCGCAGTATTCTGTAGTACTACTATTATTTGGATGATAAACAAGCCTGGAAATGAGCGGTTCACTCCACTTGCTACTCAGCTAAATTTTGTATTTAGACTAAGTAAACTATTGTAAATAGACCAAAAAAAAAAAGAAAAGCCCGCTGAGTTTCTTGCCGGAGTCTTCTCAGGTCGGGGCCGAGTTTCGAACCGGCGGTGGTCCATTTGCATTTGATAAAATATTGTTGATATTGACGTTTTGTAAGTGCCGTTTACTGGTCTATGCAGAATAAATGATTTTTGATTTTGATTTTGACGAAGGTACTTCCCCAGTCAGATTGCTTATTATATAATCTACAAATCTATCTGTATATATGTAGTTCATCTTCGTTTCAATCCGTTAGCTCAGTCCGCTGGGACGCAGCCCACTTATGATATTAATGGTACCCCTCTATCAGGATATCTCGACGAGTCGAACAAAGAACATTATGTGTTTTATTATTCTTTGTTGAGTCTCTCATAATCCATTATTCATACGACGGGTAATTTCAGCTGGACTTTTATTCATTGACTAGCTGACCCGCGCAACTTCGTCTGCGTCCCCGTTTTTGCAACATTTTTCATTCCTACTCCGCACCTGTTGGTCGTAGCATGATGTTTTATACATATAAACCTTCCTCTTTAACCATTCTATTTATTAAAAAAACCGCATCAAAATCCGTTGCGTAGTTTTAAAGATTTAAGCATACAAAGGGACAAGAAAAATAGGGACAGAGAACGCGACTTTGTTTTATACTATGTAGTAATAGTGATAGTGAAGTCAGAAATCAGTTGACATATGATATGTTCTTTTTGGTCAAATAGAGTTGGAAGGGGAAGGTATAGTAACAGTTCGGTACAACGACGGGCGCTAATGATCGTCGACAATCCCATACTCTCAGGCGGTGTGGAACCTCTGAACATCAGGAGGGACTTCGCCTCACTGTGTGTGTTACCACCTACTTTCTATCATCGCACCGCTTGCCATAGAGAGGGAGTTCATCCTCACACACTACAATGGTGATGCTCAGCTTGACGGCCTCATTAGATACTTTTTTACGCCCCGCTTAAAGTGCCCGCGACTGTAGGAAAAAGGAAACATGTGATCTGGTAACGAATTCCAAGACTTAATGGTGCGGCAGAGGAAAGTCCCACTGAACCGCTTGGTTCTTGATGGAATATTCTTCACCGTATTACCGTATTACTTTATCTGTACATATTAAAGTTTTACAGTAATGCTCGGCACACATTCCGACCACACATATTGTCCATAGAAATAAAAGAATATCAGTCCGGTAATCCATTCTATCTACACGTTTTCATTTTATTAGATACATTACTTGTTAAAATTCGGTGGTGCACCTACGTGTAACGACGCCCATCATACTTTGGAGTGCGCCGAGGCTTACCATCAGGAGAGGTACATTTAATTTGACGATCTATATGTTTAAAAAAAATGGATAAACGACCCCATTGAAGAGCCGTGAAACAAAAAACAATTTTAAATTGAAACTTATTTCACTGTACGATGTATCTCTTAAGCCACGTCTACATTTACATAACATTTAATCGTGACCGTGTCAGAAGTGCGTGTCAGTCGCATATTCAGTTGCGTGATATCTGAGCTCAAATGAAACCATCGATGAACTGGTGGCCGTGCCAGCACAACTCTAGTTTGTGTGCCCATGTGCCACAAGTTGTTACGTCCACACTCAACGTCATGTCTTGATACCACCTTTATGTCTCAAATCTGGACGCACCTTTAAGGTACTATACCATATTTCTACGTAAATGTAGACACAGCAACAGCAGCGACACACCTTATGAAATTTCAAAACTGTTTGACGTTTCAAACTGCTTCAAAATCTAGTACAAAGATTCCGTTACAAACAACCACAACAATAAAAGCGAATATATATAAGTCTGTTGCAAATTTTATTTCGCCCAATACTTTTCATAGTGCGCTAACCAGCTTGTAATATTAAACCTTAACAAAAAACAAATATACTAAACTTGTTATCAGTTTAATGCCAGATAGTTTTTGTATCCCTATTTTCCAAACAAAGATATTACATTTTCCAATAATCCCTTGAACAGAATTCCTTAATAAAAAGCATTGAAACATATTGAAATTAAAATAAGGAAACTCATGCAACACAATAAATACACGTAGCCATAACTACAGCCTCAATATCACAAAGATATCCGCTTAATATCCCTGAGTAGGAATAAATCTTGTGGTCGCCGCCGGCGCCTCTCACAGACACACACACGCAGACCCATCTCGGTCACACACACGCTCACTCATACACACAAACTCATATGAGAACGGTCCATACATCAGCGACTTTGATACAATTTGCCGTAGAAAGTCGCCACTTTGATGTATTACCGGAAAAATAACAGAACCAGATTAAACGGCAAATCACATGTTCCTGCCAAATATCTCATGCGGAAACAGCATCTATTTCTAAAGTGATATGACTTCATATTGCATGACTGATAACTAAAGACTTGTACATCCGAGATTTATGTTTATAGACTTTATTTGTGTGTTCGTAAGGTATATTTTTGTGTGTATTGTTTTCTGTGATCAGAGAATTTAGCCATTATTCCCTCGGATAACTTTTCCTGAAATTTACTATTGCACGGTTTTGTTCGTAGCGATTGTTTATGGGAGATTAAGGCGGTAGTCGATATGCTTTGGTCTCCTTTATGTTCTGCCGCGGCTTACGGCATGGTGTTTACGGATTTTCCCTCACTAAGCGGATAAAAAATACGTTTGTGGCTTTTTGCGTATGAAAAATAAACGACGTATTTATGTGTGCGTATGTGTGTGTTTGATTGTGTGTGTGTGAGTGAGTCGTAAGGACGCCAGATTATCTTTTTATCGAAATTATGTTGTCCGTTTCCAGACAGAATATTTTATTATCGCTGCGTCTCGTAGGGAATATTTCTTTAACAAAAACTAGTGTATTAAGTATTTTTGTTGGTGAGAAAGAAACTTATCACAAAGGTTTCTTTGCTGTAGTAAGCTAGTGTTCTCAGAGGAAAATATAAGAGAATTGTGAATAAAATGTTTGTGTTAATTATAGGGGAAGATGACTGGGGTAGGCAAAAATGTTTTTAAATATGATAACTGTTTTTTTTATAATACCTGGCTCAAATGATGATAAAGGTGTTAGGGAATCGCTTCTGAAGCCAAAGACACATAGTAGTACTTCAGGTGCACACTGTACTACATATTGGCATAAACAATATAATTGGACAATTATTTTTTTATAACATTTAATTACCATTATTTACTCTCTATCGTATCAGTAAAGCTAAATGGGATGAGAATTCAAAAAATACATCACTACAGAAAAGCAAATGGCGCGCCATAATGCGAGTTGATGTTTTTTTTTAAATTATTGTGTCATTTAGGTTTACTAATATAAGAGAGAGTGAATAACGTTGGTTAAATGATATAAGTAAAAATCAATCGCCAAACCTCCTCCCTTCTTCTCCCCTTTTCTCTATATGACCACTGTATAACCACTATCCATCAGATGGGCCGCGTGCTTACCTGTACCTAAGAGGTATAAAAAGAAAGGATCATATAATTTGATTTGAATTGAGCACATATCTTCGGAAACCAGCCTTTGTGTAAACTTGTCACTAGCCTTGTAGCGATCTGCTAAATTTCGTACTCAGCGCCCTCTATCCTCAGTCGTGGTTATCACACAGTTCGCAAACGGCCCGACCATCTACGGCCCAGTGAGCAAATATAGTTAAAAGTGAAGCCCCCGAACTGTTTTGTGAAAAAAAATCTTTTGTGTACAGTAGGAATAGGATTGCTACGAAATTGCTACGGCGTAGCGGCTACGAACTGCTACATGCTACATCGTCGTTGTAGTTTTGTGAAAAATTTGTTTAAAACTGTTAATAGGAAAATATTACTTTTTTAAAGAAAAATACTTCTCATACATATTATTCATTTATTTTTATGAATTTACACGTCTTATTTTTGCACTAAGTGAGAATGTTTTAGACTATAACAAAAACATCGGAGTCCAAGCCGACCTCACTTTCAGCTTATTGCCAGAAAAAGATCTGGCGCAGGATTTTCGCAGACAGGTCGCTCTCATAATAAGTAAAATAAAAAAAAAATGAATATAAGCAAATATTCTACGACAATTTACACAGCGCTATCTAGCATTGCATATATATTGCACTAGAAAGCATAGTTTAATTAACTGAACTAAATGCATGGGTACATTATTATACTTAGAAACACCAGAACCATGCAAATATTCATATTTATGCACACAGCGAGCGGGCATCGAACCTGCGACTTAGCAGTCGAATGCTCTTTCGTACACCACAAAGATCGACGAACATGCACCACAATTTATACAGAATTTATTCGTAAAACAATTTATTGTACACAGAACATTCGTTTTCAACTATGAAAACTATAATACTTGTTATTTTTTTTTACCCCTACACCCAAACACCATCAAACTTACAATTCTAGCCTCCCGAATAGAATTTTTAAAAATCAATTTACTTGTAACACTGCAATCTCGGCCGGACAGCCACGCTGGCCTAGGGGGTAAACCGGGCAGGGGGTGAACGGGGAGGGAACAACGGGCCCATCTCTTGGGCGGCACGTTTGAACAATAAAACTCAAATGACCACTGCACACTATGTCCTTTGAGAGGTTTTTGTCAACAAAGACTTATGGAATGCAGTCGATGCATTTATGAATAAGATTTTTTTATGCTCCAATAGACCTTTTTTATTAAAAGGTTGTTAAAATGAGTATTAAGAGAAATCTGTAAAAACTGATTTTACGTCTTAATGACTTTCTCTAAACAAATATTATATCACGCAATGATAAGGTTTAAAAGTTAATACAGCCATTTTCGTACACAAAGTGTTAAATGTTTAATAACCGCAAGAAACTGAATGTACTTAAAGTAATTAGCAACAGTTCATCATTTATTTACGATACATATTAACTAATGTAGTGTAATATAATGTAATAACCATCAGTGAGTTATAGTAAACGTGTGTAACGGCTACGAATTAAAATCCAAAATCCAAAACACTAATGTTCAGAATCCCGAATATAAAATAACATAAACTCAAGCCTATATCCCCGAAGAGGTAGGCAGAGGTGCTAGCACCCACATTTCGCCAGTTTATGTTTAGGTCCCAATGTAATAGGTGGCGAGCCTTAACGGGCAACTAATAAACCTGCGATAAATACATACATAACTTCGAAAAACATCGAAAAGTCATTGGTGTGTGCCATGGTAACTTGAGATCGAACCCGAGACCTCGTCTCAGCAGTCTATTACCCATACCACTAGGCTACCGCAGTATTCAAAGTTCCGAAAATTAGATATTTTTTGTTGAATGTACGTATTATGTTATCTACGGGTTAGAAACCTCCGCCATACCCTTCTAACCTTCGTCTCTCCGTGTCAAGGCACGTAGTATCTACCACACGCATTATAACTTGGATAGATTAGGTTATTTTTATAATCACCCAAAGAAATTCACCGAGCTATCAAATTTTTGGGATTTTGCAATTATGAAATTTTCAACATTCAATCAATTGAACATTCGGATATTTGAACTTTTTTTGTTTCGTACATCGGTCTTATGGTAATCAATATTATGAACTTTGGGTCTTGAATTAATTCGGCGTTTATTGGTGACAAAATAATACCACTGCATTTACTATGCACTGGAGTATTTATTCACAATCACCTATACCAAAGCATACTATAACCAAACCGTCGTCTATGTAACCCAATCCTATCGAACTACTTGGCAACATTTAATGTTGCAATTTGCATTATTGAAATCAGTTGCAGTATACAATAAACATAAATTATCTAAACAGTCCTGGTAGCGTTTTGTGTAGTGTATGGACACAGATTTGGTGGCTCACTTGCAAGCCGGTATACTTATTGATTAATGGCCAAGACTCTGGTGCAGGTCTTCTCCTTTTTAAGGCTTGATCCCGGGCTCCAAAGCACCGAGGTGGTGACTCAGGTGGCGAAGATCGCATAATAACCGCCGTCTTTCATGAGCGCGGGCCTTTTTTCATTATGCGATAAATCCCCACTGGTACCTCTCCCGCCAGATTCGATTGAAGATGTTATGTCGGACTCGAACCAATTAAAATGCACGCCTTCTTGCTGAGGGCACACTGACAAAAAAGGGTTCAATGTCATACTGTTTACATACGTATTAAAGTTTCTGATTACTCGCACCGGTAGCTGTTTTGTCGGTAATTTGTTTTAACAAAAGAAGAGGAGAAAAGAAGAAAAATATTGTTCTTTCTCTTGTGGATTTTATGGCAAAGTCTGGCACACGGTTACGTATGGTCCTATATATGCAGTATATCACAGAAGTATTCAAGTTACAGGTGAATTTTGATCCCTAGTTGAGCATGCTCTGTTTTTTTTTTTTTTTTTTTTTTTTTTTTGTACGTGGTGGAATGCATTTACGCACTTCGCTCACCCCCCGCGGGGGCAAGGGGCTCACTTTGTGTGGGACTCCTGACCTCGAAACGGAGGCCAGACTACCCACTAAACCACCACGGTGTTCCTCCTTCGCCTAATCCGAGCCGCGGGATAGAATGCTCACCGCGACTCGGCTAGGGACGCCGTATTGGGCTCTTCTCTTGGGGGCCCCACCATCCGGACAGAGTAATCCAGATGATGGGGTCAGCTCACCTCTTACGAATGCGCCCCAGGAACACTGAGGGGCGCATTCCGCCACATTAGCATGGGGCGGTGGATCCCCCGACCCACCACCCGTGGCTTCGCTCATTCGGGGACGCGAGCGAATTGTGCTCGCCTGCGTCCCCTCGCCGGGGGCCTGCGGGGCGGAAGAGTGAGCCCAGCTCGCTCCCGCTCCCGCAGAGCCTCTCTCTTTGCCGCCATCACCTCGCTAGCAAACGAGGCGACGGCGGCCCAACACTCCTCGCTGTCGGCCATGGCTGGAATCACGACCGACAGCGAAAGGTCCGCACCAATTGTGCGTGTTAGGGCCGTCCTTTGTCCGTCCCATGCCTCACACACGGCCATAGTATGGTAGGCCGTGTCGGGGTCGCCGCTGGTGCAGTTTCGGCACCGGGGCTCCGGCTCTATCCCCACCACTTCCCACAGGTACTTGGCAAAACAGCCATGACCCGTGAGAAGTTGGGTGAGGTGATATGTCGGAGCCCCATGACCCCTCTCCACAAACTGCCGCAGGACGGGCCGGACGGCCCCCACGAGCAGCGACCCGCTGCGGGTCACTGCAAGCCTTTCGGCCCATTTCCGGAAGAGATCGTCGCGAGCCGCCTGTCTCCAGCGATCGATTTCCTCCGGAAGCGGCCGACCTCCAAAATCGCGCCGCATCAGGGCGCCCTCCTCGTAGACCCTCTTAAGGACGCCAGCCTCGAGATCCCACGGGATACTGCTCGCAATCAGACACGCCGCCTCATAAGATACGGTGTGGTACGCCCGTGCAGCCCTCTGCGCGATGGCGCGCTGCGGACGTCGCAGCAACGCAATATTTGCCGGGCAGAGGGCCTCCGCCCATATTGGCGCTCCGTAGAGCGCCTTGGAGCGCACCACTCCGTCGTAGAGACGGCGGCAGGCAGACCCCGGGCCTCCGCTGTTGGGCAGCAACCGCGAGAGCATTCCGGCAAACGCCAGCAACTTCGGTGCCAACTGCCGGAAATGCTCCACGAACCGCCATCGACTGTCGAGAACCAGCCCGAGGTATTTCAGACTGGTCCCGACAGTGATGGAGGTGCCGCCCACCACAATCGTCCTGTCTCGAGGCGGCTTCTGCCGAGGCCCATGAAAGAATAGGGCCTCGGACTTTTCGAGGGCCACCTTCAAACCCAGCGCCCTGATGCGGCGCACAACATGGGCGACGCCTGCCGTAGCGAGGACGGCAGCGTCGCGAAACGTCGGGGCCCGCGCGGTGACTAGGGTGTCGTCAGCGTAGCAAAGTACACCGACTCCCCGAAGATTAGCACCGCGCAGGACCCAATCGTAACCTACGTTCCACAGGAGCGGCCCTAGGACCGACCCCTGTGGAACGCCACAAAACATGCCCCTGCGGACCACCCCACTTTGGGCCGGGTAGATGATAGCCCGGTCCACGAAGTAGTCCGCAAGGACGCGCCTGAGGTACCACGGGACGTTGTGGTACCTCAGCGCCTCCGCTATAGTTTCCCAGGGGAGGGTGTTGAAGGCGTTGGCTATGTCCAGCGACACAACCAACACCACCTCTCCCCCGGCGACCGCTTCGTCGACGCTGCCCCGCAGTCGAGATATGGCGTCGAGGGTTGACCTCCCGCGACGGAAGCCGAACTGGCCGTCACTCAAATTGGGCCCCGCTCCCTCCAGGTGGCCGACGAGACGCGCTGCGAGCACCCGCTCAAACAGCTTGCACATCTCGTCGAGCAAAACGATGGGGCGGTAGGCCGACGGCGAGTCGACTGGGCGCCCGTGTTTTTTAAGCAGCACGAGCTTTCCAGTCTTCCATAGTCGCGGGACTCTCCCCGACGTCAAACACTCCGTCATGAGGGACAGCGTCTCCTCCTCTAGTGCCGGCATGACTGTGGCAATAACCTTCCCAGGGACGCCGTCCGGGCCTGGGGCGCGGTTTCTGGACCTGAGTGCCAGGATCGCAGCCCCTAACTCGGCCTCGGACACGGGAGGTATTGCCCCTTCGTCAGCCGACACCTGGCTTGGTGTAACCATCCGCGGTGGGACCCACTCCTCCCTCGCAGGGAAGAGGGAACTGACCACTCGGCCCAGGAGGCCGGGCTCGAGAGTTCGTGTGAGAGGAGGCGCCCAAGGCCGGAGCTTCTGGCTCACGGTTTTGTACGGACGCCCCCATGGATCTCGATTGAGACTCTCGAGCCACTCCTTCCAGGCCTCCTCCTTGGCGGCTTTGACCGCCGAGCTGAGGGCCTCTCGGGCGGCCCGGTACGCGGCGTGCAGCTGTTCTTCTCGGGCGAGGTCTCTCACGGCCCGCCTTCGGCATCGGGTGTACTGCCTCTGGGCTGCGTCACTAGCTGTACGCAGCCCGGCTAGGTGGGGACGCCACCAGTACACTTGCTTCCGAGGCGGGATAGGCCTCGCCCTTTGCATCGCCGCGTCGCAGACGCGAGTAAGCGCTCCAGCGAGCCTCTCGCATCTCGCGTCCACGTTCAGGCCACTGTCGCCTGCAGCCCATCGCTCGACGAGAGCCGCCTCTCGGGCCAGTTCCTTATCCAATGTGGCGAGTCGCCACCGCGGACCCTCTCCTACCAAGGGACGATCGAGGTCGACATGAGCCGCCGAGGCGGCAGGGACAACGTCAAACCGGATGTACCGGTGGTCCGACGCGGTCTCCACCCCCACGACGACCCGCCAGTTGTCGATCCGTCGGGCCAGACCAGAACTGGCGAACGACAGATCGACAATCGACCTACCCTGGGGTCGCACAAGGGTGTGGACCGCCCCTTGGTTTAATAACACCAAGCCTTGGGACACCGCCCATTCTTCCAACATCTCCCCCCGGGCATCGGTCGCCGGAGATCCCCACGCCCGTGAGTGAGCGTTGAAATCTCCGGCCACCACGGCCGGGGTGGGGTGCACTTCTGCCAGCAGAGCACCGACCTCCGCGAGCAGCTGCTCGAACTCGGCGATGCTTCTACTAGGGGGGCAGTACACCCCAATAACTGCAGCGCCGCCCAGCGTGACGAGGACGCACCCTCGACCCCTCTGTACTCTGTCGAAGGGAGGAGCCATTCGCCGGGCGACGATAGCCACCAAGCCGTTATGGTCGCTGGCCCAATTAGGGCTGTCGCGAACGTGATACGGCTCGGCGACTACTGCCAGTGTCGTCTGCCACTGCGCCATGGATTGGGCCAAAAGGTCCTGGGCCGTGACGCAGTGGTTAATGTTGGCCTGCAGAATGGAGATATTATTGGCCATTATGATTGGGCGGTGTCCATATCCTCCGCAGTTGTAGTAGGCTGCTGGGTGGGCGTAGAGTCAGCCCCACCTGCGGCTTTCCTTTTAGGACGGCCTCTGCTACGGGAAGCCGCCTTGCACTCGCCCGACCCTAGTTTGTGGCCAGACGGTGCACCTTCCGCCGCACAGACGGGGCACTTGGGCTCCGCGGAGCAGGTGGCCGACTTGTGGCCCGCCTGCCCACAGCGGAAACAGAGCGCACTGCGGTCAATGCCCGCAGTGCACCTTACGCCGACGTGCCCGGGCTCCAGGCAGCGGAAGCACCGCGCTGGCCTTGGCTCCAGGGTGGTCAGCTTGACCACTGACCACCCGACCACAAGGCGGCGGCCGTCTGTTAGGATCTTGGCAGCCTCAACTGGGCACCGCAGCCAAGCAGTGCCCTGTCGGCCAGATGGGCGCTGAATATCGCCCACCTGGATTGCGCTGGCAGAACAACCCCCTTCTGCTGCCAGCGATGCCGCTACGGACTCCTTGGAGGCCGAGTCACTCAGACCAGAGATGCGTAGCTCCACGCACCTCTCCGGTCTAGCAACACGGACCTCCCCCAGCACTTCTCGGAGTTTTGTGGCCAGCTGGTCTGCCTTTTGGACTCTATCGGCGCCAGCCACCTCCAAGATGCGACCTCCCGTCACGGAGGGCCGGAGGCGCAGGCCTTCTATTCCAAGGGCCTTGAGGTCGATTGACCTCTCGGCCTTGGCGAGCACATCTCCGTATGTGAGGCCCTGCTCTGCGGCGCCCGGCTGCAGCGTGATGGTGACTGCTGCAGTTTTTGGCGCTCGCAATTTGCGAGATCTACGGGCGCCACGTTTTTTACTGCTAGTGGCCGGAGCTGACTGAGCTGGAGCTGGCTGGGCTGGAGCTGGCTGGGCTGGAGCTGGCTTCGGCGCTTTTGGCCGTGCCACCACTGTGCTCCATTGAACCGGCGCTGGAGCCGACTGTGGGGCCCGCGAGGCCGACTGCCGCGCCCGGCGGGCATCTTCTGCCTCCTTTGCCGCGGCCGTCTTCTTCGTCACTTTCCTCCTCTTCTTCTTTTCTCCAATTGGAGCAGTAGAACGCGACGCGTCCTCCACTTGCCCATCGGGCTTTGTAGGGGAGATAGAAATAGGCGCGGGAGGGAGGGATGCTAGCTCGGGCTGAGGTTCAATATCGGCTTCCTTTGCCAGGCGAGTGGCATTTCGCCTGTCCGCCTGGAGAGGTGGGCGGATGCGGGTCTCAGGCAGTAGGCGGTCCTGGATGCCCGCAATGCGCGCATCGACGAGAAACGCTATCTCATCGCGGCTCATCGCGGGCGGCGCGGCCTCCGCCTGCTGTTTCCAGGCACGTAATTCGGCCCGCACAACGGCCAGCTCGGTGTGGAGCTGGGCCACCTCCTCTGACTCCGTGCGGGACCTCAACACACGCACGTGCTCTAAGATGGAGCTGCATGCCTGCCTGAGGTCCCGCACGAATTGACCCTTCAGATTATTGCTTCGAGCGGCGATGGATTGTACCATCGCCACCGACGCCTCAATAGAGCCAGAAAGCTGCTCCGCGCTGAGGGACTGGGTGGGAACAGTCACTTCCGTTGGAGCCTTCGGTCTGGGCTGCGGCTGTGGGCTAGGGGACTCTCTGAGGTATAGAGCCCTCTTCTGCCGCTGCTCCGCGAGCTCTTCCTCAGCGCGGTGCTCCACATCCTTCTCCTTGGCTGCGACTAGGTCTGCCTTCGCCTGCGCCAGATAGGCGTAGTGGCCCTTAGTCTTCTTCTTCTTTTCTATCAATTCTGCCTCTGTGGCAGAGTTGGAGCGCTTGCGCCACAGTCTCCCGATTATTGGAGAAGAGGAGCGCGATCCAATCGTTCCGGCTGGAACGACCGAGCGCTCCAAAACCACGACCTCCTCTGCGTGGGGTGCGGAGGCCACAGGGCTCCGCGGCTCTCTCGCAGAAGCGATCTCCACCTCCATGTGTTTAGCACTCCGGTCAGGGGACTGGTCCGGAGACCTGGCAGATGGAATTGCCGCCACACCTGAGTCCTGAAAAGGACTGTTGTCGGATTGGTCCCCAGATACGGCAGACTGATATGCCATCACCTCCGAGTCCTGAAAAGGACTGTTGTTAGCTTGCAGAATAGACATACTAGTCGCAGAATCGCACATACGCCCGCAAGTTTCGAATTCGAGGTTTAGTCACCCGCCTGCCACTCCGTTACGGTGGTCAGGACGGGGTCCAGGGCGAACGACGAGGACGTACTCGGAACTCACTTGGGGCTCGCCCCTGAGCATGCTCTGTTGGTTCAGGTAACGATCTAGCCTGTTACCACACGCGACCTATAACTGAAGGCTTGTTAGTGTATGTTAACCAGCATTTCATAGAGATAAATATATACTGCGTTTGATAGTGCCAAAAATCCCTATGGATAAAAAGCGGCTAAAAAGCTAAAAAGCACGTTGGGTCCTAAGTTGCAAGAGGTGAGATAGTAACCAACATATCCCTAGCCCTCCGACACACCCGGGGCTATTTCACTCAAGAATATCCCCTTCAGGTGTAGGGACTACGGCGTCTTAGTTTAGCCCCCGGGTTTAGGGCCATCGCGGCCTGCACCCCAGGCCCGCGCTCATGGAGGACTGAGATCATTCTGCGACCTCCGACGTCCGAGTCTCCTCCGCCACTACATACCCTGTCTAAATCCGAAAATATATAAAACTGCATCTCTTCTTTATATTTTTTTTAGGGTACATAGATGTATCGTAACAAGAGTGGTGTGGGGGTAGTGGAACAAGTAACTTCACCCCCCCGCAGCCCTCAGAGTCGTGACAGCGCATACTCCAGTCAGCTTGTGACCATGGCTAGTGCAACCTGGCCGAAACGTCAAGCAAATCAAAAGGTAAATTATTTTATATTCCCAGTACAATATAGTACAATTGAGAACCGGCGAAGGTCACCTTTTTATTAGCTTCTCTAGAAGTAGATATATATATACTGACTCAGATGAGTGCCTCCACTGAACAAGAAATCTATTATAAGTCTTTTATGACATCTAAGGCCGGCCACACACAGGAAACTTGAAGCAGCTAGAAGTCACTACTTTAAGATGCGACCGCATAGCAAACGGAGGGTAAAATAGCCGTTCAATCAAACAGCTAGCCGTTTGACTGAGCAACGTCATTCAATCATACTCAATTGATTGAAAACATTCACTATTTTAACCAGTTGGCTGCAACATATATATTTTCCTTTCATTTTGGATCATTTCATAATGGATCCGATCAAACAGTTGCAGCTGCTGCGATCTGTTGGCAGTGCGGTGAAATTTCGTTGTGCATTCAAGGTGAAGCTAGGTTATACACAGACTGCTCCAGCTATCGTTTTTTCTCATGCAATTACCTAACCATATTTGAATGAAATTGAAATTGTGATTGATTCAGTTAATACTTCTGCAGTTGCCGTCAACCACAAAGTTTTTCTTGAGGAACGAAGTGCGTGAGTGACATACGTATTTTTATACAAAACCTAAGCGCATAAATATGCGAACCGTGAATCGTTCTTTTTATGAACCATTATTAACTTTGACAGAAATAGATATTGCGGTGGCGTTAATGTTATACTAACAGACAAAGTCACTGCCACTGATATTTTAAATTCAGTAACGTGGTCTGAGGGTCTATCTAAGTAATGTTCTATTAGGCCTATTTAGGCTAATAGTCTATGGCATCAACTGCACCAATAGTTAACATCCTCAAGATTTTGAGTAATACAGCTAGAGCATTTAGGATATGTTTATAGCTGGTTAACTGTTCGAGCAGAAGTGTATAGTCAGCCTTACATCAACAGATTACATCTGTTTCCAAGAATATCTACTCGAATTGCCACATCTCTTTCACACGTATATGAAATGACAGTGAGCACGCCATAACGTCAGCGACGCCAGTCGACGCCTTTAAAAGATAAGTAAATCCATTCACGAATATTGTGTAATAGATGCCTTCATATGATAATATAGAATCTTATTACTATATTTTCCGGCCGGATGAAAAAGATTTTAGACGTTCCCCTTCAAGTGGTTCAAAGCAGGCAACAAAATGCGGCTCAAATTATAACAGAAATCATAAAATTCCTATAACGGCTACTGTAACTTGAGCTCTCTGGGGTAGAAAAACAACCGCATGCCTTTCTTCAAAACAAAAAAACAATGAAATTCCGATGTGCTAAATACATGTTTACCACTTAAGGCGTTTCGTTGATAAAAAATATAACCCGCAGCTTTTCTTTTTACCACTCATCGTTATTTTAGAGGAATATTTAACTCGCGGATTCCCCGTTTACGAGTTTGCCATTAATATTAAAATGATTCGATCGAAATAAGCCGGTCTAATGGCGCGGTTTCGGGCCTCGCGGTCGTAGAGACGCCTCACACTGCACCGATGTACACGTCTAGTACGAAATCATCTATGTTCTATTTTCAAAAAACACATTTTATAAACATAATACTTAATGTCATAATTTGAGTACCAATACACGCCAGTCTCCTATTCCTATACTTAATGTAGCTTGGGTCCTATGACAGCTGTCAGTGAAATCCCGCACATGAAGTCTTGAATTTTCTATTATTGAATGTAGTAGCTGTCAATGTCATACTTTATGGGTATACCGAGCTAATTAGTGATGGGCGATGAATCATCGTGACCACATACTATGAACTATCCATATTTTGAATAAAGCTTAACTTACAATTGAAATTAATATAAGAAAAAAATAATTAGAATTTTATCTTATTGCTTAGGTATTTTAATATCATAATAATATTTATATTTCAATATACTTGATCCTAAATAATATTGAGTAAATAAAATCCTACATTCAATCCATCAACGCACTGAACCTGTTTTTGGCTTTTGTAAGAAGACACGACGCGTTTGGCTCTTGGGCCATGATATAGGCATAAGATACACGCGCCAACATCTTGTTTGGTATGAACTTCCACTGATCCACTCCACTCATTCTCATCAGTACGAGTACCGACGCCTTGTATGCTACGTATATTTCGTTCTCATTACAATTAAATACATACATGACAATTAAATGAAACCTAATTATATATAACATGCATCAATAATAGATGGTAGTATCGATATTTTCATCGAATTTCGGACATCTCTATGAACCTCATTTTGACATCTGTCATAGGACCCAAGCTATATTTTACAAAGTATAATATGAAAACACAGCATGCCCCCTAAAATCTAACCACACGTCCTGATCGTCTACCTGATCTCGCGGGGGGGGTGCGGACACACGGAAACGAATTTACCTGCAGAAGCCATTTTAAGAAAAGAAGAAGAAAAAGAAGAAAAAACAGCATCTGTCTTGTTAAATGTCAGTCAAAATAATTTAATTATCGAATTCTAAGCAGTAACCCCAGTAATGTAATCAAAAAATAAATTACGTTAATCGCTCTAGTTTGTGGAAGTCTTAAAACAATTTTCGCAAAAGAAATGTGCGGTTTAATCTGGTTACGAAATAAATAATAAATGTTTAGGCTGGATTCAGATGTGCGTGATGTGCGCTCATGAATAAATCAGTGATGCGCGCGATGGACGCACATCGCTCACAAGAAATGTTAGCGGATAAATTTAAGATATCTTGTTATGCTAAATAAGAACAGCTGATGTATTAATGAACTAGGGTGAGTAGGATTGTTATGGGTCGACGGATTACAAAATATTTTTATTAAATACTAGCTGTATCGACTTCTGATGCTGTTCCCGCTGCCCCATAAAAACCTTCCGTACAGTTTAAGAATAAATAAAAAAAAAGGAATTATTCGAATTGACCCAGCCATCTTCGAGAGTTTTGCGCTTGGCAACTATTTCGCTATTCATTTTTATTTATATAGATATTACTTAACTTCTTTCACCATTAAGACACCGTATAGCTAAAATTTCTTTCCAAATTTATTTAGCTGCCACATTTTTGGTTAGGAATGTATTTTTGGCATACGCTTTTACAAATTACCCAATTGGGCAGCAATAGGTCCGCCGCCTATTACTTGGGGCCGAAAAACATAGTTCGAGAAATGTGAGTGTTTAATACACCTCTGCCTACCCTTTCATTGATTACCGGCTTGAGCATACGTATGTATGTATGTATCAAAAATACCAAACCAATGAGTGATTGAGACAATTAACAATTTAAAGCCTTAACTGGATGAAACCTCTATAAATATTAACTACAATATTCAGATAGTTATATATCTTTAAAACAAGTTAAAGACCGTTGTAGCTTTTTAAGAAAATGCTAAGAAACTTGGCAGCCGCTCGGCTCCCGACTGTTATCGCTGACATCGTCAGCCCCCGCTGTGTATCTTTACACGTTTTATTACAATTATAATTCATTTCTCTCTTTAGCACAGCGGAAAACAAAAGAGCAAAATAGACAAATTGTATAAAAGGCGAGAAGCCATCTTGCAAAAGTAGATACGTACAGATACTCTTTTCTGTTTATTATTACGTTTGCATTGCCAAAAACTTATTTGGTTATACTTGTGAAACCTTATTTGATTACATTTGTGAACCTACATAGCAATATGCCAATAGCGGCGTGAACTTACTCCTTTTCACCTAACATGTGGCTGAATTTCTATATTTTGCATAAAGCTACTGCCATCGGACCTCCATAACAAATAGGCGATACCGAATTTCTATAGTTAGGCTAAACGACAGCCATAGATGTTCGTACCGATGGCTTAACGTGCTCTCCAGGCACGACCAGACCAGTGCAAATAGCAATCATACAAATATTTGCATTGATGCATTGAACGGAGATCGAACCTGCACCGCCTGCCGTGCAGTCACGTTCACTACCGCCACGGATCCCACTATCCAATCAATTGGTATGAGCGGTTTTTGGATTCAATTGAAGTCCAGTTCGCTATTGATTTTATGGGATGACAAAAAAGGGCCATATAAATAGCCATCGTCAGCTCCTGCTGTGTATTTTTGTGTATATACAAGTGTGACTATAAAACATACAAATAATTCCAATTTTCAGAAAATCGCAACACTATTTATTCTTCATTGTAGTTTCGTATTCGCATTTGCGAGCTGTTAAATTAATTTCATCACAGTTGCATTCGCGCTATGCCGCCGACTGGGGCCGCCACCCTACTCATCGCGCGCAATAACGAAGCACGCGATATTTATGTTCTCAGATTCGTCTCATTTCGGAGCACATTTGTCTACAAATTAGTTTTGAAATTGGTTTACTTTGAGATATACAGAGTTTTGATATATGCTCGAGTGTGATGCCGGATACTGAAACAGTCAACTTGTGAAGTCAAAACTCTACAACTGAGGAGTAATTGTTGAATATCATACATTCAGGTTGTGTAACGACACTTCCCTAACACGTCTCTCTCAACCGGGAATGTGTTATCATGATATCGAATACTGTAAGTTGATAAGAATATCACGGTGTGCGTTTTACACGGTTCGAATCTGACATCAATTAGTTATGATAATAAATGTAACCGGGAATTAACGCGATCATGGTATAGGTATATACATACCTTTTGCCTGACGTTTCGACCAGGTTACACCGGCCGCAAAAAAAAAAAAAAAAAAAAAAACAATTAGTTAGCCTTTTATCCCGAACTATTATTAGTCGGTACCACAAAAGTCTAATGAAAAACGTACACACACCAATGACTTTTCGATGATTTTTGAAATTATGTGTGTGTTTATCGCAGGTGCTGTTATAAGTGCCGATTTAATGGCAATAGGCTCGCCACCTATTACCTACATTGGGACCTAAAACATAAACTGGCGAAATGTGGGTGCTGGCACATCTGCCTACCCCTTCGGGGATATAGGCGTGAGTTTATGTTATGTTATGACATAGCAGGCGCTTCACGGAAAGGTACTTTGAGTACAACTGCGACGTACATTAATGTCAATTACGTAATTAATCATTAATCATTACGTCAATAATGATACGCCAATAATAGTATCATTACGTCAATTACGCACTTAACTAAGTACAATTGATAGTTACGGTTGCCGCACTGGCCGGTCCTACGCGAGCGTACAATACATACATACCTAAGTTCTGACGTAATCTTACTCAAAATCTGTAACATAATTATTAATGATTTTAAATGGAACTTCATGGTAAACAAGATCAAAACTGTATTTATTATATAATTGAGCTGTCATTTTCTCGGTAATTCTAATTTCTATTCAAATAAAATTGACGGTAATAATCCCCGAAAGGGTAGGCAGAGGTGTATTAAACACCCACATTTCACCAACTATGATTTTCGATCCCACGTAATAGATTTCAGGTAACTGATTAGCTGAAGCAGGCAAGTGCGCCTCCCCATTCCCGGGGGCTAGACGGGGACATCGTGGTCCCTACACCCGACGGAGGTCATACCTCCAGCAACTAAAGACCAAAAACGGCGTGCGTTTCAGTCAGTTCGAGTCCGACATAACCTCTACATCCAGCTCCAGCTAAGAAAGGGGTATATGTACGAATTTAGCTCACAATTAAAAAAATATATAACTCATTAGCTAATAGACCTCCAAGATTTGTCCACAACGTACAATAAAAAAAACAAATTATATTGAGTGAAAAACGCCCCCTTTCTTGTCTTTGACAGCAAATACAGCCTTAATATGTGTACGATGTAAATAAATGAAGACGCCGAGTGTGCCTCCGCCATATCTTACGGGCATTATACGGGCGACGGGAAAATTATCTTATTTTATATAGAACTCAGTGACTTGCCCTTTTCCTGGCTGTTAAACTGAGTTATGATGTATTATTGTCATTTCGTTACGGTTTGAAATTTAGATGAATTTGGATAGCTTGGGATTAGGTTATAAGGTTGTTATCAAGTGTGATGGTAACATCTGACTGAGAACATCCCCTGTCCTAATTGAGAAGTATGACTGGGGAAGTACCTCCACGCTACAGAATACCGCGGTTAATAATAACCTTGTGTAGTGTTTCTGGTGGTGAGTAGGGTAGTCAGAGCTCACTGGAGAGGTTTTTGGTTCTTTTCTGTACTGACAGCGCAAAAACTCTCTTAATCTTTTCACTTCATCCTTCTCCTTTCTACCTCCTATATGGTCGGCAGCACTTGTGTGATGCCTCTGGTCTTAATGGCTTTTTTTATTTACGGCACGTCAATTTCACTTCACCTGATGGTAAGCTGAAGGCAAGTCTCAGAAAAGAGGTCACCATTATAAACACGTATAGTATTACAATGGTGGCGTTTAGCTTGACGGCCTCATCAGATGGTTTTGTAACGCCCCGCTTAAAGGACTGTAGGACGAAGGAAATACGTGAGCTGGAATTCCAAGACTTAATGGTGCGGCAGAGGAAAGACTTACCGAACTTTCGGTTAAGAATTTATTTTCGGCATACCCATTAGGCTTTTTTACACATTAGGCTCGCCTGCGCGCCTCGCTTACGTAGTAGGGGATTACCTGGAACCGAAAATCAACGTTTGGCGAAATGTGGGTGTTTAATGTATTAATAAGTATTAAAAGTAATCCCCGAAAGGATAGGCATAGGTGTACCGCTGCCTATCCTTTCGGGGATTACGTTTGTGAGCATATGTATGTATGTATGTATGTATGTATGTATGAACGACACATAGAATACAATATTTTTTCGAATAACATTAAAAAAAAATTCGGTTCACTGTAAAATTAATAGACATCAGTGACCTCACCAGCTCCGCTAGATAATCCCTTGTGAACGGCGTGAAGTCAAATTAGACCAAACTGCTCGTGGGCGGGTAATCCCCGCGCAACCTGTCCACGTATGCGGACTATTGTGAAACTGTTGGATAGTTTGCGTAATATCTGTCAACGTGTAATGTCAAGGTTGTAATTGTAAACGTTCATATAGTCGTCTGATACTCTTCAAGACGTAAATTGGTGGTGCTTGTGCGGCTAAGCACGTAATTAATTTCCTTGCCATTTACACCGAATAGCAAGGAATTGGGTCAATTTTTTTCCAAATTTAGGTATTTAGCTGCAACTTTTTCGGTTAGGAATTTATTTTCGGCATACCCATTTTCTTACAAAGTGCCCGATTGGCGGCAATAGGCTCGCCCCTATTACGTGGGACCGAAAATCATAGTTGGCGAAATGTGGGTGTTTAATACACTTCTGCCCACCCCTTCGGGGATTATGGGCGTGAGTATATGTATGTATGTATGTATATAATTATGTGTAATGTCAATTTGTAGTTACTATAGTAAAATATGAACATAATATATATGTTTATATTTTGAAGGGTCCTAAGAGTTCAATTGTTAAGTAGTCGGCTTTACGATTTGAATCCCGGCCATTATTCTTTTTAAATCTAACATAAGTAATTTAGTTTGGAGACGTTAGCGGCCATATTATAAATTTCTGGACTTCCACAAATAATTCAAGATCAAAATCAGCCAAATCGGTCTAGGCGTTCTTGAGTTTATATACTAACGAACTCATGGAGGACGGAGGTCATTCTGCGACCTCCGACGGCCGAGTCGCATCCGGTCATCGCGGGCCGTGTGGGCTCGAAATTAATATTAACGCTATTGATGCCCCAGGTAAATGCTAATGTTCAGCGCAAAGTGCGCATCACCATAGACTAGACGGGGACACCGTGGTCCCTACACCCGACGGCGGTCACCTCGAAAGAGATGGCTCCGGGTCTGCCGGGGTGCGAGGGATATGTTGACTACTATCTCACCTCCGGCAACTAGAGACCCAAAGACGGAGTGTGTTTTGATCGGTTCGAGTCCGACATAACCTCTCCAACCGGCTCCGGCAGGGAAGGGGGGTATCCTTGGGGATATTTCGCACGAAAAAAAAAGGCAAATGCTAATGTTAGTACGTAACCACAACATTATACAAACTAAACATATATTTTCCCTTTGTGTATCATGTAGTTTTGTCAAGAAAACTCTTCCACCACATAACGGTAGCAAATATCACGGTTTTAGATGCCAGTTTCAGAAAGTTTTACAGTAACTTCACACAGGGAGACAAGAGAAACAACGCACATGTTACATTATACTAATGAATGTACATACAAAGTTCGCTATCCACAGCAGTCGGGCTGTGAACTGTACCTAGGAATATTATTATTATAGGAATTAAGTAAGCTTTTGACTCGACTGTGTCGAGGAGACGGAGTGTTATGTGTTTAATTTCAAGTGGACAAAAGAGTTATAGCTGAATTTCACATTTATTATGACATTAGGTAGGAAATTATAGCCAATGTGTTTTGTCCCTTTTTGAAAATGGAAACTGGTTTCATAGCAAGAAAAATAATTCTTCCTAAGTAACTGGTTACGTAGCATTTGGTTTCGTAGGCGGTCTTACATAACTAATTCCGTAGGAATAAAAAAACATCTTTGTACGTAACTGGTTTCGAAGCAAGAAAAATAATTATTCTCACGTAAAGCAATGAATGCAAAGTAGTAATGACTTGCCATAAATAAAAAAAACTAGATCGATATCTTGTTTCTTTAAAAAAAAAAGTAAACTCATGCAAGTGGAATCCTAAACTTAATTACAATAATAAGTAGATCTATTATCCAGTAGCTTCTAATTGTGTAGTGTCCTTACTTCATACAATTTTAGTTGATAATAATTGTTCAAGAACTTTTGGTCAGTTAGTTATTATCAATGAGTTATAATTATGTTAAAAGTTAACCTAACTTAACACGTACTTATTTATTTGCGGCACGAGTTAACTAGACTAGTAAACATACAGGCATAATAATAAAACTAAGACTAAAGCAATTGCTAGCGTATGCTGTGTCTAAAATATTCAAGAAATGAAAAGCCCACAAGGTTTTAGTCGACAGTTAGTGATTTACGATTACGTCAACTGTAGCCTTAGCACGAAATACTATCGAATTCGTAATGTAAAGGTATCGACAGAACGGAGCATTGCGATTGGCGGGCTACACACTCACACAGGTTCACAAGAGGTAGACTTTTTTTTTTTTTTTTGTGCGCAAAATCCCCACGGATACCACCTCCACCAAAGCCGATGGAGGTGATTATGTCGGACTGGAACCGACCAAAACGCACGCCGTCCATGGGTCCTTGATTGCCGGAGGTGAGATTATACAAGACATATCTCTCGCACCCCGGCAGACCCGGGGACATCTCTGTTGAGATGCCCCTCTTCCCCCAATGTGGGGACCATGGTGTCCCCATTTAACAAGAGGTAGACTGCCAATCACAATGCTTCGTTCTCTCGAAACCTTTACATTACGAAATTGATAGGAGTTCATGCTAGTGCTATTCAGTATGCAGCCGAGCGTGACACCGGCACCGTCGGCGTTCGGCTTTCGGCCAGTCCTGCCAATCAAGCACGATGCTGACGTCGACGTCTGACGTCTGCTAGGGGCAAAGAGGAGAAGGGCTACTATAGTTGCAACAACGTCGACGTTACAAACTCGTACAGAGTGAAATAAAGTTTATGATTACTGAATGAGCATGATGTAAATTAGGATCTTTTTGGCGTAATAGTAAACCGTTACGTTACGTCAGATTCAATTTCCACTCAGTGTTTTCACCCGTCTCATTTGAGGGGGGTCACGACTAACGGAAAACGCATATGATATCACTGCGAGTGAAAGAAAATTTAAAATAAGGCCTGTACCAACCCGTCTTGCTAGAGTGGAAATGGTAAGCCAGAGCCTCCCAACAGGGGAGAGACCTATGTCCAGCTCAGCAGTGGACTGCGATAGGCTGATAGATTATGTATATCTACTTATTTTCCACTTACCCATCATATCCATTATGTACCAAAAAAGAAACAGAAGTCTACCAACTTTTAAAAATGCAAGCGCCCTGTTGCTGTTATACCTTCCTATTGTTTAGTAGCTAGATGTAATAATAAACGTTAAGCCGTCGGTCTCGGTTGTCATATGAACATCTATTGCAGTCGCCACAGGTAGTTGGTCCGACTAGCCTAACTACAGAACTTCGATATCACCAATTTCGTTGTGGAGGTCCGATGGCAGTCGCTTCTCGGAAAATATTTAAGTTCAGCCGCGTCTTAGTTCGATTAGAAAGACGACCCCAACAGAGTTGGGAAAAGACTCAGAGAATGCTGATGAAACAACATTTACCCAATTCTGTCTTTAGAGACTGAAAACTGTAGTATCCCTCTAAAATTCACGTCGCTTTCACTGTAATAACTCAAGCATAAAGCAAAGCCTTCGATATGGTATTACTGGGACTCACATACCTATACGATGATCACACTGAGAGCCTTTAGAAAATCAAAAAACAAGAAAATTTTGAGCGTGGAATTAAAAGTATTTAAAAAGGTTCTATCGCGATTCATTTGGTACAAGCTGCTGCTGTTGCCCTCGGCTCCGTCTACGTGGACTTCAGATCCTGTATTATACAGCATACTAGCTGACCCGCGCAACTTCGTCTGCGTTTTATAGCGTCAACAACACGTGGTAATTATGCTGTTAAAATGTAGCTTATATGACACGTTCGTAGATTTACCATAGTAGCGCCATCTATTGATTACTTACTCAACCCAGTCGAAAGGTATCGACATCTGTTAGAATCATTTGGAGTTAACAGATAATAGTGACTGTCAAATAATAACAGACAAATAATTATAAGCAATAAATTAAAATTTTTACTATAATTTGAGATTTAAACTATCCTATCTCTCAAGTTGGATCGAACTGCACATGGTGTGCGAATTTTATTATAATCGGTTAAGTGGTTTAGGAGTCCATTGAGGACAAACATTGTGACACGAGATTTATATATATTAAGATGACACTCATAAAATAATATAACTGCCTACAAAAGAGAGACTACCAGATCCAGAGACTACCCCATATAACGTTGCAAACATTGTTTGAAGAGCAAGTTATCTCAAACTACCCGAACTATTATGAATTTTGTTGTTACTATTTACGCAGAATGAGCTCACTGTAACATAAACATAACACTACATAAACTCACGCCTATATCCCCGAAGGGGTAGGCAGAGGTGCTAGCAGTCACATTTCGCCAGTTTATGTTTCGGTGCCAATGTAATAGGTGGCGAGCCTATTGCCATTAACCGGGCACTTATATACCTGCGATAAATACAAACATAACTTTGAAAAGCATCGAAAAGTGATTGGTGTGTGCCATGGTAAAACCTGGGATCGAACCCGAGACCTCGTCTCAGCAGTCCATTACCCATACCAGTAGGCTACTGCTTGCTGTGTCGTTTAAATATGTCGTATTTCGCCTTTCTTTAGATTAAATGAGTGAGTTTATGACTCGTCGTTAAAACATATTGTGTCAAAATGCAATAAATACATTGCATTTACATTAATATTTCATGAATTTTCATCTCATTTGCTTCATAAATAATATTGTTTCGAGAGTGTAATAAAAATAATAAATTTTAATTAGGAATTTCGTATCTGATTGCATACTATCTTGTGTATTTATTCTATAACCATTGTATTTTTTAATTTTTTTTTAATAATATCACGCCTATATCTCCGAAGGGGTAGGCAGAGGTGCTAGCACACTAGTATGGGGTTTTTGCAGTATATCTATTTTTTTTGAAGTTGTAACTTTTGAGGGTTACAGGAACCGGGGAGTTGAAATGATGGAGTCTAGGGAATAAAACGAAAAAATAATGACAGATTTTACCTTAACTTTGGTTGTTTTTAATTTATTCGCAATAAATATATAATAACATATTAAAGTAGGCGTAACAAAGTGGAACCCATTAAAAAAATGGAACCCTGGTGGTTTCATCCTCGGTTTATCAATCCCAACGACATCCCAACAATAGCAAAATATTACTAATGTTCATTGAAATGAATGTCAAACCGCACCCCTCAAAGCAAGTAAAAAGACTTCTAACCCAAGGAGATATGATTATGTATGTGCTATGTGCATGTGCGAAGTACAAACTTCGACACGTGTTTCGCCTCCACACTATCTTCAGAAACATTATTACTCTCTTTGCTCCACTGCATACACTCCACTTTCTTATTAAAATCATTTCAAATATCGAATAAAACGCCAGTACCCAATGAAAGAGAGTTAGTGTCGGGGTCGCACTGCAAGCGATCAGCGACGACATAAAAACGTCGTCGGCGCGTTTACACAATGTGCTCTCTTCGGCTGATATGCGCTGAGGGCCATCAATATCACGATCGGGGGATTTCGTAAATCCCTGCCCATTGAAAACAGACCCTGTTAGCGTGTCCCCGTCTCTCCCTGCCCGAGGGGCTCCTCAGGGCTCTATATATTGAATGAGGCGATGATATGAGTTGCCGCCGGCGACGATACCTTTTATTCACTTAAATTCTGTTGTTGTCATTATTTACCTACGTATAATACTTATTATGTGTAAATGGATACATTATATAATGTTACAAAGTTAAGGAATATGAATATTGATATGTAATGGTTCTAGGATCGATAGGGTAGTGCAGTTTTTTTTTGGTTAGCGAATATTATTTTTTCTTTTTTTTATACAACTTAGGTCGCAGACAAGCACGCGACCCACCTGATGGTGTGAATACCGTAGCCTTTGGGCAAGTATAACACCAGAAGAATAACACTCGTGCCGCAACCCCTGTAAGAACAGAGACATTCAGTGTCAACAGCGCAAAAGATGTAGGATAAGCTTTTGGTTTTCTCACTGACAACACAAAACCTCTCTAGTGAGCTCTGGTTACCCTACTCACCACCAAAAACACAACACAAGGTTATTAAACGGCGACATTCTGTAGGGAAGAGGTACTTCCCCCTTTTGATTTGCTTGACGTTTCGGCTAGGTTGCATTAGCCGTGGTCACAAGCTGACTGAAGTATGCGTTGTCACGACTTTGAGGGCTACGAGGAGGGTTAAGTATCTTGTTCAAATACCTTACATCACATTTGTTACGAAACACTACACTGGCCCTTGTTTGCCACCTCTACGGATCACGAAACAACACTAGGCATAGTTTTTTGAATCACCGGATTCCATGTCGCAGATAATTTGAAGCGGTGATTAAAAAACTATATTTAAATTATTGTACGAATCGCGTTCCCGCTCGGGTTTAAAAGTGAGTACAGATATTTTGTCTTTATTGTGCGGAAAATGCACAGATGCCCTTTCGCTGGAGCCGGGGAGGTTATATCGGACTCGAACCGACTAAAACGGACATCGCCTTTAGGTCTTTAGTTGTCCGGAGGTGAGATCGAAACGAACCTAATTATCTCATCCCTCAGACCCAGGGCCCTCAGTACTTACTTATTCTGTGTCGGGGCGGTCAACATTTAGAATTTCGCTCATAAAAACAATTAATTTACTTTGAAACGTTAAGTTTATGACGGTTAAACTAAATTAATTTACAAAACTATGTAAACTTTTAATTTGTTTTTTAATTTCAATTTAACACGACAACTTTGACATCAAGAGAGGTTATAAACGTACCATTTACATTAATTACAACCTCTGGGAAGGATTAAGGTTTCCCTTTCTACGGAAGAATGCAAATAAAAATATTTTATAGTTGGTTTTCACTTATTATGCCGTTTTATGAGTGGTTGGGTACATGGGGCCTTTCTAAGTGGGCTCTAGGACTCAAATCAACCTCAGCCGCTAAACATTACACTTCCTGATTAGTATTAGAGGGTCAGATGGCAGTCAATTTCATAAAATACCACCTAAGCCATTCCTTCTATCCTGGGTTAGCTTCAAGGTAGGGACCGTACTTCTAGGGACATCGTCTGTAATAGCGGCTATTATTATTTGGACGGCACTCCAGTTTATCATCAAGTGGGATGCAGTCAATTTGACGATTTAAATATAAAAAAGGGAAAGTACAGGAGAGTGGATAGCCATGTAGACCTTGATAGTAGCGAAATAACCCTGCCACATACATTCGTAAATATCTATTAAGGTAAGGCCTGATACCTCTATGACAATGTATCTCCCATCCTAATTGTCCAGCCTAACTGGGGAAGTACCTCCACCTTACTCCTCAAACACAACCCTTAGTTGTGTTTGCGGCGGTGAGTAGGGCAGTCAGAGCTTACTCGAGTGGCTTTGTGTTGTCATTGGGAAGATCGAGAAATCCTGTTTTGTCTTGAAAGCTGACAGTTCAGAAACTGTCTTAACATTCACCATCTCCCACCCCTTCGACATGTCCAGCAGAGTGTGTGTGTGATCCCCCTGTTATTAGAAAAGCCTATAGTTAGGTCACGGTAACGACATTCTATCAGATAGGCCGCTTGTCAGCCACCTAAGTGATATATAAAAATTAAAAGCACTTAAAACGTTAACACGAAAAAACATTTACGATCTAAAAACAACAGTTATCGTAAAGCATTATTCGTTGTGCAGCAATAACAATTCGCACTCTTCAATCAAAACAAATCACTCGCTTATTTTAATTAAATCACGAAAATCATCAATGCTTTATAAATTCCGATAGCGCCGCGGGGCATCGCGTTAACGCGCGATGTACAAACATGTTAATCCGATCGCTGCGCACTGGCCCTGCGGGTAACTACGAGTCACTGGTTAACTGCATAGACGATAGTTAAATATTTTATAAAGTTACACACTTTTATTGATCGGTGTACAGACGGTCATTGGGATTAAACATATGGTTAAGATGTAAATATTTTACCGTCTTGATAAAATCTACCTTGGAGACGCAAGCCAACCTCACCTGCCCGTGATGCCCTCTGCCGATCAAAAAACGAGGCTTTGGCGGGTAGACGCGGTAGTTCGCATTGGATCGTGGCGTGGTAGGAACACGGTTCAAACCTCTCCAAAATGTTGGTGTGCAGCAAACGGGCTCTAGCGCAACTCTGGCAGGGGTAGGACTAGGGGTAGAGTGCCTGTTGGATGCAGACCAGCTGTAATCGGTCGGAATGCAGGTCAATGGGCGAGGCCTATATAAAACATCTTATGGCTGGTGACGTCCTATGGCTGTAATGATGATCCTCTCGTTCGCTTAAAATACCACCGGAGCGATTTGGGGTCGACACTAGCTACAAATTACACCCCACGGCACACAAGAGAGCAAAAATGGGCCATTAAACTTCCAGTCCTGACAAGTTTCATTAGACTCAAAGACAAATTGCCGCCTGGAAACCACCTAGAGCAGCCAACTTGGAAATCATCATCAAACCGTTTCCGGACTCAAGTTGGCAACTGCAAAGAAACCGAGCCCAAATGTGGCTATATTAGAAGTGTGTGGCCTGTGAAAAGTATCTTGCGACTACGGAATCCCATTCCAGTCAATGTCGCATTATTTACTCTCTTGTCCACTTGGGCAACATACAACTGACAAAATTTAATTCGGACCTGGAATCGAGGAAACCATTGACTCGAAGAAGAAGTAAACTACAGTGAGGTAAGTAAAACTCGTAGTAGCCCACGAGTGGGAATGACAGCGCACTGTAAAGCCTACAAACGTATTGAAAATAACGACAATTATTATAAAGCAAGGGTTTTATGGCTGTTTTCTTTGTGAGTAACCGCCCGATGAAAACAAAACAGTACGAATAATTACTTATTGTGATTTTTATTACGTTTAATATCATATCTGTATCTAGTAGGTACTGCATATTTATTTTAGTATATTTTTGCCGTACGAACCCGATTGGAGACCTCAAAAGTCCGACTAGCCTAACTACAGAACTTCGATATCGCCAATTTGGTTGTGGAGGTCCGATGGCAGTCGTTTCACGGAAAATATCGAAATTGAGCCGCATCTTAGTTAGACTAGAAAGCCGACCCCAATTGAGTTGGGAATAAACTCAGAAAATGATGATAAAAATATATTATATTTAAAACGGTTTATCAAGATTAATTTGTGTTACTTATTGACTAAAATTACTAAGAAGTACTCACTAAAATATCGGGATCAATGTAAATAAATTAATGAATAGTCATTAATTTATTTATTTTACGATAAAGTCCGTAATGGTAGAATCGTTTGCATTCATTACTTTTAGTTGTATAGAGTTTTCTGGCACTCGCGCTTCACGGAAAATATTGAAGTTTAGCCAAACCCGTAGTCACATACTTTGGATGTGACTGGGATTACCGTTAGGATGAAGAAGATAATAGAAGCATGTCTTCTATTTTCTTCTTCAGAGATATGTCTCTCTCTTATCTATATCTCTCGCACCCTGGCCGAATGTCTTCTAATATCTCATCTTCGCTAAACAAATACCCAGAGATGGCGTGCCTTTTAGTCGCTTCGAGTCCGACATAAACGTTTCAGCATTGGCGGAGATGGTATCCGTGGGGATCAATATAATGATATCAATATAAATATACATATATCAATATAATGAATGGATAAAATGATAAAGAAGTAAAAAAGAATGAAGAAGAAGAGTTTTCCTAAAACACCGGCAAGGAGTTCCAGTCTTTAGAAGAACACAGTTGCACGATCTCTTTATTGGATTAGGATTTTAAAAGTTCAATTTCAAAGTCAGAAGCTCAATCGGGGTCAGTTTTTCAAATAAATTTTATTGATATTCTTCAAATAAATACAAGTGTTAATATATTTCTTTTATATAATCCAGCCAGTAAACATACTCTTCTGTTTATTTAAAGGAAGAAATACAGGGCATTATTTAAAAATATTTCTTCACCAGTGATTCCAATTTTAAATCAATCAACACTGATCCGCCAACGAGATCATCTCTCTGTAGCACTCGGCCGCGTTCGTACTTCCTCGGCTCGTCGGGAGATTACGATCGGTGATTACTGCAGCCATTTTGTTTATTGGCGTGTTGATTGCGATGCCATTTATCACTGTGATATAAAAAATTGATCGAATTTGTATTATCTGGGGTCTCACCGCCACATCTTAAAAGCAATTATCGCTAAGACTATGATGTCAATGTTATTTTAAGACCGCGGTAGATACCGCCATGTTCTACCTACATGTTACATGTTACTGAAATGCAGGCGTTAATACAGCTCTGCGTACCCCTTCGGGGATTTACAGATGGGAATATGTAGGTTATAACCTTTTTTATTATTTTTTATCGTGCGCTAAATCCCCACAGATACCACCTCCACCAAAACCGATAGAGGTGATTATGTCGGACTCGAACCAACCAAAACGCACGCTGTCCATGGGTTCTTGATTGCTGGAGGTGAGATTATATAAGACATATCTCTCGCACCCCGGCAGACCTGAGGACATCTCTGTTGAGATGACTCTCTTCCCCCAATGTGTGAAGGTTATAACCTGAATCTTGTATATAAGCGATTGTCAAATAAAATCGCAATATCACGGACAACCATTTGATAGCAGGCGCTAACAGCGCAATACAATAAATTTGGCGTCGGACGTTAAATGTAAAATGCGAGAAATATTTGCGTACGCGTCGCTATAGATCAACGTGCCACCGCGGGAGGGCGCCACAGCAAAATTATAAACAGAAGTACTACTACATAAAGTTATTGAATCTTATGTATTATTGATAACACACTTGTATTTCTCCACGAGCGCCATTCATCAACAGTATAAATAAATTGAATCTTATTATCAAATTTGAAATTCGAACACAAAACGTTGTTATTTGTTCATGTTGTTCTAAAGATACCGCGCTAGCCTAGTGGTATGGGTAATGGACTGCTGAGACGAGGTCTCGGGTTCGATCCCAGGTTCACCATGTCGTATACCAATGACTTTTCGATGTATTTCAAAATTATGTGTGTCTCAGGCTCGCCACCTATTATATTGGGACCTAAACATAAACTGGCGAAATGTGGGTGCTAGCACCTCTGCCTACCCCTTCGGGGATATAGGCGTGAGTTTATGTTATGTTATGTTTTAAAGAATGTAGTGATATACTCTCACAAAATTCTTGATAACACAAATCATGATCTCTCGATCGTAAGCCTATCAATTGCTTTCAGTGGTGAGCGGTTTTATTCTTTTCGATGACAATTAGTAATATTTACTGTCCTTGGAATTATTAAACCATGGGTGAGTGGAAGGTATCCCCTTCATCAATATATTTTCTCGCTTGTTCACACCTCAATATCGAAGACTGTTCGCAATTACCCTACTGCGTGAACTCGCACTGTGTCGATTGGCGCCTAGCTGGCATTGCTGCACCAACTCGTCATCCACCAGGCCGCTACATCCGCACACACACACACACACATACATAAACACACACATATCGAATGAGCACTGAACAAGTTTGGCACCCATACAGTGTGAACTAAATTTAGTATGTGGAAGTCTGAAGTAACGTATAATATTGAATTACACCGCAAAATAATATTCACAAGTTGACTAGTAGCACTAAAATTTAAAATACAGTCTATGTCGGACTCGAACCGACTAAAACGCACGCCATCTTTGGATCTTTAGTTGCCGGAGGTAGGATAGTAGCCAACATGTCCCTCGCACCCCGGCAGCCATCTCTTTCGAGATCACCTCCGTCACGTGACCCGTCTAGCTCCCGGGTGTGGGGAGGCCGCGGCCTGCTTCTGCTAGGGTGATAGGTGGCTCCACCCGTCACTACTTAGCAGCGCAATGGGAATAAAAAATCAGGAGTGGAAATTTCATATCGTCGACCCGACAGAAAAATAGTAAGAGATTTGTGATGATGTAGTTAATTATTTAAAACATCATTCCCTGTTACCGGTTACATTCAAGGTGCAAGTCAAGATTTTATAGGAGCGACTATGTCTAAATATCATCATCAAATATCTTTATTCATTTATGCCTAAATACGTCACAAATCTGAACAGTTACTAAAGTTGAAGGGAGATTTCATGCTGGCAAATCATGTAGTCTTTTTAAACTCTTAAATAATCATGCTGATTGTCTTAAGGCACAGTAGCGTGCACAAGGTTATTAGATAGGGTAGGCAGTAACATCAAACAATTTTCACTCATCTCACTTGCATATTCTACTTTTGACGGGTCCAAGTTCAATCCAAAGGGGCCCGACTAAATAGCTTCGGGTTAATAAATTAACATTTTATATTTTAAGCACCAAAACAAACGTTTTATGTTTACGGCTTTCTAAAAATATAAAATAAATTGTCTTATTATGATGAGGAAAATTAAAGGCCGTTTTAATTTTTCATTGGACGTATTTTTGTTAACCATGAAATGTTTGATAATGCAAGGGTAAATGTATCTCTTTTGGGCAAACATTACCATCCATCATAGTACTCAAGAAAGAGTAATATTTCTGCGTATGCTTTTGCGATTATTCCTTAAGTAGATGGTAGAGTTTGAAATCACTAATAATCTTTTTCAGCTCACAACACTCGTTTATTAGCACTATGTTACCGGGTGAAATTGAGTTATCTCAATGCAGAACGCTGTGATTCTGGCGCACCTCTACGAAAGCACCGCTGTGATTTGTTCACGCGCGAGGCACGGGAGCTACCGGCTACAATTACTCTTTCTTACTGCATCATTCGAAGCCCAAATAGACTCTTCACCTGCACAAGCACAACTGAGTGAGAGGGCACACTTTCTATTCTTTCTTCCAACCAACTAAAGAATATAATAAGTATCTATTATATTCCATATATATATAGGTATATATATCCAAGAATACAGCTTAAAAATTCTCGGGGTCCAAGGCGTTTTCAATTGCAACCTAATATAACTGATGATTAATGAATGCAGCTCTTGATTGTAAGAGGCGACTAACCGAAAACGCAGACGAGAAACGAGAAGACGAGACGAGAAGGTAAACCATAAATAAAACCCCGTACCAACTCGTCTGGTCTGCGTAGAAACAGTAGGTCAAAGCCTATAAACATTAGAAGAAGCCTGTATCCAGCAGTGGACAGCGAAAGGCTAATTAATTGAATGCGGCCCTGGAGGAAATTATCAACGATTTTCAACTGTGGGAAATCAGTCAGTCGGTACCATAAATACGTTATTCCTATCAAAAGTGGAGGGAAGAGTGGGAGAGTGGTGTCCAGGATTGCCAGAATGAACAGTAAGATGGTGACTGCCCGCGGATTTTTCTAACTTCGTTTTTGTTAAAACAATGTTCGAAGACCGCGGTAGCCTAGTGGTATGGGTAATCGACTGCTGAAACGAGGTCTCGGGTTCGATCCCAGGTTTACCATGGCACACACCAATGACTGCGATGCTTTTCGAAGTTATGTGTGTATTTATCGCAGGTTTATAAGTGCCCGGTTAATAATAATAATATAATAATAACTTCTTTATTGCACCTATTACAGGCTCGCCACCTATTACATTGGGACCTAAATATAAACTGGCGAAATGTGGTTGCTAGCACCTCTGCCTACCCCTTCGGGGATATAGGCGTGATTTTATAAAAAAAAACATTATCCGAATTCACAAACAGTCTCATCGCAGACCAGTTTCCTTGGCCGTTTTTCTGATTTATGTTAGCTTCTCTTTCATAAATTTAAAGTAAGGAGTAATGGTGAATGTGCATGGCATGCATTTCAAGTTAAAAAGTTTGCGTGTACCTCCCCGCGGCGATAATTGCTTTATGAAAATATCGTGGCTGGTGCGAAATGCTGCACAACTCGCCGCGGGACAGCTGACTATGTGCTGGGTACTGCTAGGGCTGCCTAAATCCTGTTAAAATAATAATATTAATATGTCTTTATTGTACACGAACGTAACATAACATAAACTCACACCGAAGGGGTTGGCCGAGGTGCTAGCACCCACATTTCGCCAGTTTATGTTTAGGTCCCAATGTATGTCCCAATAGGTGGTGAGCCTATTGCCATTAATTGGGCACTTGTAAACCTGCGATAAATACGCACATAACTTCGAAAAGCATCGAAAAGTCATTCGTATGTGCCATGGTAAAACCTGGGATTGAACCCGAGACCTCGTCTCAGCAGTCCATTACCCATACCACTAGGCTACCGCGACTACACGCTAGGCTACACGAAGGAAACAATAACATAATATAGAAACACAGTTTATGAGGTACGGTGGGCTCCAAAAGTTCCTGAACACCTTAAGATCTATAATCCCTTGACAACATAAGTCTAATTTAACCAAAAGTAAAATAGATAGCGTTAATTAAATAAACTACATCAATGACTTGTTTCTTTATAAGAAAATTTTCCCATGCAAGTAGCAGCCTAATTACATCTGATTAATAACTATTATTAACCGTAAGTAGTTTCTAAGACTAGTACTTGTATAGTGGCTTTATACACTTAGTTTAGTTTAGTTCCAAATTGTCCAGGAACTTTTTGAGGCCACTGCTTATTAGAGATACAATCATCTTCGTTACCGCATTACCGCATTTAAATTATCAGCGGCAGTGTTATGATTTTTAGTGTAGAGACATTGACATCACTGCAATATCTATTTCTGTCAAAGTTGATAACGGTTTATAAAAACGTTTCACAGTTCATATATTCTGTCACTTTCCCACGCCTAGGTTTAGTGTAAAGATATGTGTGTACTCGCACGCTTTATACCTCTAATAATAACTTTATGGTAAGAGGCAACCCTAAGCAATAGCAATAGTAATGGTGTACCAGCGGGGAGTGGGGGGGGGCGGATTGTGCCGATGCGTGCCAAACTACTGTGGACTGGATTTACTTCACACACGCTGTATAAACGAATACATTTAATATATAACATACCAAAAAAAGAAAAGCCCGCTGAGTTTCTTGACGGAGTCTCCTCAGTGCCCTTAGCCCGAAAAACTATCGAATACGTAATGTAAAGGTATCGAGAGAACGGAACATTGCAATTGGCAGCCTCCCTCTTATGAACCCGAAGTCCGCCAATCGCATTGCTCCGTTCTGTCGATACCTTCAGATTTCACGTTCGATAGTATTTCGTGCTAAGGGCGCTGAGAAGACTCCGTCAAGAAACTCAGCGGCCTTTCCTTTTTTAAGCAGCATTTCGAACCGGTGCAGTGGTCGATTTGTAACTAACTTATGATATATTTATTGATATTGACGTTTGGTAAGCGGCGTTTTGTACTCTATACAGAATACATGATTTCTTTGAATTTGAATTTTGCATTTATATTTGAATATTTACGTAGTCTTCTAGATTCATATGCGATCTTATGTGCCTTAACCGACTCCTTAACCTTAAACGAATACCTACTAATAATTTCAGTTATAATATAAAAAAATAATATAAAAAACAATCTCAAAAACAGAAATATACCGCAAGCAACGAACTGAAACAAGAAAAAAAAATACTAGTAAGACTTTCCTTTTGTGCTGTGCCAATTACAAACATTTTAAAATATCCTCTACTGATTGGAACAAAACGTGTTATTTAGATACAAACCAAACTGGCTAAATTAGTTCCAGAATGTTGGTAAACATATTTTATATGCAAGTTTTATAAAAACATCAAAATATAGGTACATAGGGGCCGGTGCGACCTTCCAACAATAGCTTTACATGTTGTACCGTAACTAGCGTCTATATAATAGTTGCATTACTGTATTGCACAACTATTTTAATAATGCACCAACCTCAGGTCCTTGTCACAGATTTAGGGTACGCTAGGTAAGCAACAGTGTGTATTTCAGCGGGTTGCCAAACTCGTGTAGAGCCTCACACTTTGTATATGCACCAGTCTGACATTTAATTCAGGCCTGGTGGTGACGTGGAGTCACCTGTCACTCTAGCAAAAGCAGGCCTCGGTGACAGCGCACAATGCACCTTCCCATACCTGGGGGCTAGACACTGTGGTCCACACACCCGAAGGGGGGGGGGATATGTTGGGTACTATTTAACTTCCAGTAACTGAAGGCCTAAGGATGTCTTTCGTTTAGGACAGCTCGAGTCCGACATAACCTCCCCAGCCGGCTCTGGTGAGGGTGTATTTGTTGGGATATTTCACGCGATAAGAAGAAAATTCTTGCATTTACTTACCACACCGCTAATCGGTGTTTTGGTCAGCCATTATCTTTTTAGGTTAGTAATTCTATGACTTATATCGGCAATAAATAACATGGAAAAGAAATAAGAAACGATTCTTTTTGCATCTTACGGTGTTTCTTGTGAAGTCATCGGTAGATAGTGGGATCAAATACAATCTCAATACATTGTACTAATCAATACACATTCGTTATCTAGCCCCCACTATATCTATAGTGTGAGTGTACCTACTTAGAGTATGTATGACCTGGCTTTGTGCACTTTTATCCTTGAAAAATTGAGTAGCAACGGAACGGTCCCACTGAATACAAACGAAGCCCTGAAAATTCTCTAGTTAAAGATGAAACGATGCCATCTTAATGCCCCACAGAACTTTCAGAATAATCTCGTTTAAACTCTATAATAGTTTGGTAAAATCTTTAGTTTTTTCTTTTAGAAAAGTCTGCTTTAAATATGATTACATTTTGCGGTTCTTAATGAGATTTTCTCTGAGGTCGTGTTTGAGATAATATGAAAAATATAGACAAAATAGAATAATTTTCTTCACATAGATTTAAACAATATTATTTTTGCTACATTTGAAATATTTTGTTATTTGCTTTATAACCCACGCCTATATAATTCTAAAGGTAGAGACTGATATGTATAATATTAGGTCGTTATATATGAAATTGCCATTTTGTTTGAAGAAATTAGAGGTGACCCAATTTTCAATACTAAAGTTTTTGCATTTTTTAGGAATGACAAATCCAAATTACGCACACAGCAACTGTTATTACATATTTGAAAAATGACAGCTTTAAAATGGTTACAATTTAGAAAGTACTGTTTTTGAAGATCGAATTTAATTTATCAAGCGGCCGAAAAAAACAGAATTTAATACAGAGCTGTAAAATCTTGAAATCAACTTTCGAACAAAGTATAAATTATGTAAATAGCTACATATTAAATAACAGGAATAACGAACTCATGAATCTGTGAGAAAATTTCGGCAATTTCATATGTAATAACCTATTATATGGTACAATTATTTAAATAACTTCTTTGCCTATCCGAAACATGAGGTAGGTATACAGAAAAGGGATAAGGCGTAAGGCACAAACAAAGTAAAATGAAGTCTACACTTTATCTGCACCGCGCCTGATCCTGGCCCATTTTTTTCATTCATCGCCTTATATATTTTGCAGGTAAAAGGGTTATTAGCGATGTAGCGTTATAAAACCGCGAGAGTTCATGCTGTAAATTTTAAAAACCGCAAATATGTCTACCTAGTCCTTGCAAAGCTTTACGAGGAAATTGAAAACCGCCAACCTTTTTATGACTTTAGCTTCAAGGCTGGAATTCACGCGTTCAGCCAAATTCAGCCAAAATTTCGTCAACGCTTTTATAAACTGAGAATCTTTATATATGACATCAATAAAAGCATAAAGTTATTATTAATTAATAGCATAAATAGAGCAAAGGCCTCATTACCACGTTACCAAATTTAAAATGTTAAATTAATTTAAATATGTATTTTTTACGACAGTTATATCTGACAAGTTGAGAGGTTTACAAAAAAACGTTTTACGGTTCTTAAAATTTGTGTGTGCGTGCGTGCGTGCGAGCGTTTGTGTGTGTCTGTCTGCGGTACCGTAGCTCCCGAATGGATGAACAGATTTGAATTACTCGGGCATGTTCTCAGATAAATTTGATGAAAATTGGTCCTAGATGGTCGCCACCTCTAACCCTAGCATAGGTGGATACGATACATTATGACTAATTTCAAATTATACGTGTAAAGATATGTATGCTACTCGTATTTGTCCACTTTGTCAGGCGTCACACCCGCTGTCATTGCAACACAAAGCAGGGTTATCGGTCTTCCCATTAACAAAACAAAACCATTCCAGTAAGCTCTGGTAACTCACCTTCGCAAACACAAATCCCTCACAAAACCTCTCCAGTGACTACTACCCTACTCACCTCAGTAAACACAAAACCCTCTAAGTATTACTGATAACTTTATGCTAATAATACTCTGTACATAAAGCATAGCCAACATCACGATTCGCATTCATATCTGACGGGGCCTTGCCGGTGGTACTGTAGTGTAGTGTAATCAACCCGACACGTGTCGACACGCCGACGACTGCCGTTGTGCGACGGGACAATTGTCACCGAATGAAGATATACGTTGGGATAGCAATTTTGAATCCATATCAAACTGGATTGAGGAATATGGTTAGATATTATGTTGATAGTTTTAGATTTAGAAGGCGAACTAGGTTAGATGTAGGTTTCGAATCGTTCACTATACGAATCGTTCATTATACGAATCGTTCATTATAGCAATTAAACTTGTTTCAATCAAACTTATATGAATGAACCATTAGTAGTGGAGTCGTCTACTCGTATTATGTGTTTCCTTCTTCCTACAGTTCCGGGTCCTTTAAGCGCGGTGTGAAAAAGCATCTGATGAGGCCGTCAAGTTAAGTGCCTCTATTATAACACTTTACGTGTTTGTAGTGGTGACCTTCTTTCCTGAACCTGTGATAGGCATAACGTAAATACCAGACACAAAAATAATCTCATAGTCTATGCTAGTAAACTCCAGAAAATTTCGAATTCTTTTCAGGGTAATTGTATACGCTTTTATAACAAGCTCCCTAACGAAATTAGAGATTTGCCTATAAATATTTAAAAATGTAATTAAAAAATATTATGCCTAAAAGCTACTATTAAATCCTGGATTATTTGAATGATAAACAAGCCTTGGAATAAACTGTTCACTCAAATTACTACTGAAGTAAATTATGTATCTAGACTAAGTAAGTGTTTGTAAATAGACCAAAAAAAGAAAAGCCCGCTGAGTTTCTTGCTGGAGTCTTCTCAGACCAAGGCCGCATTTAGAACCGGTGGTCCATTTGCTCACTAACTTATAATATATTATTGATATTGACGTTTTGTAAGTGTCAATTAGTGGTCTATTATACAGAATTTTGAATTTATGATTGGTAGATTTGAGTTCAGTCGTTGCACCCCATACTATCCTCAAAAAACATCCCGTACGCGTATTTTGAGTACATTTTGGCTTAACCACTCGTACCTATACATAAACCCTAAAATAAAATATCGAAGTAGGCATTTCATGACGGAAATTCATTACAAGAAAATATATTGGACGATAAAGGGCGAGTGTTTATTATTATATTTTTCGTCTCGTTCTATTTCTAAATTGAGTTTTATTGTATTTTCGCTTTGTAGCTATCCTGAAGATGCCTTGTGAAGACCCGAAACACATATCGATGTTCTATGAACTTGCGAAATATTGCTCATCTACAATCATATCTCTCTCTGCGGTTTGATATTCCTTTCTATGACAATTAATAATATATTGTTAAACTGCGGCTGAGCGGTGGGTTGGTCGCAGAATGACCTCTGTCCTTCATGAGCGCGGGCCTATGGGTAAAGGCTGGAGCCGTCTATCACCCTAGCAGAAGCAGGCCGTAACGGCGGTGCAAAATGCACCTCCTCATACCCGGGGGCTAGACGGGGACACCGTGGTCCCTACACCCGAAGGAGGTCATCTCGACAGAGAGGACCGTGGTGCGAGGGATATGTTGTTTACTATCTCACCTCCAGCAACTAAAGACCCAAGGACGGCGTGCGTTTTAATCGGTTCGCGACATAACCTTCCCAACAGGCTCCGGCGGGGGAGGTACCCGTGGGGATTTTTCGCACGATAAAAAAAGGTGAGCGGTGGGTTCCCCTCCCTCTCCTAATATATTTTCAAGCCCTACTACTTACGGATTCTACTATAACTGATCCAATAAAAAGGGACAGGTTCTCAATTTGCTACGAGTTCTTTTATCACGCCCAACTTTTATGAGAAATACTTTTTATATTGAGTATGATGTTCATCTAGTCACGTTTTGCAAATCTACTGTTTAGGTTTGAATGATATAGGATAAAAATATTTGCAACTTTTGTGACGTAGCTGTAGAATGTTTGGCTACTAAGTTGGAGGTAGTGGGTTAGATTTCTGTTCAGTGCAAATATTTATACCTGAATATTGTATTATGTCATTTAGTGTAGGTGTTTCTATGTATGCTTAAGTAAGCGTTTACGAAAATTCTAACCATGATTATCCGCATTTTAGAACCCACACTAGCTCACTTCGGGTCTAGATGGCACTGTGCAAGTCAAACTCAAAAATAGAGACACAAGCCGCAACACAATAGACACAACAAACAAGATTGTCGCCTAAATACTCTTGAATAAATTTTCAAGTGGCCTATTTGTGAAGAATAAAAAATATTACGATGGCCCGGTTCATATACATGTTGTAAGGGAAACACTAACGAAGCAGGAGGCCCCCGGTAGTACTCCTGGTAGACTACATATTGGCATAAAAAATATGATTTGGAATTAAATAAAAATTGCCGTCACGTCATTTTCTTATGCCAATATGTACCAGAGGCCTTCGGTATCGGGAGTGTTTCCTTTACACTCTGTATTAAATATATATTTTCCTCCGTAGTAGGCAGTGGTGAATTAACAACCACATTTCACCAACCTATATTCGATCTCAAGTAATAGGAGGTGAGCCTATTACCATATATGGCACTTTGGGGCTAATGATCTGAGGCTGCGCTTGGTCCATTTTTTATACCACTTAGGTGACAGACAAGCACACCTGATTAAAAGCGGTTACCGTGGCCTATGGACGTTTGCAACACCAGGGGCGTTACACTCGTGCTGCATACCCTGTAGAAAGGTTCTAATGCCCTTCTTGAAGAACCCCATATTGTAGTCGCTTGGGAAAACCACGGCAGGGAGTTCATTCCACAGCTTGAGCGTGAAACTCCTTACCGCACAGAGGTGCACCTTTTCCGTAATGTGTGAGTCCGTTTGTATATAATGTCTAACGTTAAACTCCCCATCACCTTGTACAAAACGACATGGGAAGAGTTGGGGTGACCCATATTCTACTCTCCCGGGAACCACAGAGCTCTATTTCATATAATTAGTTAACTCAGAAACTCTCAATGAAATAACCATGTCCTAGAACATATTCAACGTTCTGGGGTTTCAATAAACTAGTTTAATTAACTATAAAACATATTTATGTCTTCATTCAAACAACCAGAACAAATTAAACTCTCATATCATTCATAATACTTACGCTAAAGTGTCTCAGTGTACTGGTTCTCATACACTGTTTTCTGGCTCTACATGTTCAGTATAACTTGAGCTGTAGTATCGTGAGTTTTATTCTAAGCTGGGGTTATTTTATAGTTGGTGGACGACACCGTAAATTATCGAATATCTGTGCGTCTTAAGAAATTGCCATTATGCTTCGCTGTTTATTCTCTTAAATTGTGTTTGGGTTCATTTTTTCCTCTTTTATATTTTTAATATTGGTTTTACGTCACTCTAATAATGTTTATTTTACTCTTAGAGGGTAGGTGGCTCGATTAAACAGAATCTTAAATTGTATCCCTAGGGCCCGACTTTTGTGTGCTTTGAAATAACATGGTAACAATGTGTGAGTGAACTTTTTTTGGATGGGCAATATTGAACATTTTGATGGGGCAAGATATACAGCTAAGTGTGACACGATAAGAATCTACTAATGATAGATATAAAATATATGCAATTTTGGTAGTTTTCGAATTGGAAAAAGTGAATGTGGAGACTTCAATGATTGAAATGATAGATGATAATGACGGAAGTAGGACATAACAGTATCACCTGTCCTAATTGAGCAGTTTGACTGGGGAATTACCTCCGCCCTACAGAATACCGCGGCTAATGATAGGTTTGTGTTGTGTTTCCGGTGGTGAGTAGGGTAGCCAGAGCTACCAAGTCGCAAGTACAAATCCCTTCTAGACACTCAATTTTTCCAATTTGAAATCGGTTAAAAAAGTTAATATATTAATGCTTCAAAATCGGATGGGTTTAGCTGCCTATAAATCAGTTTTATATTTACACAAAAAATCTAAAATGATAGGTTTATCCACTTTATAGGACGCATATAGCTAGAAACGTCGGTAAATTAGTGGTTAGAGACTCGGTCTAACAATCGAGAGGTAGGGCCCGAGTTCGAATCTTGGTCATTACACTACCAACTCGAACCCACTCATAATGCAAGCCATTGAGCTTAGTAATTTCAGTTCCTAATATTCTTACGATAAATAAATAAGAGTTACGTTCACTTTCAGCCTGAATAGTGCTGTGAAATACGTCACAGAATCAATCTTTTTTAATAACTGGTTATGAAACAGTGAAGGGAAATTCCTGTTTAATAACTAGTTATGTAGATCAGTTATGAAAATGGGCATTGGTTTCCTAGATTTCTAGATTTTAAGGTCACCTGTGAGAATACTAGAAACATAGTATTATTCCCAAATAAATGTTTTAGGACAATCTACACAACGCCACCTAGACCCATGGTAAGCATAGTTTAACTAACTTGTGTTATGGGTTCTAGAATGCGGATAAACATACTTAGATACTTTTTTCTTTGCAAATACATTCATATTATACATAGAAACACCCAGACCAATGCATATATTCATATTCATGCACACAAATATTTGCACTGAGCGGGAATCGAACCCACATCTCCTTCACTACCGCCACGTCACGGAGGTCGTCGAAATAAGGAATATGTGAGATGTATTTCAGATAGATAAATTCATTGTAAGATCGCTGAAGCATCCACCTGTGACGTTTTGTACAAAATATTGCTTCCAAGGTGAATGGACATAATTCAAAAGGTCTTTTGAGACGGAATACATTATTATCAAAGTATTAAAGAGATCTGCACGGCTTATTGTCGAAGTAAATGTGACCTTTGACCTTTCTATGTAATATTTTATAAGTACCTTAGAATTATTTTGTCTTTATTATGATTAGTTTTATCCGTTTATGTTATATGTGTGAGTGTTGCATATATACACATGTTATTATCTTGATTTTCTCGCTTATACTGCGAAAAATCCCCACCGATACCCCTCGCCAGAACCGGTAGGGGAGGTTATGTCGGACTCGAACCGACTAAAACACACGAGTCTTTAGTTGCCGGAGGTGAGATAGTAATCAACATATCCCTCACACCAGTCGCGGTTTTCTGTAGGGCGCGGGCGGCGGTACGATAGTAGCTCGTACTAAACTTCCCCAGTCGGACTGCTCAATTAAGACGGCAGATACCATCATGTCCTATCTCCGTCAGTTTAGATAGTAACATAACATAACATAAACTCACGCTTATATCCCCGAAAGGGCCGGCAGACGTGCTAGCACCCTTATTTCGCCAGTTTATGTTTAGGTCCCAATGTAACAGGTGGCGAGCCTATTGCCATTAACCGAGCATTTATAAACCTGCAATAAATACACACATAACTTTGAAAAGCATCGAAAAGTCATTGGTGTGAGCCATAATAAAACCTGGAAACGAATCCGAGACCTCGTCTCAGCAGTCCATTACCCATACCACTAAGCTAGTTTAGATAGTATTAGTTATTAAACAGTTGTAATGTGTTAATAAAAGGTAACGTTTACTTCAGAATATATATTAGCCGATAGAATATAAGACACAATGAATATTCTCGGTAGTATTTCCCCCTAATATGAGTATATTGCCTTTGTTTCGACAACATTTAAGATCGCATGTGTGAGAGTCGTAGCCTTCGAAAAACTACTGAAACAAATTACTTTGATGTACTACTGTTGGTTGCTTAGGCTGATATTGGATTTGAATAATAGTTGGCCGCCAATTATTTGTCCCTTTTCCATGGACTATGTTTAATGTTGAATGAAGGGTCCTTGAAGCGGGGTATGAAAAAAAAATTGTCGAGGCCGTCAGAGTGTTCTGGACTGCGGCACTGCTTACCATCAGGCGTGATGCAATCTATCTGACGACTTTTGCATGATAAAAAAACTCGTACTACTTATAGTTGTGGAATAGACTAAGTGTAGCAGGAGTGTTAGGGAGGCCTTTACTCTACTGTGCCAGGAACTTATGGTTTACATGGGTTCAAAAAATAATGATTGTTAAGTAATATGTACGCTGTAATTTAAAGTCTCCTTTTAGTACCAACGAATTGGAGTTTTATATTCATAGGCCAATGTAAAACATTGTATTACAAGTACACGTACATAAGTACAAGTATTATAAGTACATTATAAGTACTCAAAGAATCAAAGAATAAATAATCAATTTCGTTTATTCAGTTTAGGCACATGAAGAGCACTCATGAATGTCAAAGTTTAACATTGTCAAAAATATTATAATTTATAATAAAGAAACTACTACTTATAATAAAGGAACTGACTAGAGACCAGCTAGAAACTCAGGTAGATTATCTTTATCCTTTATTTTCTTACTTACTTGTTTAAATAATGCTTGTAGGCGTATATTAGTATTAATTTGGATGTTGATAGAAATACCTACTCCACATACTATGTTATATTAGCGTATGGTGTTCATCTTATTGCCTCTCACAACGCAACAGCTTTGTTATTCTCTACCAGTCAACCTTATAAGTGTTTAAGGTTGACTGGTAGAGAATGCGTGAGGCATTAAGTCCGCCTGTGTATATATGCACGTGAAGGTTTACTAAATAAAAATAATAATAAATAAATAAATTATCTGTGCATTAAACAAGTGAGTTCTCAATATGTGGAATAAATTATCTTACTATTCTGTCGCATTGGAAACTGCCTGTAATGATGGATGTATGTATTGCGTACAAATAAATATAAATAAATGAATTAATAAAAAATAATGAAAATTAAGTTACGTGTGTTATGAATACTTTATATCCAAATAACGCTATTTAAGTAGAAGCTAGTAATAACGCTCTGTTTAATCGGCTGTTTAATCGTTCCAAAATAAAGTAATATAGTCATGAATATTCTTGTTTTTTTGTTATTATGTTAAACAATTTTCCATTACTGAGTGCAACAAAGCTCACAAATCCTGTTGATATAGTCAGCCGCATATAATTTGCCAAGTAAGCCATTGACTGGGAATTGCACAGCGAGGAGTAATATTCGTAATGTATAGAGGATTTATTGATATCTGTGGGTGTGGGTGTGCAAAGTATCTATATATATATACATAAAAAGCTGTGGGAATATTTTGTACGTATGTTGACCATAATTACCAGATATTTGTAGCAAAATACTTTTGTGTTGCCGTTTAATAATTATGAATAAAATATTTTGGAGCTGTTGGGAAGGAAATTGGGAATTTATTAGTTAGCAGTTGTTACCAAGCATTCCAATGATTTATATGAGATGCGGATGCATAGAGATGTTGAGGCCCTTGGAGTATTTTACCGTCTGTACCACGGTGAATGTTCTTTTTTTCCGTGCGCAAAATCCCCACGGATACCACCTCCACCAAAAGACGGTGGAGGCGGTTATGTCGGACTCGGACCGACCAAAACATACGCCATTAATGAGTCTTTCATTGCCGGAGGTGAGATTATACAAGACATATCTCTCGCACCCTGGCAGACCCGTAGACTCTTTGAGATGACCCCCTTCCCCTAATGTGGGATAATACTAGCCCCCGGATATGGGGAGGCGCATTTTGCGCCGCCGTTTCGACAGTGAATGTTCTGATGAACTCTTCCAATTAATCCCACCCTCTTCTTTCCTACACAGAACAACACAACGTACAGTGTTACAATGGTGGCGCTCAGCTTGACGGCCTCATCAGATGCTTTTTCACGTTCCGTACATGGGACCGTTTGATGGACCCGGACTGTAGGAAGTAGGAAACACGTACTGTAAGGAATTCCAAGACTTAATGGTGCGGCAGAAAAAAGACTCACCGAACCGCTTGGTTCTTGATGGAATATTTTGCACCGTATGCGGGTGACATCTTAGCCCTGCACGTGTGGTCATGTATAGGAAAGGGGAGGGTGGGATAATTTGGAAGAGCTCAACAGAAAACATGTTATATTTTACCGAAAAAAGGACATTGCAAAAAGGTTGAATGTACAACACAAAAATTACGTTTCACAAATTGTACAATACATTTTTCATTGAAAAAAGAAAATGTCAGACCGTCAGAGCGTGCATTATTTTCATTGACTTTATTACGAATATAAACTGTTGTTCTCTTATATTATCCCCATCTTATGGAGCCACATTCACAAAACGTGCCACAATCGTACCCGACAAGTAAATACCGCGCCTCGGTACACAGCCTCATAAAATTCGGGATAAACAGAAAAACACTCGCTTTTTTATTTGTTTATAATACATTATTCGCATAGATCGTATCCGCGGGACCTCACTGCAAACAACAGTGAATTTTTTATGCCTTAAACGTGACCCAACATAACTAAGTTTTTATTCGAAACCTTCTACCTCAGAACTACTTCGTGAAAACTTTTAAAATTAAATCTACGACTTATACAACATTCATTACTTGTTTTGTATTGAGTCTCAAGTTTACGCTTCATATGAATAAAGCAATGGATGAGGTATTGAATGATTTTGTCGTGGTATGTCGAGGTAGGTGTGTTGGGTGTCCATATAAACAGCTCATTACGATAAAGGCACGCGTTCGACGTATGGCAATCAAACGGGTAAACATTGATCTGCGCGGGCGTCTGTACGCGGTGTGGTACAAATTCTATGGAGTCGTGTACAGTGTCCCCCGCAAGTTTGCTCGTTAGGTTGATTAGTTTATTTCGTTACAGCGCAGAGTCAATCAGTGTTGCCATTTTTTGGGGTATTTGTTGAGGCTGTAAATGATATTACTGTTGATGTTGACGAGCTTGTTTAGACTTGATTTATAACATTACTTTTGTGCCACAGTCTTCACAAAAGTTTCTGTGAAAAAAACTGAATGAACAAGATTGGACAAGCATGGGCAAGCAAAATTGAAGTATTATAAAGTGTGTGTTCACGTGTGTAGTGTAAAGACCACGCTTGAGCAGGCCCTGGGTCTTCTGGGAGTGCGAGGGATATGTGGGTTACTATCTCACCTCTGGCAATTAAAGACCCAAAGACGGCGGGCGTTTTAGTCGGTTCAAGTCCGACGTAACCTCTCTAACCGGCTCCGGCGGGAAAGAGGGTTATCCATGGGGATTCTTCGCTCTTAATTGTTATTATAAAATGTCTTGGTCCGTAATACTATACTTGCTACACTACTCTTTCGCTTTCGCACTACTGGGGTACACTTCTTCTTCGTGGCACTAGTTTTTTTATTTTTATACAAATTTGATGGCAGCTAAGCATATATTCTAAAGTTACATGTAAAAAAGTTATCAAAGACATTAATGCGCTTGCTTTTTTGATAAGTGAGAAAGTATTAATCTGGTTTGATCGTTTCTATGTGGGTATGTATTTACAAAAATATCTGAATTTATTTTATCATAACCACAAGTTTCCGTTCAAGCAAGGAATTTTCTTAATGATGCTGAGTGACTATGGATATAAACATTCTAATTCAATTTATTACCTTAACCTCAAGGAATTTTATCTCACAATTTAACATATGTCCGAAGTTTTCTAAAGCATTCAAACGTTTAACAGTAAATTGATGTTTGTACAGCGCTCCAGAGACGACAGCTTGGCGCGCGGCGGGCACCGCCGGTAACTTGTCGCACGAAAACTAAATCTGGTTTACGTACCTCTCCACCACTTGCATACCACTAAAAGAGCTAAGTTTTCTTTCATTTTAACAACTTATATCTTAGCACAGTCACTACATAGTATAAAACAAAGTCGCGTATCTGACCCTTTATCCCTATGTCCTTATGTCACTATGTATGCTTAAATCTTTAAAACTACGCTAAGCATTATGAAAAAATGTGAATAAATTTACAACAATTTCTGTCCAAACACTCAGCCGGCTATAACTGTAACGTTATGCTAATCCACAGCTATATCTCTATTCTCTTTGTCTAGTATAGCATCTGTAAAGATAAAATACATTATACTTATCACTACATAGTATAAAAGTCGCGTTCTCTGTCCCTATATCCCTATGTCCTTATGTCACTATGTATGCTTAAATCTTTAAAACTACGCAAAGGATGTTGATGCGGTTTTTTAATAAATAGAGTGATTGAAGAGGAAGATTTTTATGTATGTAACATTATGCTACTATCAACTGGTGCCGAGTTGTCTTCTACACTGACAGCACAGAAATTCTCTTTAACTTCACCGTTACTCCTCCTACTCCCTTCTACAGGGTTGGCAGCACAAGTGTGAAGCCTATGGTATCGCAAACGTCTATATCACAGTACCTGATCATTTTTCATCAGGTGAGCCGTGTGCTTGTCTGCCACCTAAGTTGTATAAAAAAAAGTTGATATTGTGGCGGGTATTAATCAAATATTTTACCTATAGTCCATTTGTTGAGGTACTTAAAAATGTAAACAATCTTAGCGTGTCTTTTAATGTTTTGTTTAAAAACTCAGTATAAAAATACTTATCTCCTTAGTAACGCATTTAGAAGACTAAAAATTTGTGTCGAACCACTAGTTATCAGTTAGTTAGTCTAGTTTATTTGTTTAACCATATGTATTACATTACGGGGGTATTTATGATTACTGGTATGTGGGTAGATTGCGATTGTAACTCTTACCTTTTGGTTACAAAATTTAAAACATATTTTTGACAAATTTACTTTTTTTTACGGGATTTTTACGATGTTTGAATCTTGGTGTAACCAATATTTCGGCGCTGTTTTAAACTCCATTATCAATTGTTAAGTGAGAAATAGGGTAGACCGATACGGTTGGTCCCAATAAGAATTAGATCGTTCATCAGTATACCGTGATCATGGCGCTTGTACCAACGTCAAAATATCATTTACACCAAGAAACTAACAATCATAGTGAATATGCCGTTAAAATTAATAGTGAATTTATAAATACCCATATCAATCTAATAACATGTATTTGATAAGTTGCAATATGTTACAAGCTTCAGTGTGAACGCAAATTATAAACGTTAAAGTGTTGACGAAATGTCAGAGATATAGGTGTGAGTTTATATTATGTTATGTGTTATTAGAACTTTGTTTGTGAGTGTGTGTGTATTTAGAACTTTGTTTAGACTATATTTCTTAATGTAAACGATGGGTTAGGGACTCGCCTATACTGTATTACGTACACGTGCATATAAAGATATTCTGATATCTGAAGCAATGTGTGAAGCAGTTGTTGATCACCAGTATCTGCAAAGAAGACAGCGCACGGTAAGTGATTCTATTTGTCCGTGTACTTGTTATAGCATGACCCCGTTTGTTCCTCCGGCAACACCTAGCATAGATGAGTTTTATCGATACGCTGTCCACATTTATTGATCGTAATAAGCTCTCTTGCCGCACCGAAGCTGGTTCTTCTAATTGGAATTTCTAATATTTTCTTGAAATAACCTGACTTACTTAAGTTACTTTTTCTGACCGTGACGTCATAAGTCATTAACTCTCTTACTATTCTTTGCCACATAAATAAATGCGACAAAAACATATTTAATCCCCATTGAGCTGAGCGAACACGAATGTAAAATAATAGTGAGATGATTTATAACTTGTGAAATTAACATAACTGGGGCGCGGACATTTTGTTTGGAAGTGATAAAGTGAGGGAACATCGAATGGTATTCTGATAGTATCTAAAGAAATATAGTGTAGCCTTGACGTAGGCAGTTCGAATTTAATGCGCCTATTGTTGCAAACGTCCATAGGCCGCTGACTACTTTCCATCAGTTGGGCCGTATGCTTGGCTGCCACCTGAGTGGTATAAAAAATATAAATAACAAATGTCTTCATCATCACATCTGATGATAAAGGATTATTCATTAGATATTTAAAGTTATTAGTTAAACTGAAGTTTGTTTTATTGAGGTTCGGTTGGTCTAAAATGTTGATATAAACATCCACATTTCACTAATTTGTATTCGCTCTTATTCATATATCAAGGTTACCTGTACCATTTTAGTAGAATCAGCAAAAGGCGTATGTCGACATAAGAGTCAGCTCTGAGCCGATGAGAATTAATTTTATTGTCACAACATAACATAACATAAACTCAGGCCTATATCCCCGAAAAGGCAAACAGAGGTGCTAACACCCACATTTCGCCAGTTTATGTTAGATCCCAATGAAATAGGTGGCGAGCCTATTGCCATTAACAGGGCACTTATAAACCTGCGATAAATACACATATAACTTCGAAAAGCATCAAAAAGTCATTGGTGTGTGCCATGGTAAAACCTGGGATCGAACCCGAGATCTCTCAGCAATCCATTACCCATAACACTAGGCTGCCGCGGTTGTTTGTCAGGTTAATTGTCAGAGTGAATAAATAAATTAAATGTCCAACCTAGGAGTCAAACCTCCAACCTATCAGAATTTCTGTGAGCAGTATTTCATTTACGGTCTCCTTGAACATGTTTTTTATTTAGGTACCATATTAACATAATCTTCTGTTGCGTAGTGAACGCCTTTACTACGCAAGAGACGCGGGTTCCATCCCCTCTCTTGCAAATATTTGTAAGCATGTATATGGCTATTTGAGAGCACATTAAGCCGTCGGTCCCTGTTGCCATACATACATCTATGGCAGTCGTTACGGGTAGCTGGAGCCTTCAAAGTCCGAGTAACCTAACTATAGAACTACGATAACGCCAATTTGGTTGTGGAAGTTCGATAGCAGTCGCTTCGCAAAAAATATCGAAGTATAGCCGCATCTTAGACTAGAAAGTCGCCCCCAACTGACCGGAATAGTCTCAGAGAATGATGAGAATGATGATAATTATAAGGATTATTCCTAGTCTATTGGACAAACGTTCCTGAAAGTAATTGTCAATTGTGTGAGCGTACAACAGTCTCGTTTCCTCCTCAGTACAAAGTTCGTCAACTAACCACCCCATAACTACTTAAACTGAACAAACAACACTAATCTGTCATAATCACATCTTAAGATAGTTCTCTCTCGCTCACACATAGTCTTAGTCACTCGCTCAACTCCAAACAAAGTTTTCAACCAATCCTGAAGTTTTTTTTAAGATTAGGCTTCGTATGCACTAGGCAACATTTGACGCCATGTTTTATACAACGTTGTGGCTCGATGTTTTTATAATAATAATAATAATAATAATATGTCTTTATTGTACACCAAAGAATTACATCATGTTATGGACATGCAGGTTTTTAGGTACATACAATGGGCGGCCTTATCGCTCTGTGGCAATCTCTTACAGGCAACCATGGGATGGAGAGAGGTATTTGGAGATAAAAAAAAATTCGGGGCCATTTGGTGCACTCAAATATTTGTCGTAAATACGTGTATATACGTGTATGTAAATACGTCGTAAAAAATGTCGTAAACAACGGTAAAACTTTGAGGCCGTATAAATATGTAGCTGATCAGTCTTCGACAACATGTGAGGACCTAGGGACCCTAGGTCAATCGGGGCGTGAGGAATATGCCAGAGGCTACCTCACCCACAGCAAAGGTTATGTATTGTCAGTATCTAGACCAAGAAACTTTCCTTTATCTCTGAACTGGCAGTACAGAAAATTTCCTATACTTCACCCTTCCCCCACTAACTCCTTTCTCTGTATGGTTCGCATAAAGAGTCGGTAACCACGTTCCATCAGATGGTCTGCCACGTAAGTGCTATAAAAAAATATTAACCAAAATCTAACAACGTATACATAGTTAATCAGTAAAAAAATCACAGTATCAAACACAAATGAAGATATTTTCTTTCTTTCAAAAACAAATGTCTCTTTGTGTGCTGTTGTGCGCTAGTTTTCAGATATCGTTGATAGTTGCCTAGTGTATAAGAAGCCTTAACTCAAAGTTCCACGAAAGTTGAGTATAGATGTTCGCGAATGAATTGAGAATTGGTGTCGTTGCATTGAATTTTAATGCGAGTGTCTCTTTTACACAGAGTTGGAAGTTTTAGTGAAGTTTTGTTCTTCATAGTTCTCGCTACTAATGTTTAAGTGTGTTGGTGTGTCTGTGTGTTTAAAAGAAAAAGTACGTAGTACGTATTATAAAATGTTAATGAAATTAGGAATATAAAAATGGATTTTTGTAATTGAGTATGAAGGAATCGTGACATGAAATAATTAGGATTAAAATGATAGATGGGAGAGGGCCCCCCCCCAAAAGGGCATATTGGTAAATATGTCAGCATGCCAAGAAGCAGAAAAATATTGTTCAACAAATTTGGTGCATTGACTATTAGATTAGTCTAGAACTATTAAATAGGATCATGTAACCAATTTAAAAATTTATTAAAACAAAATGGTCATTACCGAAATTACTATTATAAAATTTAAGAATAAATATTTCGACAACATGCGAACCAGTATTGAAATTCATTGTTTATTCGACTAGATTACCCCAACAAACATAATTAAATCTTCAATGTGTGACTTATTAAATCTTATGTCATTATGTTATAAATATTATAGGACAATCTACACAACGCCACCTAGACCCATGATAAGCATAGTTTAACTAGCTTGTGTTACGGGTTCTAGAATGCGGATAAACATACGTAGATACTTTTTTTGTAAATATACACATATTATACATAGAAACACCCAGACCAATGCAAATATTCATATTCATGCACACAAATATTTGCACTGAGCGGTAATCGAACCAACGCCTCCTGCGTAGCAGTTGCGTTCGCTACCGCCCCGCCACGGAGGTCGTCAAATCTAATTATCATAAAGATGTTTCACGGTTCATTTATACTCTGTCACTTTCTTACGCCTAAGTTTTATGCAAAAGATACGTATACCACTCGCACACTTCGTTCCTCTTAGGATAACTTTATGATTCAAACTTTCACAAAAACAAGAATCGTATAATTTCAACAGTCACGTAGGTACATTATTAACATATAAAATCGTGGCGACGTCGCCATAAAACTCTAGTCATCGGCAATGTGTAGCCCTCCAACAAATTTGATAAATGGCCGTCGGACTCAGCGGTTGAAATATAGCCACTTTTTATGGCGCGCTGAAATACAGCTTGGGATTAATTGCTATCATTAGGGTCTTGTGTCATTGTTAATTTAAATTGGCGAGGATAGGGTGTTAGTTGTTTGAACTTTGTACGTTCAAAGATAACACTGCCCGTTGGGTAGTTGGTGATATGGACACTTAGAGAAGTACCTTATTTATTTTAGAGTTCTCAATCCATTGCATGTTTATAAAAGGCCGCCAATGCACATTTTTACGAATAACCTATTCATCCGATGGTTTGTTGATTTAAACTTTTGTTTGGTACTATTTAGGTGGCAGACAAGCACGTGACCCACCTGATGCAAAATGGTTACTGTGGCCTATGGACGTTTGCAACATCACATTTGGTCTGCCGATTATTAAACGGGTATAAAGAAGGTAGAAGGGGGGAGGGGAGAAGGTTAATAGAGTATCTGTCTATCAGTGTAGAAGACAAGGATGGTTTTCGAGTTTGGAGTCGCCGGTCACCCTAGCAGAAGCAGGCCGAGGCAGCAGCGCTAAACGCGTCTCCCAATACACGGAGGACCAATGGGTACACCATGATTCCCATATTAAGGGAAGGGGGTCATCTCGAAATGGATGTGCCCTGGTTCGAGAGATATGTCTTGTACCTCATGCTGAATATACAAGCCTAAATGTTAATGTAAATACGTATTCTTCACTTTTACGCCATTTTAATGACACTAAATACACTCTTATTAAGCAGTTCATATAAGGAAGTATTTCGTGTACGTACTCGCAAACGGCCTCGGGCATTATTCTGAATGACATTGCGTCTCAAACATGTTCGTAACGCGAGAAAACGGTATATGGTTTCGATTGGTTATTATAAAAGAGAGATCTGACAGAACATTAGACCAACTTAATTGTGTCGGATATTACGGTTTGTCATGTATTATATATATGTAAAAGTTTATGTTTGTCCGCGATGGTCACAAAAAGTACTGAACGGATTTCGATGCGGTTTTTTTTGGTTTAAGGGATTTGGTTCAACTTAACATTTTATGTTTGTTTGATTGCAATCGGTTAAGTAGAACCAGAGTTATGATTAGTAATATAAAATTTAAGTCGCGCAGATGGCGCTTAGGTCGCGATAACCAACAGCCACGGGGGCGGAGGTTAAACCAGCAGTGGGAAGCGACGTGCCAGACAGTCTACGAACAGAGAGAGATATCGGGAGATCGTGAGGGAGCCTCGGTCCGCTGCTGACACTAACGTCTCCGGACTTCTCATCGTGACCATGACCACCCTGTCAAGAGCTTTTGCCCCTTCGTAGATAGTAAAAAACCATGACGTAATATAATTACTAGGAACATTAGGTACCTGTTTAGTATGGCCAACACTAGACCTTAATGATCGTTTTTGCTGACCTCGACCTTTTTACATTTCGCTCATATGTTTCGCTGGAGATCAACTCTTTTTTCATTCCAAAGAATGTGTAGGTATAAATAATCATTGTATTTATTCTCCGTTCATTCATTTATTTTCTTTGTATCAGTTTGAGATACTTTTAAATTAGTGACGCACGTTACTGATTCGATTCCAAATAATTATCAATTTCATTTGAGAGCAACTCGTTTTCATGCATCGATATATTTATAATATAAATATTAATTTATTCGTTTATCAGGTTTCGATTTAAAGTCACATCGTTTAAATTGTTTGCACCTTGCACGCGTTGTCCTGTATATAAAACAAGAGGGTGGAACCAGTTGGAAGAGCTCATCACAACATTCACCATGGTATAGCCAGTAGAAAATTACCATTTAAATCTGGTGTTGTAAGGATGATTGTAAGCAAAGTGCATCAAGCGCTTATTCTCGCAACAAGCGTAACAGCTTGGCGAGTATTTAGATATAAGAATCATGTAACTTAATAACTGTTAAATAAATGAATGAACTAATGAATAAAAAAGTAATGAACAAACTTATTTAAAAAAGAACTAAACTGTCATCTACTATTGTCACTGTTATACAAATATCTAATTGTAACCATTATTAAATTACAATATTGAAAACCAAAGCCAGATAAAGGTTACAAGTTTGACATAAGGGCTAATGGAGGGTCTTCAAAAGCATTTATTTTTTGGTCACACGTAGGGATCATATTGATAAAAGGCTCTTTAGTTACGATCAAATGTTAAAAATTTACCTTTTCATCATGTTACCAGGTCACCGAAGGATGGATACTATCTGCTTACTATCGTTGAAAATCCCTGTAAAGGTGAAGTGTTTTATCATAAATTTATAATTACTAGCGTTAATAGAGCAACAGTGTCCAAATTATTGCGTTACCGAATTTAACATTTCAAATCGCTTTACTTATAGGTACCTATATTTTGAAATAGTGTATAATTATGTAAATGTACAATACTTATGTAATGTGTGTTGTGCTTGGAATAAAATTTGTTTTCTTTCTTTCTTTCTTTCTTTCTTTCTTTCTTTCTTTCTTTCTTTCTTTCTTCCTTTCTTTCTTATGAGACCTGACTATATCTGTCAAGTTGAGAGGTTTATAAAAAGCATATTGTGGTTATACTCTGTCACTCAATTATATTCTATCTCTTTCCCACGCCTAGGTTTTGCGTAAAGATATGTATGTCATTCGCACACGTTGTCTCTATAAGTATTACTAATAACTTTATGGTTTAATATAAATGTGTAAAGTAAAGGTGTTTGTATGTTTGTTATTCAATTACGCTTTAACGGATGAGCGAATTTGGTATAGATATAGATGATAGTGTAGGATAACACATAGGAGGTAGCTTTTACCCCCTAAATAGGTTCTATTCTATAGGTTATAGGAACGGATATAATTCCACGTGAGAGTAGCTGCGGGTGATACCGCTGGTATTACTTTTTTTTTTTTTTTTTTTTTTTTTTTATCTATGGCACGTCAATTTGACTTCACCTCGCCTGATGTTAAGCTGAAGGCAAAGTCCCATGAAAGAGGGTCACCATTGCAAACACGTTCAGTGCTACTATGGTGGCGCTCAGCTTGACGGCCTCATCAGATGCTTTTTCACGCCCCGCTTAAAGGACCCGGGACTGTAGGAAGAAGGAAACACGTGCGCCGGCAAGGAATTCCAGGACTTAATGGTACGGCAGAGAAAAGACTCACCGAACCGCTTGGTTCTTGATGGAATATTCTGCACCGTATGCGAGTGACACCTAAGCCCTACACGCGTTTACTAAATAACTAAATACTAAATAACTAAATTACTAAATAACATTAATTACATATTTAGACTAAATTGATAGAAATATTTTCTTTGCAATACCGTAAGTTTAACACCAAACCTATAACGTTCCTAATATATTTTTTTGCAGACCACAGAAACACATCTGTGATTACATAATACCTAGACCGTGTGTGCTAAATCGTGAATAAATTCTTTTTCATTCCTTTACCTTATGCTGCAGAGAATATTCAGTGTAAAGTCTCTCTGATTCAATAATTCACGAGTTCTCCCGTTGAAATAAATTTGATTACATTTAACCTGTTTTAATCCGTGTAGACGTTCCGTCAGCAGCTCCGTTTAATTTTGCACGCACCCATCCTCGACTCTAAAATTCCATAACATTATGTAAACGCATCTGCATGTACGGCTGGAACTTTATTAAACGAAATAATGTAGTGAATACGCTGGCTGTCTCTCAGCATAATGAGCAATCTCGTAGCCTCGTAGCCTCGTAGTCTCGTAGCGGCTACGGCGGCGCGCTCAGTAGCCGATGCGATCGCTCGCCGCGCGCACGTCTGCTACGCGGTGTCGACTCTGCGCCAAAACCGACCGCGACTGTTAAACGTGAAGTTACCGAACTACAGTTCGTGTATTAAATTATTGTGATTTCTGATTACATATTTTTGACAGTATTGGTGTAGTTTTAAATATTGATGTCAAATCGTTTTTGAAGTTATAAGTGAAGCCAGATGATCAAGATGAAAAGGATTTGTCACCTGATCTTCAGGCTGTTGTTCCTGCTTGACGGTAGGTTAATTGTATGTTTTAAAATAAGGTAGACGAGTTAAATTGTGTTTAAAAAAAAAATAAGTTCCATAACCAGGAAATATTTAGAAAAGAAATTACAATCCCATAAATAAATAAAATAATCAAAGATAAACTAACCAATATCTTGCTAATAAAGTAATTTATGGTGCACTGGGGTCACTAAAGTTATTTCATCCTTCAACCCCAGTTCTGCCCTACTACCTCTTCAAGAAACCCTTCTTGATAAGAAGGTTTCTGTAAAGTCAGTGGGACAAGATGTTGCAAACATCTACTGTATACGTCAGCCTCTTTCCATTAAGTGGATCATATGCTTGTTTGCCACCTCAGTTTAAAGTGATGACAGCCTCTGTGGCGTAGTGGTAGTGAGCACGATTACTACGCAGGAGGCGCGGTTTGGATCCCCGCTCCGTGTTAATATAAGACTATTTGTATTAATCTGTTTGTTCCTCGGAGAGCACGTTAAGCCGTCGGTCCCGATTGTCATACCAACTTCTATGTCGTTGTGGGTAGTTGGAGTCTTAAAAAGTTCAACAAATGACCTGACTGCAAATATAGTCAATGGGTTGTGGAGATCAGTTGGCAGTGGCTTCACGAAAAATATCGAAAATCGGCCGATACCCACATTTAGACTGGAAAAAGCGGATTCTTTGCAAGGAAAGCTTCAGATGCGTCTGGGAATAAAAAAATAAAAAATAATCTTGTTTAAAGTGACAGAAATTTTTAAAGTCAATATTTGATATAAATAATACATAAATAATATTCTCATTGAATCAAAATTGCTTATGGTTAGCGAAGCTCGGGTGTTAATTTCTCATGGTAAATTATAATTTACCATATGATCGCGTAATACCTGGGTTTTACTAACCATATATCATGCAACGTGTTTAAAACTGAAAATCATAATTGTTTATTTAAATTAGAGACTGAACCTGTAACTTCTTAAGGGATTATCATTGACTGACTGACTGACTGACATTATTTCTTCTTAAGATGGTTACAGCAAAAAAATTATCGGAATTTAACTGATAAAATTATTGGGGAAATGTAAGTGTTAATTCACCTTTGTCTAGGCGTAAAAATATCATTAATATATTTAACTTGACAAGTAACATTAGCGAAAGATTTCAACGGACCTTCGTTTGTCATATCATATTTTTCCAAACATTTTTTTTATTTGAATACAATAGAATTATACATAGAAGTAATTATTGAGATAAAAAAAGATGTTGTCAGTAAAATGTGACATACAATACACCTCTCTCTCCCTGGAGAGATATGTTTTATAGGTGTGGCTATATTAAATTATTTAAATATAACTGTGAAGCTTCTTTCTGAAAATTTGTACAACGGCGATTTAATAACGTAATCCCTAAATTTTACCAGCAATGTTTGCATAATTTATGAAGAACATTTGTATAATTTTGCGTCTGCAAACAAAATTTACAAACATGGTATTTATTTTGGATGATAATTCGATAATTATTATCCTAGACAGCCTTCACGACTAAAGGTATGAAGTCCTTGGATGGAGAATAATTATTATTTAATATTTTTCATGATTATGAAAAAGTTTTCGGTAATATCTATTTTAAATATATTATTGATAACACACTTGTACTTCACCACGATTGCACCTAGTTTCGCCTAGCTGCATTCTTAAAGATTTACATCGACAATGATTTCAATTCCTAAACAACAGGTTAATTAACCATCTTTCTTATGTGGGTAGGTAGTACCAGCGTTAAAGCCGCCATGCTTTTTCTTTACTGTAATTATATTTTTTGGTCTACAATAAAGAGTTATCTATCTATTCGAAGACAGTAGTCGTATAATATAGTTTATTTAATAATGTTTAATTCTCTATATCCTTCAATATAACTAATTAGTGTTTAAATATTTTGGTTCTATCTATATCAAGTAATGTAATTTCATATCAACAACAAAATAATAGTTATGCGTCATTCTCTGAGCCTTTTTCCAATTAAATTGGGATTGGATTTCCAGTCCAACTGCAATACGACTGAACTTCAATATTATCCGTAAAGTGTAAACAAATGATTAAAGTTCCATTAAAATACCATAGATATTAAACTTAGCAACTATTTCTTTCAAAAAAATTACTTAAAAATAGTGATGCCGTTTCGCAATCGATTCATTCTTAATATTAATCTAGATGCTAATGTAATAAATAAATTAAATGTGAATTAATTTGTCGATGTTATTCATCTCAATTCAGGAATGTTTGGAGGAGAATAACATGTTGCGCTGACCCCAAGTAATTGGGACAAGGGAACAAGGGAGATGATGATGTATTTATCTCAATAAACTGCTAAAAGCGTTCTTATTTTTTAATAATTATAACTTTGGTTCGATGAACGAATTAAAATATTTTATAACAAAGTTAAATAAACAGATAGGATGGTTAAAGAACTTTGTTTTCAGGCATCACGGTGGGTAGGAGAAGAAGACCCAACGTTATTTGCAAATGTGAATTGTTTTCTCTTAATTTTTTATAGCGTTCAGAGCTTAAGGTACTATACTCTCCTAGTTTCAACTTTTATATAAACGACTGCTGTAAAAAAAATCTTTTTTATATTTCGCGTTTTGTATAGAAGTATTTTTATTGAATACGATTTCATATTCCACTTCAAATTGCTAGTCGCCATTGTTCAAAGCTGTATGTGTTATAAGGCCCTTACTGAAACATTGTTAACCTGCCTAAAATTGAACAAACAAAGCAACAAGAGCTAACTTCAAAACATCGGCGACAAAAACTGTCTCTTTTATTTGTCGACTCGCTTGGAATACGGGCACATTGGTTAGATTGTGTGCTTGGTTGTGTGATAGCACAACATGACGCATGAAACACCAAAAACATTTTTGTCTGCAAATCAAAACATGTTCCACTCTAAAACCGGTGAGAAATCAATAAAATTATAATTATACACAGCGCTATTTAGACTCACAGCATAGTTTAATTAACTCATGTTATGAAATCTAGAATGCAGATGAAAATACTTAGCTTCATTGTTTTGTAAATGCATGCATATTGGATAGTATTATTGCTTGAATTACTCTTATCAAATTGTTTATATATTGTACCAGAAATATTTTCATATTATTTTTTCACACTTGAAATATAAAATAGTGAAATAAGTGCTCTTTATGCGCCGAAACTAAATAAACGACATTGATTCTTTGAATCTTCTTCGATTTGTGGAAAGGAATCAAAGAATCAATGTCGTTTCTCTACATTTATACAATACTTTTTGCGCAATACGCGGTATTTGGGTGTCTTTTGAGGATAGTACGGTGTGCTACAGTGACTGAGAAGTGGCTCACCCTCGCCACTTATAATCGTAATATATGCCGGAAAATATATGATTAACGGCAATAATATTATTTTAGCAAAATGAACGGGTCTGGGTGGGTACAGCCATGAGGGGTCCTCCTATTCCCCTCTCAAACAATTGTTTACTTATCATTGGCTCGAGCCTTATTGCGCTATGAGCCTTGTAAACATTTGTTTTATTAAGTTTATGTACAAACACAATCATATGTATAGATATATTAATGGAAATGGGTACAGAGCCTTCGTCTTTATACTAAACTACGACGAAATTGGTCCATTGACATTTACTTGCACATTAAATACTTTTACTCTATATAATAATTATATAAAAAAAAACAAAAAAGCCTTGAAGAAATTGTTTTAAGACATGAGATATATGCACAAAAATAGGTATGAATGTGTTGAAGTGGTTGTCGTCAGGCAAAACGGCTGAATGGATCTGGATGAAATTTAGAACCAAAATAGATAGTATCAACAGAATATTATCAAATAAAGCTTATCGCAATTCATTACTGGAGATAGGGCTCTCCCAGTGTTGGGAGACTTTGGACAATAGTTTCCACGCTGGCCAAACGGGTTGGTACAGGGTTCTATGTCATATTTATCATGACATAAAACATTCATGGGGGCAGGACGACACGCTAGTGAAACTTCAGGCAAGCCAGTCAGCAAGATAAAAGAAAAAACTATAAACTAAAATCGCAGCAAGGAATTAACTTCTACCAAATGTCCATTTCATAAAACCATACCAGTATGTGACATTTTATTAAATCAGATGCTAGACTATTTTGTAGCCGACTGTACGTGACACTGAGATAATTTCGTGATATCCTGCGAGAACTCAAACTTAATAGAGTTCCAAGGGTATACAATACTGCCTTTTGCATTTGCATGATAATAAGGTCACAGGAAATGTGCTCCAGTCGTGTTGCATGCTACTAATATTTCATCCATTTTGGCGTAAGCTGGAAATTTGTTGACTGACGGCTTATATGTACAGAAACCGGCGGCTTTTATGAATGGTTTAATTATTGTAGAGGAAGCTTGTGAAGTATGAGGATGGTAGTAAATATGACGTTGTTGTCTCTGTTTATACTGGAAGGAGTGATATATGATGATATACTTGTATCATATTACTTACTTATCGAAAACACACTTGTATTTCTCCGCGATAAAGGTTTACATAACTGTCAATGTGAACCTTTGAGGATGCCTCAAGGCGAAATGATTAGATACCGGGTAAAACGGGATGAATAGAGATCGAAGGGTGAATAGAAATAAAATGGTTAGCTAAATCCTGTACTTATCTTCTTTCAAACGAATATTTGGACTAGTTCATTGTAATACCAGATTTATGAAATATCCGGTAATAAACTTAATTAAAACTTTGTAAAATAAATTATTTAAGATATTCAATTGACCATTTTATTTCTATCCACCCTTGGATCTCTATTCACCCCGTTTTACGGTACAATAATAATTATCGTAAAGAAGTTCAGGTGTATTATCCATAATAATATTTCACAATAAGATACACCAAATGCCACCAAAAAAAAGTTAACATGAGCTTATCTTACTACCTATAATAATTTAATGATTTTTTTGTTTATTAAATAAAATCACATAAAACTTAATATAATACATAAGTCCACAAAACCATTTAGAGCCCTAACAAGTCCAACAACTAGTCTCACAATTGGTCAGACAACTAATTTGACAACTAGTCTGACTATGTAAATCCAATATTATCAGTCAGTTGTGGAGGACATATTAAGTTAAAAATTCGTCATGGAGAATCTTAAAACCCCTTCCTACATTATTCAACTCAAACGAAAGTCTCAACTACCAAATCTGTAAGTCTCTAAAAGCATCTGCAAGATGGCGAATTTTGCGGGATTGGTGGAATGAAAACGACATAATTGTAATTATTCTAGTCACCTAAAGTAAGAACAGCCTTAGTGACACCTGGGAATTCGGATCGAAATCTCCCACACAGTACTGTAGAACTTCAGAGTCCATAGACAAAATAATTGCTATCTATATTATTTATTTCATAACATAACATAACATAAACTCACGCCTATATTCCCCGAAAGGCTAGGCAGAGGTGCTAGCGCCCACATTTCGCCAGTTTATGTTTAGGTCCCAATGTAATAGGTGGCGAGCCTATTGCCATTAACCGGGCACTTATAAACCTACGATAAATACACACATAACTACGAAAAGCATCGAAAAGTCATTGGTGTGTGCCATGGTGAAACCTGGAATCGAACAGCAGGTCATTACCCATACCACTAGGCTACCGCGGTTTTCTCTATTTATATATTATCTATTTATTATTTATTTCACTTCTATTATATTCTACGACGAAGATTTGTAATACCTGAATATTAACACTGATGATACTAATAGGTACCAATTAGGCGGCATTACCAATATTAGCACCGAATTAGAACTAATATAATACTGGAGTGTAGCTCTATGGCTGAATGAGAAAATATCAATAGTATCGGATCTCGAAATGGGATCTTGAGTCATACGATTGCGGGTTGATGTGTTTGGGAAGTAGCTAATCGTATTGCTTACTGCTTTGGGTTCCTACAAGAGTGTAAATAAATAATACAATGTCAGTATTGAGAGAACCTTTCTTCCTTTCTCTATTTAAGTACCTAGTTTCTTCATTTGTTAGTAGATCTTTGCTGTAAGGCCTTACGCACACCATTTAGAGCCATACCTCAACTGCTAATTTGGTCCGGTCATAGCTAAGTTTGAAACTTTCTTTAATTTTGCATTTATATATTGTTATATGTTAACGGCAATCTGGTTATTTTTTTAAGATTCAGATGACAGCCGCACCGGTAGAACCATTTAAGTGCGGCTGTCATAGGCGACCGAAAAAATAATTTGGCAATACTGAAATAAGTTAGCATGCGGATATGTGTTTGTGTCTCTGTGCGTGTGTATGCCAGCCATACACACGTACATACACACACACAGCACAGGCATTTGTGCAAAACTTTGTCAATATCTGTAGACATGAACCTCTTTCAGTGAAGGCTTTTGTGAATTCATTTTTATTCTACGAGCCCTTATATAGAGAAAGGCTGACTGCCCGTATACCACATAAATGTATTCCCACTATTCCTAGCGCAGTGTCATTGAGCACGCAAAAAACCTCTCACCTAGATTGTTCAGTTCGCAGAATCGCCTTTTTCCCTTTGTAAAATCCTACACATTTTGTTAAAAACGTTATCATTATTTTGTTATCGCTTCATCTTTTTCACAATATTTTCAACTTTAGCAATTATTCGCAAAAGAATAATGTTACGAGTACCTTTTGTTTTTTAAACACTTCACCTTTTATTTATTTAAATTATTCCAAATGACAATTATTGCAAAAAGTTTTGAGAGGAGGGCGGCATGAGGGTGCCTCAGTCGTCGCCCTCTTGTCCGGCTTTCGGCCTTACCTGCCAAGTGCGAGCACTCGACTTGTTTGTGTTTGTTTCGTTTTCATTATCCCACTTGTTTTTGATTATAAAGGCATTTAAAAATGCCGCTTTTGACGGACTTTCGAGTGGCTGAGACAGTGTAGTCGGGCTCAAAATGTCCAATAACAGTGAAGGTTATGGACACGTAAGTTTTAGGTGACGCGACTGAATTCGTAGTTTAACTAGTACAGTTAATGACAAAAGTTAAGTATTATTCTCTGAGCCTATTCTTACTCAGTTAAGGTCGGCTTTCTAGTCTAACTAAGATGCGGCTGAACTTCGATATTTTACGTAAAACAGCTGCCGGACCGCCACAACCAAATAGGCGATATCGAGGTTCTGTAAATAGGCTAATCAGACCTTTGAGGGCTTCCACTAACCGTAACGACTGCCAAAGATGTACTTATGGCAACCGAGATTAACGGCCTAACGTACTCTCCAAGGTACTACCAGATCAGTCAAACAGTCATATTCATGCATACAAATATTAGCACTAAGCGGAGATCGAACCCGCGCCTCGTGCGTAGCCGTAAAATTGATACACTTAAAATTTCTCAGTGTTCTCGCTTCTTCTCGCTTGGTGTCCATCTGTACCATTTGTGTAAATAGGTAGAAATATTTTATTCCGTATGTACACACTTAGGGCCGTGATAGTTTGCACTAATGTGGCCCCGGGCCGACTGTGAATTATTAAGTGGTGGGTAGTCGCAAGCACTTTTATTCGAGAGTAGCCAATTTTTGTGAAAGCCAGTTGCTTGTGAATGTTGAGCGGAGAATTCTTGGAAATTATTTGTTTAATTTTATTTATTATTATGTAATGCTTGAACGTAATTAATTCTTTTGTTTGACATATTTAGGTGTATAAATAAACAATGTCACCCAATCAATCGCAGTCCACTGTGGGACATAGTATCTCAATATTGGAAGGTTCTTTTATTTTTATCGTGCGCAAAATCCCCACGGAAACCACCAGTGGAGGTGATTATATCGGACTCGAACCGACCAAAACGCACGCCGTCCATGGGTCCTACATTGCCGGAGGTGAGTTTATACAAGGCATATCTCTCGCACCCCGGCAGACCCGGGGACATCTCTGTTGAGATGACCCTCTTCCCCTAATGTGGGGACCATGGTGTTCCTAACTAGCCCCTGGGTATGGGGTGGCACTTTACGCCATCGCCATGGCCTGCTACTGCTAGGGTGATAGGTGGCTCCACCCGTCACCTCCAGGCTCGCGCTCATGGGGAATATTGGAAGGTTCTGGCCTATTTCTATGCTTTTTACTAAATTTAATTCGAGATTTCCTTCTCTCGCTGCGATATCGTCTGTATATTATTGCGTTAATCTTCTCTTGCGACATCTTTTGGATAAGATGGGCGGTGATGTTCTTTCTCTGTCACCACATAAGTATGACATTTGATGACATTTTCCTCCATAACATGTATTCAAAGAGTTAGGAAGAAACATGGTTATGTCTCCGTAAGTGGAAGCGAATTTATCGTCGTCAGAAGGCACCTTTCTTGATCAGTCTATTTTGATTTGCTGCAAGTTGCATTAGCAACTTGAGTTTTACAAAAATAGTAAACAGTTGTCTCTTAATACAATTCAGATGTGAGTGACAATATTAGTTTGCGCGTTTAAATTGTAGGTACTAAACTGGTTTTTATATTTGGTAACATTTGATGCAATGGTGACCATGAGACTTTGCCTTCAGCTTACCATCAGGCGAGGTGAAGTCAAATTGACGTGTCTCAAAAAACATATAACATGGTGAGCCTGTAGCCATCAACTGGGTACATTCCTAATAGAGGAAACACTTAATAAAATATAAATTTTCCCTACTTTGCCAATCGAATCCCGCTGCTCATAATCGTTCACAAAATATAAATGGAAATTTATGCGTGGTTAAGTTAAAAATTGTTTCAAAGTAACTCAACCGTACACTTTCAGGACTGTACACTTTGATAAATGACGTTTCAAAAATAACTTTTACGATATACAATACATTTTCGTTCAGGAATTTGTAATACTGACGTAAAACAGTATTCAGCTGCTGTCGATTACACTTTGATCTGCGATAAATATAAATCAATTGTTATAATATTTTATTTATTACATAACATGACACTATTCTTACAGATTAATCCAATGCGATAATGTAGAATTGGAAAATATTTAATTGTATTACGTATCATTTAAAAATCAATTCAAAATAAAATCACGACAAATTACAGTACAAATCAATAAAACACAACTTAATAAAATAATCAATTATCGCAATAACAATCATGGAAAGTGGTTACCGTGGCCTATGGACGTTTGCAACACCAGGGGCCCCATATTCGTCCTTCCGCCATCCTACAGAATATCGTGGCTAATAATAATCTTGTGTTGAGTTTTGTGTAGTTAGTGGAAGATCGTGAAACCCTTTTTTGTCTTCTATAGCATGGAAACGTTCTTAACCCTCACCCTCTACCCCACCCCCTCTACATGATCAGCAGCACAAGTAGTGTGACGCCCCTGGTGTTGCAACCGTCCATAGGCAACGATATCCACTTTCCATCAAGTGAGCCGTGCGTTTTTCTGCCACCTAATTGGTATAAACATACATACATTCGTATGCTCATACCCGTAATCCTCGAAGCTGTAGGCAGAGGTGTATTATACACCCACATTTCACCAACAATGATTTTCGGTCCCACGTAATAGGTGACGAGCATATTGCCACTAATCGGGCACTTTATAAAAAAAATGGGTATGTCGAAAATAAATTCCCAACCAAAAATGCTGCAGCCAAATAAAATATAAAAAAAAATATTTTCCCCCGATTCCTTACTATGTGGTGTAAATCGCAAAGAAATTAATTGTGTGCTTAGCCGCACCAGTAAACCAATTAACATCTTGGACAGTGGTATAAAATGTTCTCGAATATCAACTAAAGCTAAAACTTATACACCCCATATATCAACCCTATCCGTAAAAATAACCATCAAACTAGACGCCCAGTTTTACGGCTCGAAGTAAAATTTAATACTATCTGAGATCGGCAGAGGGCGCTGCTAGCTACAGTTTTCGATAAACCCCGGACATAAAAATGACCCTTGAAGGAACTCTCAGGTACTGTAATCCGCAATGATATAAAGGGAAGTACCTTTTGATAGTAAACTTAACCGGACTGTGAAGTTATCGATTGTTTATTGGTACGAGGTGTTTTTGAATTGGATTTTTGACTTTCGGTGTTGAGATCATCATTCTGCTCCTCATACCATTCCTCTAACCCCTCCAGCTAAGCTCAATGGCTTGTGTACGGCGGTAATCCGATGGCCAGGATTCAAACCCGTGACCTCTCGATCGTTATGTTTATGTAAGCGTTAAGCTACTGAGGTTTCCAAATAGTCTAGATAAAATAATTTACTTGTCAAGTTGTTAAACAGCCCATTTCCAATTGTAGTGAGCGAGTTCTTAGGGTATTTAAGTATTTAGTCTCATATAGCAAAATGGAATAGACTAGACGTATCCAAAATTCGTTATCCAAAACGTTTGTGACTGACGACCTAAGGTAGCTGACCCAAACTGGACAAGATCAAAGCTTAGGTGTTATTTCACAAAGAGGCCTGTGTCCAGCCATAGGCTTGTAGATTGGTTATAAATATAACAAACATAAGCACACGCCTATATCTCCGACGGGGTAGGCAGAGGTGCTAGCACCCATATTTCGCCTGTTTATGTTTAGGTCCCAATGTAAGAGATGACGAGCCTATTGCCATTAACAGGGCACTTATAAACATGCGAGTACACATAACCTCGAAAAGTCATTGGTGTATGCCGTGGTAAAACCTGGGATCGAACACGAGATCTCGTCTCAGCAGTCCATTAACCATGCCACTAGACTACCGCGGCTTTTAGAATATAGTGTGCAGGAATCATACCCGCGACCTCCCACTTAACAGTCATATATTCTACCGTTATACCACGTTCAAAGTTACAAAATGTGTTCAAATAACTTCATGAAAATCGTTTCAACTTTTACTTTTACATTTTTCTGTAACCGAACCCGGGACCATCATTAACATTTCAAAGTGATGAGACGCGTCGAACAAACAACGGCTTTGTCATCGTACCTCGATGAAAAGTATCTGTAAACATTGGCCAGGTGATTTATTAAAAAGACCCTAATACAATGCTAATGACGTTTGAAACAAAACTCATTTACTTCAGTCACCTTGGTTGGTGTAATGAAGTGCGTGTAATACCTACGATGAGATTCTTAGTTCGATTTCTACGTCAGGAATTTTTTTTACAGAAAGTGATTGAAAAATATTCATCATCAACATCATCACTGCAGTCAAAGGACCTCCACTGCGGACGTGTGCGTGTGTGTGTGCGCGTGTGTGTGTGTGTGTGTGTGTTTTGTGCGTGTACGTGTGTGTGTTTGTGTGTGTGTGTGTGTGTGTTTTGTGCGTGTGCGTGTGTGTCTGTGTGTGTGCGCGTGTATGTGTATCTGCGTGTGTGAGTGTGTGTGAAAAATATTAAATAAGACAACCAAGCCCGCAAATAGACTCACTATCATCTTCTACCTGTCCTTGTTCTAATTAATTGGAGTCATCATTATGGTATTCTTCTCCACATATACGAAGGTTTTTATGTAGCAGCGGGAACGGGATCAGAACTCCACACAAGCGTAGCTACGAGCAACAGATAGCTTCATATAAATTCCAAAATATAACATGTAGCACTCAAAATCAAAATCAAACATTATATTTTATTGTTGTCACAGGTATTATAGTATTAGTTGTTGTCAATTCACATTATAAAGTCATGTTTCACTGTAACACTACTTCATAAATTAAAAGTAACCCTATTCTACAGCACCGGTGTCTATCCAAGATTGTCCGATAGTGTACCGGACAGGCTCTCCGCTCTCGGCACCGGACAAATGTACCTAATGGATAATACATCTACTATCTCTGCTAGCTTCTAGCGAACAAATACCTAACTGTGTATTGATCGCACGAGAACAAGTTCTTTAAAACAATAATCTTTAAGTGTTGTATATTTGTTTAACAGTCAGCTTAGCTTCACTGAATTAAGCAATAAACTAGTATACAGTCTCTTGATGGGTAGTATTGACTTATATATGATATTGACGTTTTGTAAGTTCCGTTTACTGGTCTATGCAGAATAAATGATTTTTGATTTGATTTGCAAGCCTCAACATTTTTGGGATGATCATGGCTTCGCTAGTCAGAATCGCGCCAAAGATGTCCTGCTGGGATAAATCACAGGTGAAATTTCTAAGAGAAATGAGCAATACCAACGTACCTATTGGCGTAACGTAACGCCGTGCGTGTTAACCTGTGCGTAACGTAACATGTGGATTACAACATAGTTTTTTTTATTTTATTTACTAAAGAGTACATAGGTGGCCTTAATGCCGTAGGCATTCTCTACCAGTCAACCAAAGTTGGTGCAGTGAGATATTCAGTAGGTGCATTATTGAGAGTGAACTTAACAGTTTACTATACATAACAAGGTATGCCACTGCAAGGTACTCACGTATTTAATATACATAATGATACACATATTGAGAACTCACTTGTACTTTTCCACAGTATTTTTATTGTTTAATAGACCTGACCGGTTTCGCCTTACGGCATCCTCAGAGGTTTACGATGACATACAAGCTCATTCCCTTATAAACATTGCGGCAGTCAGTCACACTTATATGTGGGTAGTTTTAAAATCATGTATACCAGTATACATTTTTTTCCCAAAAAAAAAAAAGTTATAAACCTTGCATACAAGGGCGGTATACCCATGACCCCGGAAATAGACAAAAAGCGATGGGCTCGTATACCGTACATCGGTCCTATCTCCCACAAGTGCGCGAGACATTTGTCCGAGTGTAGGACCGCCTTTTATACCACACACAACCTACAAAGTCTAATAAGTAATAATAAAGATGTAACACCCATAAATCAAAAAAGTGGTATATATGAATTAGCATGTTCGACCTGTAACAAAATATATATCGGCCAAACGGGAAGATCTTTTGCAACTAGGGTCTCAGAACATGTTAGGAGCTGGAGACTCAGAAAAACTGATTCAAATTTTGCAGAACACCTCCTTGATGAAAACCACTCCTTCGACCCTAAAGTAAATTTTAAAGCATTGCGAGTATGCGACAAAGGTAGAAAAATGAATGCCCTGGAAACTCTTGAAATAAATAGAATAGTAAATACAAACAGAAACATAATACTAAATCAGCAGTTGGAATTGAGTCGATCACCACTACTGCAATAATAATGACATCTACATAACTAATTATTTCACTATATTTTATTCTATCTCGTAATTTGTAATTTGACATTGTTAATAATTTTCATCTGACATTATTTATTCTATCTCGTAATTTGTAATTTGACATTGTAATGTTTGACATCGTTAATAATTTTCATCTGACATTATTCTTTGTGTTTCACATTATTAATTTTTCATCTGACATTATTTTACAAGTTATAGTATAATTATTCCTTTGACATTGTAATTTGAATACATAATAGTAATTGTTCATAAAATATCTTTGGGACCATTTATATATTATTTCCCCAAATTTTGGGAAAAAAATGTATACTGGTATACATGATTTTAAAACTACCCACATATAAGTGTGACTGACTGCCGCAATGTTTATAAGGGAATGAGCTTGTATGTCATCGTAAACCTCTGAGGATGCCGTAAGGCGAAACCGGTCAGGTCTATTAAACAATAAAAATACTGTGGAAAAGTACAAGTGAGTTCTCAATATGTGTAACAACAAATTCCACCAAGTGCCATCAATCAACAGTATAAATACATAATGATAAATAAAATACTTATACATACCTACACATTTGTCATAATACATCCAAATATAAACTATCCTACCATATAAATAAATATATCAGATAAAAGGGTGATCTAAAGGGCTATCTATTAAATTAGAGGCAAAGCTCTATTATCAAACAGGTTCTTTTATAAATTAAGATAACAATAATAATGTAATGAGTTAGCCGCGTTAGTTATACCGCGGTAGCCTAGTGGTATGGGTAATGGACTGCTGAGACGAGGTCTCGAGTTCGATCCCAGCTTACCATGGCACACACCAATGACTTTTCGATGCTTTTCGAAGTTATGTGTGTATTTATCGCAGGTTTATAAGTGCCCGGTTAATGGCAATAGGCTCGCCACCTATTACATTGGGACCTAAACATAAACTGGCGAAATGTGGGTGCTAGCACCTCTGCCTAACCCTTCGGGGATAAAGGCGTGAGTTTATGTTATGTTATGTTATGTTTTTTCGGATTTTAAGATACTTTAAGACAAAAATCTTGACTTACTATTAATTCATTTGAATGATTTTGGGCACAAGCGAAATCAATATTTTTTTCCCTCATAATAGTAATATTATGTGCTACTAAGACCCTATAACACATTGGGTATCACCCACTACATATATCATATTCTTTTTCACTAGTATTTCTTTACCAAACATGTGTGTTTTGTCTGGAGGCGGTTGTAGTTAATAAATTATAACCATTAGGTGTACTAAACGTTACATAAAACAGTATTACAGTGACATCGTCATTAACGTCTTACATTGAGAATATGTGTGCAAGGACCTTTATACAGTACGATATCAGTAACAGAGATAATTAATTGTAGGCGAGTTTGAGGAGAAGGGAAAAGTGCACCTTGAATCTAGAACCACTAGACAAATAGTTGTTCGAAGTCGTATCGTTGAGTTAGAGAGAGTGAGGACAAGCAGTTCGGTGAGTCTTCCCTCTGACGCACCATTAAGTCTTGAAATTCCTTACCAACTCACGTGTTTCCTTCTTCCTACAGTCCCGGGTCCTTTAAGCAGAGCGTGAAAAGCATCTGATGAGGCCGTCAAACTGAGCGCCGCCATTGTAATACTGTACGTGTTTGTAATGGTGAACCTCTTTCCTGAGACTTTGCAGCTTACTATCAGGCTAGGTAAAGTCAAATTGACGTGCAATAAATAAAAATATAAAAAAAATACGCATAACAAACCTCGACACGTATTTTACCTCTATGCGAGGCATCTTCTCATTACATTGTTACAAATTATTATGTTAATTTGACTAATAATATAATAAGATGAATGCGAATCGTATCGTTGCCGTATCGTTAAATATAAATTAGATTTTTGCATGAATGTGTGCATCGGTGAACTATCCTCTGTCTCTCGGGGTCTGGGTAATCTTACGACCGGACCTTCCTTGGCAGTATAAAATCATATTATACAGCATTATATTATCACTTGTATAACGCCTTCGATCCTTAAGGGTAGGCAGAATTATAATTAACATTACAGTAATTCTTGCAGTTGGGAAAGTAGACATTTATAGTCGCTACATAATTACCGGAATTACTAATATTATCTCGAACCCCTCCAGCTAAGCTCAATTGGCTTGTATTAGAAGTGGAAGTGTAATGGTCAGGATTCAAACCCGAGATCTCTCGATCGTAAAACCGACTCTTTAACCACTAAGCTACCGTTGTTTGTCTAGTTATAACTTATAGTTATCCTTACAGGAACAAAGTTTACGAGTGACATACATCTCTACAAACAAAACCTTGGTGTTCTAAAGTGACAGCTATATGAACCCTGAAAAGATTTTTTTTATAAACTATTATCAACTTTGACAAAAATAGATAATTACAGTGATGTCAATGTTTTGACACTGCCACTGGTATTTTGTATTCGGTATCGTGGGAATAAAGGAATCTGTGGATCTATTTACGCTCATAATAAATAAATAAAAATTAGATAAATATTCTAGGACAATCTACACAACGCCACCTAGACCTATAGTAAGCATAGTTTAACTAGCTTGTGTTATAATATTAATGTCCATTACTTATAAGGTAACAAAATAGGTCCCCCAGAAACAAGGACCTATATATTATGTAGGTAACTATAGTGATGTGCCTATCCCGGTCATCATTCCGGTCATCATTCCCCACTACTTCTTTTTAGTTCTTGGCCAACTCCGTCCCGGGGGGGGGGGCTTGATTGAAAAAATACACAACACAAGTTATTACTTTTTGTGAAGTTTCAGTTTTATTATGAGATGGGACATGTTTTTGCTTTCACAACTTAATCCGTCATTGATAATAAATGTGATTTACTGTTTACGGTATAAATTCTTATATTTCTTTGTTGTTATTCTTATATACTACTGGAATTGCAAATTGGAGTGATTTACGTTGAGGAAAGAGGAGAAATACATATTGATAACACTATTGGACTTCTCTACCATATTTAATAATGGATCTGACCGTTAACCGTGCCGCAAGTGTGTGCAACTGTATGAAAAAACAAATATACAAACATACATAGACTGATAAACACATAACCCTCCTTTGCGTGGCGCAGTCGGGTAAAAAGTACAAGTGTATTATGTTAAGTTCCACCAAGTGCCATCAGCAACCCAAATGAATAGTTTGAAAGGGAAGGAAGTAGATGTAGGAAAAGTTTTATATTTTAATTGCTATAATTGCAGTACTTCCATATCGCCTATACCTAGACTTGTGGAGGCCAGATGGCAGATCTTTTCGTGTTGTGTTCCCGCCGGTAAGTAGGGTAGCCAGAGCTCTGTACCCCTCCACCCCCTCCCCTTCCTAGCCTCCCCACCCCTTCCCGGCTCTCCCCCTATTGCACACGTTCATAGGCCACGGTGGCCGCTTCCCATCAGGTGGGCCGTGTGCTTGTCTGCCACCTACGTAGTATAGAAAAAAAAATCTTCACGGAAAATATGGGAGTTCAGCCGCGACGCAGTAAGATTGAAAAAAATGAGGAGTTCGGACTCCGAGGAGACAGATTCGGATGCTATCAGGATTTAGGCAAGGATGATGAGTTCTTAAGAAAAAAAAATACATAGGTTCAACACAAAAAGTCCACAAAATGTAGGTTTTAAATTTTTTTTACCTACATACCATTTCAAGAATATATAGGTGCGATTTTAAGTATGCAACTCTTAAATATTTTTAGAAAGACACTTTTAACCTATTTTTCTAAGAATATTCGCGTTCCCAGAGCTCTGTTATTATCTATGACATTTATTACACCCGGGAAAAGCGAGTCAATCATTATAAATGTCCCCCATTAAGGTAGCTCCACACTTTTCTTACTCTCAATATATAATTTATGCAAAAACGAGATTTCTTGCTCATCTAACGAAGCGATGTCTTTGTTCTAAAATTCTTGGTGAAGGAATGATTTGTATATAAATAAGGATAGAACATTTTAATGGGTGGTTTATAAAGACAATTTTGAAGTAACTGATGGGAAGATAGAACTGCGGTAGCCTAGTGGTATGGGTAAGGGACTGCTGAGACGAGGTCTCGGATTCAACCCAAGTTTTACCATAGCACACACCAATGACCTTTCGATGCTTTTTGAAGTTATGTGTGTATTTATCGCAGGTTTATAAGTGCTCGGTTAATGGTAATAGGCTCGCCATCGATTACATTGGGACCAAAACATAAACTGGCAAAATGTGGGTGCTAGCACTTCTGCCTACCCCTTCGGGGATATAGGCGTGAGTTTATGTTATGATAGTTATATATGCATCTGAAGCTTTCATCTTGGAGTCTAGGGTCGATTTTTTCCAGCCTTTTTTTATACCATTTAGGTAGCAGACAAGCACACGACCCACCTGATGGGAAGCGGTCCCGTGGCCTATGGACGTTTGCACCACCAGGGGCGTCACACACGTGCTGTCTACCCTGTAGAAACGTTCTAATGCCCTTCTTGAAGAGCCCCATATTGTAGTCGCGTAGTTCGAGTTTGGCTGAACTTCGGTATTTTCCGTAGAAACCCAGCGTTAGACATAAAAAGCATATTAATAATGTCACTAGGGCACAGAGGTTACTTAGAAAAATAAAAACAGTACATCGTATTTATAATTGAGTGTACTTAAGTAAAGCAATCTATCGCAGTCTCCACAATCGATCTGTCTCTGCGGTTATCTCTTGTAATTCACTTTGGAGCAGTTCATCTTCTAATCGCCGTAATACTTCCTCAACTCAATTCAATTGTTTGTAAGGCGGTCGAGTAACCATGAGTCTTATTTGTTACGTTTAATTGGGATTTACGATTATATAGATGATCTTTTTTTATAAAACGTAAATGGCAGAGGTGGCCTACTTAAAGTGGTTTGCAACACCGAGGGCTTCACATTCGTGCTGAAGACAATATAGAGAAGAGGGAGTAGGGGGAGGGGAGAACGTTAAGAGAATTTCTATGCTGTCAATGCAGAAGATAAAGAAGGGTTTCTCGGTCTTCCCACTGAGAACACAAAACCTCTCCAGTGAGCTCTGGTTAGTAGGGACTCACCGTCGGAAACACAACACAAGGTCCGGAAAACAAGGTTATCCGCGGTATTCTATAGGGCGGAGGCACTTCTCTAGTCGGACTGCTCAATTAGGACGGGAGATACTGTCATGTCCTACCTCCGTCGGTCTTATTTCGATTTGGTTTCAGGGAAATCAGAAACCCAGTTTCTGTCCTGATATCATAATTTAGACATAGTCTCACTGAAGCAAAGAGTGGAGATCACGAGAAAGCAAACGACCTGAGAAGGGTGGATTGAATAGACTGGATGTGGAAGGTGGTAGATGTGAGAAATGGCGCACATTGGGAGAGGCTTATGATCAGCTGTAGACTGACAGGCTAATTGATTGACCGAACCCATCTGTCTCAAGGTATATAATGAGGCGCCCGCCATGGTGCTTTGCTAACCACGCCAACAAATGGCCGAGGCTCTACTTCTGGTAAAGCCACAGCTCACAGAAGGGGAAAATTAGATTACATTAAATTACCTAGAAATAAAACCACGAATGTGTTCAGTCAGACAAACCTCGTGAGAATAAATCTTCTAGTCATATTACGGAATGAGGAAGTGACTTAACTTAAATCTCAGTCTCGTAGGTTGTAATCATTTTGATAATATAAAATACTAAGGCTTGGTTGCTCCAATTACCTCTTAAAGTAAAGGTTTCCGTCAAATTTAACAGTAACAGTAACATTGATTCTAATGGTTTGGCTAAATGTGTTGCACCAGTGTATTTAGTAGCTCTGTCATAGTTATATTTTTGATAGAATTTGACGTTTGAGCGTGGCCGGTTACAGTTAGCGTCAAGTTATAACGCGATTTTAACAATTGTCAAATGGTGCAACCTGTTGTATATCTGAACGGTTCTTTAACTGCACTGTTAATGTTAAAGTACGATCGTGCAACCCAGGCTAAAAGTTGCCATCAAACGTTTAAAATTTTCTTAAATCGAAATTTGAATAATTCTGATCCATCTGTTTTTAATTTTGTAGTTGGCACGCTTTTATGAGATTGTAGACAATGCAACAACATATAACGTAATATTTTATGTAGTTGGCCGTCGAAGGAACTTCCTTGTATTTTGCTATCTATTTACGTACTGCTAACTTTTTGGGTTGTTGGCTAGTACACTCCAACTGTAATTGATTTTACAGAAAAAAAATACGGGTATGTCATAAAATTTAACTCATATTTAAAATATTCTTAAAAATTGAGAAATGTCTGAGAGAATTGGATTATGAAGTTTTTGAAAAAAGAATTTTGAAATTAATGTCCATCGTGTTAACATAGCTGAGTTGAATTGCTTGTTTTAGAAGTACGTCACATCACGTTGAAACACATCGCGATGGTCAGAATTCAAATCCAAAATCACTAGATTATAAAGTTTCATTCACATATCGGACAGTGTTGTTATGTATTATAATTAAAACATATTAATAGCAGCACCAACTCTATAAAATTACGTCCTATTACGTGAAAATAAAACCCGCTACAGAAATCTGAGCATTAGTTAATACATTACGCCCTTAATGACATACATGAGAGCGTATGTAAAAACAAATGTATCTCCAGAGCCCAATTACATCACAGTCTCTTACTTTATCTAAATCTGTGATAAAATTTAATTAAAAAGCTATGTCATCATCAGTCAAACGTTAATACACGTCGTCACACCTTTGAAACCCTTTATGATTAAATCTCAATAATGAAATACTCCCACAAACGATATCAAACGCCCGTCGTCGTGTCGTTAAATTAGCGGTTCAATTAACCTTAGTTAATTTGAACATGACGTCATTTGGCGTTTTGTGAATCAGTGTTTGTGGTTATGTCTTTATTTTATAATGGCGTCATAAAAGTCTGTGTAAACACATTGTATTTATTTACAAGATTTTTTTACTTAGAGTTATTACAATTATCTACTAGTATAACCTGGAAACAGAAGGTCAAAGTCACCTAACATTAGAAGAGGCCTATGTCCAGTAATAGTGGACTGCGAAAGATCGATTGATTGAAAATTTTTATATTCAGGCTGGGACGGTACGGTACGGTGGTACGGTTTTGGTCAGTCCGAGTCCGACATAACTCTCTTGCTGACTTTGGGGGGGGTGGTCTGTGGGGATTTGCGCACGGCGAAAACATGACCCTTAATCCTTAAGCCTTAAATGGTAGTCATTTTATTAGAAAGAAGAAGGAAAGAAAGACAATGATCATCCATCCACTTAGTAGGTACATAAATATCTTATACTCTACAATATGTATATATATAATCTATTCTTAAAATATAAAATGTTTCACTGTGCGAGCCCGAATATGGCCGCCATCTCAGCATAAATGCTACGCATACCGTTAAGAATGCGCAACGCTGGTTTTCGGATGGGGCCACTCGTGCCATTAGGTACATAAAGTTGCCATTAGATACATAATGTTTTCCGAGTGTATTTTTATAAACCATTATCAACTTTGACAGAAATTGATAATGCAGAGGTGTCAATGTTTCTGTACTAAAAGTTACAAGTCACTGTCACAGAGATTTTAAATTTGGTTTTTTTATTTGTGGCACGTCAATTTGACTTCACCTCGCCTGATCTTAAACTGAAGACAAAGTCTCATTAAAGAGGGTCACCATTGCAAACACGTACAGGCTACAATGGTGGCGTTCAGCTTGACGGCCTCATCAGATGCTTTTTCACGCCTCGCTTAAAGGATCCAGGACTGTAGGAAGAAGGAAACACGTGCGCCGGTAATGATAACATGATAACAAAGTAATCTGTGGGTCTATTTACGCTAGTATTAAATTAAGTCTATGGTTGGATACGAGTCCATTGTTATAAAGACAGCCATATGGAGTGACATCTGTAAAACACGACAGCATTATTATCACTGTGTTCCACCGATTTCGACTTGACCAAAAAACGTCTTTATTTTCTTGGCATAAAATTCGAATGCAAACAGCTAAGGTATCCTCATTCTTTATCTCCTACACTCTTCGGCATACCCCATTACCTCTGCTAGACGACAATTTTAATATTCTTGGTATGAATGTTTACTGCAAACTGAATAATGAAAACTATATTAAATTGTTATCAGAACAGTTTCGTGCAAGCTGAAACTTGAATAAGGTGAGACGGTTTAAACCGTTGTAGTAGAGAGTAAGTATTCGAGCTGTCTTTTGTTTAAGTTACACGGCAATTCCCCTTGCAAGTTTTATTCATAACCATACCATACCATAAACTCACGCCTATATCCCCAAAGGGGTAGGCAGAGGTGTTAACACCCACATTTCGCCAGTTTATATTTAGGTCTTAATGTAATAATTGGCGAGCCTATTGCGATTAACCGGGCACTTATAAACCTGCGATGATTACACACATACCGTCGAAATGCATCGAATAATCATTTTATTTATTTATTATTCGTTTTATTTCTTTATTTATTTTTTATCATTATCATCATTTCAGCCATAGGACGTCCACAATCGACCTCCAATCTGGTTGGAGGTGGTCTGATCCAACAGGTACCTACTCGTAATATTGATTATGTCGTCCGTCCACCTCACAGGGGGCCATCCCACGCCTCGTCTACCAGTATGTGATCTCCAATCGAGAACCTTTTGGCCCCAACGGCCATCCTGTTCTTCTTGCTACGTGCTCCGCCCACTGCCCCTTCAGCTTGCAAACCCTGTGGGCTATGTCGGCAACTTTCGTTCGTCTACGGATCTCCACAATTCTGATTCGATCTCACAGAGAAATTCCGAGCATAGTATTTTACAAAGCTCTTATTTTCTTTTTCAAATTCTATAGCCAAGTTTTTGGAATACTTATCTGTGTGTCCATAATGGATAGGAAACTACTGTATGGGTTTTAATATGTTTGAAGTCTTAGTCAGATTTTAAATCTGCCGTACATTTGTTTTGCAATTGGTTGAAAACTATTTATAACTGAATACAAGTAAGCGGAGTCACACGGATCAACTAGTTTAACATTTAAACCTAACTTATACATTCAAGCAATTCTAATTTGAGAGCAAGATGAATTCGCAATAAGTGCCGCGCTATTAAGTAAGCGATTGGCCCGCTTCACCGCAAAAATCAATTAAACAAACTTGCTACGATATCGACGAATATTGTATTACAATACGAGCACAGATGCTTCGCTTTGAGCCACCAGACTAGCTTCAGGGCTGTCCGAAACTATAATATGTAAATTAATTTTCCTATTAGCTTAATAGCTGCGGTAGCCTAGTGGTATGGGTAATGGACTGCTGAGACGAGGTCTCGGGTTCGATTCCATGGCACACACCAAAGACTATTCGATGCTTTTCGAAGTTATGCGTGTATTTATTGCAGGTTTATAAGTGCCCGGTTAATGGTAATAGACACGTCTACCTACATTGGGACCTAAACATAAACTGGCTAAATGTGGGTGCTAGCACCTCTGTCTACCTCTTCGGGGATATAGGCGTGAGTTTATGTTATGTTAATTTTCTTATTTTTTTTCTAGTTAGTAGAAAACTGATGGTTCCCCCGCAGATCAGAATTTGAGTCACCCTGTCTCTTCCCATGCGATGTAGTAGGTTTAGCAGCACTGGCTTTAGCAGAGGGTGGTTTGTGGGGATTTCGCACAAAAAAAATGGCAGCAAAAGTCATGATCTGATGAAAATCCTTATCGATGAATCCGACGAAGGTCCTTACAGTTACTCAAAGTAATATTATATGTGAAAATATGCTATTAATGTAATAAGTGCGTGGTCCGGGCGTAACGAATGCCGCAGATATTAGTATAGCGTACCTATAGCAACCGGGATCGACGGCTTAAAGTGCCCTCCGAGGCACGGAAAGCACGTTAATCCAAGGATAACCTTATGGTAATACTACTTAATCTTACAACACTTTGTTATGTCCCTGTCTATGTAATCCTACCCTTAAAATATAAGACAAGGATATGATAGTGTCCTGTAGACCCTTCTTGTCTTCCTGTAGACAAGTTGAGTTGTTTACAGGAATATATAAATTACTAGTTGTTGTCTGTAGTTCCTCTCCCGTGGATATCATTTATCACGACCAACATAGCCTATATCATTTTTCAAATTTCATCAGAATTGATATAGTAGTTTTAGCGTAAAAGCGTACAGATCAACAGACAGACATATATATTTTCAATTTTATAGTATTACGAGGGGTATAGATAAATAAATAAATGATAAATATTGTAGGACGATCTATAAAACGCTACCTAGACCCTTAATAAGTAATAGCTTAACTAGCTTGTGTTATGAGTTCTATAATGTGAATAAACCTACGGATTTATCTATATTTTTTGTAATTACATACATATTATATATAAAAACTTCAAGACCAATGCAAATATTCATATGTATGCACACAAATATTTGCACTGAGCGCGGATCGAACCCGCACCTCAGCAGTCTATGGTTACTTTTGAACAGAATTTGATCGATTTTGTAATGTATGTAAAGTAATGTCTTTGTCTCATCGGCTAGGCTACGCCGTTACTACATCGTGCCCTATTTTAGAATATTGCACAAATATAATCCGTTCTCAATAAACACTTTTATAATCAGATTATTTATATACACCCGTGTGACAGCCCTGATAGAACCAACAGACGCAGGGTCGTCACAATAATAATAAAATTTACGAAATCAATTTTAATTTTTTACGATATAATTAAAAGTCACAACAAACATTATTGAACAATCTTATTTGAGATTAATAATTACTTAAAACGATCTTAACTAAATTAATAACGTTATTGGATATTAAAATGAGATCAAAGCTTAATTTATAAAATCGTATTTTACTATAATATATTATATTAATTTGTAATCGACGACCTCTGAGGCGTGGAGATAGTGAACACGACTGCTACGCAGGAGTCTCGGGTTTGATTACCGCCCAGTGTAAATATGTCTGCATTGGTGTTTTTATTTATAATATGTATGTATTTACAAAAATCAAAAATGTATTTAGTATGTTTTTTCGCATTCTAGAACCTATAACATAAGCTAATTAAGTTAAGGTACTGTCTAGGTAGAGTTATTAGGATTGTACTCTTAAAAACAAATAATTATTGAAGCCAGTTTGTATTTTTGTATGATTAAATATCTTGTAGTTATTAGAAAACAAAAGTTTAATTTGTACCAATAACAAATTAAACTTTTGTTTTCTAATAAAATTTAATACGAAGATTATTAAACGTTCAATGTATAATTTTATTGGTTCTCTCAATGTTTACTTGCTTTAATTAGAAATTACAACCGTTGTTGAATCAAGAAATAATATTGAGTTATAATAAGTATAGAATAGGAATGACGACTTCTTTTACAGTAGAATAATTCCTAGTAATGAACTGCTAAAGTGAAATTTCCTTACAAAAAATAATTTTAAGAATATTTGATTTTCAAAACACTCTGTTCAAAACAGCGTGACACATGGCTATATCAAATCAAATCAAAAATCATTTTTTCTGTATAGACCAGTGAACGGCACTTACAAAACGTCATATCGCATAATTGGCTATAGACTATGTGTGAGGCGAAAATGTTATTGATGGAGATAGTAATCCATCCTACTCTTATCACTGATAATTTATCTCCTTTGGACTGGTTAATTAAAGAGTATTCAGTAATTTCCATTGTTTGTATTTTAAACAGTTGTACCCTAGTGGTGTAAAACACTAAAATATATTTAGCATTAAAAAAAGACAAAAATAGTCTTTTTAATACGATATAATATTTTTTTAATGTATCTCATGAGTCTGACAGGCCAATGCGCGAGTAAACAACAGTTAGAACAGCGGCACAAACTCAAATCAAACACGAAACCCTACTATCCAATCCTGTAGGGCTGTCTCTCGACAGTTTTTCATCAAGAAATTAATTGCAAAGCTCTCTCGACACTCAGCACGAGGGCTGTCGACTCGCGAATACTTCACTCTGTTATTATAATGTTGAATTTATCTCAACGACTCAACGAAGTAACATCAAAGGCTTATTTTTGCAGACAAAACACAATTTGACCCTAGCTTTGCCTCCGGTGAATTAGATTTTCCATTATTTCACAAAGCCATATTTGTTTTTCGCATCATAAACGAGTGGATCCTTTTATGACTGAATTTGGGGAGTTTTATTATTTTTTGAATATAGAATGTACACAAATGGCTTAGGTATCAAAGAGTGTTCAAATCCTGTGAAAGTGTTTTGTTTTTGCTGTTTGGTTCACGGCAAAATAGAAAGTGTAATTTAGAGCGCTCAGCTAAAAAGGCCAAGGGCATAAAATACAGGGACAAGCCCGTCCCGTCGTCTTATAGTACAAGGCGATTAAGTAATAAAGCTGTTGTTAATAAAATAAAGCAGAACCATAATAGTGGGAGCTCGGTGACTACATAATTCTACCAGTTACGTTCGGACATAACGTAAGCATATGATATCCAAATCGAAAACAAAACTAGATATCCAATTCGACCCGACCCGTACCGATATCACTATTTAATATTTAATATTAAGATTTTAACAATTTTTTTTGACATAACATAACATGCCCGAAGGGGTAGTCAGAGGTGCTAGCACCTGTTTATGTTTAGGTCCCAATGTAATAGGTGGCGAGCCTATTGCCATTAACCAGGCACTTATAAACTGCGATAAATACACACATAACTTCGAAAAGCATCGAAAAGTCATTGGTGTGTGCCATGGTAAAACCTGGGATCGAACCCGAGACCTCGTCTCCGCAGTCCATTACCCATACCACTAGGCTACCGCGAAACTTTTGAAAAGTCGGTGTATTTTAGGCACGTGTACAATTCAACCCGGATTAGGCCGCCGAGTTTAAAGATAGCCACGCAATTTGGTTCCGATGTCGGGACCCACGCAAACTCCTACAAAACGTTTAAATAAATAGCCCCCATTTATTCAAGTGTTTATTGTATTCGTTAAATAATTAGATGGAAAATCCCGAGCTTATTTTACAATTAATATAAAGCTTAGAAGGTACTTGGATAAAACAGTCATTAATGATAGGTATATCATGTTCATCGGGAAGTTGAAGAATTGGCTTATTTAGTTTTCTATAACATTGAAGAGTTTTTCAACTATAGAGACCCGCTATTAATCATAATTATATCAAGATAGTCCAGATACAGAAATTTGCTGCTTTAGCAAATTTTAGCGCGAGTTGAATGGTATAAAAAAATGAAAAAAAAATTCAAAAAGATATTGCTTTGTCGTAATTTTTTTCATGACAAAAATGTTGTGTACTATAATGGGTTTTCGGGTTCGGGAGTGTTTCCCTTACACTCTGTATAAAAAGACAATATAACATAATCGTCCATAACTATGTTGAACATTCCACTATTAACTTGGACCAATAATTGTGGATGTAGAGATAGTAGACATAAACAGGAGTTAGATCTGAAGGTTAACTTGTATATAACTGTTGGTATATTATACAAATATGGTGGCCTTGTGTTATTTTTCGTGACTTATCCGCGATACAGTGCTTCCTTTGATATTGAAAAGCTTCGGTACTATGTGTATTCTTTTGTGATATGAAAATACAATGTGTGCGAACGAGCTTTCGGTTATATTTATGAAGATAAAAGCCAGAATTTTGATACACAGTAGTGTTGTACTCCATATTGGAGGTATGTAAATGTTCATATCCGGGGCAAATCGATGGAAAATGCACGTTTTGTATCAAAAAGGTACGCATAGTTTATTTTTAATATTCATCTGAAAAGGAGGACGTAATGTTTTCGAAACGTTTCTTATTAAAGGTCATAAAGTAAAATAATTCAATTTTATTAATCAAATCAAATGTAGACGAATCACGTATAAAATTAATTACAAAATTGAAATCTCGTGTCTGAAGAGGTAATCATTTTAAGCAGGCGCGATAAGTAGATCTATTCCACGTGGAAAACTGTAACAGTTAATGTTTTGTAGACCGCGAAGTGGCGTTATCATGTTATATTCTGGAAACAGTCTACAGGCTATTCAGTTTTAATACAATCATTTACAGCTAGTTGACCACGCCCCGGTTTCATCCCATTGCAGTAACCTCTATCGACACGAATCTTTAGGTTAAGATCGCGTGGGAAGAGGGTCATATCAATAGAGATGTCCCCGGGTCTGCCGGGGTGCGAGAGATATTGTCTTGTGTAATCTCACCTCCGGCAATCAAGGAGTGGACGGCGTGCATTTTGGTCGGTTCAGGTCCGACAATCACCTCCACCGGTTTTGGTGGAGTTGGTATCTGTGGGGATTTTGCGCAGGATAAAAAAAAGATCGCGTGAAATCAAAATTGGAGCTTAATCGATACAAAAGCCGTTAACGTTTTGAAGAATACAATCTATCTTTATATTATAAAGACAGATTTTATTTATAGCAAGAATCTTCGCGACTTGCGCAATCATCTTCGAAAATTTCACCATAATCGAATGAATAGCATAAAAATGCATAAGGGAAAAACAAAGAAATTCTCATATCGACAAAGATTGGAAAGAATCAACCTGTAACTTGTAAGCGAGACCGCAGGTGTTATATCTATAAAATTTAAATTACACCGCCAAGCGAAAATCAAAATATTTCCCACAGCTATTGTGGCTTTAATATTTTTATAGAAATCTTGTGTTTCGAGCCAAACGAAATGGGGCCATATTTTTTGTTCCGTCTCACAGAAATTGGATAGAATAGTTGAAGCGGAGTTAGCAAAATGTCCCTTATTTCATTGTTATTGTAATACCTGCTATTCGTCAAATGTATGTATTGAATTTATTACTTTTGTACGGCCGGTAGTTCGGTATTGGAGCTCTTTTTGTAGTCAATAAGTAAGTTATGTGTAGAGCCCGTTCTCATTGTGCTTATATTTATAGGTCACCTCTGTGAAAATATATATTCTCATGTGATATTTGAGTAAATAACTGAAAAAAAATTGTCTATATATTTTTTTATACCACTTAGGTAGCAGACAAGCACACGGCCCACCTGATGAGAAGCGGTCACCATAGCCTATGGACGTTTGCAACACCAGGGGCGTTACACTCGTGCTGCCTACCCTGTAGAAACCTTCTAATGTCCTTCTTGAGGAACCCTATATATGACAGATCACTAATCATTCAGACAATATTATAGATAAAAAGTAATTTAATTCCCTGTAGAATAGGGCTACTCCCTTCTTGTATGTATATGCCATAGATAGAAATTTAGGGAAAGGGCTGTTCACAATTTTATAATAAATATACCACCCATGACAAAGAGCCCACTTGTCGGCTATAAGTTCTCCCCCTATTATAAGGGGCCGTAAGTGAGTAATGTGAGTGTTAATACACTTCTACCTACCCCTTCGGGAATTTACAGATGTGAATATATGTATTCACCTTTGAATTTCCGCGTTGCATGATATATGGTTAGTGGAACTTGGATATTAACGCGATCATAATGGTAAATACAAAAAAAAAAATAACAAAAGTCGCGGTAGCCTAGTGGTATGGGTAATAAACTGCTGAGACGAGGTCTCGGGTTCGATCCCAGGTTTTACCATGGCATACACCAATGACTTTTCGATGCTTTTCGAAGTTATGTGTGTATTTATCGCAGGTTTATAAGTATAAGTGCCCGGTTAATGGCAATAGGCTCGCCACCTATTACATTGGGTCCTAAACATGGGTCCAACACACAAAACTGACTAAATGTGGGTGCTAGCATCTCTGACCACCCCTTCAAGGATTAAGGCGTGAGTTTACGTTATGTGTTCTATATATGTATTTACAATAAAAAAAAACTAAATATCCGCATTCTAAAACCGAAAACACAAGCTAGTTAAACTATCTCGCTACGATTGTCCTTGAAAATTCATTTATTTAAAATACATAAAAAAATATACACCTAGATCCAGCACGAAGTACCACATGTCACCAGTCACATATTTGTTACGTCATTACCAGCCCGTTAGCCTTCCGGCAAATGTGGTAATCGAGGCGACCCTCATTAGCAACTGTTCCACCCTCGGCCAGGACCGCTACGTGATAATAATGTTGTTCGATATTATACCACTGGTCTATTGATATTTAACAACACTGAACTAGACATCATATAAATATTAATCAGTGGGTGTTCCCAGTGATGACTTAGGGCGCCGAGACGTGGAAACTCACACAATCACAACTTGTACTCAGGTTAACCATAGACTAAATAATAGTAAGTCCTACGTATACAATTGAATGAAATTGTAAATACCCACCACTTTAGCATTAATCCTGCGAAGTATGAATAAACCGTAGGCGAATCGACCATTATGTATTTTAAACATAGTCAACATGTCCAATATCTTAAATGAACATTAGGTATATTAATTGCCCGGTATAAATAAAAACAACCGGAAATAAAAAAACCCGGTTGCCATACAAACATCTATGGCAGTCGTTACGGGTAGTTGGAGCCCTCAAAAGTCCAACCAGCCTAACTTGGAACTTCGATATCGCCATTGGTCATTAGACCATTGGTTATGGAGGAGGTTATGGAGGTCAGATGGCAGTCGCTTCACGGAAAATATCGAAGTTCAGCCGCATCACAGTTAGACTGGAAAGCCGACCCCAACTGAGTTGGGAAAAAGGTTCAGGGAATGATGAAGTATATTAATTAGATATTTTAGATTTCCATGCGGGTGGATTCTCATATCCGTATAAATATAAAAACCTTAAACAAAAAAACAACCTCAACAATAGTTTCAATTCTATCCCATAAAACTGTGTACCTCGGTAAAGATACGACGTTCACAATAATGACGGCCATTTTGTTTCTGAGTCAGTCTCTTGTCACGTCGAGTGGACGTTTGAACAGAGCACCTCAATATGTTAGAGATGTACCCACGGCTGTAGTTATTTATGATATGAACCAGATTGCTACTCAGAATATTGGTAACATGTTCTGATTTTATTTTATCTTGCAATTTTGAAAAGGTGACCAGTTTATTTCTTTATATTGACCCGCGCAACTTCGTCTGCGTCACCCCGTTTTTGCAATATTTTTCATTCCTGCTCCGCACCTGTTGGTCGTAGCATGATGTTATATACATATAAACCTTCCTCTTTAACCATTCTATCTATTGAAACAAACCGCATCAAAATCCGTAGCATAGTTTAAAAGATTTAAGCGTACAAAGGGACATAGGGACAGAGAACGCGACTTTATTTTATACTATGTAGTAATGCTTTTTGAGATGGTACCTATCAAAATCTTTTTCATCTGAACCCGATATGTTTCTTTCTAAGTCTAGTTTTTCATGACTGGTTTTTTGACGTTTTGTTTATGGGAGTTACTGTTGTCTTTCTTATGAGAAAAGCTCTCCCCAACAAATAAAAAAAAACTGCACTAGAGAGCGCTATCCATTTAATATATAGCTAGCTGTTGCCCGGGGCTTTGGGCAACATTTATAGGTAGTCGTTACTGGTAGTTGGAGCCCTCAAAATTCCGACTAACCGAACTACAGAACTTCGATATCGTCAATTTAATTTTGGAGGTCCGGTCGCTTCCCGGAAAATATCGAAGTCCAGCCGCATCTTAGTTAGACTAGAAAGCCAACTGAGTTAGGATTAGGCTCAGAGAATGATGATGGATGCCTTTACATTTATTCCAAATCTCTATCATTGTACCACAGGATTATTCTGAAGCCTAAATGTCAATGTGTCATTTAAATACGGTTGTTAATAAATTATATTGTAGTGTGTGTCGGTGACTCGAAAATGTTACAATGCATCGTCATTCAATTCTATTCGATATTATACGCCAGTGGATGGCAATTGTCAATTCTCTGATATAGGGTTGACAGATAGACGTAGCTAGTAGATAGAATTGAAAATATGAAACATTTTATAATATAAATGTTAGCTACTGACTTCTGGTCCCGTTCCCGATGCTCCATTCCGAGCATTTTCATATTTGTTCACCTTTTAAACCTTGTCTGGACTTCCACAAATAATTCAAGATCAAAATTAGCCAAATCGGACCAGCAGTTCTCGAGTTTAAGCGAGACTAACGAACAGCAATTGGACGTCGTTAAGCAAAAAGGACTCAAACCACACAAAGTCAGTTTTGAGTTATGGACGTTTGAAGTTTGAGCTGTCATTGCTCTAAGAAAAAGTTCTTTTTTATTTCTTAATTGTCTCTTTTTTGTTAAATAATTGTCTATATTATATGTGTCCATCAAATTAGTGATATATTTTGCAGTAGATTTCGAGATATGAAGTTAAATGTGGGTTGAGTCCTTACCATTAAACTTAATTTTATAAAGGCAGATACTTTTTTTTTATTTCATGGACTCATAACTATTCTTCGACTAGAAAACAATTTATTAAATAAAATTAAACATGTAATATCATTTAAAAGTTATATATTTATTAACTTTAAGCACGAATCTATCTTTATATCGTAAAATCAACAGTATACAAATAAAAAAATAATGTAAAAACAACAAAAATGAGCGCGCATATTAATATGTCTCATCCAAATCGAAATCAAGTGTTGGCCCGTATCTATCGACATCCTCTCTAACATTGCTGTTTCCCTTTAGATTCTCATAAAATGCGTGACAGTCTTCCGGTATTAAATTGAATATAGACCTGAGACCATCCAACTTTGCTTGAGGAATGGGTTTTCCCTGGGGCCAGAGAACTGCAAAATCCTCTTCTGAAAATGTAATCAGAACACCTCTGTTTCTTTTTGCCAAATCCAGTTTATGAATGTCTCCACTGTCTGATATCATATTAATTGAGTTGTATTCATCTACTTTATTCAATATAATCTGTTTAGTTTTTAGCCACTTTTTTTTATTTTTGTTTATTGAAATTTTGCCAATAGTTTTTTTTTTTAATTTTTTTTTACTTCAAAAATCTTGCGTTTTCATTTTTGTAACTTGAAGGGGGTTTTTCTTTCCAGAGATTTTCATGATGTTCATGTATCCTTCTATGGTGTAAATTCGCTCATGATGCTTAAACTCACATTCAATTTTACTGAAATCAGTAGGTGTCATTAGGCTAAAAAGAATGTCCGGACTCTAACGGTCTAACGGTCTAGACCAATGGTTTGAATCTTGACTTCAATAACAACCACAGATTACTACAAACATTGTTAGAAGTTGTTAAGCATCATGAGCGAATTTACACCATAGAAGGATACATGAACATCATGAAAATCTCTGGAAAGAAAAACCCCCTTCAAGTTACAAAAATGAAAACGCAAGATTTTTTTAGTACAAAAAAAATTGAAAAAAAAGAGTTAACCACAGATTTATATAAACAAAAATATAATAAACTGGCTAAAAACTAAACAGATTATATTGAATAAAGAAGATGAATACAACTTAATTACTATGATATCAGAGAGTGGAGACATTCATAAACTGGATTTGGCAAAAAGAAACAGAGGTGTTCTGATTACATTTTTAGAAGAGGATTTTGCAGTTCTCTGGCCCCAGGGAAAACCCATTCCTCAAGCGAAGCTGGATGGTCTCAGGTCTATATTCAGTTTAATACCGGAAGACTGTCACGCATTTTATGAGAATCTAAAGGGAAACAGCAATGTTAGAGAGGATGTCGATAGATACGGGCCAACACTCGATTTCGATTTGGATGAGACATATTAATATGCGCGCTCATTTTTGTTGCTTTTACATTTTTTTTATTTGTATACTGTTGATTTTACGATATACAGATAGATTTGTGCTTAAAGTTAATAAATATATAACTTTCAAATGATATTTACATGTTTAATTTTATTTAATAGATCGTTTTCTAGTCGAAGAATAGTTGTGAGAAATAAAAAAAAAATATCTGTCTTTATAAAATTAAGTTTAATGGTAAGGACTCAACCCACATTTAACTTCATATCTCGAAATCTATTGCAAAATGTATCACTAATTTGATGGACACATATAATATAGACAATTATTTTACAAAAAAGAGACAATTAAGAAATAAAAAAAACTTTACTTAGAGCAATGACAGCTCAAACTTCAAATGTCCATAAATCAAATCAAAAGTGACTTTGTGTGGTTTGAGTCCTTTTTGATTAGCTTGTTGCTAATAAGTGTTCTGTGGTTGCTAGTTTTTGAAATAAATTTACTAACAAAATGTTGTCACTATTAAAAATATCTGGCAAGTAATAACTTTATTTTCAGATAAATATATTAAGTCGTTTTAGTATAATTAAAAGTATTTCTATCCGTCATTACTTCTATCGCATACAAACAACTCAACCTGTTTGAGTCAATTTAGTTTATTTGATATTAGGTGCGCTGTCCATCGAAAGCCGTTTTTCTAAAACATCTCAAGTGTTTTGAGTTTTTTCTGATAAATAAAAATAAATATTTTGCTTCAGTAAAACTAAAACACAGAAACGACCTAACCTGTTTAAGTCCTTTCAGTTAATTGAGATAAAATGATATTTGCAAATTAAACTTAATTCTTAGAAAGGAACCAAACTGTTTGAGTCTATTCTGATTTATCAAACTTATGACCATATTCATAGACATTAAATTACTGAGAAACAAGTCAAGCGGACTAGGTTCATTCTGCAAATACTTTTTGTGGGCTCTTCATACTGTGGGTTGAGTCGGGATGGTGACAAAACTGGTTTCCGTGTACGTATTCAAAATTTGGTTTTCACTACATGATAGAGTCGACCCTTGGGAGTATGGTGGTACACTTAACTCAATTTTGGCCAATATGTGGGTTGAGTCCTTTCTGCTTAACTACGTCCAATTCATCATCACTACATAGTATAAAATAAAGTCGAGTTCTCTGTCCCTATTTTTCTTGTCCCTTTGTATGCTTAAATCTTTAAAACTACGCAACGGATTTTGATGCGGTTTGTTTCAATAGATAGAATGGTTAAAGAGGAAGGTTTATATGTGTATAACATCATGCTACGACTAACAGGTGCGGAGCAGGAATGAAAAATGTTGCAAAAACGGGGTGATGCAGACCAAGTCGCGCGGGTCAGCTAGTTTTTATATAATATAGATAACATTTATATTATATAAATAAAAATTTTAATCATAAAATTAATATTTCTAGCGTATATCAAGATACAACCTCCTAGTTAAGTCACATAGGTCGTAATCAAAGGCTAACTAGTGGTGCACAGTGTCTTCGTCGAATCCTTCAGATAGAATGTTCTTTATTATGAAGTACGAAAGACTGGAATCTCACCACTACCTCTTAAAATTTATATTGCAATCTTACTTTATTTTCATCCCCACAAACATTTATATCATGAATAGATTATATTCCGTTACACTCTTGCAGATTAATAGTATCAAATTAAAGTAATACCAGATGTTACACAGTTACAAAGTTACGAATAGATAACGACATTTTGACATTGATAGATTAGACTACCAGCCTGCCATTCAAGTGCTCTTCGTTTCGTAGAATAGAATAGAATAGATTGCTATATGTAATGGGATCAAGATATTTTTATACCACTTAGATAGCAGAGAAGCATACGGCCCACTTTTTTTAATTTATGGCACGTCAATTTGACTTAACCTCGCCTGATGGTAAGCTGTAGGCAAAGTCTCATGAAAGATGATCACCATTACAAACACGTACAGTGTTACAATGGCACATCTTAACAATGTATGAAATTCCAAGACTTAATGGTGCGGCAAAGGAAAGACTCACCAAACCGCTTGGTTCATGGTGGGTGACATCTAAGCCCGGCCACGTGCTGTCCTGTGTAGGAAAGGAGGGCCACCGTATGGGAAGTGGGTACCGTGGCCTATGGATAGTTCTGTCAAGGGCGTCACACTCATGCTTGCGACCATATAGAGGGAATAGGGTAGGGGTGAAGGTTAACATAATTTCTGCACTGTCAGAACAGAAGACAAAACAGTCTTCCCACTGATAACACAAAACCTCTCTAGTAAGTCTACCGTACTCACGGCCGGACATACAATACAAGGTTATTTCTAGCCGCGGTATTCTGTAGGGCGGACTCCCCCAGTCAGTCTGCTAAATTAGGACGGGAGATACAGTCATGTCCTACCTGGTCTAGAAAATAAATTTAGGCCTATCATAAACGTTTAATACCGCGGTAGCCTAGTGGTATGGGTAATGGACTGCTGAGACGACGTCTCTCGGGTTCGATCCCAGTTTTTACCATGAAACACACCAATGACTTTTCGATGCTTTTCGAAGTTATATGTGTATTTATCGCAGGTTTATAAGTGCTCGGTTGATGGCAATAGGCTCACCACCTATTACATTGGGACCTAAACATAAACTGGCGAAATGAGGGTGCTTGCACCTCTGTCTATCCCTTCGGGGACACAGGCATGAGTTTATGATACGTTAAGTTATGTTATAATCGTTAAAATACGTATCGACCCCATATATTGAACATTCTATTCTATTCCATTCTACAAAGCGACGACCATCGAATGACCGCTTGATTCGTTTCTATATATATTTCGTAATCTTGATATAACCTCGTAACTGCAGTTCAACTGCAACTCAACTGTACAGTAAAGTTTATTAAAGGCACTTGCGATATTATACGTTGTCGATTCAGGTAAACTCATAAAAGTATGGTTATAAATTCACTTACATGTAAGCAACGTTTTAAACACGCCAAGCCAAGTGACGTAAAATAAATGCATATAAAAAAGATTTATTTCATAAACACATGCTATCACATAAAGCAGGGGAACATTTAAAAGCACTTACCCATCGCATCCCTTCTCGTGTCATCCCTTTTCCTGTAGAGAGGCTAACAGGGAGGACTGGGAGTGCGTATTTAAAATTATAATACAAAGCAACCCGTTATAATGCTAAGTGCAAAGTGTTAAACTCTACAGAATCAGATTATATAATACTGATGGTTGATGGCACTTGGTGGAACTTATTGTTATACATGATAACGCACTTGTATTTCTCTTCTTTTGTTAGTAATAATTACAGTGGAGAAGTACAAGTGTGTATCAATACTGTATTTACAGAATCAGTAAATTTTCAACCACTTGTTATGATATTACATATTTTTACTTATAACTCACCGCCGGGAACACAACCCAAGGGTAGTATTAACCACGGTATTCTGTACGTTAATACCATCTTAGTAGTAAAAAAATAAAATTGGGCCAAAACCAATAAAATATTCTTAATCCGTTCTAAAGAGCCTAATGATGTTTTATGTCCCGTTTATGATCAATAGATTAACAGACTCCACATGGCTTCTGTTTGGTACTAATGAGTATTTTATAGCTTCGAGAATGATGGACTTTGATCACTTGTAATTAGTTGTAATAACAGTACAAGTCAGACAGAATACCTGTTCTCCTATAAGGCGTTAAAAATTCAATTCCTGAATGAAAAAAACCCTCAGAAGCAGTTCACCAGAATCGCAATTTACCAGATTCGTAATTTACCAGATTCTCGATTCACCAAATTCGCAACCGACCAGATTTTGTACTATGAAAGAGAAATTGCATAGCGGTGTGTAAACCATATTTTGTTAAAATGCATATTAATATTAAAAAAAAAAGAAGCAGAAGTGCAGGATATAAAGACAACAAAAGAAATAAATAAATTCTAGCAAAAAATTGAAAAAATTTATGGCATTATAACTGATTGCCAAAATGGAAAGATTAGTGTCATTGATTGCATTGTGCACCTGGCTTCTTTAAAGTGTTAAATAGCCTTATATTATATAATTTTTGTTCATGAATTATTTGTTGTGGACTGGGGCAGGTTAATAGATAATATATCCTATAATTTACCATACTTTTTTTTTTTTTTAATTTTTTTTTATACAACTTAGGTCGCAGACAAGCACGCGGCCCACATGATGGTAAGTGGTTACCGTGGCCTATGGGCGAGTGTAACACCAGAGGAATAACACTCGTGCCGCAACCCCTGTAAGAACAGAGACATTCTGTGTCGTCAGCGCTAAAGATGTAGGATTAGCCTTTGGTTTTCCCACTGACAACACATAACCTCTCTAGTGAGCTCACAACACAACACATGGTTATTAAACGACGATATTCTGTAGGGTGAAGGTACTTCCCCAGTAGGACTGCTCGATTGGGACGGATATACCGTCGTGTCCTACCTCCTCTTGATTTTCTTTTTTTTTAATTATTTTTTTAAAATGGCTTAGTTGTAAATACAGTACCAATGATTGTTGTTATTGGTTGTACTTCTGGTGAATTGAGAATCTGGTGAATCGAGAATCTGGTAAATTGCGAATCTGGTGAACTGCTTCTGAGGGGAAAAAAATATACATTGGGGGAGGGAGGGGGACCCACCACTCACCCACGGTTTAACAATTCCAACGATAACAATAGCAAATAAATTACTAATGTTATGTCAAACCGCACCCTTCAAAGCAAGTAAAAAGACTTCTTACCCGCGGAGAGTTGTCGTATAGTATGTGCAGTATTCCGCAAGTGCGAAGGACAAACCTCGTATCTCAATTCCTAAATGTTGAAAACGATCGTCGTTTGATCTTCACGATGACAAAGTTCTTCAGATCGTAGCCCAAGTTAACCTCTTCTGTAAGTCAGTGTTCGTGGCTGAGGTTGATTATGGCTTCGAAAATATTGAGGAACCCATATTTAGTACTTTAATTCTCAATACAATTCCAAAAACCAGAAACTATTACTTATACATGCATGTATATATCCGTTGTGCCCGTACTAGGCAAGCCTGAGCTAGCCGCTACCTCCTTCTGCGAGCAAGTAAACAGTTGACCGAAACTGTTGCAGACTCTTGGCCCGCATAGACCGCGATTAGCGTAGGCGATTCGGGTATCAGAGGTCACAGAATGACCTCCGTCCTCCATGAACGCCTGATGGTGACGGATGGAATAGCCTATCTCACTAGCAGAAGCAGATTACCTCCACCATCCTCAAACCCGGGGACTAGATATGAACACCGTAGTCCTCGCGCTCGAAGGTTTGACTTTAGTCGGTTCGAGTTCGACATAATCACTCTTAACGGCTCCGGTGGGGTTGGTATCCGTGGGGAATTTGCGTACGAAAAAAAAACACTAGGTAAGCCTGTTCTGTGCGTGTCGTCCCATATTAGGAGCTCAGTCAATAACAGTTATGACGTAATCGTACTCAAAATCTATGACATAATATTAATGATTTTAAATGTAACTTCTGATCCGGATTTCTATGAATCAGTAATTGACTGGCAAATCAAATTAAGTGTTCATAAATAAATGGTAAACAAGATCAAGACTGTATTTATATTACTTAATTGAGCCGCCATTTTGCTGGATGATTCTAATTTATATTCAAATTGACGTTAATAGAAAATATCGATTATTATTTTTCGCTTAGCCACTTAGCCCAATAATTTATCTTCTATCTGCATACATTGGCTCACACCTGTTTTCTTTTCGTGGTAAGGACAGTGGTATAGAGAGGTGTATCTAACACCCACATTTCGCCAACCATGACTTTCAGTTCTACGTAATAGGGGGCGAGCTTATTGCCGCCAACCGGGCACTTTGTCAAAAATTGGGTATGCCGAAAATAAATTCCTAACCGAACACTCCGGAAGTCGAAGCCGAAGGCCTCCAAAAATCAAATAATAAAAGTTATTCCAAATTTTATTTATTGTTATGCCAATATGTTGTGTACTAGTAGTACTGCCAGGGGTTTCCGACTTCAGGAGTGTTCTAGTTACATAACATAAACTCACGCCTTTATCCCCGAAGGGGTAGGTGATAGATAGAAGATAGATAGAAGATAGATAGAAGGGGTATACAATATACATAATAATAATTATAATAAAGCATAAGATTAAGCGGGGCGTGAAAAAGCATCTGATGACGCCGTCAAGCTGAGCGCCACCATTGTAGCACTAAACGTGTTTGAAATGGTGACCCTCTATCATGAGACTTTGCCTTCAGCTTAACATCAGGCGAGGTGAAGTCAAATTGACGTGCCATTAATAAAAAAATTGTTGGTTGACTTGATTAACCACTACAGAACTACAGACTACAACTACAGATTATAAAGTTGTTCCTTTCGATATTTTTATTTTGTAAACACCTACACATTCGTGTCCCACCTCCGTAAAATGTACGTTAATCTTACGAGTATGTAAGTAATTTTCTCATTACTAACACAGAATTGAACAATTCTAAAAATATACATGTAATAAAGTTAAGAAAATTAGGTTAGGAACTAATAAGCTACGAATAACAGCTTTGTACAATAATAATGGTGGCTCATGGCGGCCTTGAACGGTAATTGAGCGTGTCTACAGGCAGCTTTATACGGTGCTTCATTCTTAAGGTCGACACACTACACATTGCGAACGAATAAAATGATAAATAGATAATTAAAGACATAACACAAACTCTGAACGTGTTTGCAATGGTGACTCTCTTTCATGAGACTTTGCCTTCAGCTTAACATCAGGCGAGGAGAAATCAAATTGACGTGCCATAGCTGAAAAAAAAACTCACGCCAATATGGGGTTCTTCAAGAAGGTTTCTACAGGTGTGTGACGTCTTTGGTGTTGCAAACGTCCATACGCCACGGTGACCGCTTCCCAAAAAAAAAAATATCCTGTCAGGGGTAGGTGGAGGTGATAGCACCTCCATTTCGCTAGTTTATGTTTTAGGTCCCAATGTTAACGTGACGACGTTTAAGGTGACGAGCCTATTGTCATTTAACCAGACACTTTTAAACCACCTTCGAAAAGTATGGAAAAGTCATTGGTGTGTGCCATTGTAAAACCTGGGATCGAACCCGAGACCTCGTCTCAGCAGTCCATTACCCATACTACTAGGTTTCTCCGTCTTCCCACTGACAAAACCAAACCTCTCTAGTGAGCTCTGGTTACCCTACTCCTCACCAGAAAAAACACAAGGTTATTATTAGCTGAGGTATTTTGTAGGGCGGAGGTACTTCCCCAGTCGGACTGCTCAAATAGGACGGGATACCGTCAAGTCCTACCTCCGTATGTCGTTCTGTCCTACCTCAGTAACCATTAACAATTCCCGTTAAACTGACATGCACTGAGTAAGGGGATTGATGCATGTCATGCATTACTGTCTGCGGCCATGCGCAATAAAATTTTCAGACTCACGTACCGTGGAAAACAATCTTAAGAAAACTCTTTGCTGGTTTTATTACTTCAAGCTGGAATAGTGCCCAAAATAAGGCTAAGTAAAACCCAGAAAAATATGTCAAGACCGCTACCAATCACATAAGAACAGATTGCTACCATCAGCAAACTGTTTCTTCGTAGCTAGTTTTTATACCCGACTTTGTTCTGATAGTACAAGTTTTGTTTTAGGTTTCTTTATAAATAGTTGAATAAGATTAAAATTACGAAGTTTTCTTTTATCGTATCTGATTTAATATCTCACTTTTATAACGGGAATAGGTTCTCATGGGAACCTAACCTCATGGTTTACCTCATTTGGGCTACCTCATCTTTTCCTATGCGAGGACGTACAAGGCGATTGAGGTATACCTAATCTGTTTAACACCAGACAGATACACAGCCTAGATGCATGACTCGAGTCAACAATAGTACCCAGAATGCGGCTCACCCCCTATTATATTATGTGGGACCGAATATAATGGTTGGTGAAATGTGGGTGTTAATAAGCTTTTGTCTACCCTGGAGGGAAATAGGTGTGTGCATTTTCTCATGAATCATAGGTATGGGATCAGAATTCGACGCAGACGGGAATCCTCAAAATAAATGAAGTAATGTATTCACACTTTCTTTCTTTCTATATTCATGGAAGTAAGTTAAAATCACTAACTTAGTTTAACATAACAAATTTTAACGTAGTAATAATGTTGAGAGCAAATCTGATTTTATAAAAACTTCAGAATATTCATTTTGATTTTTATTTAGCTTCATGAATATAGAAAGAAAGAAAGAAAGTAAAGAAAATACATTTATTTCCAAACACCACACACATTACATTGTATACATGTATGCACAATTCAAAAAAAAAATTGAACTAAAACACTACGAAGAAAGTAGGTAAGTAAGTAGGTAGGTAAGTAAGTATTTTCAATACCACAAATATATAATATAGTTAGTACATAAAGTAAGTTAATCCAGCTAAAACAGCACCTACACTATACCTACTTATAAACAAAAAATCAGATTAGTTCTCAACATTATTTCTCTGAGGCTCGAGGGAAAACACGCATTCTTATCCCGAGAATCCCGGAGCAAAACACGGTACATGCATAAATTAGCAGCTGAAAGAAATGAAAATCATAAATTAATGTCGGATTTCAAGGACTCTGGTATTGGCTTCGTTTATATATTCGATATAAGAATATTTGAAAGGAATTTTGACCTTTTTGAGTTGGTATGGGCTCGTGACTACGTTCTAACAGAGTCAATGACAAAATTCTCTGTAGGTATAGACCACTAAATTACATTTAGAATATATTTCGTCTGATACTCTCCAAGACGTTAATTGGTAGTGCTTGTGCGGCTAAGCACGTAATTAATCTCCTTGCGAATTACACCACATAGCAAGGAATCGGGTCAATTTTTTTTTCCAAATTTATTCAGCTGCTACATTTTGGGTTAGGAATTTATTTTCGGCATACCCATTTTGTTACAAAGTGCCAAATTGGCGGCAATAGGCTCGCCTCCTTATTACGTGGGACCGAAAATCATAATTGGAGAAAATTAAATGTGGGGTGTTTAATACACCTCTGCCTACCCCTTCGGGGATTACGGGCGTGAGCGTATGTATGTATGTATATGTATTTCAGAGGACTTTTTTTATCCTCACGGAATCGTCAGTGCAAATTCCAAATGCCAAATCCCAAAATCGATAAAAGTGCTTATCTCGGACTCGAACCGACCAAAACAGCCATCTCAGGCTATCAATTGCCAAGGGTGAGGTTAATTTTTTCGTACTTATCTCTCATGCCCCCTATGATCCAATGATATCGTCGGGTGTGGGAATACGGGAATTCCCATCTTACCCCGGATAAACAAGACTATTCCGTCTGCCAAAGGCTCCTCCCAGCCCTTTATCCACCACCGCCTTTCTGGCAACCGCACACACATACGTAATAAGACTTCTAATGCATTCATTCTTCAGTGAGTCTACCATAGATTTGGGAAACGTACATTTCAAAATGTAAAACGGGGCTAAAGGGCCATCGACAAAACAGTTAAGTCGTCAAAGTACCGATCTTTTCTTCTCTAAGCTCAACCGTACCACATTTATTTTCTCACAAGCTTGAAGGGGTAATTACAATTTACGTTCAGAAAATGTATTAAGGCCTCACACACACACACACGTGAAAAAACGTCGCGTTTAAAAAGCTACTTTACTGAAAACTTACGCATCCAGCGCTCAAATTTAAAATAAGAACTGAAAAACTCGATTACTGCAAAATCACATTCTAAAAACTATTGAACACGAAAACAACAACAATAGTGCCAATTATTCTAACAAAGCAATACATTCCAGGGAAAAGTGGAATATGACCACAGCTAACTTTGATACTTTCTTGTTTAGTACTTTTTAAAGTGTGATTTTTCAGCAGTCCATTTATACTAAATATAAATAAACTAGCTGACCCGCGCAACTGCATATACGTCACCCCGTTTATGCAACAATTTTCACTTCTGCTCCGTACCAGTTAGTTGTAGCTTGATGTTATATACATATAAACCTTTCTAATGAATCACTCTATCTATTGAAAAACCGCATCAAAATCCGTTGCGTAGTTTTAAAGATTTAAGCATACAAAGGAACATAAGGACAGAGGGATATAGGGGCAGAGAACATGACTTTGTTTTATACTATGTAGTGATATATATATATATATATATATATATATATAATTTTGGGGTAACAACTAATAATTCATATATATTTGAAAAGTACTAATTAAGCATTTGATACCAAAGAACAATGGCGAATTCTTATTTGACTAAAATTTGAGCGTCTTAAAATGTCATTCATAGGAAATCCATTCTAGTAAATATTTACGTTTTATGAAAGTATCGTCTAAATTATTAAAAGCCGAGGAATAGAAAAAATCTTATTATGAGCTTAATTGATTATTTAATTTCCTTACCAAATAAATGTTACCATTTTCTTTACGAGTAGTAAAAAATATACTATGCAGTAAAGTGTTTTTGTAATTTTTTTCAGGTTTATAATTGTAAGAACTGATTCAATGAAGTATTTTAGTTAGTAATATATTTTTAAATGTATATTTTTCAACCTTAATGAGTTTTTATAATGAAAATACAATTATTCAAGTAAACAATAAACATAACACACCGTTCAAAAGCTCTTAAAGGCCCATATCCTAAGCAATAAAAATATTATGACAATGGCAACATTGGAGACTCAGACGTTTGCACTGTTTTGTTGTGGAGTGTTTTCGATCATCTATCTTTACCGTTTATTTGAAGTTAATAAATTGTGACCCGGACTTCTTATGGACTCTGATCTTTCCTATTTGTGACCCCTGCATGCCTAAGGACTCTGATACTGATACTTACCCGACTGACTGTGCTGTTTGTATATTGGATTCCGATCTAGCCTTATTCTGTTGATCTCGTTGCTTTGAAACTTGTTGTTTGCTACCGCCAAGAAGGGAGGACGTGGTAGGCCAACCCGCATTTTATGCATCAATTGCAATATATGCGTCAACACACTGAGCCAATATCAAGCCTTGGAACTTTGTTATCACTATACTTTGCAGCTGGGTGTTTCCTCTAATCGTGAGTATTGAGTTTTATTAACTACATTACATTCCGTTTACATTAGAAACTAGTTGAGTGATCCCAAAAACATGCAAATGAGTGATACCACGCTATATGTGTAGACCATCATGTCACATTGAAACCTTTAGAAATTATATTTTAACAATACAATGCCTTGTTTTTCAGATTCCTGTTTTTCAGATGAAGTTTATGTATGAGGGACAATCCATCTGAACTGCAGCAGTCCATGATTAATATTATGGGAAGCAGAATAGCACCAAGACAGGTTAGTTATATTATATTTTTAACAAAAATCAAGACATGGTTGTATCTTCTTCTAGTTGCTTTAGAGTCAGGGGGCATTCTTTGAAATATAATGTGGTTTAGCATATATTTATTCTATATTGAGATTTTCAAACATCTGACAGCCTGAGTCAAAGTTCTTGACCAACCATTAACAGTTGTACAGATCACTCACTACTCGGTCTTGATTACACCAACCCTCACCTAGTATTACAGTCTTATCTGTCTATCTTGACTAAATGACTGTTGAAAACCCAAACTGGTTTTAATGAACTCCGATGAAACTGTATGCAATTAAGAATTATTTATTTATTCATTTTTATTCATCCTAATTAGTGATGTTAAAGAAATTAAAATGGTTTTCTTTATTTTCAGATAGCAGCATCTGATTGTGTGTGCCACCCATGCTGTATCACCCATATTGATACTAGACCATTACCTACTGATGATACTAGACCATTACCTAGTAGCAGTAATATTTCAGAAGAGGAATCAACGGCAGTACCCCAAGAGAATCCGCAACCTGTGGCAATTCAAAGAATAGCATTACCTGACTAGAGAAGTGCGGCCAACTCAAATAATCACTGTGTTTTCCCTAACTGCAATAGTACCACATTCCATTTTCCACAGTGTTCGCTTTCAAGACAATGTCTATGCAAATGAGATATTAGGAATTATACGAGAATGCATGCATTTAGATAATAACCTGGCACACATGATCCAGCTCATAAACATGAACAGAAGGTCATCCCATTTTGTAAACATGACAGCTGATGAAAATAATATTTTGTACTTCCCAACACTAGGGATTTAATTGTTTGCTTTGGGAACGTACCAAATAAGACAAGCACGCTCATATTATGGCGAGCGTGTACGTTTCCATGGAGGCTACAGAATTGAAGGGTGTAGTGAACACATTGATCCTACTCGATATAACCTTAGACGATCTGGTGTGACGACGTTAATAAGAGGCAAAATAAAGTCACGTCACGTTAGCAAAAAGCAATATTTTGGAATATTGCTGCAACTGTTTGGTTGGTCGTCACACTGTCACACACAACACTGGGATGGCCATATATTTCATAATAAACATAATTATGAAATAATCTTGTTTTATTTATTTTTTCACCCTAAAATATATAATCTTTTAACTATACACTAGAATGATGAAATGGCGTGGCGGTAGTGTACACGCGACTGCTACGCACGGGGCGCGGGTTCGATCCCCGCTCAATGCAATAAGTTATATGGCTGTTTGCACTGGTCTGGTCGTGCCTCGGAGAGCACGTTAAGCCGTCGGTCCCGGTTGCCTTACAAACATCTATGGCAGTCGTTACGGGTAGTTGGAGCCCTCAAAAGTCCAACCAGTCCAACTTGAAACTTCAATATCGCTATTGGTTGTGAAGGTCAGGTGGCAGTCGCTTCATGACAAATATCGAAGTTCCCGAAAGCCGACCCCAACTGCGTTGGGAAAAGGTTCAATGAATGAACTAGAATGATTAAGTAGAATATTGTTCGATGCCTCTCTTTCTGAAATCTAAGCGTGTGGGATGGTCGTTGCTGGTTATTTACCTACGTTACCTAATTTATAATTTAGAATTCATCAAGTAGGTACCTACATGTTAAAATAGACAAGTAAGAAATAGAATCTACCTCTCTACTAGGTATGTATAATAAAAATAATTTATGAATTTACCTGCCAACATAGGCACTTAAAATAGGTAACTATATGTATTCGCACACATAAATGGCACTGAAAATCATATTGGTGAAATGTGGGTGTATTCATATACCTACGTACATACTTATATAAAAGATTACGTAAGTACGTAATTCATCAAAACACATCATTCTATAGGCCATTAAAAAGTGGTCTAAAGATATAACCTACAAAATAGTCAATCGTGAATATCTATTATCCTCGGCCTTCTCAGAGTGAAAATCAAGAACGTACTAGCACAGGTGATCACGCCGTATTAAACAGTATTTTTTTAATTTAAAGACGCGTCATTTTAGTCTCAAATAAAATCATGTATGGGAGGTTGCCATTGTTCTTTGGCATAGTTATATCAAATTTATTTTACAGTATTCCAAAATAAATTTGATATAATTAAATTCATTTTTAATACTATACTTTATGATCGCTGAAGAGCGCCACATTAGATTCAGAGACACGTCATATAGACTTTAATCAGTGGACGATCCAGCCGCTTCTAATGACACCCATTTCTTTAGTTCTAATGACTAGTTCAAGACATAAACCTAAAAACATTCTTCTAACATTTGCCATAACTAGTTGGTTAAAAAGACGTAATAAGTGCTATAAAGTGCTGATGTACCGAACATAATTATATACTTGGAAATGTATTTGTTCTATTTGAACGCGTTTTTAACGGACTAAGAAAGCGCCAGTGTATGTGAGGCTTAAGCTGATACTTTCAGCGCTCACCCAAATGTATTTTCCACATAATACACGAAAACTCGAGATTATGTGTTTACAGCCAAAGTGAAATATTACATAAGCGATCCTCTTGAAGCATATCGGAATTTTATTATTCTCGATACATTAATTTATCATCATATTTCATTCGGAGCGCAGACGACATAAAAAATATTCAATCTTATCAGCCATATTGGTGTTTGGTGAAAAATTGAACGTGAGACGTGGTTTTATAAGAATATGGTTTTAGAATGCTTCATTAGTTATGTTTATAAGATATTAGGTTTGCTTGTAATCGTTTTGGATTTGATAACTAAGTCAGATAAAGTGTTATTTGTCATACATAATAATAATACACTTGTAGATCAAATCAGAAACGAGGAGATATGTCGACGACCGGCTTAGCAAGCAATCTGCGGGGGCGGTGCAAAAAAAATGCGCCTCCCCACATTTGGGGGCTAGACTGGCAATGTGGTCCCTACACCTGGAGGGGGTTATCTCGAAAGAGATGGCCGGGGTCTGCCGGGGTGCGAGGGATATGTTAGTTACAATCTCACCTCTGGCAACTAAGGACCCGAAGTCGGCGTGCGTTTTGGCCGGTTCGAGTCTAACATAACCTCCCTAACTGGCTCTGGCGGGGTGATGATGAAGATTACTGGCTGTGAATACAACAAATGCATCTGCATGATTCTTATGCGTATCTCTAGACGTTGAGCGGTCAGATGACGGTTGCCTTCCCATAAAAATTAAAAGAAAGGGTTATAAAGTGTGAGTGGGAACTTAATCTTGTGACTTTGATATAGCAGTCAAACGCTACCACTGCACTATCACATCGAAAAGCTCACGTATTTTAAACAATCTCAACTCGTATAAAGCTCAAAATAACCTTATTGATTCCGAGATTCGAGATGATACGTAGCAAAGTGTGAAGCATGATCAACCATATTTCTCACGTGTTTACGTGTTTCTCATATTTTTTCCGATACATTGCGCGGTACGTGATAGCTGTCTCACATTTTGTTATAACATAACAAGCTTTTGAACACGTAACACTTATAATTTACGAGTTATCTTGAAACTCTTCAATAGAATAATAGCTAGCATATTTTTGTTTAGTAAAAGACTCTTGCTTTATACACTATTTAAGTGACTTTATTCATGCTATGAAGAGAGAAATGGCGCATATTTGGTAGAGGTCTATAACCAGCAAGCTAATTAATTAATTAATATAAAAGTAAGCAAAGAGTTTTTCAACCTAATAATAACTTTTTAATGTTATTTAATAACTTTAATTTTATTGCATTGTATGTTCATTCTTAATGTTATTGTATGTTCATTCTTTTTTTTACTTTTTCTTATATCATGGATACGCTCCCGAGGCCGAAAGCATCTGGTCGTACTCAGGATATTACACTACTTATTGGTATAATAAAATACGATTTGGTATTTTTTTTGTTTTGGTTTAGAATTTTTGGTGATTAGTTTACTAGACCCGAGGAGACATGGTTTCGTATGTACAATTTTTCGTAAGTGAGAGCGAGGAATAAACGCCCCTACACAAGGCATCTTCAGTACCACTACTGAGCGAAGTTGCTCTTTAAGAAGTCTTTATACTTACTTTGAGGAGTGTAGTTTGGTATTCCTTTCTATGACAATTAGTAATATTTCGCTATTGTTATCGTTGGATTTTTAAAAGTGGTGGGTTCCCGTCCCTCCCCCAAAAAACATGATGAAATTTAAATTCTAAAACATTTCTGTTGACCCATGGTTTACAAGCATTTAAAAGTACCATATTTTTAGTAATATCTGTACACAATGCTCTTGTTAATTCTGGCTACTATTATGAAAAAATGTGAATAAATTTACAAGAATTTCTGTCCAAACACTCAGCCGGCTATAATTGTAATATTATGCTAATTCACAGCTATATCTCTATTCTCTTTGTCTAGTTTCACATCTGTAAAGATAAAATACATTATACTTATCACTACACAGTATATTAGCTGTAGCCCGCGGCTCCGCCCGCGTGCATGTCGACTATCGCGTTGTACGACGCTACTCGATTCTCTATTTGCCTCTCTATACTACTTTTACTTGTTGTCGGTATTAGCACCAATGTATAGAAATTTACCGGATCGATTGAGATTTTTGATTATTACTCCGCTCCCTTGGATGGTAGCGTGTTGATATATAGCCTATGTTAATTCTAGATATTGTAGCTTTTTAGAGGTGAAAGAATTGTTGAAATCGGTCCGATCGGTAGTTTTGGAGCCTATTCGTTACAAAAAACTAAGCAAACAAATCATTCCTCTTTATAATATTAGTATAGAAAAAACAAAGTCGCGTTCTGTCCCTATATCCCTATGTCCTTATATCCCTATGTATGCTTAAATCTTTAAAACTACTCCACGGATTTTGATTCGGTTTTTTAATAGATAGAGTGATTGAAGAGGAAGGTTTATATGTATATAACATCATGCTATCAACTGGCGAGCCTATCGCCGCCAATCGGGCAATTTTGTGAATAAAATGGGTGGTCGGTAATCAATTCCTAACCGAAAATGTTGCAGTTAAATAAATTTGGAAAACCATTTTTTTGACTCGATTTCTTGCTATGCGGTGTAAACCGTTAGTTACGTGCTTAACCGCATAACCACTACCAATTACCGTCTTGAAGAGTATCAGACAGACAGAATTATATTCAATGCTCATTAAATATTCTTCAAGTGAAAATGTTTCATAAAAATGACAAATTCAGTTAAAATAACATTGCCCTTCTGGATTTTGGTTACAAAGAAAATGCTGATAATAGCATTACTGATGAAAAGACTTGTCATGACTGTGATCAATTACTGCTTCGTCATATTGAAGATTATTATGCCAAACTGGTAAAACGAGACATAATTAAGCTCATTTTTGATGTAGTTAAGCTTTTATGCCTTTGAAGGTATACAGAGAGAGAAAGATAGAGCTATAAATACCTACAAAAGGCTATTAGCTGGTTGTATTACAGAGGGCACATTCAGCTATCGTTTCCAGTTGTCATACGAACATCTATGGCAGTCTTTACGGGTGATAGGGGCCCTAAAAAGTACAACAACTGGTCTAACTACAGTACTTCGATATTGACAAAATGTCTATATTCAGCAGCTATAGTTTGACTGAACAAACGGTCTCTGGAGTCTGAGGTGACAGATTTGAATGCGGCCGGGAATACCGCAAGGTGATGATGAAGATTATTTATCGTAAAACATTTAACGGAAAATTGATATTTCGGTAATTTTACAAGTGCTATAATGCCGACGGCTTAACGTGCTCTCCGGAGCACAATCAGACTAGTGTAAATAGCCATATGCATGCATACGAATATTTGCACTGAGTGAGGATCGAAACGCCGTCTTATGCGTAGCAGTCGCGTTCACCACCGCCACATCACAGAAGCTCTGTGTGTTTATACTTATATACCTAGTGTGTATGTATTTACAAAAAAAATGTATCTAAATAAATACAATACTAGAAAAAATAGCACAAGCTAGTTGAGCTATACTAGGTCTAGATGGCATTGTGTAGATGGTCTGAATATATACCTACATACTACTAGCTGACCCGTGCCCACTTCGTTGGGCATAACGTAGGCATCTTGAATGTCCACATGTTTTCTCTAGAACTCAAAAATATATCTTTCATAGCTAAGGCAGCGTTCGTAAGAAACGCTTTCATTCGACCGTTTTTTTTCCGATTTATTTTGCAAAACGGACAACCACCTAAAAGCCTTTTTATATTTTTATTTTTCGGTTTTTATATAACCTATAACAATCAGCAATAATGTGGTTTTCTATTGGTTGGTCTTTCTAATTTTTTGAATGGGTTCAGCAGATCCCGAGATTACCCCTTACAATTTTACAAATATACAAACACACAAACTTTACTTCTTTATAATATTAGTAGAGATATAAATATGACTGAATATAAATATACTAATTTAAGTGCAAAAATCCAATGAAAATATTTCACATCGCATCGGTCCTACACAATCAGCCGCACACCGCAAACCATAGCCACACAAAAAAACCACAAATATTACGTCACAAAAAGTAATTTCCCTAACAAAAACCATTCCAGTTTATTCAATACTAGCTGACCCGCGCAACTACGTCTGCGTCACCCCGTTGTTGCAATATTATTCATTTCTGCTCCGCACCTGTTGGTCGTAGCATGATGTTATATACATATAAACCTTCCTCTTCAACCATTCTATCTATTAAAACAAACCGCATCAGAATCCGTTGCGTAGTTTTAAAGATTTAAGCATACAAAGGGACATAGGGACAGAGAACGCGACTTTATTTCTATACTATGTAGTGATATATAATATTACCAAAATAACTCTATTGATGTAACATGTACTCGTGTGCTGACGGATGCGTAAGGATACATTACCCTCCCCTGTCCCACTCTTGTTAATATCTGCCTAATGAAATCTTATAGCGAGGACTACGATACTTGACTTAATATAGGTACTTTTGATCTATTTTCTTATAAAATATTAATCACAAAACTAAACTTGAAAAAAAAAAATGACCCGCGCAACTTCGTCTGCGTCATCCTGTTTTTACAACACATTTCACTTCTGTTCCGAACCAGTTGGTTGTAGTATGATGTTATATACATATAACGCTTTCTCTTCAATCACTTTATCTATTAAAAAAATCGCATCAAAATCCGTTGCGTGGTTTCAATTAATATTTAAGCATACCATAGGGACATAGGGACAAAGAAAGCGACTTTGTTTTACACTATATAGTGATAGTGATATACCACTTGACGGTAGACAAATACACAGCCCTCCTGATGGAAAGTGGTTACCGTGAATGATTGTAACACCTCGAGTGTCACACTGGCTGGTGACCTAATAAAAATTTTCTAATGTTCTTTTTGAGGAGGTGGTATGAATGTTTAGATAGAGTATATGCCGCTAGCACCGGAGATAAACTGGTCTTCCTACTGACAGCACAAAAGCTTTGGACCTCAATTCTACTAATTCCTAATCATAGTCACACGAATGAGATCACAAAATTGCCGTGGCATTTTCGTCTTTATGATCGTTGTATTAAAGTTCAAAATGAAATGCAAAATAATTTATTACATCGTTTTATTCACTCTACACAAAGCCATTAAATTTTGAATTTTAATAGTGTAAGAGTAGAGCCCATAATTAAATGGCCGTTTTAGTAATTAACGTATTTATCATTTCCCAATATCATTATTAACAGATTCTACAGTATTTACATTAGCTGATGAAGTTAGAGGGCATACTAATAATTTCTATTACTAATATTCTTTTTAATAAAAATATAATTATCTGGCACGAGGTACTACAAATATATCTTAATGAGGTACGCTGGAGGCTCTTGATAATACCACTCGAGACTTACAACAGATTAATGGATAATCTATTCTCGTTCGCAGACACTCGAAATTTCTCAAGACGAAATTAAAAATATAGAGTGATTGTATTAAATTAAAGTGGAAGTAGTTCCACCGTCGGACTGTTCAATTGGGATAGGAGATACCATCATCCTACCTATTAATGAACTGTTTGCATACGACGAACTTGCAAGAAATACTGGATAGACTTATTTTTCTATTCGCGGGTAAAGACATATAGAGAAAAAGAAAAGTAAGAGTGCCGGGTTCTAAAACACAATTGTTAGATGCGACTGAAGCATTTGAATAGAGAGAGAGACTTCATATGAGTTCCCGTAAACATACGAATAAATCAAGCAATTATACTAATCACAAAATAAAAGGCCCGTTTTGGCATATGCCTACTTGGCATAACTAATGATGTAACAAAACGACTCGGTACTTCGATACTCACGATTAATCGAATCCAGTTTGCATGGGGATTTGATCGATTTGAATATGTATATAAAGAGTATTGAAATAAAGTTCTGATTAGAAAATTAGGTTAATCTTTGATTTTGTAGGTATTATAAAATTATACAGTATTATGAAAGGTCAATTTGCTTTTATTTCATATTTTTGTTATAATAACATTCACTCAATCACAAAAACAACAGGAATATCAAGAACAACAAGAATCTGGTGGTAGAAATTTGATGGCACGAATTTGTCAAAACTTTGTCAAAAACATCCGGGTGGATGACCACCATTTTTTTTTTTTTTTTTTTTTTTATCTATGGCACGTCAATTTGACTTTACCTCGCCTGATGTTAAGCTGAAGGCAAAGTCCCATGAAAGAGGGTCACCATTGCAAACACGTTCAGTGCTACAATGGTGGCGCTCAGCTTGACGGCCTCATCAGATGCTTTTTCACGCCCCGCTTAAAGGACCCGGGACTGTAGGAAGAAGGAAACACGTGCGCCGGCAAGGAATTCCAGGACTTAATGGTACGGCAGAGAAAAGACTCACCGAACCGCTTGGTTCTTGATGGAATATTCTGTACCGTATGCGAGTGACACCTAAGCCCTGCACGCGTTGTCCTGTGTAGGAAAGGGGAGGGTGGGATTAGTTGGAAGAGCTCATCAGAACATTCACCATGGTAGAGACGGTAAAATACTGCCAAGGACGCAACATCTCTACGCATCTGCAAAGGCTCGAGGGACTCTGTGACCTCGGGACTCCCAATAATGCGGACCGCACGTCGCTGCAACCTGTCGAGAGCATCTAATAAGTACTTTGTGGAGCCATCCCAGAGATGCGAGCAGTATTCCACGCAGGAGCGAATTTGTGTCTTATAAAGAAGACACCGCTGCTCCGGCGTGAAAAAACGTCTCACTCTGTTCAGGACTCCGAGTTTACGCGAAGCTGTTTTGATGATGCTCTCGATATAGTTCTTGTTGTTCAGTTTGCAGCGCACGTCTATACCGAGTATATTGAGGTTATCCTGTAATGGCAGTGGTGTGCTCTGAAGAGTGGGAGGAGGAAGGAAAGGAGATGTCTTTGCTGAAAACGCGCATGCCTGCGTCTTCTTGGCATTGAACTCGACCAGGTTCTCAGATCCCCATTGGGAAACGTGATTGAGGATCCGGTCAAGCCCAGTGACAAGAAGTCGCCTCTTTTCCGCTATATCGGACTGCTTGGCCGCAGAATGTCCGTGGTAGCTCCCGTGTACAGTGCTATCGTCTGCATAGCAGTGGATGCTGCCGGTGGACAGCATGTCATTGATATGCAGAAGAAAGAGAGTGGGTGATAAGACGGACCCCTGCGGCACACCAGCATTTACCTGCAGGAACTCCGATGCTCGTCCATCACAGAGAACGCGAATACGGCGCCCCTGCAGGAAGCTAGCAACCCAATTGCACAGTCTAAGAGGCAGACCGAAGGCTGGTAGTTTGGAAAGAAGCGATTTGTGCCAGACTCTATCGAACGCTTTGGCGATGTCTAGGCTAATAGCCAGTGACTCACCATGCTTGTCCATAGCCTCACCCCAAAGATGGGTAACATACGCCAGAAGATCACCCGTTGACCGTTTCGGCCTGAAACCATATTGTCGGTCATTAATTAGGGAGTGATCCTCTAGGTGGCGCATGAGCTGTGTGTTGATAAGGTGCTCGAAGACCTTGCACAGCACTGAGGTGACGGCTATGGGCCGATAGTTGGCTGGGTCTGAGCGATCTCCCTTCTTGGGAATCGGCTGTACATTCGCCTCTTTCCACGCCGTCGGCACTGTACCCGAAATGTAGGAAAGTCGGTACAGCCGCGTGAGTATTGGAGACAACTCCGCTGCACATTTTTGAAGAACCACCGCTGGTATACCATCCGGACCACTGGCTTTCCGGACATCGAGTGACTGCAGTACTGCGCGGACATCGCGTTGCCTGATACGAATATCAGGCATTGCGTGGTCACTATTGGGTAGAGTCGGTGGCTGCATACCACAGTCGTCGATTCGGGAGTTGGCCGCAAAGAGATTAACCAGCAAATTTGCTTTCTCTTGCGGCTCATGTGCCAGGGATCCATCAGGGTTACGCAGGGGGGGCAGCGAAGGCTGGCAGAAGTTAGCTTGCACGGCTTTGGCCAGTCGCCAGTAGCCACGGCTGCCCGTGGGATGCGCTACTAGTTCTTGACCAACCCGTGCTATGCGCTGAGCATCTGCTCTGACAAAAGCCCTCTTGCAGACCCTAGTGGCTTTGTTGTACGCTGCCTTAAAGTACCCGATGTTGGAATCGTGCGTAGCGCGCGCCCTTACCCAAGCGCGATACGCAGACTGTTTATGCTGAACAGCCTCTGCGCATTCGCGTCCAAACCAAGGGCGCACTCCGCGGGCACCGGTGACATCAGTGTATGGGATATAGTACTCCATACCCAGACTGATCTCACCGACGACAGCAGTTGCACTATCCGATGGGTCCTTACCTTCAAAGCAGCGCTCAACCCACGGGATGGACGCAAAATAGTCACGCAGTCCATCCCAGTCAGCTGACGAGTAGTGCCAGAGACGCCGTTTTCCCTGCACTGGTCGTGAGGGCGCTATGATAGGCACCTTGGAACAGACCAGACAATGGTCGGAGTTGCCCAAAGCGGCTCGCACCGAGACATTGTACTGGTCTGGGTGGCTCGTCAGCTGAAGGTCCAGCAAGGAGGGTGCTAGGCCCGGCCCCCTTGGTATCCTAGTGTTAAAGTGACAGATCAGCTGTCACTCTAAGTGGAACAATTTGAACTGAGTTGAATACTAAGTTGGAATGAAATGATAAAACACAACTTGTATTTTGAGCTATATATTTTGTTCAATTCTAATAGGACAAATTAAAACTATAAACTAGTAGCAGTATCGAAACCATACCGTCACTCAATTCGACCCTAACGCCATCTAGGGAATATCGGGTAAAATATGGCAACTTTAAACTATAAACTAGCAACGGTAACGAAACCATACCGTCACTCAATTCGACCCTAACGCCATCTAGAGAGTATCGGGTAAAACTATTTACTTCCGTCTTGAACATACCGCCCCCCAAGGGCATTCAGTGAGGGAATGGCCTTCGATACAAGTTACAACAAAATTAAGATACATTACACATAAGAACATTGATAACTGATAAAGAACAAAAGGACTGTAACATAAAATTATAAAAACCTTACATGATGAGTACGTACTAAGTATTTCTATATAACATAAAAACCTTCAATTGGTTGAAATGGGTAATACACACAGTTTTGAAGTTGGTCTTTTTAAAGTGGAAGATTTGGTGCGCAATGTGACCACACGGGTAAGATTATCATTACCGGGATGTTTTTGTTCTATACGACCAAATAACCAACGACTAGGGGGTAAGTCATCCTCTTTGACTAAAACAATGTCACCGATCTCAGGTTCTGATACCTGCTTGGACCACTTATAACGGTGCATGAGATGTGTCAAGTATTCTGATGACCACCGCTTCCAAAAGGATTCCAACATTCTTTGCACAAATTGCCACCGCGTTAAACAATTTACATTTGAATTTTCATACGTGTAGTCAGGCACATTTATTATAGGCTCACCGATTAAAAAGTGACCCGGAGTTAAGGGCATCAGAACACCGGGGTCAGTTGTATTGACGACATTTATTGGCCTTGAGTTCAAACAAGCCTCGATCTGAATTAACAATGTACTTAGCTCTTCGTAAGTGAGTGTTGATTCCCCAATAACACGCTTTAAATGGAACTTGGTGGACTTCACTGCAGCCTCCCACAGCCCACCAAAATTAGGTCCGTGCGGCGGTATGAAATGCCATTCTGTCCCGCCAGCTTCGAGTAACTTAACTGCTTCGGACTGACAAGCAGTTAATTGTTGCAAATCTTTAGCGGCTCCGACAAAGGTAGTGCCATTGTCACTCCAAATCTTCTCACAGTGTCCACGGCGAGACACAAATCGTCTAAACGCGGCTAGGAAAGCCTGTGTGCTCATGTCGCTAACTACCTCTAGGTGAAGGGCACGAGTACACATACATACAAATAGACAGACATATCCTTTGTACGAATGATGTCCGCGACCTCTCGTCGTTCGTATGTTGATGGGGCCGGCGTAGTCTACCCCGCTATGTAAAAATGGTCTAGCTGGGGTGCAACGAACGGTTGGAAGTGAACCCATCAACTGATTCTGGCTATTAGCTCTATGCCTGATGCATTTGATACATTTTCGGATGTGTTGTTTCACCAGATTTTTAGCACCGAGAACCCAATAAGCAGTTCTTAAATAATTTAGCATAAGTTGTGTACCTCCGTGCAATGTTTTATTGTGAGCATCCGCAATTATAAGTTTGGTAAGATGAGTAGTACCGCCGGGTAATACAATTGGGTGCTTAGTTTGTTCTTCTAAATTCGATCGCTCAATCCTGCCTCTCACTCTAATTACACCATTATGGTCGAGGTAAGGGCACAACGATTTTAGATTACTTTTAGATTGTATGGGTTCTTGATTTTGTAGGTGTAAGTATTCTGCTGTAAACACTTCCCTTTGTACCTTTTTTATACAAATCTCTAAAGTTTTTTCGATTTCTTGCTTTTGTAAATAGCTTGCACCGTTTTTCCCCTTGTTAAGGAATCGTCGACAATATGACACTACTCTGAGTAACCTAGGCAGTGAAGAAAATCTTTCTATTATGGTGTTGTCTGGAACAACCGTTATATTATGCACTTTAATTGATTCTTCTAAATCAGTGTTCAAATCCTTTGGCTTCTTAAATTTTATATTTTTATCATTAAGAAATGATGGTCCCGAGAACCATATTTTACATTCTAAAAACAAACTGGGTAGTAACCCGCGTGAGGCACAATCTGCTGGGTTGTCTGTTGTAGGGACATGAAACCACTGACTTGGTTTGGTACTTGTCAAAATTTCAGCTGTGCGGTTGGCAACAAAGGTTTTCCACCTGCTCGGATGGCTATTGAGCCAGGCGAGCACTACGGTGGAGTCTGTCCAGGCTGTAATTTTCTCGGACGAAATGTCCAAAACCTTCGCGGTCTCTGTCAGTAACTGTGCCAATAGTACTGCCCCACATAATTCCAATCGCGGGATACTTATTTGTTTAATAGGGGCTACTCTAGTCTTGGAAACGAGCAATGAAAGATGTATTTGGCCTCTCCGATCGATTCTTCGTAGGTATACTACTGCTGCATAAGCTACTTTCGACGCGTCACTGAACCCATGCAGTTCCATATCATCTTCTGATTTAGTACCAAGCCAACGAGGTATCCGGACCTTTGTTATCTGTAGGAGTTCATCGCGGTAAGTACACCATTCCTTTACTAAGTCTGTGCTTAGTTCTTCGTCCCAGCCAATGCCTGTGAGCCATAATTTCTGGATGAATATTTTCGCTATCACCACACAAGGAGCCAGCCAACCCAAAGGGTCAAACAATCTAGCGATTTCAGACACTACAGCTCGTTTTGTTACAGGCGAAGTCAGCTTTGGCGGAAGACTCACTGAATATTGAAAAACGTCTGCACTCCGGTTCCAGGTAAGTCCCAATATTTTTACTGTATTATCTAATCTAATTTCGATCTCATTTTCAGCTATGTTTTCATTTATCTGCCCTTTAAGCTTGTTGTCAGTTTCATTGCTTCTTATTTCCTTGTCCTGTTTATATTTGCTTATTTCATTTGCTTGCTTGCTTTTCATCTGATCTATTTCCATTGACTGAATAACCGCTAACATCTCACTACTATTGCTATTCCACTTCTGAAGTTCAAATCCGCCCTTTTTTAATAATTCAGTAGTTTGATTCATTATTTCGGTACCTTCTGCGACAGTTTCGCAACCAGTCATTAAATCATCCATATAGAATGCATTTAAAACCCTACCGGCCGCCAGTGGATACCTTTTTCCTTCGTCGTAAGCCACCTGATGAAGTGTGCGTACGGCTTGGTATGGTGCCGAAGCCGTACCAAAGGTAACTGTTAACAGTTCAAAATCTTGAATTGGCAGATCAGGATGATCTCGCCATAGTATGCGTTGAAATATGGAGTCTTCTTCAGTTATATTGACCTGACGATACATTTTTATAATATCCGCTATAAGCCCAATTGGATGATGCCGCCATCTTGAAATTGTATGTCGTAAATCAGCTTGGAGCGTCGGGCCAACCATTAGGGTATCATTTAATGATATACCTTTGTTATTTTTTTCAGAGGCGTTGAAAACCACACGAACCTTTGTCGTAGTTTTGTCCTCTCTTATCACGGCGTGATGGGGTAAGTAGACTGCTTCTCTTCCTTTCTTATCATTTTTCTTTACTGGTCTCATATGACCTAATGCAAGATACTCGTGGATCACCTTTGTGTATTCCTTCTTTAATTCTGTGTTTTTTTCTAATCTCTTTTCTAGAGACCTAAATCGAGCCTCCGCTATACCACGTGAATTGCCTGCTTTGCATGGAGGGTCAATATCACGGAATGGAAGACTTACGATATAGCGACCGTCAACATCTCTTTTTGTCGTCTGTTTATATAATTCCTCACATTTTTCTTCTTCGGGTGTAAGTAACTGCTTTTGTTTTACAGGTTCCTCAATTTCCCAAAATTTCTTCAGAATATCATCTTCATTGATCTGTGCGTGCATAACGCTTATATTCCTTTCTTCGTCATTATTTACCATATTCACTGCACCAGACAAGACCCACCCTAAGGTAGTGTTTTGCGCGAGCAAAGTGCCCAAGGGACATTTAATTATTCCTTCCTGTATAATATGGCTGTAAATATCTGCCCCCAACAGAAGATCAATCTTGTTTGGTGTATTGAACTGTGGATCTGCGAGATATAAACCTTGAGATTTGAACCAGTTGAAATTATTTGTGTTAATGGCTCGTTCAGGCAGGTAAGAGGTTATTTTGTTAAGTACATAGGCGTTCAAAGGCAGCCTGACTTGTGGATCAGCGCGTGACTGAATTGTAACGTGAACCATGTGTTTTGCTAAAGTCGATCCATTATTACCTAATCCTGTTATAATCCCTTGAGCTGGCATTCTTTTCAGTCCTAATAATTGCACTGTTGCCTCTGTAATAAAGCAAGCCTGTGAGCCTTGATCGAGCAAGGCTCTAACTATTTGCTGATGACCCAACTTAGATTTAGCCTTTATTAGCGCGGTGGCTAATAAAACCTGTCGTGGTTTAGGAACCGTGCCTGTAGATAGGCATGATACTATGGGTTCATCTTGAGTTGCATTACTATCTTCTCCCTCAGAAGATTTGGTTACGTCGTCATTGCCGCTGCTGATGGGATTACCAGTATAAAGATGCAACAAAGAGTGGTGACGCTTTTTGCAAATCTTACAAGTCGTGGATTTCCTACATTCATAAGCACTATGGTTACTACCTAAGCAATTGAAGCAAATGTTTTGCTTAGCTACAAATTCGCGTCTGCTATCCACAGATTGCTTAGCAAACTTTTGGCAGAAGCAAAGTTTATGTGATGCCTCCTTACAGTATTCACAACAACGTACTGAATTTGAACTCGTAGCCAATAAAGCCTTAGAATTGCTCGCTGACTCTTTGCCCTGATGACCTGAAGCCTTGTCGGGTTCTATGAACTCTAATGCACGATAACGATTTTCCAGAAACGATGTAAATTCCTCTAGCGATGGCAATTCGTTCCCTTTGGTGGGACCAGCACTCAACTCCCACTGTTTCTGTGTCTCAAAATCTAATTTAGAAGCAATTACGTGAATTATAATCATATCCCCAGTGGGCACATTAGCCGACAAATTCTTTAGCGCATTTAAACACTCATTGGTAGTATTATACAGTTCCTTAAGAGCTGCACCTGACTCTGAGACTAAGCGTTTTTGAGCAAATAACCGTTTAAGAATATTTTTTGCCAAATATTTTTTATTATTGTAATGTCTTTCCAAAGTTTCCCAACATTGGGCATAATTGGCATCGCTAATTGGAGTATGCCTGAGTAATTGCTCAGCCTCTCCTGTCAGATGGGTTTTTAGATAATGAAGTTTTTGACAGTCTTCCAAAGCTGAATTTTTATGAACTAACGTGTTGAACAAATCATTGAATGTTGTCCATTCGGTATATTTACCCGAGAATGTTGGCAGTGACATCTTAGGGAATTGAGCCAAAGAGTCTGATTTCTGTTTCGTTTCAGCAGAATTACCTTGGGTTGAAACTTTGACTGATAATTTGTTCACTACATGTTTTATTGAAGTTTTGTAATCAATATAAATATTTTCAGTTGAATCATAAAGTTCATCTACCTCTTTGGTGGTTCCTTCAGAAGCAGAACTGTACTTTTCGTGAAATTGACAATGAATTTCATCAAATTTAGTCCAATTTTGTTCCAGAAGTTCCCGCCTTGTTTCAGCATATTCCAAGGTAAGTCGCTCTTTCGGACTTTTCTTAAAATTACTGAACCCCTTTTGGATGTTATCCTTTAGTTTTTTCATAATATTAATCAACCCTTCCATAATTAGCTAACTTTAGTGTTATCAAGTAAAGTTACAGGTATACAAGTTTAACCAATATAGGCTTGTAGGATTAATCAAATATAAACTTATCAGTTAGTGTTAAATTGAACTTACTTTTAAAACTTAAATAAACAGTTAGACAACCATCAAAGTCTCAAGTCCCCAGTGCTATTTACTATATTTACCAAATTTATAAGTCTTTGAGTTAAATAATACAAAGTCCTATAACAGTTGAAAATTCTAAGTCTAAAGTCAGTCGTGAAAAAATTACAAGTGTTTGAACTTGGTTTACTATCGGTGGCTAACCGGCATAGATTCACGGTTCCCCCGTTTTCTATAAATTATTCTAAGTCCTTAAACTATCATGCACACAAGTAACATAAGACTAAATATTATAAGTCCAAATTCTAGTACAATCTTCTATTTTAAATGCTTAATGGAAATAAGGCACTGGTTTGCTTGATTTCAATGTGTTCTTCTTTATAGCACTGCTACCAATTAATATTATGTAAATGTACTCACAGTTTAGCACTTCACTTATCCTTCCTTCCATTAATAAACTTCGTGTGGCGCCCTCTATGGCCACGTCGAGTAGGTTGGCTGCTGCTTTGTTCGTTGGCTGCTGCTTTCTTCGTTGGCTGGGAGTTAACTTCACTCGCACGCCCCGCACCGCAGTGCTCCGTTCCACGTACTCTTTATGCGCAGCGATCCACTGCGAGTACGGGTGGTCTAATCCCTAGACCGCTTGTTCATAAAAATTGCACTTTGCACTTCCGGATCCGGCTCCGTAGGACCAATGTTAAAGTGACAGATCAGCTGTCACTCTAAGTGGAACAATTTGAACTGAGTTGAATACTAAGTTGGAATGAAATGATAAAACACAACTTGTATTTTGAGCTATATATTTTGTTCAATTCTAATAGGACAAATTAAAACTATAAACTAGTAGCAGTATCGAAACCATACCGTCACTCAATTCGACCCTAACGCCATCTAGGGAATATCGGGTAAAATATGGCAACTTTAAACTATAAACTAGCAACGGTAACGAAACCATACCGTCACTCAATTCGACCCTAACGCCATCTAGAGAGTATCGGGTAAAACTATTTACTTCCGTCTTGAACACCTAGTGACCTCGTGTACCAGTTGGGTCAGGCCGTGAGCCAGAGCAAACGCGTGGGCGGCTCTTCCCGCATGGTCTGTTTTGGAGGAGCCCAACCAGATTTCATGGTGGGCGTTAAAGTCCCCCAAAAATACCATTTCAGCGTTTGGAAACCGCTCCTGCGCATCATCTGCCGCCTGACTCAGATATTCAAAGAGTCGAGTTGTCTCGGCATCTCCAGTATGGGAACGGTAAAGGCACACATAGATTTGACTAGTACAGCCATGGTCTACGTGTACCCACAGGACAGAAAAGGATGGGTCCTCAAGGCAGCGCAAACGGCGACAACAAACATCCGCCCTAACAAACACGCATACCCCGGCTTTGGCACGGAAATTTTTTGTAATGTAATAATGTAATGTTGGAAATGTATTTGAAATAAAAACTTTTATTAAGTTACCTCGAAGTAAAAAAAAAATAATTAAAAAAAAACAAAAAACCCGACTGCGTAAACCAAAGAACTAAAAAGAAAGAAACAAGCCCAGGAGTTAAGATTTCATACAATACTCACAGTCGGGGCCCCTTAGGAAGATGTGATTGGTAAAATTTAAATGGGCCACGACTGTGAGTTTTGTATGAAATCTTAACTCCTGGGCTTGTTTCTTTCTTTTTAGTTCTTTGGTTTACGCAGTCGGGTTTTTTGTTTTTTTTTTTAATTATTTTTTTTATTTTATACTTTTTAGTTACGATTCATTTAAAAGTTATTTTTTATCAAAATATTATTTTTGTTTGTATATCGTTTATCCTTGAAGTAAGAAAATTTGCGAGAATGAATGTTTTGTTAAACAACTTTAAATCGTTATATATCCTAAACTATTAGTTAAAATGAAAAATGTTAAAAGGAACCTAAAGCTGATTTTAAAATACCTATTCAACGACACCCCACTTGACATAGTTCGTCAAATTTTTTTTTTTTTCATTTTGACAATATGGCGTCTGGTTGTCGCTGTGGTGATTTTTGATTACTGTCATGTCTTTAGTGACACTCGCAAGGTTAGGACGAATCGATTGACGTAAAAATCATCAAAATCGGCTTATGCGTTTAGCCTCTAGAACGCCACATAGAAACAAACATACATACATACATAGACTGATAAACACAATACCCTCCTTTGCGTCGCGCAGTCGGGTAAAAATACCTTCTAACAATCACACGTAAAAGCTGATACTTGTATTATTAACCTACGTAACAGATAATCAAAGTGTTTATCGAAGCTTTGAAAAAATTACTTAAGTAATGTCTAAAAGCTTTTACCGATTACTTTGTTTTTGCACTCTCGCTGGTGCTTAGCGAGTCACAGATTCAATTATTTCGTACAGAATACGGACAAAAGATTTGTTTTTAAAGTGTATTTCTAGCTATGTTTCCTGGCTCTACCCGTATGGAATTCCAATTCTGTTCCCATAACCCATGTTAACCTATTCCAGGTATCAGAAGGGTCATTGTGTTCGGGGGCGCAAAGCGCACCTCCTTGCATACAGAGGCTAGATGGGGACACCGTGATCTTCATACCTGAAAGTTTACCGAGGGTCTGCCGGGGTGTGAGAGATATGTCTTGTATTCTCATCTCCGGCAATTAAAGACCCAAATACTGCGTGCGTTTTAGTCGGTTCCGGCCGACATAACCGCCTCCACAGACTGACGGTGACGGTATCCGTGGGTATTATGCGTACAAGAAACAAGTCTAATGACTATCGCTATCTCAAATTTCAGCCAGATCCGTTCAGCTATTTAAATTAAAAACGTCTTTACAAACATTCACATTTTATAATAGCACAAGTAGCACTAACTGAAAAAATTAAAAACATTAGGTCACTTGACTTTGTTTCTTTACTAGAAATCGTAAAATTATTGGTACAACTTAGAGGGATAAAGTGTACGAGTGACATACATATCGTTACTGAATCTCACGTGTAAGTAAGTGACAGAGTATACGAAGCGTGCATTTTTTTATAAACCTACCAACTTGTCAGATCGGTGGCTGTTATAAAATGTGCATAATGTAAATTCATTTGACATTTTAAATTTGGTAAAGTGGTAATGAGGAAACCGTTAACTTTGTAGGGGACGTAGTAGGTACTTGAACCTTCCCGAAGAGTGAAACCTATACTCGGGCCCTCTCCGTGAGTAGCGACGCTGCCGGGAAACAAATTACTACACCCATCATAAACCGTAAGTCAAAAAACTTTCACGTAAACTTTTTTCTAGAATATATATTATATATACTTTCATTTCTCTACTCTCTACTACTCTTCATCACCATTCTCTAAAACTATTCCCAAATCAGTTGGGGTCAGCTTTCTAGTCTAACTAAGATGCAGCTGAATCACGATATCTTCCGTGAAACGACTGCCATCGGACCTCCACAACCATTCACGTTCCACCAACCCATTCACAACACGGACAAAAAGTCATTTCATTACTCCTATTGGCAGTAATTTATTCAATTTAAACACAGAAGTAAGCAAGTCTGTAGATAAGTTTCTCGTACCTCATCACAAACAGGGGAGGGTCCCACTCCAAGATCAATACAGTACAAGTAATTATTGATAGAACGGGAGTGAAGTTTTGTTGACTCACAGTTCGGAGGTAAGTTAACGAAGCAAATAGTGAAGATGCAGTCAGTATCTTAAATAGGAGATTAGCTTGGGGCATTTGAGATAGGCGAGAAGCGATGTTATCACTACATAGTATAAAACAAAGTCGCTTCTCTGTCCCTATATCCCTATGTCCTTATTGTATGCTTAAATCTTTAAAACTACGCAACGGATTTTGATGATTTTTATGGAGTGATTAAAGAGGGAGGTTTATGTGTATATAACATCATGGTACAACCAACTGGTGCGGTGCAGAAGTGAAAAATGTTGCAAAAACGGGGTGACTCAAACGAAGCATTCATCAGTCAGCATTACAAACACGTACAGTGTAATAATGATGGCGCTCAGCTTGACGGTCCTGTACTTTTTCACACCCCGCTTAAAGGACACGGGACTGTAGGTAGAAGGTAACACGTGCGCCGGAAAGGTATTCAAAGACTTATTGATGTAGCAGAGAAAGTCTCCCCGTCGCAAAATCCCCACGGATACCGTCCCCACCAAAGTGGAGTTGATTATGTCGGACTCGAACCGACAAAAACGCACGCCGTCTATGGGTTGCCGGAGGAGAGGTTATACAAGACATATCTCTCGCACCCCGGCAGACCCGGGGACATCTCTTTGAGATGGCACCCTTCCCCTAATGTGGGAACTGTGGTGTACCTGTCTAACCCCCGGATATGGGGAGGCGCACTTCTGCTAGGTTTACAGGCTCCACCCGTCACCCCCAGGCACTTTCTTATGCCTAGATTTTGAGAAAGGGTGGGTGTGTGTGATAACTGTATGTATAGCCCAGCCTCAACCTCATATGTCTTTCACACACATTAGTCCTAAATCAAATTAAGTTCCAAACAGCATTAAACGCTTTAATTAGCCATTTATACCTGAACTATCAACCACAGAACCTTCTATCAAACCTCCCCGCTACCAGCTTGCGGTCGCACCTCGCCCTACAAATCGTTCGAATTAAATTAATTACCTTTGCAAAGCGCCGTCTAACTCGTGTTTAGGAGCTCTTAAAACTAATCTGTGGATTTACACAGCGAATAACTTGTTCCCCGGTCGTACATAATTGGCGTACGAAACTACGAGACCTTTTAAACTTGGATTACTTTCGTCCATTACAATAATTAGATTTAAGAAAATGATTGAGTATCAGCCTCGCTGAATTTGGAATGTTTTGGGAATGTTTGCTATTGTTATTTTAGGTTTCTTGGAATAACTCTAGAGATTTCAACGAATTTTTTATTGGATTATGATTAACTAACCACTACAACTAGTTCCGAAATGCCAATTCGCCGTACTCTTGTCATCACCGGTGTGCCAGCAGTGCTTGAATCAAACGGTTTAGTGCGCGTCGATGGCAATATACCAGACAGTATGTCTTTAATGCGATGGAAAATGCGTCGACACAATGCGTTCTTTACCATAGAGGCACTCGGGGCACCTGCCCAGGGCCCACCGCTTTCTCGCACACCAACTTAAGAATTTTTCTCACAGAAAAATTGACTGGAGAATAATTCTTTCTGTGCTGTTATTTTGAAGAAAAATTTGTCAGCGGTTTACGCATTTGGTATTACAAGCGACCATAGGCCAAGGTAACAAATCTATCAGGTGGGCCGTGAGCTCGTCTGCCACCTAAACGGTTATAAAAACAAAAGATTCCCCGGATTCCCCCAAATTATGATATAATTATTGTACTTTTAAGTGGCTATCGTCTTAGTCACTAAAACAAAAAAAAATCGTATATTCCTAAGGTATAAAGTAGTCTGGAACCTATAAAATCAATAGCGTAATAACTTCTGTACCTACCATATAAAATCGTCCAGTTACATTTACTTTATATAATGTAACTTCACTTGAATATAATTGAAATATGTGGAGGAATAGGAATCCCAAATATTCAATCCACTAATCAGATACCGAACAAGAATTTCAAAACCGTCTTCATTCCGGTCCAAGCTACTGGTCTGGAAGGTTTCGTATCAAATGCGGTATGGATTGTTAACATGACTGAATTTGTGATTTTTACCGCTTGAATTAATATTGATTAAGATTCACATTTTCGTCAATCGGGCATTTTTATCATGGGATGTATGTTTGTTGACGTATTATGGAGATAGCCTTATCGTTTTGCTACACCCACGGAAAGAGATCAGATGGCCACACTGAGAAAGAACAACGCAATGTATTTTTTTTATATTTTTTATACCACTTATTTGGGATGCAAGCACAAGGCCCACCTGATGGTAAGTGGTTACCGAGGACCGAGGTCGACCATGTAGAGGGGTGGGTGAAAGGGCTTTTTTCGTGCGCGAAATCCCCACACATTCTAATCCTACCGGAGCCGATGAGGGGGGTTATGACAGATTCGAACTGACTGAAACTCACGCCGTCTTTGGGTCTTTAGTTGCCGGAGGTGTGATAGTAGTGAACATATCCCTCGCACCCCGGCAGACCCGGGGCCCTCTCTTTCGAGATAACCCCCTTCGGGAGTAGGGAACACGGTGTCTCCGTCTAGCGACTAGGTGGGGCACTTTGCGCCGTTGCCGCGGCCTCCTTCTGCTACAGTAGGCGTGGGGGGAGGAGGGCTGGAATCAATGTTAAGACACACAAAACCTCTCCAGTGACCTCTGGCTACCCACACACCAACGTAAACACAACACAAAGTTATTATAAGCCATGTTATTGTAAAATTTAGGTTTATTTATCTTTCAGAAATAAAATGCGTTAATACACGAATCTTAGATTACTCTACAGCATCAAAGGCGGGTTACACACGAACGAAATTTGAAGTCGATATTTGCACTGAATTTACTGAATACCTACCTGTCAACTTCATGAGGTAAGATTGTGGCTGAAGGCTATAGTTCACTGACATTTCCGTGGAAAGATGGGCGCCTCGATAGTGTAACACTATGCAGGTATCTCAGTTTTATGTGCAATAAGGTTACATTATTGTATGTACCGCTTTAGCACACTTTCTATGTATGTAATGTGTATTGCACAAGCGAAATACGCGTTATGTGCGTTATATCTGTGTAATTGCTTAATAAAATTATCATTACTAGCGTAAATAGACCAACAGCAACCTAATTACTGCGCTACCTATAATGACAAATGCATTTAAATATACGCTTTTTATGACAGTCGGCTATATCTCATAAGTTGAGAGGTTTATAAAAAAAACCTTTCACGATTCATAAGCTCTATCACGTTGTCACACCTAGATTTTGTGTAAAAATATATATGTCACTCACACACTTTGTCCCTCTAAGTATTACTATTAACTTTATGGTGTTATTAGAAAGAATAAAAGAAAAAAGAAAGAAAGAAAGAAAGAGAGAAAGAAAGAAAGAAACACAGAAAGATAAATTTATTCGTTTAATACATATCTCAAAATTATGCAACAGCACAAAAGCATACATTAACCGCAGTGTGTGGCATGCAAATTTTTGTTATAATTCAACAAATTATCTATCATACGGAAAGTAGTAAATGAATAGTAATCTCGGTACTGGTGATGGGGGCTCGAGCCGTGTGACATAAACCTATATACCAGTAGACTGTAATAGGTTAAAATGGATTGTTTGACTATTACTTACATTTTGTACACAAATACATACACAGATTTTTTCACATTTGTAAGGCAGTAAGCAAAATCTGTGTTAAAAAAACTAGCAAAAGAAAAACAGCTACTCTTTTCTGTTCGTAGTAATTATGAACACTGCTTACAAATTGTTATTGCACGCAATACACCAACTATAAAAGTGTGCCGTCATGTACTGTGTTGGCGAAAACGCTATCATTAATTTATGTCTACTGCTCTAGTAGTATCAACTTTATGGCGAAAGAGGCCAAGGCTTATACGTGACCAAATTGTAGAACGAGTGCTATTTATTTTGTAAGACTGTGAATAATGTATCTATTAAACTTGTACAATGATGTCAAGCCGGACCAGTCTACTGCAAGTCGTATACGTCGAGTATCATTTCATTTATTCTCTGAACCTTTTCCCAGCTCAGTTGGGGTCGGCTTTCCTGATCTTCTTAACTTGGTTCTTAATGGAATATTTTGCACCGTATGCGAGTGTCATCTAAGCCCTGCACGCGTTTCTCCTGTGTAGGAAAGGAAGACCAACCGTGTGCTATTTCTACTACCAACTGTGCCACCTAAGTGATATAAAAATGCGATTAGTATTTTTGTATTATACATCATTAATTATACCAGGACATACAATATGATTGATGAAAACTATAGATCCCATAATCTAGTAGACCGGAGTAATTACGAGCTAATTCTAGGCAGCTTTATATGGTTGGACAGGTTGTAAGCTACTGTGATATATTCTGTCGTAATTGACTGTGAAATTCGTGTCGTACTGCATTATGTAACTATTTAATGTAATTATGCATTCATAAGGCAATTTTAACATTAACTTTTATGCCTTCCTGGAGTATACACGGCGCTACCAGAGTGTATTGTACAGGACCCTATTAGATTTTACAGGGCTCTACTACGGTTTATAGGACCCTATAAAGGTGATGTACAAGGCCTACCATGGTGCACAGGGCCCTACCAGGGTGTAAAGGGCACTATAAGGTTGTACAGGGCCCTGCCAGGGTGTACAGGGCGGAATGCAACTGATGTTACATTTCTAAGATAGAGAGTATGTTATCAAACATTTGCATGCCGTACGGTTGAATATGATGATACTTCTGCAACTATCAACATCAATGTTTTTTTAATAAATAAATAAATTAAGTACAAAGAGACGAGATCAGTCATGAAGTATGTACTTGTTATACTAGGATGTAAAGGACCCTGAAAAGATGTATAGTATCCTTCCAGGATGTACAAGACATTTGAGAGATAAAGACTAATCATTCTTTGAACCTTTTTCTCAACGCAGGTCGGCTTATCAGTCTAACTGTGATGTGGCTGAATTTCGATATTTTCCGTGAAGTGACTGTCATCTAACCTTCACAACAAATGGTTCAATGATCAATGGCGATATCGAAGTTCCAAGATGGACTGGTTGAACTTTTGAGGGCTCCAACTACCCGTAACGACTGCCATAGATGTTTGTATGGCAACTGGGACCGACGGCTTAACGTGCTTTCCGAAGCACGACTAGACCAGTGCAAACAGCCATATTCATGCATACAACTTTTTGCATCGAGCGATGATTGAGCCCGCGCCCCGTGCGTAGCAGTTGCGTGCACTACCGCCACGACACGAAGGTATCATCAGACCAATCAGAACTAAATCATAGCATGGCACCATGTACGCGGTATGCCTTGTACAATTACCGTAGTAATAAAATCATTGGTATAAGTTACATAAAACATACTTAATTAACTATTTTACTGACATTGTTACTAAGAATATTGTTAGTTGACTAGCTATTTGCACATTACACAAACATCGCGCATGTAGTCTTCCGCCTAGCAATACTCTGACCTTTTCCCAAGGGGCCTGCGGTTGGCTCCAAGAATACGAATCTCGTACATATTGTATGTGTGTGCGCTGTTCTCTTAAGAGAAAAATTTCCAGCTATGGTATATCTGTTGCCGTGGTATGCGGGTAACTTCCTACTTAGATATTTATCTTTTGAACACAGTGTATTTGTTTTTAGCTGATGGAAAGAAAAAGGGTCATAGGTGCTTATAAACTTAAGGATTTATTTGTAAGCATGCCCGGTAGAGTACGATTTGGGCTACCGTCTCTTCCTATTATGGTGTCATATAGCGATTAAGGGATAGGGATGTTAAACTCAGTCTCATATGCGTTGTATAATCTCACCTCCGGCAATCAAGGACCCACGGATGGCGTGCGTTTTGGTCGGTTCGAGTCCGACATAATCACCTCCATCGCATTTTGCGCACGATAAAAAAAAAAGAAATGTCTCATATGCGTGCTTTGTTTTATTCTCATGAGTAGATTTCCAACATTATCATAAAAATTGTTTATTTTTTGTTACAGGTAAGCAATATCTCATTAAGACAGCTGCAGGAAACCAACTATAAGCAAGTGATAATAAACTGTTGTAGATGGAGGAGGAGGTAAGACTGTGCATTTGGAGATAATAAACATTATTAAAAAAATGAAGTACCTAACGACCATTAAAATATAGCCCTTTTTGGTAATAAACTAACCTCATAGGTTATAAGATCGAATTCATTTTGCGCAATGATAAGTTCGGCGTCCACCAGGCGCGGGCTGCATCGCAACGCAACGCAAAAGTCTGTCATACGTTTTGTTTGAAACTCTGTTGCAACTGCGTCTACACTGTGACAAGATGCGAGGTTGAATGGATGCTTTCCCTGCCTTGCGAAACATTTTGGCGGGTCTACTGCGTCCACTTACCAGGTCTGTAATCTGGTAAGTGGACGCAGTAGTTTTAGTGGTACCACACATGGTGTATTCTATATTGATATCATACTCTGAACGTTTTCCCAACTCAGTTAAGGTCGGCTTTCCAATTTAACTGTGAAACGACTGCCATCGGACCTCCACAATCAGTTGGCGATATTAAAGTTTGATAGTTAGACTAATTATTCTTTCGAGGGCACCAACTGCCCGTAACGACAGCCATAGATTTTCGTATAGCAACCAGGATGGCTTAATGTAAAATACCTTCGTTTTCCGTGCACGAAATCCCCATAGTTACCAATCCCACCGGAGCCGATGAGAAAGGTTGTATAGGACTCGAACCGAATAAAACGCTCGCCGTCTTTGGGTCTTTAGTTGCCGGAGGTGAGGGTATAGGGGACCACGATGTTCGCGTCTAACCCCTTGATATGGGGTGGCATACCTTGCATCACTACCAAGGAATGTGAAATACCAAAAAAGATAAATGCTTGCGTGCAAAATGTTTATATTGAACGAAATCGAACCTACACTCCATTCGTGACAGTCAAACGCTTTATTTCTACTCTAAAGAGGTCACTATTACACCAAAAATATAAACAGAATAATTAGTTCTAATAACACAAAAGTCAAACAGTACTAAATTCCACTGATCTACTTATCATCAGTTATTGACAAGTTCCAGCAGCCTTCGCCGAACAAATACCTCTGAGCCTTGACAAACAATCGTCTCTCGGGAGGTCTAAACTATCTACGAAAGTTGTGTGAGTTTTGGCAGTCCCTCCGGGGAGGACTTCTGTTCTTACAATTTATCTCCGTCACTGTACGTAATCGTGTTGACCATATTTCAAAGTATTTAGCAAAGTCAAATGTGTACTGCGTATGTCACTTACGGACTAAAAGTTCGTAGATAATTTGAAACTAACATTGTATGAAGTGATGCCACTACACAACTTCTAGTTTTACTTATGAATGTAATTAAGTTTAGGTTACTACTTGTACAAGTTTACTTATTTTCTTATGAAGAAACGACATCGAACTAGTTTATTTTATAATATTAACAGCGATAGCCTAGTGGATGGGTAATGGACTGCTGAGACGATGTCTCGGGTTTGATCCCAGGTTTACAATGGCACACACCAATGACTGCGATGCTTTTTGCAGTTATGTGTGTATTTATCGCAGGTTATAAGTGCCCGGTTAGTTGCAATAGGCTCGCCACCTTTTACATTGGGACCTTAAACAACCTAACTAAATATTTCTGCTATCAATTTCACGAATGTATCAAATATTCATGCAAAAATTGAAATACCAAAAACCTTAATTCCATAGCCTAAAACAAAGGGACGAAACTATACCCCTCGTAACGACTTAAAACAATTTGTCGAGATACCCGACAAGCCTAAATCGCTGTAAAACACCGCTTTAAATTTTCTAGAGACAGAATTGAAAATAATTATCAGAGTGGCTGTGCCTAAATTAATAAATTAACCCCTCCCTAAAGATCACAGCCCAGCCAAGATAATGATATCTGGTATAATAACAGCTATTAACATTATAATGGCACTGCTGTAGCAGTTACGCCTTATAGCCGAAAGACAGGAGCCAGAGGCCATTATAAGTGCTTATATTTTTCATTTATTATAGTATAAGATAAGATTAGAACATGTTAAAAGTAAAGCTGTGTAATAAACGTTATTTATGTTTCAAATATCACAGTTGCTTTAAAAGAAAATGCCTGGTATATTGCCAGCGACTTTGCTCGGGTAGGTTAATGATTGACTTTTGCTTGAACTATAGTGACCATAATTCATTTTAGCGTGGTCTTGGTTGCATTTCAGGCTTTTACCTTGAACCTCAGAGTCACTAACCCCTTCTGTTCCTTTTGATTTAGCTTATGCGGCTTTTAAGGGAATAACTGCCGTCTGAGTTCCTAAAGCCGAGAGGAAATTCGGACAGAAGGCTCGTCCGTATCATCGTTCTCTAAGCCTGTTCCCAACTCAGTAGGGGTTGGCTTTCTAATCCAACTAGGATGCGGCTGAACTTCAATATTTTCTGTGAATCAACCGAATTGGTGGTAGCGAAATACTGTAGTTAGGCTAGTCAGACTTTTGAGGACTCCAACTACCCATAACAAGTACAGTAGATGTTCGTATGGCAACGTGCTCTCCGAGGCACGACCAGACTAGTGCAAATAGTCATATTCTTGCATACAAATATTTGCACTGAGCGGGGATCAAACCCGTGCCTCCTGCGTAGCAGTCGCGTTCACTACCGCCATGCCACGGAGGCTATGGATACGCCTATCATCGAAGACTCACCAACCGCTTGGTTCTTGATGGAATATTCTGCACATCAACAATGACTCAAAAATGTTTCGCATGAACTTTTTTTGCCACTAGCTCTTTGACAACAGACCTGTACAAGTCTGCGCAGTTAAAACATAAACACCGCCGCCTCCTCACTAGAGCAAGAAATTTACAACAATGTCGGTCTAAATGATAAATTTGAATAGACGCAATTTATGTAGGTTTTCTGAGACGCTGTATCTAATAATTTGTCGTTAGTATAGAAATTAAACGCCAGACAAATTAACTTCTAGAAATCTCTTGTAATTTGTATTTATTAGCATCAGTTTCAGTTTTATCTTTTTATAGTGATCTAAATGATGAGAATGATTTAAATACACTAGATATACTCGGCTGGGCAGCGTTCGGGAAGTTACACAGCGTCTTCTTGTCCAAAATACCTTAGTGCTTAAAGACAAAACTCTTTAATCAGTGACCTAAGGCGCTGAGACAGGACCCTCACTATGGGCCTTATAAGAAAGCTTAATGTCACACAGCGAGCTATGGAAAGGGCTATGCTCGGAATCTCTCTGCTAGATCGAATAGAAATGAGGAGATCCGTAGATGAACGAAAGTGGTCGACATAGCCTGAAGCTGAAGCTGAAACTGAAGTGGCAGTGGGCGGGCACGTAGCAAGAAGAACCGATCGCGTACCGGTAGACGATGCGTGGGACGGCCTCCTGCAAGAGGAGGCCTATGTTCAGCCGTGGATGTCTTGTGGCTGAAATGATGAGATTTACTCTTATTGGCGTCTTCTTCCGTCCTCCATGAGCGCATACTTGGGGTGCGTGCCTCCCCAAACTTGGGACCTAGATGGAAATACAGTCAGTGGTCCTGACACAAAGGGGACCATCTTGAATGTGATTGCCTTGGGTCAGCCGGTATGCAAGGGATACGTTTCTTACTATCACACCTCCGGCAACCAAAGGCCCTAAGACGGCATATGTTTTTGACTGTTCGAGTCTGACATAAACTCTCTCACGGACTTCGATGGGGGTGGTATCCGTGGGAATTTAGCGCATGAAAAAGCAATGGGCGAAGGTTAAGAGACTTTCTGTCTCGCCAGCGCAGCAGATCCATAAATTAGTTTTCCCACTGACAGCACAAACACTTTCCAGTGAGCTCTGGCTAACTTACTTGCCGCGGAGAACACAACACATATTTATTATTACTTCCCCAGTCAGACTACTTGGGAATACTGACGAGTCCTACTTCTCATTAGGTGAAAGTCGGTCGCTTAGGTCGGAAAGGTGAAGACTGAAGTCGGAACTCGATCTGGAAACAAAAATCTTACAAAACCATACAAATCAATCATCAGTCTCATCAGAATCAAAATGGCGATAACAAATTTCTAATACAACATAAGTACCATAGAACCGTTTAGAAAATTTTGAGTTCTGAACTTGAATATACCTTCGACGTTTTAAATTTAATCATAATTTGAAAATTCGGTACACACTCTAGGTACAACCCACTCAGCTAGGTACAAGTACATTGTTCATACAACCTGTACATACATAAAGGCAACATGTTCGCGAATTCCATGTTAACAAGTGCGTACTTACCTTAATGAGCCCACAAATTCGCTTTTCATCAACAAGCTTAACCATATATTCCAGGACTGTTATTACCAAAAAATCTCTCCGTAACAACCATTAATGATACATAACATTACCTTGAATGGTTTTAAAGTCATTATTATTCATACATTATGTTACATTTCTGCCATCACGGTGATCACTCGAGCCTTTACGAGTCGCGCTTATAAAGTTTTATGGTGCTTTGAGCGTGTGCCTTTATGACGTCATAACATGGTATGTGTGAGAGGTATGTTAGTCATGTAAGCTTAGAATGAATTGTGGGCTCACTGTGATCAAGTTACGTATTAACACAGGACAATGAAGGGCCCTGGTAAAGCACTATTTACCCGACTGCGCGACGCAAAGGAGGGAATGTGTTTATCAGTCTATGTATACATGTATGTATATTTGTTTCTATGTGGCGTTCTAGAGACCAAATGCGTAGGCCGATTTTTATAATTCTTATTAAAGGGTGTGTTTATTGAACGTCCTACCAATTATATTTTGGACAAACAATTCTTAATATTTATGTTAGAACCTTTTTCATAATTTATGAATGTTTCATTATATTATTCTACCAAAATTTATGTTCTACGAAAATTTAAATTATGTAAACCAATAATAAACAATCTGTACCAGAGAACACGTTAAACCGCCGAGCCCGGTTTTCATTCAAACGTCTATGGCAGTCGTTACGGGTAGTTGGAGGCCTAGAACAAATCAACAACAGCTATACTATGTTAACATCAACGGTTGTGGGCCACGGAAAGTATCGGATTTCCACCGAATGGACTGTTAGACAGGAAAATCGGACCACGGACTTCGAGCGGCTGTAACTAAGACAAAAATGATGATGAAACGATCCTTAATTACAAATGATCCAGTCCAAGCGACAATGATACTTCATTTGAAAATCTCTGTCATGTGTACTATTTATGATGTAATTTAGAGCCGTTTCTCTTTGAATGGGCGATTCACTTAAGACATTTTATCTATTAAACACTGATTTAGAGTTTTGCAAATAAAGATACTATTCTATTTTCATAAAGGATATGGCGTAAGTTGAAACTATATGGGGCTTTGCAATCCATTTCACCCTTTTACATTTGAAGAGCACCGTGAAATAGCCGTTTGCTCATATCTTTAGAATACACTCAAGTGAGATCGACGGGACCAATTCTAAAAGTCAATTCACTATTTCTGTCTCCATCTTATCTCAATCTCACAATTGTCAAAAAGATCACGATGGTAATGTAAATTGTGTAACCCATATTTGACATTTGGAAGACTGAGAATGAATTTCAGATTGATTTTATTACTAAAAATGACCTTCAGATAGTAATGGGCGTAGAATAGAGTATTAATGTAATAAAATTGTACCCGTTTACATCCTGACTATGGAGGAGTGCGGTTCCAACGGGTCAGTGGCGCTGACAGAGATGAATTTGAGCTTAGGAACGGACATAGCCTACATAATATAGCGAAAAAAGGGGAAATAGAACGTGAAGTTTGTACGGAAGTTTCATTTTTGTCAATAACCGATATCCATGGATGGAGCCGCAGTCACCAGCTAGGTTCATGTAATTTATACATAACCCGACATTATGACTATTAATCAGCAGCGATGTTCCTGAGCGTTGTGGCTCAGAATGACAACTTCCCAAAATATCCCCTGGTACCAAAATAAAAACTACCCAAAATGTCTCTTTTGGGTGGTTTATAAAAAAATAACCACGAAAGGGAGGGTGGGGTCGTTTGAGCGAGCAAAACTATTTCCTTCTAATCTGTCCGAGTCGAGGTGCCTTAAAGTCCCAATTGCAGTCATGAAACACTTTGGGAAACTTTGGGACATTTTGGGAAAGGGACATTATGAGATGTTGACAATTTGATATCAGGGGACATTTTGGGAAGTTGACATTCTGGTACCAGGGGAGATTTTGGGAAGTTGACATTATAAGCCACAACTGTCCTGGGGCTTAAAACGATTTAATGTTCAACTTTTTATTTCATCTCGCTTACAAAACTAAGTTAAAAAATAAACGTTACGTTCTTTCAAAACAAGGACATAACCGAAAACAAATATAAACTAATTTAGTGGCACATCTGATCAACATATTATGAATGTGGCGCGAAGTTCACGCAGCACAATGGCGCGCCGCTGTCAGACCGCTGTCACGCACGTTATCGGCGCTGCACGGTGACGTAATACGTTCCACAAACTGTCCTGATTGTTGTGTATTTGGGATATAATAGTTTCCTTGTAGGTAGAAATACGGTTATGTGTTCTTTTTAGTATTAGTTTAGAGTTTTATGAAAGGTGTTTGTAGTTTTTTTAAGAATATTCAAATTGAAATTTGGGTCCGAATAGTGTCATAAAGTCCTGATTCAACCAATTGTTAACTACTTACAAAAAAGCCATTGAATTTTAGATCGCGTCGATTGAATGAAGCGAGGTAATGAAGTCTTTTTCATTTAATTTTGAACTTTAAATGTGTTCGATAAAACCGAAAATTTTATGGCAGTTATTGTAATCTCAGTGGTTTGACAATGGTTAACAATTAGTAAAATCTAGGTGCTGATCAATGGATACTACTTTAAGCGTGAATGATGCAGAAAATGCAAGAGACATAACTCAGATTTATTTACAGGTCGATGCGATCGCTAACCAAATAGCGCCGTTTTGTATATTTTTTCTTTGATAATTATTTACATACTCTTAGATGACTTCATCTAAGCATACACTCTTTTTCCGTACAATACATTATTCATTATTAAATGAACATCGCGCCCCATTTTAGATTTTATAGTCGTTTCGGAAACAACGATTTTTAGCACACTTTCGATAGAAAAATCATCTGGAAGTATTAATGTGTCCAAAAATAAATTACGCGTCCCATACACTTTTCTGTTAACCTGTACATTATTCCTATACATTAAGTAAATAAAAACACTGACGATTTAGCTCCTGTTTCCAAAATCGTTTTTAAACGACTATAAAATCTTCGTGTATATTGCTATTGATAGTACTTATTAGACGATATACTAAAATTCTTCTTTCATACCTTAGTAATAAAAAAGATAGTGCATTAAACCTTTTCCGAACATTAATAAAACATCGCAAAATCCTTAATTAAAGTCCATTGTACGTGAAGTCCAGGTAAAAATTGCATTAAAGCAGTAACTTGACGTGAAAAAGAAAAACGCTTCGACAGCCATCGATCGGCGAGCGCGGCTGTAAAATATGCAATTTAATTTTTAAAGAAAAAAGAATTGAAACAAAAAAATCGTTCACAGAATACCAATAAGATTTTTTTTAAACCACTTAGATGGCAGACAAGTACGCGGCCAACCGTGATGGAAAGTGGTTACCGTGGCCTATGGACGTTTGCAATATGAGGAGCGTCACATTCGTAGTGCCAATCATTTATAAAAGAGGAAGGGGAAGGGGGAAGTTTCTCTGTCAGTGCAGAAGACAAAGAAGGGTTTCTCGGTCTTCCTACTGACAACACAAAACCTCTTCAGCGAGCACTCAGATGCTGTTTTGTTACGGTTTCAAAAAAGAATTCGAGAGTCATTTATCATCCCTATATCCCTATGTATGCTTAAATCTTTAAAACTACGCAACGGATTTAGATGCGGCTTTTTAATAGATAGAACGGTTAAAGAGGAAGGTTTATATGTATATAACACCGTGCTACAACCAATAGGTGCGGAGCAGGAATGAAAAATGTTGTAAAAACGGGGTGACGCAGACGAAGTTGCGGGGGTCAGCTAGTACTACGTAAATTGGTGTAGCATGAGTCAGTGCATCCTGAGAAGATTTATATAATGTTCTTGTCTCTATATATATCTTCAGTCTGTTACTGTACTATAATACATAATAATTTGTAGTTTCTTTTGTGTATATTATGTATGTGTGATTCGCGAAAGTAATTTTAGCAACCGAAATTACTAATATTCCTACTAACCCCTACCAACTAACTAAGCTTAATAGCTTGTGACAGGGGTGGGTTAACAACCGTAGGGTAATAACCAGGATACGAATCCGGGATCTTTTGATCGTAAGACCGACTCCGTAACTACTAATCTACCGACGCTACAATTGTTTGATATGAATTAGTTGAGTACAACCACAGATAGGATCAAAAATCGCAATAATCAACGACAATGTGACCAGACACGTAGGCAATAGCTAGTTCTACAATATAAGTATGAAAATTTATGATATAAAAATATAAACGTTTGAAGAACGTATTACAATAGGTATTTCTTACAGCACATAAAATTCGCATCATAAAGCTACAAAGGTACGACCACAAAACTAACAAGGAACAAAGGGCGCTAGAGGGCGCCGTTGTGACCCACGTCAACAGTAGGGTCCATCGGGTAAACATGACTCAAAGGGTCTCTTGTAAAATCCCGCTTCTGTTACCTTTTTTACATATTTTACTTCAAATAACATTGTCATTTTCAAAGTGTATTGAAATCTAAATTGCCGGTACAATCTTTCAGTTTTAATAGTTTACTAGTTGATGTCAGCAATTCTGTTTTCATGGTGTTTTGATATATTCTTTACTTTCATTATCATCATTATCTGTGCGTTTATCCCGGTCGCATTCGAAGCTGTCATCTCTAAGTCCAGGGTCCGTATTTTTTCCAGTGTAACTGCGTTGCGACTGATCCTAGATCGGATCGGCAAATCCGTGAAGCAATTGACATTTCGCCTACACAACTTATAAGCACAGGCAATATGGAAGAATTGCAGCTAGATCAGTTGTTGAACTTTTTAGGGCCATAGATGTTCGTATGATAACCAGGACCGACGGTAATGTGCTCTTCGAAGCACGACTAGACCAGTGAAAATAGCCATATTCTGTATACAAATATTTGCACTGTGCGGGGGTTGAACCCGCACCTCCTGCGTAGCAGTCGCGTTCACTACCACCACGCCACAGAGGTTACCCATAATGAGACTCTAAACACTACATAAAAAAATATATCGAACGGAGGCTTTGTGGAAACTCGTGCGTCCTGCTTAACAGTCGCGGTCACTAACGCTACGCCACAAAGACTATCTATTTTCTCTATTATTATCTTTATTGAACTAGATTCTACTAATAGTCAATCATCGTAAAATCACTTAGATTGTTAAAATATCCATTCAATTTGAAACTTCATTGTTATTTTGTTGAAGACTAAAATTAAATAGAGTGAAGGAAACTATTTATTGAACTCTTTTAGAATTCAATTTTAACTTTAAGTCTATGTTTATGAAGATGAAAGGCCAATATCAGTTTTTTTTTTAAATTATGTGGTCCACGATCATTTTCATTAATGATTTTTAAGGTAAAATGCGTATCGTAATGATATTATACAAACTATAACAACCAACGATTTTTTTATTTTTCAATTTGACTTCACCTCGCCTGAGGGACAGGGTCTCCATTGCAAACACGTGATATATACGTGTAATGATAATATACCTACCTACATATTATTTAGATTTATTTTCTGGGTTTTGATACGTAATCACAGCCTCACGACCAGTTCTAACTTGCGACAATTTCTGAATCTAGTTGAACGACGGTAAGAAAGGAAATCGTGAACAGAGAGGTAGTTTTAAATTATTATTCAGTAGAGACGTTCAGGTTGTAGTTTGTGCCGTATTTCTTTAGTTTTAATAGGATTTACTCCATTTAGCACTTTGAGTTATGACGTCTATGCAACAAAATTGACAGCAATGAATCATAAAACATTAATCATGGTTTCATTATCCTCCATGACAGAACGCGACTGTTATGCAGGAGGCGCGGGTCCGATTCCCGTTCAGTGCAAATATTTGTGTGTATGAAAATGAACCGATCACCATGTATCCTCTACAACCTATACGTATAGGCGATATCGAAGTATGCAGTTAAAAAAGATAACAATAAAATCATTAAAATCAAGAAACACAATAAGGTCGAAGACAGCTGTAAAAGTGTTACACTGTGGCACAGCCTTCAACGCCACTCTCCTATATGTATATATTACTAGCTGAACCGCGTGACTTCGTCTGCGTCACCCCGTTTTTGCAACACTTTTCATTCCTGCTCCGCACCTTTTAGTCGTAGCATGATGTTATATACATATAAACCGGTTGCCAAACAGCATCGAACTATTGCTACTGTTAATAGTTATAGTGGATTCAATACGTTTTGATCATCACAATATCCAATTAAATGTTACACATTATACAGAGGTATAGAGAGGTATTCGTAAACGGATTAGAGATGCTGTCGCCGTATCAAGCGCGGAGGTAATCTATTTAGGTACATATATACTAATATTGTAGGATTGGATGTTATGAAATGCAGTATTCATGCAATATTAGACAGTTCGTTTGATCATTCGATGAGGTTGTATGTAGCGGGTAAATGGAAGAGCATTGACATTTATATCTAAACTAGTTGATACCTGCGGTTTTGCTCGCGTGGCTACCGGTTATCGTGCAGTGCAATATTGTCTATGTTACTCAAAGTGAATGTTGCTTTACAAATGGTAAAACAATTTTTTAAACCGGTACAGTAGGTTTTGTAGAGTAGAATACCAACCGCGGTAGCCTACTGGCATGGGTAATGGACTGCTGAGACGAGGTCTCGGGTTCGATCCCAGGTTTACCATGGCACACACCAATGACTGCGATGCTTTTCGAAGTTATGTGTGTATTTATCGCAGGTTTATAAGTGCCCGGTTAATGGCAATAGGCTCGCCACCTATTACATTGGGACCTAAATATAAACTGGCGAAATGTGGGTGTTAACACCTCTGCCTACCCCGTCGGGGATATAGGCGTGATATTATAAAAAAAAAAAAAAAAAAATAGATTTTGACGAGTAGATGCGGAGGGTGAAGGATAGGGAGTGCAATATATGCACCAATGCACATTGAAATAAGCCTATGAACAGTAGCAGTATCAGTGTACTGCAACAGATATTACTAATATGCCGTCAAACCCCTCCAGCTAAGCTCCATTGAGCTTGTGTTAGGAGTGATTTCACGTCGGTAGTGTAATTGCCAGGATTCAAACCCGGGACGTCTCGATGGTAAAGGCGACTCCTTAACCACTAAGCCACCAACGCTTTGACAGTTAAAAGTAATACAACTATGTTAGATAATAATAATTACATAACTAAATTGTGATGACGTAATCAGAATATGGACGTACCATATAGTGATTACGTCATCACAAGTTTCAACATATAACAAAGGACTATCCACAAAACTGCCATTCAAATTAAGTAACACTCCGTTTCACATAACCGGATTATCTGCCATCCGGGCGTATCCGGACATTCAATGAACTTACTAAAGTTGACACCGGACAAACTCGTAGCCGGACACCCTAACTAACGTTGTTCGGACACCAAAATCAGATTGCTCTAATAGTATCTTGCACCCCTATTCTACTTGACAATGAGAAGACACATAAAGTTTATATTACTGACGTAAATAGAGGAATAATCTCCTCATTATTGGGTTACCGAATTCAAAATGTCTATGGCAGTGACATCACTGCTACATCTATCTCTGTGTAAGTTGATAATAGTTTATAAAAAACGTTTCGCGGTTCATATACTCAGTTGCTTTCTCACGCCTAGATTTTGTATATGAACCAAAGTATATGTATGTGTGTAACTACACTACACTGCACTAAAAATCACAAGTCACTGCCACTTTTTTTTAATCGTGCAAAAAATCCCCACGGATACTCCCCCACCGGACCCGGTGGGGTAGGTTATATCGGACTTGAACCGACTAAAACGCACGCCGTGTTTAGGTCTTAGGTTGCCGGAGGTGTTAAGCTAACATATCCCTCGCACCCCTGTAGACCCGGGGCCTTCTCTTCGAGTTGACCCCCGTCAGGTGTAGGGACCATGGTGTCCCCATCTAGCCCCTAGGTATGGGGAGGCGCACTTCGTACCGCCTCTGCGGCCTAAGTTACTGCCCCTGACATTCTAAATTCGGTAACGCGGTAGTGAGGAGATTGTTCCTGTCAAAGAATCAAAGAATCAATTTTGTTTATTCAGTTTAGGCACAAAAAGAACTCATCATTATGAATGTCTAAGTTTTTCAATAATTGTATTAGTCAAAAATATTATAATGTATATAAAAATGTATAAATTATAATATTATATGTATAGTAAATAAATCATTTGAAAATGATTCTTTCACTGGTTCGGTAGTTAGATCCACTCAAAAGAGACCAGCTAAAAACTCTGGTAGATTACCTTTATCCTATCTTTTAATTTTAATATATAGGTATATATAGTTTTTCGTTTATAATATATAAGTGCAAGAACAAGAGATTAGGATGACTATGCATTCTTATCATCAAGATTATTCGTCTATTTTATAATAACCTTTTCTTATTAAACATCTTTTCACTTCTATTTTAAACTTATTAAGTGACAAATCAACCAAATTATGAGGAATTCATCCTCTGTTTATATCAGTAATACAAACAGTATAACTTGAAACGCCTGATACATTTGGTCAAGTTTAATAAAGGCTCAGTTGTAAAATGCATCTGTTTGGAACTGGTGAAAGTAACAATTCGATTAAACTAGCCTAATGAATCAGAGATGGGACTTGACTGGATGTGACGTAAAATGACATCACCGGGTATAAGTGGTAATTATCAAATCCGGTAATTGAATGACAAATGCATAGTATATACTATTTTAATATTATCAATACGGATGACGACTACTAAAAATTTTCTTGTAAGATGGCTCAAAATTCAAAATTCATAATTCCTTCATTCTTTATAGACCACTAAACGCAACTTACGAAACGTCAATGCTTATTTTTCGTATAAATATTCACTATAGAGACGGTAAACTACTGCCAGGAATACTTCTTAAGGTTTGAGCGTATTTGTTACATCTGAACTAATGCGGACCGCCCGTCGCTGCAACCTGTCGAGAGCATCTAGTAAGTACACTGCGGAGCCATCCTAGAGATGTGAGCAGTATGCGTTGAGCAGGAGCGAATTTGAGTCTTGTAAAGAAGACATCAGTGTTCCGGCTTGAAGAAATGTTCAGGACTCCGAAAGGAGAGGGAGGGACAGTAGCCTGCAGACGAATATACGGCGTGGTCATCAAGTTGTAGAAACCTCGTACTGTATAAACCTATATAGGTCCTTTAGGGTCATAAGAATATAAGGATTCACTGGAGAGGTTTGTGTTGTCAGCGGGAAGACCGAGAAACCTTTCTTTGTCTTCTGCACTAACAGCACAGGACTCTCCTAAACTTCTCCTCTCTCTCCCTTTCCCTTCCCTCTTTTCTCTATATGGTCGGCACCACGAATGTGACGCTTCTGGTGTTGCAAACATTCATAGCCTAAGGTAACCACTTTGGGCCGTGTGCTTATCTGCTACTAATTAGGTATAAAAAAGGAGTTTATTGAATTACGGATTACATATTATCTACTTTCCTTTCAATATATTAAATGCTAACTCATTCATTGCACTCGAAAATCTTCAGTATTTTATATCAAACTTCATTTTCACTATCATAAATTTTATTTACCTACTTGACTGTAAGCTTGTCTTCTGATTACAAATTGACCTGTTCCACTTAACCTGAGTAAGTGCAAGTACGTGTAAGCTCAACCCGCCGACCGCGCGAGGGTCGTTAGTGCCCCTGCTATAAGTCAAGCCACCACTATTGCGACACTTATTAAGACGCGACCCACACTTGGTTCTCGACATACATATAAACTTCAGTGAAATTAGAATTAAGTTTAGAAAGTTTTATCACGTGACGTCTGATTTTTCCCCACTCAAGCATTACTCCAAGTAAGTTAAGTAAGTGACTTTTTACGTGTCAAGACCTATAGGCTTGATAAATTAAAATTTCAAGGCTGGTCCTACCCCTCTCCCTTTCTACACAGGACAACGCAGACAGGGCTTAGATGTCACACACGGTATAAATAATTCCATCAAGAACCACACCATTAAGTCCTGGAACGCTCTGCCAGCACACGTATTTTCCTTCATCCCACAGTCTCGGGTCCTTCAAGCAGGGCGTGAAAAACCAACTGATGAGGCCCTCAGGGCGGCCCCTATTTTCGGTACTGCGCCTCTTCTTACCATCAGGCTTGGTACAACCTAAGTATGAAAAAGGGGCTGTGGAATCAAGTGCGCTGTAGAAAGGATATCTCTGATACCTACAGAAATCTATTGCCTGTATAATCCATGTATTTTTTCGTTCATTCCCAATTCTTTGTTATAGACTTTTAAATGTAAGATATTATAAAATAAAATGTTAGTGAATAGATATTCTATTCGGTGTTCCACAAGAGCTATAATTCCAAACCAAATTTACGAACAAAGTATTCTGACTCGTTTCCCAGCAAACCATCTCGTGGAATATCTTTGCTTCCATCGCAACATTTTTGAACAAAACGGTAGAACTCTTTAAACATACTAAATCTAAGTGAGATTTAAAACTTTTTATCGCTTTCAAAGTGGAAAGTTTGACCATAAATCACGTCTACATTTAATTTGAACTCGAATGAGTACCGCATCACCGCGACCAGCAAATATTTCAAGGGTTCGCTGGAACAGACCCAAATCACCATTTTTTATCAAAAATCCAATTTTCTAGTATCTCAGTATCGAATGGAATCCGCTGGCGAACCCTTTGCGGCTATTAAAAAACGCACCAATATATTATGTTTTTATCTCGCTGTCATTGGGGGTAGGTGCGACCCTTGTCGCTTTTCTGGGTTATGTTTTATTGTGGGCCAATTATTTATTGACTCCGTAGATGGGGTCCTGTTCACACGACATGAACACCGATTAATCAATGGTATTGATGTCGAGTGTCTCTCTAATATTTTTTTATGTTTGTATTATTATATTTTTATACCATTTAGGTGGTAGACAAGTACACGACCCACCTGTTGGAAAGTGGTAATCGTGGGGTATGGGCGTTTGCAACACCAGGGGACGTTAGACTGTAGAAACTTAATGTCATATACCATAGTATATACGAATGATTGTAAAAATCTTTGATATTTATTTTTGAATCAGTCGGACTATTCAAATCTAGCTTATGTTTTTTTTTCCTTTTATAAATAGGTTTATTTTTCTAGGACTTCTTTATAGTATCGTATACATAATTATATATGTATTAATATTTACTAATACTCAAACGGTATTCTTTTTATGTGAAAATTATTTTTAGTTATACAATAAATATCCTATATAGGTATAGGGATATTCCATATAGGAATAGGTACCCCTTAAGATGATTTCTTTCATGCACACCTTTAAATTATATGCCTTTAATCTACTATGAGTACTTACGTATTCTCTCCATCAGGCATCGTATACTATTGAACTGATAAAGGAGGGCTATCAATATACTATTGAACTATTATGTTATTATTTGTAAAAGTTAAACAAAACGATGTACCAATGGTATCATAAATATTAAATAGCAACCTTAATTCAACAAATTTTTAATCAACCAGAAGTCAAAGTCAAAAACACGCCTGAAAAAGTAAAAACTCATCTGAAAGATAATTTACCAAATTATATAAACACACAGAAGTCATAAATTACTCGTACAATGTTACTCACTCGACATTTAAGGGGGAATAAAATTCATGTCGCCTTGCACAAAAAGTATGTAGACAGAAATAAAACAAATGAAGCGACCGGTACGTTAATAACTAAATCATATTTCACCCCTCACCGAGATCAATCTCGCCCCTCACGGTGCCCATTCGCCCCCCGCCTACAGCAGACAGTCCCATTAACGATCACGTTAAACATTTAATTTTTATACAAATTGCTTGGAAATGAAAATGATTCTGCGCTCTCAGAAATCACGAAACAATTTAGCTGAATAAAAATAAAACATTAACGTAAAAGTTTTTCCAATTAATAGTAATTGTGGCTCGTGAATGGATTTCAACGATTTAGTTAATTTCCACGTTAATTGGTGTTCACGTTTCAGCGTTAAAATATTAAATTAATTGCGCCAATTCGCGCCAATTCACGTCGATTTTGCTCAAATTACGCGTTTGCGTTTCGTCATTTTGATTTGTTGATGTGCCTACATCTGAATTTTAATGTGTAAGAAATAATGAATTTCATCTCATCTGCATTTTCGGATACCATTTTCCTTGTAACTTTACCTAAGAATTTTATTATTCTGGATAAATCTTATAATATTCGTTAGAAATACCGTTTCTTATTGAATATTTATTTTATTAAGTTTCAACGAAAGTGGGCGTGAGGTTATATTATCTTTACGCCGTCAACATATTAAAGATAAGTACCGTCCATCCAGCACGGGTGGATAATTTTAGCTTCACAATCGTGAGGTCACGAATTCAGCACACAAACGTGGACCCACTCCTGACACAAGAAATTTAGCTCAGCTGAGGGGATTAAACAGGCAACTATTCACTTAATGAATTAGCCGATCGTAATTCACTACTAGACATAGGTTTCTTTCAGCGTCGGTAGGTTTTGGCCTACTGTTTCCACACTAGCCAGACGTGTTGATTTTATTACTAGATGACCCGCGTAACTTCGTCTGCGTCACCCCGTTTTTGCAACATTTTTCATTCCTACTCCGTACCTGATGGTCGTAGCGTGATGTTATATGCATAAATAAACCTTCCTCTTTAACCATTCTATCTATTAAAACAAACCGCATCAAAATCTGTTGCATAGTTTTAAAGATTTAAGCATACAAAGGGACATAGGGACAAAAAACGCGACTTTATTTTATACTATGTAGTGATTTTCCTTCTCTCGCAGTGATTTCATCTGCTTATTTTCCCGTGACTCGCCTCTCACGATACACTTTGGATGATATAGGGCGATTTACTTGCATTCTTTCTTCATCGTCACACAGATGTTATTCTTACATATTATACACGAATCTTCCTATATTCTTCACAATCCTTTAGCTTCACGAGCACCTCTATTTCGGTATTATCAGGAATACAACATTACAAGTCTAATCACAGCCACCTTTGATTGTTTCATAAGTCATTATGTGGGTTATCTCTAGTGCACGAGGCGCACATACAAATGAGCTAGTTGCCAACAGAATTGGAAATTAATTAGTAGTGGTTGTTGCCCGCGGCTTTGCCCGTGGGGTATACTGATTACGTTTCCTTGGCCTAGAGGAAATGTAGCCGGGATAAGGACTGTATTTTTCCAGATTTGTATGTCTGTCCTATGTTTTATTCAGATCTGTTTTACTTAATAATCGAATCGTTATCCGAAATAATATGTAGTTATAATCAATAATATACTATAATATAGTATAGGCATTTCCTAGGAAACCAGATCCATTTTTATATACTCTCTGTATTGTAGACTAACCGTGAAATACCAGCTTCGTAGCATTTAAATGTCATTTTTCTTCATTTTAACTGGTCCCGGTATTCCCGGGCGCACATGTGAAGCCCCTGACAGACAGTAATCTCCATCAGATGTGGAGAAATTAACTTTTTAATATAACTTTCACTGACGTATCTTTCTACACAAAAAATAAATTTATAAGTAAATAGGTTAGAACTTTTGTGAAATGTAGACGTTGGAATTTCAACTCTTGGGTTCCTGCATAAGGTTAATTTTTAAGTGATTGTAGATGTTGGTTGTTTTCTATTATTTGTGTTGCTTGAATATAATTTTCCTTTGTGCTTATTGTGGTTTTCTGCCTTATAATTTAAATAGTTGTACCTTTTCTAAGAACTTCAGATCGATTAATTTAATAAAAAAAGTGTATGTTATGGGCTTCAAAAGTTCCTAGATAATTCGAAACTAAAATTGTATGAAGTGATGCCACTACACAACTACTAGTCTTTGAAGCTACTGGATAATAGATCTACTTATTAATGTAATTCAGTTTAGGATACAACTTGCATGAGTTTTTGTTATACGAGTCTATCTTGTATATTTTATTAACGCTATCTATGTTACTTTTGCTTTAATTAGACTTAGTCTGTCAAAAATGATTATTATAGATCTTGTGTTCAGAAACTTTTAAGTAAGTAAGTAAGTAGAATTCATAGCTTCCATAGTATCAAAATATATCCAATTCTCTCATGGAAAAATATATTTGGCATTAGACACAACTCTTTAAGTAGAAAGGCGAAACTATTAAGAACTTGGCCAGTATTTTACCAAAACATTTTCGTGCAATATATAACGAATACAATTGCTGGAATATATTAAGTTCAAACTATTTATTCAAATTAGTGAAGCCTCCAAGGTTTTATCTGATCATGGAACGAAGTTAAGCCATACTTAGTAATGCTAAAATTTAACTAGTTTTCAAAGATCAACATTCAACAAAACTTTGTAACACTCAACAATAATAAAATTGTGTTCAAGTATTTAGATATAAATTTTTAGTAAACTTATTTATGTATTCTATTGTTAAAAACGTTTATTTTACAAAATACTTGCCAATGCTTTCGACTTCACACGGATTTTGGTCTTGCTTCTACTATCTAAAGTAGGATATGTATTACGCCTACCTTTGAAATCTATCTCTTAACTAAATTTTAGCCAGATCTGTTCAGTCATCAGTGCGTGGTTAAATAACAATTTAACCATAAGTTAAAAGAGGAGTTCTAGCAATAGAAAGTATCATTTTGTATGTTTTAGATTTCGTTATAGCTAATAGATTGATTGAAAACAATCATTTCTGAAATATGAGTCTCATTAAATGTGAACAAAACATTTGTGTAGATGTTTTTGTTGAATGTTCATGAGCGTAAGAAAACATATCGAATTAGTCGGCTGTTTACGTGGCACGTTAAGGGCTGTCTATCTGTATCAGTTAGGAGGCTTGCCAGCGTATTACGCGCCACGTAAATAAAGAGAACGGAACCAGTCTGGTACCAACACTTAATAATAAATTCCCGGTCATAGCGGTGGTCTGTGTCATAAGCTATAAGCGGAAATTATTATTACACTGTTATTAGTCCCTGTATTTCGATACAAATTGCGATGCCAAAATGTTGCACTTCTGCTAGTGAAGTCAGTATAACCTATTTGGAAGAGAGGTTAAGGGGTGGTTATAAGCATATTTGGATATATTGGATTTTATTATTTTTTACTAAATACACATTTCAAATAATTATGTGGAAACCATGTAACCTTCGTGGTATATTTTTTCAATCGAAAAGATTTTAAATACGAATTGAAATATTAGGAGAGCGGATACCAGGTTCCGAAATGCAAGATTTTGATACAATTCACTAACAATATAATATGATGATGATTTTAGAAGTCACCTACCAAAATACTTGATCTCGAAAAACATTTCCTTATAAATTCTAATTTAAACAAGTAGGTAAGTATCCTTAGTATATCACTTGTTAAAATGACGTTTTAGGCCGTCTGTTAAATTTCCTAATAAAACCATACCCCTACATAAATCGTATATTCGTTTCGAAGATTATTCCAAGTGTTATGACTTAACATTTGGCAACGTTGCCCGCTATATCTCATACCTTGCGCCGTCCCCACAACCAACGGATTTGGTCTCGTGCCAACTGTCTAGTGTGAACCGACTTTGTCTGAGAAAAACTCGATTTGTGTCTCATATAATGACCGAAACGAATTGTTATAGTTTTTTGTTGCCCTCGTTTTTAACTTCGTAGCAGCTCTACGGCGTAGAGGCTCTACGACGTAGCCGTTCTACAAATCGGTATTTTGATCTTTAGGATGAAAAATTGAAAATATTATTAGAAAATTTCTTACAAAATTCTAGAACATAATATATACCAAGATGTAGGTTCAAAATAGGCATAGTTTGTAATATGGGTCTTGGAATATGAATCTTATTAAATAAAATACAGTTCTCAAAATAGATTCCTAGATTATTACCTTGAATTGCAGCGTCTGCATACTTTTTATTCTCCTGACGATGAGCTCGAGATAAAAGCTGTTTCCATGATGCGACCACCATCTGACCCCCACACCCCTTGATATCGAACTTCTGTAGTTAGACCATATTGTCGGACTTTTTATGAATCTAATGTTGGTAATATACTTTCTAAACAGGAAGAGGTATCAATGTGTTCAGAAAGGTCACCCATCCCAAGATTGACCTAACTCTAAACGCCATTTACCCATGTGCTCTACGTATGATGTATGTACATCAAACACGTTACCACAATGGGGCAAATTGATCGCCACATTTTTGTATTGTGCTCTGATAAGTGACCGGTCTTTGTTGAAATATTACACCACAGTGTGTGCGTGCCCTATGACCGGGGACGAAACATAAAACTGGAATAATGTGTAGAGCCTTCATATTGTATAAAATATTTATATGTTACTAACTAACCCGGAAAACGTGGGTTTGTCATGTAAATTATCTATATTAGAATTTTTAAGTTACATAAATTGGCTCATCTGATGAAAAGTGGTTACCGTGGCCTATGGACTTTCAAGGTTCGTCATTTCAACATTCCAGATCTTCACTTCAGCACTCGTACACACATACATACATATACTTACACCCGTAATCCCCGAAGGGGTAGGCAGAGGTGTAAATTAAACACCCACATTTCACCAGCTATGATTTTCACTCCCAAATAATAGGGGGCTAGTATATTGCCTGTGTTCGTGGTTCGCATACATATAATGTGACTTGGGTTTTTTGGTTATATTAAATGCGACAGCCAACTGACCTCCCAGTTTGAGTTGAGGTCAATAGCCTGTCACAGATAGAGTGGTTCAGCTTAGCCTATATAATCTTCTAACTTCACTGTAAGGCTTCTGACAGCCGCTACTGACTTTTAGGGAACTCTTTGCAACACCGTAGCTTTTGAATTACGTAAAAATATTTACATACAGTCATAACCACATGACGATACGGTATAAAGTTTTCACTTTAAGATTTGCAACATTTTCCTCCTCGCAACCCTGAAGTAAATCGCTTGTCTACTGAAGCATTTTTCCACCTCAGCAAGCTCCTTCAACTCCAACCGATGGATTCACAAATACAAAACTACGTATCTGTATAAGCGTATAATAGAAACACATTTCTCGTCCCCCGTGTGTGACGCGCAATGGAATGTGTAAAATGTTTTGTGTCGTTCACCTGCGATATAGCAGAGGAAATGGAGATTTAGATGTGACGCGAAATTTAGACATAACATAACATTAACTCACGCCTATGTCCCTGAAGGGGTAGCCAGAGGTGCTAGCACCCACATTTCACCAGTTTATGTTTAGCTCCCAATGTGATAGGTGGTGAGCCTATTGCCACTAACCGGGCACTTATAAACCTGCGATAAATACACACATAGAATATAGAAAAACATCGAAAAGTCATTGGTGTGTGCCATGGTAAAACCTGGGATCGAACCCGAGACCTCGTCTCAGCAATCCATTACCCATACCACTAGGCCACCGCGGATTTCTAAATAAATATAGACTGTATCATTTACTATTTAGTAGTACCTTAAAATATTCGTTTTATGTCTGTATCAACTTGGTACTTATTACCAACCAATTTTTGGGTAAGTAAGTAAGGGGACGTACTAAGCCTTCCCGAAGAGCGAAACCTATGCTCGGGCCCTCTCCCTGAGAAGCTGCTCTGTCGTGCAACAAATTACCACACTACGATGGCAACTAGAAAATGCCGTCGATTCGACAGAAGAAGAAGACCCTTCATGAAGTCGTTATCAGATGTCACAGATGTCATTTCCTATAAGATATCATATCCTCAGTCACTATTCTTTGCCATATCTTCTTTCACACAATCTATCCATCTTTTCTAAAGCCCTCTACATTTTATTCGGAACCCTTTTTACAATATTACTATCATCTCTTCTCATCATAATATGTCCATACCACGACAGACGCTCACTTTCCAACTTCCTCTTATAGTCATTCCTTATTCTATCCATTCTCGTCACATAACACATCCATCTTGACAATCGCATCTCTGCTACATGCAGTTTTCTTTCATCTGCCACTTACAAACATGACGATTCAGGTACTACAGGTCTGATCATCTATTTATACATTTTCCCCTTGAGCTTGAGCTAGCTAATAGCTAGTGCAACAATAATACAATAATAATATAATATGCTAACGTAAAATTCAATATTTGTCGGCATTCTCCAATCACAATGATTTGAATGCGGTTATGTATTCACAGATCCGACATCTGGTTCAAATTGAAATATTATTTGTTCCGATACAATATTCAGATGGGAAATATTCCCCTCAAATATTTCAATAACAAATTAAGTAAATATCGAATTGATCAAACACCATAATTCAACACAGACAATTGGTTTTTATACCCATAGGGTGATGAATTTACAGGTGAATTCTGGATTTTTGCATTGCAGTCACAACCTGCGTAGTAATAAATAGCGTTCCACAGTGAAATCAGAGGTCTTAGGTACGATTGTCACTTGCAACACCAAGGCAGTCATACATGTACTGCCGACTTTTAGACGGGAGGGAGCTACTCACTGACAACACAAAACTTCTCCACCAAAAACACCACGTAATATTATTATTAACCGACGACGTACTTCTTCTGTCAGACTGCTCGATTGAGACATGAGATACCAACATATCTATATTGCAGATTAGGATTCACAAATCATGCACACACCTGATGGAAAGTGGTTACCGTGGCATACAACACTAGAAGAATTATAATCGTGCTGTCGATGCAGTACAGCTAGTAACTACCGCTGAATTTCCACTTATTCTAAACGAAGGTTACTTGGTAGAATCCTGATGAAGTTTCAGTGCATAAGTTCTTTTTTTAGCGTTAGTGTTGTATTTTTAATATAAGACACATTCAGTAGGACGATGAAACGATGAACTGTATAAGTATCACGCCCTAGGAAGAAGACGCGATCTTTTTGAGAAGGGCTAACCCAAACTAGATGATTATATGCATAAGAGAAATAGCCACCCAATTTTAGAAGGCTATCCCTCCTCAAAAGTAGGGACCAGCTTGGGCCGTAGCTTTGACTCTATTGGATATGGAGTCAAAGTATTTGCAAAGGTTCCAGAGGACACCCCCAAAATAAAAGGCAAGATAAGAAAGGACACATTAATATTGTGTCCTCAGATACTCTTGTATTTATTTCTTTATTTAAGAGCCACGGTAGCCTAGTGGTATGGGTAATGAACTGCTGAGACGAGGTCTCGGGTTCGATCCCAGGTTTTATGCATTTATCAGGTACACACCAATGACTTTTCGTACTTTTCGAAGCTTTTCGCAGGTTTATATATGCCCGGCTAATGGCAATAGGCTCGGCACCTATTACATTGGGACCTAAACATAAACTGGCCAAATGTGGATGAGGTTATGTATGTATGTTAATTTCTTATCGTGTGTTTAGGGGTGCGTGCTTTGCAGCCTTCGCAGACACTTTGAAGTTATTGTTTTTTTAAGGTCACCCTAAGCTGATCTAGCCAAGCGTGTTTTGAGGAGGTATACCCTTCCCATTCAGGATGGTTATTACAGTTAGAGAATGCAATTTCTACAGATATTCAGTATTTATTTAAATTATTTTGAGCCCATCATTTACAGTTACTCCTGTTGCCGTCAGAACTTGGCAACGAACTCACAAATCCGCCATTTCAGTACAACCCCACAATATTACTCTTCCCAGATCCATTTTGCTTATCTACAGATTTCGAATATATTCATTGAACCAAATTCAAATTCGCAAAGGCGAAACGATACCTTTACACTCCTGTATTGAAAAAAGTACCTTAACTGTTTCAAGTTACGGTTCTATTTTGTTAAGTGAAGTTAATCTTTAAGTTGTCTCTTGAAGGCTTGGAGAGCATCTTAGGTGCTTTATTTTTAAATGAAAGGCACCGTTAAGAGAACATTTTGCGGACTATTGCGGCCCTTATATGTTTCTTATTAAAATGTTCTTTTTATTTTCAATTGGTCGCAACGAGGATACAGATTGAAGTTTCAATATCGTTAAGGAAATGTTTTTCTGTAATCACACTATTATGTTGAACAGCTTATGTTCGGATTTGGTTATATTTTCTGTAATCATAGTGTTATGTTCTTTTAACTTGTATTCTTATAATCATCATTCTATGAGCTTTTTCCTAACTACGCGTTATATTATTATACACACTAAACCTTACCATCAGGAGTGATGCGGTCATTTGACGACCCAAATACATAATAACCCGGGATAATACTGATGATGAAGATGGATATAATTTTCGTTGTAATGACGATGTTGAAATTGAAATTTTACTTGAGATTGAAAATTTAATATATAATGATGAAACCTTCATTCCCTACACAGCTAAGGTTGAGGTCATAAATAGTTCAATTAGATTTGAAGGACGTATGCCAAGTGCTTTTTAGAGGTTATTAACTCATATAAATTTTATATAAGATTATTTAGAGATAAGAATATTTATGATCTGTTAATACTCTTGTCCGTATTTTTAAGAAAGAGTAGGCAGATCACTTAGTACGTAAGTAGTAATCTCGATATTTTTTTATTCACACTAACTTGTGTATCATAAAATATAAGAGTATAATTTGGGTCATCCTATTTCTTCCCATACAGTGTCGTACAAAGGGACTCAGTTATAGGGCTGTTTATAATCAAACAGATATATTTATAAAGCTCAGACTTAGCCTCAGATACGTGGTTCGAGTTAACAAAAGCGACCTTCAAAAGTCCGACTAGCCTAACTACAGAACTTCGATATCGCCAGTTTGGTTGTGGAGGACCGATGGCAGTCGCTTCACGGAAAATATCGAAGTTCAGACTCATCTTAGTTAGACTAGAAAGTTGACCCTGACTTGGGAATAAGCTCAGAGAATAATGATGATTTTTTTGTTTGAAGCATCCTTGGTTTATTAATCACCGTGAGGAGATTAATGAACCGATATAGGATAAAATTAAATGACCGAGGGTACAGTCAGCATCACCAAAGCTCAAAAGATCTTAACAGCTAACTTAACATATTATTTTGAGTAATTTGCTAGTCAACAACAATGCACAAATGGCAGAATATACTGTATTTTCTAAATCACCTCAACAACTATATATAGATATTTACACAATATTCTCAAAAACAGAGATTTTTATTCTTATTCTGATGCTTACTGTACTTACGTGTTCAATGTGTAAATATTTCAGTATGAACTCGAAACAAGAAAAACGATTAAAAAAAATTTCATTTTTCAACGTATACCTCGATAACTTCAATACATTTAAGTTTCCTGGAATTTAATTTTACATAACCTGTAAAAAATTTTTCGCCTTGTATGAAAAATTTAAAATATTTTACCGTGGTGAATATTCTCATAAGCTCTTCCAATTTGTCCCACCCTCTCCTTGCCTACACAGGCAAACACCTAGGGCTTAGTTCTAACCCGCTATGTGGTGCCGACTATTTAGAGGAGGAGGAATGGACGAAGGAATAGTTTCTGAGCTGTCAGCTACATTTTTTACATTTGTAGATTTCTAGAAAGCATATTTTAGCTTCAAAATTTCATTAAACTAATTTTAATATTAGAAATCCTATTAACACGGTTAGCCCTTAAACAAGCGGCCAGAACAAATTTACTCTCCCGTCCACAATAACTTTGAAATGTTATCCCCACCATATAATACCTTATTCAATACATTAAATAAACAAAAACAAATACAGAACTCAAGAAAAAGAAACCAAAAAATAATACAGGGGAAAACAAAGGAAGGATATTTCATAATTTATATATGAAGGTCACTTGTACAACACATGCTTACAACGTGTAACAATAAACTGTACAACGTATTACCGCCAATAAACCCTTTTATACATCGACCAATTTTATTCTTGACAGCGTATCCCGCAGGGGAATTCCCCTGTCGCCTCCTGGGACGTGTAATACTGAGGACTATTCCGTGACCCGAAGCCATAGTTAGGGTTAACTCACATAAACACTGTATACAAAAAGATATTATTATAAGGTAGTACTTTGGCTCTATCAATTGACCTATCGTAGTTTTGGGAATTTTGATCTACTGGTCATCGCCAGACGGGTTATTACAGGGTTTCGAGTTTTTTTAGGAATATTCATCATCATCTTCATAGGGATTTCCCAGTAGCTCTTCGGAGGCTGAGGTTCAGTTTTTACGTGGACGATGGCCAACTGACGTCCCAACCAGTGTTAGTTTCGTTCGTTATTTAACAAGTACACCGATGAGCAGGTCAGGTTGTTTATAGCCTTAAGTATGTTGTTGAGATTATGAATATGTTTTAATGATACTAAAAACTAAAATTAATAGTATTTCGCTAACCCTTATAGCTAAGTAATATTAATGCAAAGCTAAGTAATTAATCTAAGCCTGTGTTTTGGTAAGAATTCAAATTTGTCATCTCCCTTTTTCCTTCGCTAGCGTTAATAGAGAAACTGTAGTACCTACTAAAAAAATACTTCTGTGAGTGAGATCTTGTCAACGATTTTAACAGTAGACGAAAAGACAAATCATTATCTATCCGTAAGCCCTGAAATAGAACATAACTGAATATACTTGGTTCGAATCCGATACAGTTACTTTCTCATGCTTTCGGTGAGGTGATACCCTTCGGGAATTTCGAACATAGCCGAAATTTATCGCCTCAATAAAAACGCAATCATATGTACATAATGAGATACAGTCGTCCCATGAGCTTACATTGTACGTTTTGAATTCCATCGCTATTCAGAGTGTGAATAAGGAAACTATAGCTATTGTCTGTCGGAAGTTATTGAGAATTGTATACATTGAAGAACTTCTTAAAGAACGTGGATTTCTATTCAGATTCACGAGCCTACTGATATTAAAAAATAATCTTAATTTTAATAAAGGAGATTACTATGTTAGTATTAAGATATTCACTTACTCAAAGTCTAGAAAAAGTTTATCTCTGCAAGGCTTCAATTCAATTTCAGCGCGTTCAAGGGTGATTGGTAACACTATAATATGTTCAAATATAATAGCGCAAGCATATACTTCTGCAAAGGCGTGAAAAAACAACTTTCGAGGCCGACAGAAGACCGCCATTGCAGGGACAGCACCTGTAACGGCAGCCACCTTGTTCTCGATTGTACCTCTGCTTACGATCAGGCGTGGGGCAGTCAATTTGATGACCTAATTATAAAAAATAAAAAAATGCACAAATATCTTTTAATATAAGCTCATATCCTTAAAACTATTGTACTTATTCGCAATTAAATAAAAAATAGTCAACATTCATATTCATTCTGACTCTATAACATTTAATTTGATATTGTATAAGTGAGCGACAATCCTAACATTCCTCTCTGCCTACACGAATTAACATCCTCACTAAGCAAATAAAAACCACCCTTAGAATAAATATCAGAAATGTCCGGAATTTATGTTTGATCCATTAAATAACGATTCCAAGTTCCACTCACGTCAATTACGGAACTATCATACCCAAAGGGACTGGAATTCTAAATAAACTTCCCCTCCTGGTCTTTATTGCCCCTTTGCTCTTGTGGGGTAACCCCCATCCGGCCCCTAGTCTAAATAGTTGTTTAACACAGTCCTTTTCGGTCAGAGCAAACTATGTCGATGTTGCTCCCCTGATTTGCTTTGATTGGGAATAAAGCTGAAGTTAGATTTGTGTGTGATTTGGTTTATCATGTTTAGTGTAAGTGATATTTAGATTAAACGATCGATAAATATTTATAAAACTAGATTAGGTAGTATGGATCACAATCATAAATAAATATTTTGGGACAATTTGCGAAAACGCCACCTAGACCCATATAGTAAACATAGAAACATCCCGACTAATGTAAATACTCATATTTATGCACACAAATAATTGAATTAACCGGGAATCGAACCCGCACCTCTTACGTAGCAGTTGCGTTCACTACCGTTTCGATACAGAGTTACATGTAGAACTGGCGGCATTCTCCGCTTACCTTTTATGTGTATGGTTTATAAAAAATACACAAGCTAGTGAAGCTATACTTACTTTGGGTCTAGAATTGTATAAATAGTCGTAGAATCGCTGAATGCGATTCCTCCCAGGCAACCTCAGGATGGAAATAAGGGAAGGAAAGAAAAACAGGAGGATTAGGGACCCTATTTACCCAACTAAGGCAGAGTTATATTTTTTGTGTATCACTTAGGTGGCAAACAAGCACACGGCCCACCTGATGGGATGCGGTCAGCGCGGCAAATGGAAGCTAGCAACACCAGGGGCGTTTCATTCGTGCTGCTTACCCTGTAGATATTGTAGTCACTTGGGAAGACCACGGCAAAGAGTTCTTCCACCGCTTAAGTGTGCGCGAGATGAAGCTCCTTTCATACCGCACAGTGCACACCGTCTCCGGTGGTAATGTGTGAGGATGAACTCAATGCCTTTGCGGTACGATGATAGAAATTAGGTGTGGGCATCATTCATGTCGAACAATTCTTCTGAACACAATACATTATTTTAGACTTTCATTTATTCTTATACCAAATTTCAAGCACGGACACAGCCACCTCTCAAAAGTAATAGTTTTTTAATATTACTTTACTTCCATAGTTCAAATTCGAAGCGTTGTCGTGAATCGATATTTTACGTAATGTAGCTTATAAGGCTGGTGTAAATTCATATAAACTAAACATATAACACATTAAAAACATTTTTTTTATAATATCACGCCTATATCCCCGAATGCGTGGGTGGGCAGAGGTGCTAGCACCCACATTTTGCCAGTTTATGTTCAGGTACCAATGTAATAGGTGGCTAGCCTATTTCCATAAACCGGGCACTTACAAACCTACGATAAATACAGACATAACTTTGAAAAGCATCGAAAAGTTATTGGTGTGTGCCATGGTAAAACCTGAGATCGAACCCAAGACATCGTCTCAGCAGTCCATTACCCATACCACTAGGATACCGTGGTTAGTAAAGTAAAGTAAGTAAAGTAGTAAAGTAAAATTAGATTGAAATATAAACATAATACAGACCATAATACATTTAAAAGATGGTGGTAGGATTCCTTCATCTTTTTAACAATGATTCGTACAAAATATCTTCATAATCTTTTACATTTATAACATTACCGAGTACAATTTTCCATACAACATTTTCCTTTTGATAACACCAACGATAAATGTGACCCTGAAGTCTTTTCAAAGTGGACTAAACAGGGCAAAGGGGCAAGTTCGCCGCACTGTCCGCCCGTTGTCTGACAAACTATTCACTACAGAACCTAACTAGCTTGAGGACGGGTTGGGACAAGTCGCCCTTGTTTACGAACAACAGACGTGTGGACTAAGGCTTCAATCAAAACAACTTACAAGTTTGTTGATAAGTTAGTAGAAGTCCTTTTGACGTGTGTGTATGCGTGTTTTATTGGGAGTAACGTAGCGGTAGTGAACGCGACTCCTACGTAGGAGGTACGGGTTCGATTCCCGCTCAGTGCGAATGAATGAATATCTGCATTGGTCTGGGTATTTCTATGTATAATATGATGTATCAAAGTATGTTTATCCGCATTTTAGGACCCGTAACACAAGTTAGTTAAGCTATGCTTACCATGGGTCTAGGTAGCGAAATGCTTCTTCATCGTGTAATTTTTCCATTCCTCTAAATGAGTACATATATTCGTTTGTAAATCCAATAGCGGATAGGCAGAGCTATATCAACGTCCAAATTCCGTCAACTATAACTGTTAGTCCCACGCAATTTGGTGCTATTGTCGTCACTTTAGATTACAATTCCCATGGGAACAGATGGAGTGACTCTATTCTATACCACCGGAAACAAACACGGTGATACGAATGGAGAGGGATATTAAGAGTATAACTCCAAGTAAATACATTTTGGGAGGGTACCCACCACTCAGCCACAGTTTAAGAGTCACAACGCTATAGTAAAAAGTTATTTACTAATTTTCATAAAAAAACAAAACTTCTTACCCGAGGAGACATGATTTCGTATGTGCAGGATTCCTGATCACTTAAAGCACATCTTGGTGGTACCACACAGGTAAGATTTCCTCTGTTACAAAAGCATGTCAATAGATAGAGGGATAACTCTTTATTGTAAACCAAAATAAAAAAGACACTACGGATAAGAAGTGAGAATTAGGTACAGTAAAGTTGTTCTAATGTACTATGGGCAATAATCTCAAAAATTAAATGAACTCCATAAAATTTCAACCATTCGTATAAATAACTATCTCTCAGTTATCCAATAATTCATATTTCAAATATTAAACTACTTCAGTCTGAGTTTGTATCCGTTTGGAACTACGGAAATATTTTAATAAGCTAGTCGAGTACGAATCAGTACCGACCCTTAAGTTATCCACGAGACTTCAAAACTGTTTGAATATTTCAGTTAATTATTTGAAACAACCCCAGGTCTCACTGCAAGCGGAGTTACGAGGTAAATGATTCTTTTTCTGTCGAATCGACGGCATTTTGGAGTTGCCATCGTGGTATAGTAATTTGTTTTACGGCAGAGTCACTACTCATGAAAAGGGTTCGAGCATAGGTTTCGCTCTTCGGAAAGGCTTACTACGTCCTCTCGTCTTAAGGTAGATGATAATTTTAACAAACTGGTTTTTTCATGTTTTATCTGTCTTTCAAAAAAGAAGGTGATTTTCGAATCGATTCTAGTTATTAACGTACATAATTATATTGACAGCAGGTGCGCCACTCTGTGAACATTCATTGTCATCTCATGATCCACGAGGAGTCTACTATTCTGAATTCAACAGACTTATTTCACTACTACACCCTCAAGCATAAGAAATGAACTTCCTTCTGTGGTTTTCTCAAGTGACTACAATATGGTGTTCTTCAAGAAGTGCATTCAGAAAGTTACTCCAATTTTACGCTCCTGGTGCTGCACACGCACACTACGCGACTAAGTTACAGTACAGCAATATGATGTGCGGCCTTACTACTAACAAATTTAGCTATAGATATATCAATTTGATTCCGCTTTCAATCGCACCTCGCCCTATATCTTCAGGTTGTTCGCCAGGGAAATTTTTGAGAGCCATTACAACATAAATAAAAATACTTTGATATAGTTGATACAATAATTATGTACTATATTACATTTTCTTTCAATAAATAAAGTTTCGGCGGCTTGTACATATAGATTATTTACGCGTACCTTTAATGATTTTTCTTTACTGTTATTATTGTCCATTAAACATGCTTTAGCTTATGAAATTTGACTGAATCATCTCATGCTTATGTGTAGGTAGGTAAGTACATCTTTATAAATTAAATAGATAACTTTATTAATGTCAAACAATACAATTCATTCGATTAAACAAAATCAGTCAATTACACATGCTCGTCATTTAACAAGAAAAATATGCGTACTAACTTGTACCCAGTGGGGTTGTGGGAAAGCGTCCATCACGCTGGCTATATTGCCTCTTTGGATGGCGGTAGCCAGCCTTTGTCAGGGTACGATCCGGCGCGGGAGTCACCTACCTCACTTCTTACAAATTCGGCGCCATCGGGCTTCCACGAGTAATGTCTCCCCTAACAGATTTATTCACGCATAAAAATACTTGTACTGAGCGGAAATCGAATCACCACAAAGCTATACACATAAAAGATTCTACCCAAATAAAACAATAAATAGCAACACAATTTCAATTACTGTTCACCCCCCCTCCCCTTTACCTCCCAGTTTCACAATAAAACACTCAACAAAATCAATAGGCTGTAACAAATTAAATTTAATTAAGTACGGCACGGACGCCGAAACAATTCTATAACGGAATTCATTACGGCATTAAGATTCGTTAACGAGTTATTATGCCGAAGTTTCGGACAATTCAGGACAGGATCGGACGGATTGTGTTCGATTGTCCGAAAGTTTAAACTTTTTAATAATTAATGAGGGTTCTGTTTTTGAATGTTCTCTTTCTTGTTTATGGATGGAATTATGGAAACTATTGTTGGCAGAGAAGTGTAGGGATTCAATTATGATACTATTTTGATCCTTTCTGGGTACGTGGTTAAGCCCGCTGAGTTTCTTGCCGGAGTCTTCTCAGGCTAGGGCTGCGTTCGGAACCACTAACCTATAATATATTATTCTTGGGCCATCAGTTACTGAGGATGAGGTAGCCTCTGCCATATATCTCACGCCCCGGCTGACCCAGAGCCAGCGAAGGCCCTCTCGGGTGTGGGACTTCGTATGGATAGAGGGGAACGCGCATCACCCTGCCGCCGTAATCGCTCCTGCTAGGGTGTCAGGTGACTACACCCGTCAACCACAGGCCTCCGCTCAACACTGGTATACTGTTGATATACCAGTTGATATACAATTAACAATGTCCAAGATATTACCATAAGTTTTAAATACTAGTATTTAAAACGGAATAAATTTATCGTTAATAACCCCGTGGTAATACAATTATGCTCCGTAATAGTTTAAATAAATTATTTGGGATAAGATAAATCTGGGTCTACATGTGTGGAGAGAGCTCTTTTTACAGAAGCTATCTATTTTATTTTTGGAGTATGGTGTTTTTTCAGCTCTTTTGTCTGCCTAATATAATAATATATACCTTTATATTCGAAGGCGAATATCAGACTTACACGCCTTTCTTTCATTTAAGCCAAACAGAGACGTCCACCATTTAAATTTGAATCTTTCCTGTAAATCCATTCATTGCTTAAATTTTCTCAATATAGTACCATCGATTTGACTAGTAATAATTTATTTATTTAATTACTAAGTAAGTTGTTTAGCAAGAAAAAACAACTTGTGATCAAATACTAATGAACTATATTACATATATTTGTGAACGAAACTATGAAAAAATAACGCCCCTTCATTTTCTAAAGGTTTTGCTATATTCTATAACGCTTTCAAAATGGATCAAACATTTCAATAAAAATGTGTTGTGTGCGCCAATAGATACGCTCGCTAAAAGCCTTGACGTGGTCATACATCGTTCAGCATAATTTACATATTACATATATATATGTATAGGTTGAACACTCGCACGAGATTTGGTGAAAATTCTCCGGAAAAATTAGGGTATTTTTGTAATAAAATGGGGAGATTTTCCACGTAAGTGAGGTGTAACGCTTTATGGATGAAGGTTTTAAATGTTGAGGGCAATTAGATCTTGTTTAACAGGTATTATCAAATATGTTATTATTATTGTTTGTATATATTATGTTTTATTGCTGTGAAGGTCAAAACAAATAGTGCATAATGGGATTTCTAGTTAACCTAGTCTTATTGTTACACTAACCTATAGTTTTTGTACCATTTAGGTGGCAGACAAGCACACGGCCCCTATACTTCACCTTTGCAAGAGTAGTAGTAAAGCCTAAAAAGGTTTCTGTGCTGTCAGTGTAGAAGACAATGCAGGGTTTCATACCATAATATAGAACTTAAGCTCTCGAAATTTCCACTAACAACCGAAAACCCTTTTCAGTGAGAGCTGGCTATTCACCGCCGAAAACACAACATAAGGTTAATATTTGCTGTTTTGTATGGGCAGACAAAGTATTCTGTAGACCATACTCGGAGGTACTAACTCAGTTGGACTTTTCAATTAGGACGGGAGTTATCATTATCACATGCGTAGTTTACTGGGAGGGGTAACTTGCAACCTCTTTATTTTCATGTCTTGAACCCCAAGCTTGAAGGTTGGGTTGCCTTGAACCCAAAAATCATGGTGAGCATCAAAAGCAAAGCTTTAGAAATTTATTTTCGACATACCCATTTTTTACAAAGTGCCCGATTGGCGGCAATAGCCTCGCCCCCTATTACGTGGAACCGAAAATCATAGTTGGCGAAATGTGGGTGTCGAATATACGTCTGCCTACCCCTTCAGGAATTATGGGAGCGAGCATATTATGTTATGTTATGTATGGCAAAGCAAAGTTCACAAAAGTCGATTTATCTGTTTTTAATACGCATAATACGACTGAATACAATTATCAAGACTTTTACTTCAAGTTTTAAGTATTCCATAAAATGATCAATAAAACAAACCTCTGACAGTAGCATAGAGCCATTGTGTGCTTTATGGGGTGTACACAGCGATAAAAATTTAATTTACGTGGACAAGTTGCTTGAACGGGAACTGTAAACGAAAGTAGAACGGACAGGGGAAAGGCAGGGGAATGACAACTGAAACGCAAAACTGTAATATTTATTATCCCGGGGAAGTTTCCCAAAGTTTTCCGCACTAACCGTTTTATTATATAAAGTTTCTCGGATAAATAAATTTAAATTAATAAATGAAAGTCCGAATTCCAACTGAAAGTCATTAAAAGACTTCGGATACAGGGTAGTTGGAGCAATGAAAATCGGTGCAGAGTGAGTTTCTCTTTTTTTTTTTTTTTTTTTTTTTTATCTATGGCACGTCTGCTAAAACACACAGTAATGCAATGAAAAGGTCTGAGAGATAGTTAAAACTGTCTTGAAAACTAGATTTATTGGAGGAGTGGGCAGTAAAATAACGACAGACAAATAAGCAAGCTATATGTTTTACTCTACAGACCTTATAATCCTTGGAGCTCCTAGAACAGCCTCTTTTTTCCGTTCGCGAAATCCCCATGGATACCAATCCCACCGGAGTTGGTGAGAGAGGTTATGCCGAACTCGAACTGCCTAGAATGCACGCCGTCTTTGGATTTTTAGTTGCTGGAGGTGAGATAATAGAGAACATATTCCTCGCACTCCGGCAGACTCGGAACTGTCTCTTTCGAGATACACGACGTGGTCCCTACCTAGCCCCGGGTGTGAGGTGGCGCACTTTGCGCAATAAATACACACATAACTTCGAAAAGCATTGAAAAGTCATTGTGTGTGCCATGGTAAAACCTGGGTTCAAACCCGAGACCTCGTCTCAGAAGTCCAATACTAGGCTACCGTGGCTTCAAATTTAAACAGCAAATATTGTTATATTGAGATATACAAGATCTCAAGTGAGACGTCTACAAGTATTAATGTGGTTGCAAGTCAATAGCTGAAACAATTAAGAAGAAACTTTAGTTACGAGTAACAAACTTCGAAGTGAAACGCTTTCCCCTACAACTGAACTTCACCCAATTCGAACTCTATCTGTGTGTTATATCTGAAAAGTTATTTCAAAACTGTCACGGCAATTAAATAGTTCTATCAAATTCATATAGGAAAAAGTGAAGAGTGAAAGGGAAGGGAAAGAGTGCTTTCTTTACCTTCCAGGGGGACCGCTAAGCCACGAAGCCTCGTCTAAATCATTCGAAATTCTCCTATATCTTTATCATCTTTGGGGCGATGGTGGGAGTCATCTACCGACAATCATACGAACTATCGGTCACAATGAATGACGTTGCAGTCATTTTTAAACATTGTGTTTTTATAACTCCGTCCAATCAGATGTTCTGAAAATTTTGGAAATCAATTAGTATGCTTTATTTATATTGTTGATTGATGACACTTGGTGGAACTCACTTTTGTACATAATTGAAAATGCACTTGTACTTCTCCACTGTGTAAAGGTAAACCTCAAGGCGCAAGCACAGTAAGGCTTAGGTACATTAATAAACACAGTGAAGAAGTATGAAGTAAGAAGTACTGTCAATGATGTAGTTAGTATGCTGACTGTTCAAATCAAATTTAGATAGGAAAATTGGGACGGGATTCAAAATGGTAGGAGCCACCTCGCAATCATACTCCCAAGCAGTCACTTACAATTAGTCTCCTACGCTGGTGGAACTAACACAAATCTACGCCACAAAGGTGGAATATAGTGGTAAGTAGTCAACTAATGAACATTGGCAACACCTCATATATCAATCAAACTTTGCAAGCATAGTCAATGTTCATCTTAAACTTGGAATTTAGAGCCATTTTTTCCTTGATTTGATTTACAAGAACAAATGGGACCTTCCTAACTTAACATCAGGAGGATTGTCTTGCATGTAACGTCAATTTGACTTCACCTCGCTGGATGTTAACCTGAAGGCAAAGTCTCAGGAAAGAGGGTCACCATTGCAAACACGTTCAGTGCTACAATGGTGGCGCTCAGCTTGACGGCCTCATCAGATGCTCAAATATGGGTTGGGTAACTCGCCTACCATCACAAGGGTCTTTTTCGAATTAGAATCAACTAAAACAGCAAGTCATTTGAATCTTTGGAACTCTACAGGCTCTACAAACTATACAAAATAAATCCTTTCTCTACAATCCGTCTCTAACGATATAAGTTTTCAAATAATTATAATGAAACTATTCAAACTATCAACTGGAACATAGAGTCACGCTCAGTAATTACTATCTAGAGTTTTAATCAAAACAATTCGCAAATGTGATGAGATGGCTATATGACTCTACCATACTTTATACGTCTAAAAACCACAACATCATAATAGACGAAACTGGTCCGAACTCTACTCTCTACATAGTTGTTCCACAAAACAAACTATTTCTCGCCGTACGAAAGTAAGTCCCAAAATAGAGCCAACTTCGGCTTATCATAGAGACAAAGCTGTTAAAAAGTTTTCGAGATGAGGTAGAGCTCTCTGGTTTATTTGTTTGTTTGTCACAGATTATGTTTTATGTATATTGTTGTAAAGTGCAGAGGTTGGTTGATATAGATATACCAAAGCATTTTGGTGCCCCCTTCCCCCTATTATCATTATTCCCCTAAAAGTTCCTAGTATTTATAATCATTTTGGAGATTCAATAATTCAATAATTTAATCAGAAGTAACATAGATGGCATCAATAATAATCATAATCACTACATAGTATAAAATAAAGTCGCGTTTTCTGTCCCTATTTTTCTTGTCTCTTTGTATGCTTAAATCTTTAGAACTACGCAACGGATTTTGATGCGGTTTGTTTCAATAGATAGAATGGTTAAAGAGGAAGGTTTATATGTATATAACATCATGATACAACTAACAAGTGCGGAGCAGGAATGAAAAATGTTGCAAAAACGGGGTGACGCAGACGAAGTCGCGCGGGTCAGCTAGTAGGTTAATAAACTAAAAAATACACTTTAGCACGCATTAAAACCTGGCGGGCGCATTAAACGGGCGGTCGTAAGACGGGCAATTTAACTGTAACCCTACGGACACAATCTACCGGGTCTGCGAATGTCCGCGACTCGCGCCATTCTACTTGCCCACTGTAACAGTGGGATCCGTGAACAACCGTGCACACTGCGGGTGGAGAACGCATCCTGTAAATTTGCTTTAATTTTTCACACATTAATTATGCTTTCTACAGAAGCTGCAGGCCCGCAATCGCGACGGATGCGGGTGAAAATCTCTGTGTGAATATTTAGCTGTGTACTGAGTTACGGCGTTCGTTATGTAGAAAGTTCAGTAAAAGCAAATGCATGCTACTTGTAACGAGTCCTAAACACAGAAGCACTGTTAATAATGTACTCTGTGGCGTAGTGATAGAATATTCGACTACTACTTCCGATGTCGCGGGTTCAATCCTGCTCATTGCAAATGTGTTTGAGCTTGTATTGGTCTGAGCGTTCCGGTCCTGTCGATGCTAAAATTAAAAAAATAAAAGATTTTGTATTTATGTATGTGCCGAATTAACTTAAAAACTACTGGATCGATTCCGAAAAATTCGGATATTCCCAATATTTCCCTCTTATAATGTTTTGAAAAATTTACCATTATGTGAAAACTATATTTTCTTGTTGTCCAAAAATAAATAACATTCGTTGTAATAACTTTGGCAAGCGAGTGCCAACTGTATAAAGCGTGCCATCATTTCCCGGAAATAATCGGAACTTAATATCCGGACGTTATCCGGCTACTATTATGTCCGGATACGACCACATCACAATCATGTTACTGGGATGTATTCTTGGACATTGGACACTTGAAATACAAGAGGATTTTTTACTATATATAATACACTAGCTAACCCGCGCAACTTCGTCTGCGTCACCCCGTGTTTGCAACATTTTTCATTTCTGCTCTGCACCTGTTGGTCGTACATAATCGTAAATATAAACCTTCCTCTTTAACTTTTCTATCTATATAGGTACATTATAATCTAGAGTAGGTACTAAATACGCAACATTTTAATCCTAGTACAGATTTCTGTAGGCCGCGGGAATAGAACCATTCCCACGAAATATCTTACTCATACAGCATACCTAAATATCACAGTACTCGTCGAAAAACTAGTGGCTCTCAGCGAGCTTACATAAGCGAGTCACTCGAATTCGTGAAGGGATCTCTACGTGCCGAGAATGCGAGAAATGGAATATCGCGAGATCGCGGAATCTGTTACCGCGGAGAAACACAGCGTTTATAATACAAGGCTTATGAGAGGAGATATTTCACTTTTTACTGTTCTGTTTTGAGATATTGTTGTTTTTTGTTTATGTGTTCCGTTTGTAATCTCCTTTTTGGGGAAACAGTAGTGGTTTTTTTGTTTTATAACCGTTCTGATATAGAAGAGAGGGTACGTGATTTTCTTTTTAAGATAGATGGATATTTTTACGTCGTAACATACACTTCGAACGTAGTTATTTTTAATTGATACGGTTTTAATAATAATTTTTATTTATAATGACATGGTGATACAGTAATAATGTTTGATTTCTTCATTCTCTATCTTAAGAATTACAATAGATTCTTATTAAGAGGTACTTACTTAATTTGAACTTTTTGCCGGTTCAAAGGTATTTAATTTTTCGGAAACCTTTAAATATAGTTTTGTTTATTCATAATTTCTATTATAATATATAGAATATATTATATTGTATAATTTTTTACAGTTTCTTTATAATATTTGCATAATATTTTATGCAATTACCACCCTGTATATTTTTTGTATTTGTGTTATTATTTTCATATTTTTCTTAAGACAACACCTACATGTTATATCACTACAAAGTATAAAACAAAGTCGCGTTCTCTGTCCCTATTTTTCATGTCCTTATGTCCCTTTGAATGCTTAAATCTTTTAAACTACGCAATGGATTTTGATACGTTTTTTTTAATAGATAGAATAGCTAAATAGGAAGGTTTATATGTACATTACATCATGCTACGACCAACAGGTGCGGAGCAGGAATGAAAAATGTTGCAAAAACAGGGTGACGCAGACGAAGTTGCGAGGGTCAGCTAGCACATAAATAAAACGCAAAAAGGCTAATTTATTTTATCTAGTTTGTGTTTTTAAAGAGCTAATGTACCAATTCCTCAGGGACTTGCTTTAGTCCCATAAAAAGTTAATGATGTACCCCTAAAACTACATTATAATTTTGTTTTTATTACTGAGCAAAGTGGCCTTGGCATAACGTACTTAGTATGTACTCCCTTGGGAGTGACTACGGTCAGTGACCCCCGAATAGAAGCCAAGTTTAGATTATCTAAATTATATTACTTGTTTATGATGGCAATCGTAAAAGTAGTGGTAAAATGTTGTTTATCCTATCCTCTTGGATTGTTTCCTCTGCCACGGCGACTATTCTGTTAAGATAAAATACTGAATTAGGGGTTACATGGCGTAAATCCACTTTAAGAAAATATATTGGGAGAGGAGCTACCCACCACTCACTCACGGCTTAACAATTGTCGAAAGTAATAGTAGCTGATAGGTTTTTTTTAATTTATTTAGGGCACATCCATTTGACTTCACCATGCCTGATGGTAAACTGAAAGCAAAATCTCAGGAAAGAGGGTCACCATTACAAACACGTAGAGTGTTACTATGGTGGCGCTCAGCTTGACGGCCTCATCAGATGTTTTTTCACGCCCCGCTTTTATAATTATATTCATATTATTGTTATAAAGTACTTAAATTGTGTACTCTATATTGATCTATATATAGGACCCAGGACTGTAGGAAGAAGGAAACATGTGAGTTGGTAAGAAATTCCAAGACTTAATACTGCGGTAGAGAGAAGATTCACTGTGTTGCTTGGTTCTTGATGGAATATTTCGCACTGTATGCGGGTTGACATCTAAGTCATGCTCGTGTTGTCCTGTGTAGGAAAGGAGAGGGTGGGATTAATTGGAAAAGCCCATCAGAACACTCGCCATGGTGTAGGCGGTGGAATAAATAACATAACATAACATAAACTCACGCCTATATCCCCGAAGGGGTAGGCAGAGGTGCTAGCACCCACATTTCGCCAGTTTATGTTTAGGTGGCGAGCCTATTGCCATTAACCGGGCACTAATATTATTAGGCGATGGAATACCGGGAGGCTATGTCTCTGCATAGCTGTAGAGGCTCATACCGTTAATTAAACTCGATAATAAGCTCTTTACAGAATTTGAGCTCTAAATTCTATGTAATAAATTACTATAATGTGGATATTAATTAAGATGTAAACTGATGCTGTTCTGATAATGGCGTAGATAGAACTCGCGAAGATAATGGTTCGATAATAGGATATGTTCAACTAATTTATGAGCTGGTTAATTAAAATGAATGCTATTTTCAGGGCTAAAGTGTAAATAATAATGTTATGTTGGTTCGCTATTTCGTTCCCGATGGAGTTGAATTTCAGTACCCTATCTCTTTCATTAAAGCGCGCAGTAGCCTAGTGGTATGGGTAATGGATCTTGAGGTCTCGGGTTCGATCTCAGGTTTTATCATGGCACACAGCAATGACTTTTCGATGCTTTCGAAGTCATGTGTGTAATTATAGTAGGTTTTAAGTGCCCGGTTAATGGCAATAGGCTTGTCACCTATTACAATGGGACCTAAACATAAACTGGCGAAATGTGGGTGCTAGCACCTCTGCCAACCCGCTTCAGGTGCAAGGCTGTTGTCAACAATAGCGCTCGGTCAGCCAGGTAGTGAGGAAAGTATCTTAATGGGTAAGCATACACCATGGTAATTCAGACCCGAGGCGGCGTGCGATTTTAGTCGGTCCGAGTACGGCATTAACGCCACCCCGATGGCTGATGGGGTTAATATTTCTGTACATAACTCAGGTCTATTCAAATAAACAGTTAATTACATTTTTTAAATGAAAAAAAGAGGAATTTTATAAACTTTCAGAGTAAGTAAGGAAACTGTCGAAAGATGTTACCAAATCTCATTTAGTACATCTATTTGTGCCGACAGCACTGTCCAGTAAAATTGGATATTTTCTAAGTTTTATTAAACCAGTTTTCCTTGTTTCAACTTTAATTCCTTTAAAATAAAGTTAATTAATCATAATAATTGAGTTTCGGTTTTGTTTATCTTTGACAAAGTTTGTATTAAATTTATTTTACTACGATATAATTTTGTTTGTTGTGTGTTACAGGATTGACCATAAAAAGAGTGTTCTTATTTTAATTAATGTGTGTATTTTATTGCATTAAATCATCACAATGCTTTAACATTTAGGGATGTATGTACATTTTTAGAATTGTTTTGAACTAGCTGACCCACGCAACTTTGTCTGCGTCATCCCGTTTTTGCAACATTTTTCATTTCTACTCTGCACCGGTTGTAGCATGATTATATAGATATAAACCTCCCTCTTTAATCACTCTATCTATTGAAAACCGCATCAAAATGCGATACGAAGTTTTAAAGATTAAAGCATACATAGGGATATAGGGACCGAGAAAGCAACTTTGATTTATACTATTTAGTGATGATGACAATGGTTGATAGTTTAGCAAGGCTGTCGTGGTACTAGATAAATTAACAAGTTAAAAAATAACATTTAAGTGGCAGACTGTCCAAAAAAAAAAGAAAATTAAAAAAAAATCCAACAAAAAAATACCTCGGAAAATTAAAAAAAAAAATCAAACGTTGTCGTGTTGGGGACCCAGGATCGTTTAAGTACAAGTAAGTTAATGCACATAGTATTCAAACTATCGTATATCTATGAAAATATAAATAAATGTCTTGTTAATATAAATATCTACCTACCATTCAGGGATGTACACAAGTGGGAGTATATAAACATACTAAATAAGACCCCTATTTTTTTGTTTTGCAGAGCTTAAAGGTTTACATTAAAAAGTTAGACGGACTACTTTTTATGAACAAAATAAAAACTCATGTTGATTTGGGATCGTTTGAGTCTGTAATAATAAAATATTTGCAAACATAATTATGTTTACAATAACTTTATAATGAATATACCTACCGTTGTTTTATTTACACACTCAAATGTAAATTTCTAATTTAGGAAGTTTTCCCATTGGATTGCATAGAGTATTTTTTTTATAAAACGGACTGTTTATGTATGGCGAATATTTTTTCTATGTATATTGATGTACAATCTTTTTTAAATGTTTTTATTAATTATGGTTTGTTTATATTAGGCCTCTTTATATAATATATTATATGAAATTGGCGTTTTGTCGTACTGGCCACTTTGATCTCTAATATCTGTTTTAGTGAGGGATTCCAATTCCAAATTAATACAATTTACTCATGCATTTTGTTACGAAAAGCGTAATTTATAAGATTTTTGTAATAATCATAATAATAATATATTATTTTTACACACCATGTACAAGTATTCCAATAAATCAGTGGTATTGTTTAATGTGGTACATACAATAATTAGCGACCTTATTCTCTTTTGGTTTAGGTTTCTTTGTGTCTCGTTTTTTTTTTCTTTCTTTCTTTCTTCTATAAGTACAAGTTCACTACCACCAGAGCTGCAGAAACAGTTCGAAGGATTAAATATGTGTATAGTGGCGGTGTTCCAAAATAAAGTACGTTTTTAGTTTCAACTTTTTTGTTCTGGAAACCAAAGTTGATAATGAAGAGTTGAAGGTTATTGTGGAAGCCGATCCATCGCAAACCACGTCTGAGTTAGCTGCAGGCTGCAGTTAGCAGTAAAACTATTTCTTGATTCTTACAAATTTTTACTTTATAATAAAAAAAATAATTAGACGAAAAATCAGAGATATAGAAAAAAGTTTACCATAAATGGTAATAATATGGTCATCCTAACAAAGGATTATCCGTAGTGAAGGTAACGTACGAGAGACTATATAGGTATACGAATACGAAGTTCGAGAAATAGGTTTTTTTCACCCACTAGTAAATGGGTCATATGTAACAGAGCCAAAAAGTATTTCCATTTCTTCCGAACGATGAAAAACTTCGCTGGAGTAGCTTTTCATTAAAACAAATACAGGAAAACGAACACAGACATATGAGAATCGTAACAACTCCATTCATTCAACTGTTCTAATCAATACTAACCGCTGTTCGAAGTTATTTCTATTTTATTTCGTCCCCTTTATTTCTGCCAAACAAACTCCAGTATCAACATGGCTAAACTTCTAATAAGGTCCTGTACTTTTTTATCGGCGAATATCTCCGAAGAATGCCGAAGATATAGATACAATCTTCACCAAGATGTCGAACTACCCTAAAAAGTTGGACGACAGAAAATAGAGTAGCTTTTGTTTCGTAAACAATCTAATTAGTGCTGGCCGAGCTCCCGGGTTAGTTAGTGACGTTTGCCTTTGGAAGTCCGCGACTTTCCCGGAGTTTCGATTTTGTCACTATATTTTATTTTATAACGAGTCGTTCCTTTTATGGTTTGAATAATTTTTTGGGTGTTTTAAAATATATTAGCAACAAACCTAAGGTTTTTTTCTGTATATATATTATTACCACTAAAAAAATTACCTCAGATTTTGCTCCGGGATATCAAGTGAAATTTAAGTTCCCTCGTGCTAACGTTATTAGGCTGACAGCATTTCCTTCTGCCATCATTCTCTGAACCTTTTCCCAACTCAGTTAGGGTCGGTTTTACAGTCCAACTGTGATGCGGCTGAATTTCGATATTTTCCATGAAGCGACTGCCATATGACCTCCACAACCAATGGCCCAATGACCTATGGCGATATCGAAATTGCAAGTTAGACTGGTTGGACTTTTGAGGGCTCCAACTACCCGGCAGCATTTCCTTCTGTATGGTAAGAGAAACATTTTGCGTTAATTATTTTATTTGAATTTTCATATTTATGAATCAGTGAAACGCGGAATTGTTGGTATTATTCCGCAAAGTAATTAAAATTGGAGCCACAGTTTTTACACTTAAATTTGTACTATATTATTAAAGATCAATAGCACGATTTGACAGTATTGACGATAACGGCCTCCGTCAAGGAATTGTTGTTTCTACTTCAGATTTAACTGATAAATTTTCTTGATATATATAATCCAGAGATACAGATACAGCTAAGTAAATACATTAACTATTATTATCAACTAAAAATGATTAGGAGTCCAGTTCTCTATTCGACAACAGAAATAAAAAGGTATTGATTCAGATAAAAAAAAATCCTCCTATTATTTCAGCTTATCTTTTCTCCTTACTTCAGTTTTCTTTAATAGTTTTATAATTTACAGTATCTGATCCCAAAATAAGTCCCGGCATTTTGCCGAAATAAGCACAACACTACATGATGGTAATTAAAAAAATGTCTGAATGCGTTCAGCCGTACCCGGATCAAAAGGAGAAAATGAAGGCCTCGAAGTTAAATGATTTGATCTTTATCTACTGGTGAATCTGTGCAATGGTTTTGTGTCAAAGTTGACTTTGATATTTTCGGCCGTTTATTCTGCTTCTTAGAGTTTTAGCAGGATTTACAAAGGGTAGTAAGCGAGTATTTGATCATCTTTGAGTGGTGACATTCTTTGTTTAAAAAAAAAGAATTGTTATGTAAATTTTCTAAAGCCATTACTATCCTGTTTCAAATTTTTAGATCACAAAAAGTGAATGCTTCAACGGAATTTGAAGTCGTTATCTTTCTCTTACAGGTGGAACATTCTGAAACATTTGAAATTCTCCTATATCTTTGACGCGATGGTGGGAGCTATTTACCGACAATCATACGAACTGTCGGCCACAATTCAATCTAAACTTGAAAATAAATGTTGCCTTTGAGTGAAACTTAATATATTTGGTATCAAGAGTAATATCCCTTAGGGGGAAGAGGGGAGGGGTGTTAATATACCACCCTCTAATACTGAGTAGCATTCTAGAAACCAAATTACAAGTCATGTTTTGTTAAGTCTGTATATTATTATACCTTCAGGGCGTACTCATTTAAAGCACTCAAATATTCTCTGAAAATATATATTCCTTCACACTGACGATTCTCATAAATAATTATGAATATCCAAATAAATTATTAATCTTAGAAGATTAATTTCTTAGATCCTACAATTATTTCGCAGATATTGTTTTGCTAAGGCATATTGTTATTATCTTTTAGTTTGTATTCTTGTAATAACGGCGTCTTTAGCAAAAACTAATAAGGAGCTTTCACATTCGGACGTTTTAGTCGCGCGATAGGAGCGTTGCAAGTGGGGTTACAGAGGCTGTAATCACGCTTCACAGAACAGATATAACTCATTTGTAGTTGGATGGGCGTCTTTATTTCTGTTCATTACTAATATGGATTTAAATGTGCTTATGATTTAAGTATAGTGTAAGTTACAACATGCTATACATTATCATCATCATAATCTTGGGGTTTATCTCCACTGCATCTAAAGAAAGCCACCTCGAAGCCTGGCTTATATTTCTGTGCCTTCTTCACTTAACACGATCTTGGACATCCATGTTGACACACGAACTAGAATCGCGCTGACACGACCATCAGTCGATCGATGGTTTCATTTAAACTCAGCTATCACGCAGCTGAACACGTGACGAACACGCACTTCTGACACGGTCACGGCAAAATGTTACGTAAATGTAGACGCGGCGTATGAGTCGAAATGTTTCTACAATCTCGTAACTCTGGTCTAACGCTGACGAATTGCCCGCTACTATGCAACGAGGTACCCTACCATTAGTAAGCGGCGCGGTGCCACGATAGTCGCGCGATCAACGCGGCTTATGTGTAAGTGCTCTTATAGTGCCAATCTTGTCGTACAACAGAATGCTATTTGCGAATGTTTATTTGTGAGAGTAACTGTTATATTTGTAACAATGAAAATCAAACAATACTTGGAAGCTATTTAGTATCAACTGTTGTTATATTTTAGACAATTAACTAGCATAATAATCCGTACAGACGTATAGGTAGTTAATTATGATGTACATTCTAATTTGAATATAGATACACTATCCAACAAATATTGTACCAATATCGATGCGTCGGTGACTTTAATATGTAGTTGACTTAAGGATCGTGACGAACGAATCCTGGTAAACTATCAATTTAATTTTAATTTTAATAAATATTCTAGCACAATCTACACAACGCCACACACAGTTAACTAGCTTATGTTATGGGTTATGTGTAGATATGGACTAAGTTTGTGAGTATAATTTTTTTTACATCACTTAGGTAGCAGACAAGTACACAGCCCACCTGATGGACCATGTATGTGCCACCACTTGGCCTACAGACGTTTACAGTGCCGACCATAGAAAGATTCTTATGACCTTGAAAAGGTGATGAGGGGTCAAAGGTTAAGAGAGCTTCTGTGTTGCCATCGCAGGAGATAAATTGGTCTTCTTGCTAAGCACAAAAACTCTCCAGTCAGCTCTGGTTACCCTACTCAACACAAGGTTATTTATTATTGGCCGCGGTATTCTGTAGGGTATGGGTACTTCCCCAATCGAACTGCTCAATTGGGATGGAAGATACCATTGCCTTCTATTTATTACTCTATGACGTAAATTGTACAGAATGTAACCGATTGATCGTAAGGTTAAGTGGGTACCAAATGTCATGCCCCTCCACCTTCCAATACATGAACATGTCATGTGTAGTGACATAAGTGTAAAGTTAATGTTAAAGAGTGCTTTAACATTAACTTTACACTTATGTCACTACACATGACGAAATAATGTGCGTGTAAGTATTCCCTCTTCAGAGGGGATAGTACCCATTTAGAGGGGATACTTCTCCCTTTCAGAGGAAATACGATGGCATGAGTTATATGTATATTTAGTAAAACATTAGTACGAAATTGTAATCGCTTTAATTTAGTTGGCCGCCCCAAGCGTCTAATAAAATAAATTAAATGTGTTACCAGTTGAAATGGCATGATTGTCCTAACTGGCAACACAGCGATACACTGTCCTCTAAGTAGAACAATCAATACTCAATTTATTATGTTACTTATATATTTGCAGTAGAAAGTAATTTCCCAGAATACATTATAGTACTACTAGCTGACCCGCGCGACTTCGTCTGCGTCACCCCGTTTTTGCAACATTTTTCCTTCCTGCTCCGCACCTGTTAGTCGTAGCATAATGTTATATACATATAAACCTTCCTCTTTAACCATTCTATCTATTGAAACAAACCGCATTAAAATCCGGCATACAAAGGGACAAGAAAAATAGGGACAGAAAACGCGGCTTTATTTTATACAATGTAGTGATGTGAATAGTACCTATTTCGTACAGAAGAACACAGTGTTAAATAAGTAACATACATAACATAACATAAACTCACGCCTTTATCCCCGAACGGTTAGGCAGAGGTGCTAGCACCCACATATCGCCAGTTTATGTTTAGGTCCCAATGTAATAGGTGGCGAGCCTATTGCCATTAACCGGGCACTTATAAACCAATATATATTAAATAAGGATTATTCCATTTTGTTCACCTAGGTAATAAAATCTCCTGACCCAAGACGCCATCATTTTTAATAATTACTTATAATAAATATTTTATTACAATCTACACTACGCCCCATGTGTTATGTAGATTGTATTGATAAGTGTACCTACCTAGGTAAGTAGAGAGAGAGTTCATCCTCATGACTACGACCGGAAACGGCGCGCACTGTGCGGTATGAAAGGAGTTTCATCCCGCGCACGCTCAAGCTGTGGAATTAACTCCCTGCCGTGGTTTTCCCAAACTACTACAATATGGGGTTCTTTAAGAAGGGCATTAGAAGGTTTTTACAGGGCAGCACGAGTGTGACGCCTCTGGTGTTGCAAAAGAGGGTCACAATTACAATGGTCTGTCACTAAATGGTAAAAACATTCTAAGCATCATAGTGATAAAAAATTGTGACATTCACTGTTAAATTCATCGGGATATTTACCATGTTTGTTTATTTCGTTGAATAACCGATATTTCGGCACTGTTGCAAGCGCCATGATCACGGTGTACTGTTCACGGTACGGTGTACGGTTATTCAACGTAATAAACAAACATGGTAAATATCCCGATGAAAAAAAAAATTGTGACGTCATCAAACCTGCAGTAAGCCTAGCTCGAAGTTAGAATACAACAGTTCACTTCCTTATCATTAATCAGAGCGTCATCCATCATTGCTCTAACGGTGGCGAGTGGGCGCGGCAAGAACTTCAACGGGAAGTGTGTTTAAGAGTCGCGCTATAGATTTCGGGTGACCATTTAGCTTAACTTTCAAGGATATCTTGATTTAGCAAGGATTAATTAACGTCTGATACTCTCCAAGACGCTATTGGTACTTGTGCAGTTAAGCACGTAATTATTTTCTTTGCGGCTTACACCGCATAGTAAGGAATCGGGTCAAAAATGTTTTTTTCCAAAATTATTTAGCTGCTACATTTTCGGTTAGGCATTCATTTTCGGTATACCCATTTTTTGTACAAAGTGCCTGATTGGAATAGAATTGCAATAGGCTCGCCCTCTATTACGTGGGACCGAAAATCATAGTTGTCGAAATGTGGGTGTTCGCTAATGAAATACTTCAGTAACAGAATTAGCGAGTAAAACATAACATTGAGTAGATAAAACATATTTTACACTTTGATATTTGAAATCACATAGCTTTTTTTAGTTCTAACACCGTTCCATGGTATTGGGTTTATAGATAGAAAACTAAGCAAAAATTAACTGTGTGGACATTAGTAAGCATTAGAATGTAACCAATAACAGATCATTATCGCCAACTGCAATCTCTTCCAAGCACACCTATGCTGCTATTTTGACTTAAGTAATATTAGAACTTTTATTTTACATTATTATAAGAACTTTATCGCTTCACAACCAGCGATGTGTTTTCTTCTTCCTACAGACCCGGGTTCATTAAACGGGGCGTGAAAAAGTATCTGATGAGGCCGTCAAGCTGAGTGCCACCATTGTAACACTTTACGTGTTTGTAATGGTGACACTCGTTCCTGAGACTTTGCCTTGAGCTCACCATCAGGCGGGGTGAAATCAAATTGACGTGTCCTAAAAAAACATGTAGTTGTCAGAACGTCAGAACTTAAGCGACGATACATTGTAATCATTAAACAAATCTCTTTCTTAATTGTTACACATGGTCACCCTACTTTGATACCGTCTTTGTTGTGTAAATTATTCCACTTGGATAATTAGCCAAGTTTGGCAAGTTTTTCGTGGAATTTTCTTCCAAGCGCACGCCAAGCTTGGCTAGACACTTTGCAAACAGGTAAGTTCGCTACTATGTAGTTTTAATTAACATTATAAATTTCTTATGCTCTCTCCCTTGTACACGGTGTGTGGTTCGTAAAGTTTTGTATACTTTGAATTAATTGTTATTTGTTTGAAAGAAGTTCATAATTTTATTGCATATGAATACATTTTTGCGTGACTTGTAAATTATATTTGTTTATTGCAAAGGATACATATTTAGACTATTTATACTGTTGATTGATGGCACTTGGTGGAATTTGTTGTTACACATATTGAGAACTCACTTGTACTTTTCCACAGTAGGTATTTTTATTTTTTAATAGACCTGACCGGTTTCGCCTCAAAGGTTTTGAGGATGCTGTAAGGCGAAACCGGTCAGGTCTATTAAAAAATAAAAATACCTACTGTGGAAAAGTACAAGTGAGTTCTCAATATGTGATACATATTTAATAGTTAGCATAATAAGTATATTTTTGTGAGTCAAAATGCGTTGTTATTAAAATAGATTAATAGCTAGTTATATACATATACACATAGTATGCTAAATGTATATGTTAAAACATCTTTGCCTACACCTTTGGGGACTTACTGGTGTAAATATTATGTTTGTATGTATACGCGGTAGCCTAGTGGTTACTTTTACCTTATTATTTGACGAACTGTAAGCATATAACTAGGTACTTCCAATTTTAGTGTATTAAATGCCATCTAGTTTAGTACGTGGTATAATCTACGGCATATAAGCGCTTTGGTGTAGACTGTTAGCTTATATTGCTAATAATAAATGAATAAATGAATAAACTCATAAATATTCGAGGTACTGACAGTACGAGTATATCCTTTCCACCAGTATATATTGTTGTTCCATGATTTTAATAATAGCGTGAGACGTTGAGCGATCGCTCAGAAAAGTTAACGAGTGTACAGAAATTTGCACTCGGGGTGAAAAGGCTATGATCTATTACGTGGAGAATATATTGAAGAAAGCTTTTCCTGTATGGAGAAGTTATATACAAGTATGAATATTTACATAGGTAGACATAATGTTTTGAAATGCTTAGAATAGATTTATCATTTATCATCATCAGATTGCAACCTTATTGCAGTCGATTGCTAGACATAAGCTTTTCTAAGCTACCATTTATTCTTTAGATTCTCAGAGGTCAGTTCATCTGGCTTATAGGCTTTCCGTTTGCTTACCCGCGATCTCCACTCATGAACTAGTTTGATCCATCGGCTATCGGTCCTTTGATAGAGTGGCCTGCCCCTTCTTCAGCGTGGTAATTCTTCATATCCTAATGGGTATGAAGAATAACCACTCTAATGAGTTGCTTTATTAAGTAACTACCGATAATACCTTACCTCTTTCCACTTGCTACGATTCTGGCAAATACCGATCAATCCTGCACTTTTATTTTCATACTTATTTTGGTACATATGTACCTTGTTGGGTACACTGGACATGATCTTTCCTTCAAACAGGAGAACCTTTTCCCACGGTTTTTCCAAGTGACTTCAATATGGGTTCTTCAAGCAGGGCATTAGAAGATTTCTACAGAGTCGGTAGTACAATTGTGACGCCTCTGATACCTATTGCAAACCTTCATATGCCTCGGTAACTACTGTGCCTGTGTGCCACTTAAGTGATTAAAAACATCCCCAATTTGATTATTTGTAGTTGATACGTACACTTAAATCAACCTTTACTATTATAATATATATATTAATGTTCTAAGCAGCTCTTTTTCTCTTGGTCTCTTTATCTTCTACCCTACCAAAATTTTCCTTATCACGAATTTACAATGAAGTTAAAATAACATCAAACAAGATTGAGAAGCCCTTTTGATTTCCTTACAAAACCCGAATTTAAACGTCAAATTAAACTTATTTATTTAGCACAATACCGCAAGTAATTAACGTTGACCTCGTGAATCAGAATATCGAATTAAATTCACGACTTCGAGTTGAAGTCGGTTGATTGATTTACAAGTCGTTTTATCGGAAACTTCGGAACAATTGCAATTTTATTATTCTGTGCAAACGATAATAAAAGCTGCTTAGAATTTAATTTGTAAGAAATAATTGAATTTGTAAAATAACTTCCTGACCGACTTTAAAAAGAAGGAGGTTTTATGTCTGCCTGTCTAAACCGGGTGATTTTACTATAATATGAAACTAGTTTTTCAGCAAATTTTAAAATATGTATATAGCCACGCTGAGATTGGTATGGCCATTTTGTAAGTATTGTAACATTCACCCAGGAGGGTGTGGTAAATACCTACCACATTTTTTGGGCCGAATTACCTTGAATTAAATTTCGGCGCTGTTACAAACGCATAATCATAAATGCATTAGATCATGGCACTTGTAACAGCCCTATACAGGGTGGAAGAGGAACACTCCCGAAGACAAAAGCGTCTGGCCATCTTGAGAGCTCATGTTTTTTCATGAAATCTTTATTTCATTTAGCGTTACTAACACGATTGAGAGTGAATAACGGAAGTCAAACGGTATAAAAAAATATATAATATGGAAAAATTGTCGTGCTGTAATTTTTTATTGCAATATGTTGTGTACCAGCAGTCTTACCAGGGGCCTTTGGCTTCGGGAGTGTAAGGGTAACTTTACACCTTAATAATAATACTTTATTTTGTCGGTGGATTGTTGAATTTGCTCGATCTCGTAAACCTTGGCGGTCTCAATTACACAAACATGTACCCAATGGTAACATGCTTAATCCATCTCACATTTAATATTGAACTATTTACTGAAACGTTTGGAATTGAATCGATAGTTTATTTAAATGCAATTATAATAAATCGATGTGAACAACTAAATCCGATGGATTACCGACTTATACGTGGATATTAATTGTTATTTATTACTGAAATTCCCTGTAATGCAGTAGTTTGGGAGGAGAAATTTCAATAAAGGCGAATTTTGTCATTTTGTTCGTTTAAAAAAATACGTTTGATAATGGAGAAACAATATTCACTACCCCATCACATCCGAGGGATGTCTACAAATGGAAAAACGCATATACGATATCACTGTGAGAGAAGGAAAACTCGAAATAAAACCCATACAATAACCCAACCAGCGTGGAACCAGTAGACTAGAGCCTCCCAACATTGGGAGAGTCCTATGTCCAGCAGTGGACTGTATTAGGCTAATTAATTGCTTAAAATATTTTATCTGTATCTTTTTAGCGTTCGTCAGGGTGCTACTTGGGTTCTACTGTTATATGTTTAAAATGGAGTAAACAGTCTCCCCTACTTCTTTAATTTGTTAGAATTTACACTTATCTTACAAGATACAGTACACAAATATCGACAACCAACAACGTTCTTTAAAGATGAGGCCGTCAAACTGTGCGCTACCATTGTTACACTTTACGTGTTTGTAATGGTGACCCTCTGTCCTGAGACTTTACCTTCATTTTACAATCAGGTGGGGTGAAGTGAAATTGAGGTGTCCTAAATAAAAAACAACGTTCCGAGGCCGAATCACACTATGGAAGTATTGGAAGAATAGTAACATTAAAATAAACCATGCTCAAGCCTCCGTGGCGCAGTGGTAGTGCACGCGACTGCCGCGCAAGAGGTCGTGGATTCGAACCCCACTTTGAATAAAGTATTTGTGTGATGAGCACGACAATTTATTCTATGACTGGGTTTATTTTATCTTTTCCCGACTCAGTTGAGGTCGGCTTTCCAGTCTAACTGTGATGCGGCTAACCAATGGTCCAATGACCGATGGCGATATCAAAGCTCCAAGTTAGATAGGTTGAACTTTTGAGTGCTCCAACTACCCGTAACGACTGCTATAAATGTTTGTATGGCAACCGGGACCGATGGCTTAACGTGCTCTCCGAGGCACGACCAGACCAGTCCAAACAGCCTCATGCATACAACTTTTTGCACTGACCGGGGATTGAACCCGCGCCTTGTACGTAGGAATCGCGTGCACTACCGCCACGCCACGGATGCTGGAGCATGGAGATAAAAAGTATCTAAGCATATTTATCTGTTGTCTAGATTCATAACACAAGCAAATTATTCGCTACTTTTCACTAGATGGCGTTACGTATTCTGTCAATAAAAAATATTACATTTAAGAGGTGGATTTACGACGCCTGTTCAGTGAATCATTAATATGACTTATAATCATCTCTGACAGTTCGTTAGCGGCAAGTACACACTTCACTGCGCTGATTGCAACATAATTTATTAAATAAACAGCTGGTTAGCAATAATCACGAGGTATTTCAGTGTTTATGTAGATAATAATGTGATTTATTTGTTTGAGTTAATGTTAGCTAGGTAGCTGCTCAATCAAGCTTGGTCGGCAAGACTTGCAATGGCCCCATCAAACGGAAAGAACGGAAATTGGTTATGGTGGCTTATGGACGTTTGCAACGAGGAGAGAAGGAACAAGGGAGGAGTAGTGTTACAATTTAAGAAAGATATTACATTTTTAATTGGTCGACTGTTAGCTGGGGTTTGTATAGGTTAAATGATCATTTAATTTTAATTGAGCCTCAGTTACCGAATACCTAAACGATTGTAAAACTTTTCGCTAAATGGAAATGTTTTCGTTTCATCTCCACATCAGTGGATTGCCAATTTAACTTTGAATTCAATCAACGCACTAGGAAGTTTCATCGGCGCCATTTTGTTTTTCTTTATACTCGTATTTGACTATGATTCGAAGTAATTGCTGTTGCATCAATTAGTTTGTATTTTAAAGAACCAGTGTAATTTTTGATAAGAAAATAACGCATTTGTATTTACCCAAAGCAATCGTCCTCCATCCAAACCTTCTTCGAGTTCTTTTGCTACGAGTATCAAAACTATTTAGTCTCCTATTAACTATTTAGTTCTGTTAGGGTGATAGGCGGTTCCACCTTTCACCCCCAGACCTACGCTCAACTCCACATATCGCGGACTGTGCTGGCCAAAAGTTTCCTCCGATTCTGGTCCGCCGTTTTCTTCTCGAGACTGATATAATTATGCTGACGATATAAATATCTACATACCTAATATTTAATTATTAGACAATAGGTACGACTCCTGATAATAAATTAAAACTAGTACTAGAGATGATCCCACTAGTTTTCTATAGTGTAAAACTTTTAGTTGTAGATTCGCCCCAATCTAGGTGCACATTGTTTATTCAATAGGTTTATCCACAGCAAAATGTATTGCAAATCACTACATTGTATAAAACAAAGTCGCGTTCTCTGTCCCTATGTCCTTTTGTATGCTTAAATCTTTAAAACTACACAACGGATTTTGATGCGGTTTTTTTAATAGATAGAATGATCGAAGAGGAAGGTTTATATGTATGTTATCATGCTACAACCAACAGGTGCGGAGCAGAAGTGAAAATGTTGCTAAAACGGGGTGACGCAGACGAAGTTGCGCGGGTTACGCTAACTAATACGTGTATAATAAAGCATATAAAAATATATTTATTTATTTATAATTACGGAAAACCAGCATGCACAATATTATAACATAGAAGAAAAAAAGAAAGTAATACCTATGTAAGCACAGAGAATCAGTGAGAGTTACATTAAATATAGAAAACCACATCTACAATTTATTCAATATTCCTCGCGTATCACAAACTGACATGGACTATTCGCATAAATTACCCTACGAGGGTATAAATTTGTATTTTTTTTCATTACCAGCGCCGTTTTCATTACCAGGGAAGGGACGCCGAGCAACTAATTTATAGGCAGACTGCTCACTCGGATGCCCAAAATAGTTAATTATGTGAATACAGGAGTTAGGATATAGGTTCAATGACAAGTGTAGCAATTTTTGTTTATGCCCCATCTCTTACCATGGGATGTCAAATAAGGGGACTAAGGGATAGGGCTGTTTAAGATCAGGTAATATATACAGCCCAGACTCAGCCTCCGTTATAGGTTTAAGACAACAATATTACCCGATGTACGGCAATAGGCTCACTCCCTATTACGTGGGATCGAATACAATGGTTGGTGTTATTGGTGTGTTAATATGCGGTATTTATATTGTATGTATGTTATGTAACTATCACGATTCTTGAGATACAGTCTAATAGACAAATAGACAAAGGAGACCTTAGATATTAATATTACTAACGTAAATAGACTCACAGACTAATTTATTACCGCGATACTGAATAAAATAATTGTGACTTCTAGTATAAAAACATCGACGTCTCTGCAATATCTATTTCTATCAAAGTTGATAATGGTTTATAAAAATGTTTCACAGATCATAATATACTCTGTCACTTTCTCACACAAAGGTTTTGTGTAAAGATACGTATGTCACTCGCACACTTTCTTCAAATAAGGATAACTTTCTGAAGGAGACTTAATAATAGGGTTCCGTTTTTACCCTTAGCATACAGAACTCTAAAAATTAAGCTGATGCAAACAAGGTAGCTAACATTTTTCAAATTCTATTTCCATTTAGTTTGTTCATTAGTCCCCTTTGCTAATTAACAAGATTATCCTTTAACACGGCTGTTCCTCCACTAACCAGAACGGGATCAAGTCATAACGAGTTTTATTTTAGATTCCATTGAACTTTCACCTAGCGGGAAACGAAGCTGCGCGCAATAAAAACAAGTAATGGATATAAAATAATGAGAAAAGACGAACGAGGGACGGAGAAAAAAGATACCCTAGTAATTGTTGCGTCGAAGGTTTCGCTAACGAGCACCTGGGGTAATAAAAAGAATCGCTGGGGCCACGAAGAGGGCGGCAAGTGAATTGGACCTTTTAAAATTCTTATTGTGTATTGTGACTTTAAAGTTGAAATATTTAATGAAAAAGCAGCTTTTGTTTAATAAGATTTAAGGTTGATTTTATTTTAATTCTGTTGGGTTATGATGGGTGCAATATTTTTTTAAATATGCTTTGAATTTTTGTCGTGTTGTTTCCCGGTGAATAAGATGGGCCATCTGATTGATTCCCATGGGTGTCTTAAAAGTGGGATGATATAGGGTTGACCTACATCCAATATTACTGTTATTTATATAGACAGATATTATCTCTATTATTGAATGCATGTGACCTAATGAATTCAATTGGTGGCCAGTCCATTTGAGTTATGACCTTTCAGATTCATTAAACTCTAGACTTGATTTATAGCTGTTGCAGTTACTGGTTATAGGATACTAGTTGTAGCCCACAACTCCGCCCGGGTGTAATTCTAATTTAATGCCGCAAGGCGAAACCGGTCAGGTTCAATTATAAATGTCGTAGAGAAATACAAGTCTGTTATCAATGTGATATGTGTGTTATCATTTAGGGGTAATATATTAATTAATATCAAATAGGTATATATTTTGTTTCATTAATTCATACAATTACAACTTAACCAAAAATACACCACACCATTAAAGTGTAACTTCTAACCGAAATTTACAACAATGTAATAATTAATCATCATCATTCCCTGAACCTTTTTCCCAACTCAGTTGGGGTCGGCTTTCCAGTCTAACTGTGATGCGGCTGAACTTCGATATTTTCCGTGAAGCGACTGCCATCTGACCTCCATACTCCATGATCCACAACAATGTAATAATTAATGTTTGTATAAAATAACAAGAGTTCTGACGTAATGTTTTTTTTTTCAGGTAAGTCTACCAGCTACAGGCTACTATTGGCTTCAGTGAGGTTGACTCAGTGGTGAGTATTGATGGTATTGATACCGTACACATACCTTCAGATAGAAATGGGTCTTGATGCTATTAATGGCTAAGCAATTCCAACCACTGAGATAACAAAAACACCGTTGAATTTTAAGCTTTAGTGCTATGTACCTATGCTGCTTTTTTCCATGCGCAAAATCTCTCAGATACCACCTCCACCGGAGCCAGAGAGAGTGGTTATGTCAAACCTGAACCGTCCAAAAAGCATTAATTGATGAGGCCTTCAAGCTGAGTGCCATCATTGTAATACTGTACGTGTTTGTAATTTTGACCTTTTTTCCTGAGACTTTTGTTTTCAGCTTACCATCAGGCGAGGTGAAGTCAAATTGACGTGCCACAAATAAATAAAAAAAACTCTGCATCAACGTCATAGAGGTCATTAATTCTAATGGAAATCTCAAAAGCTTTGCTCTATATAAGACCTTAGTATATTAACGCTAAACATTAGTTATAAACAATATTATTAACTAATACAAGTTTTGTAATAACATTAACAGTGTTAATACTGACATTAACAAAACAATCTTCTTTAATAGCATTAGCTAAAGACTCTTCAACGAGGTACCTGTGGCTTACGCCATTATTTTGCACTAACCGCCTAAACAGTCCAACGATAATTCCAATCTAACTCATGTGGATACCTTAAAAGCTTCTCAAATTGTTTGAGATTGGGGGTGAAAAGCCGGAGGGTGAAAGAGGGTGAATGAAGCTAACGCAATTAAATCAGCAGCCACCTCCCTCGAATTAATTCTGTTGACATATTGTAAATCTCTATTTATTAATTTAGGTAATAAATGGCGCTAAAGACGTTTTTAATGTTAAAGATAATAATGTTACAGAAGATTTAGGAGGTGTTGAGGTTTATTAATGTTACTTATTTATCTTGATTGGTGAATTTGGTATCAAGTACATTATTGATGATCCTGATATTCCGGAAATTTAACTTCTTTTGAAGTTATATTGGAGGCCAAAGAAGGTAAACGATAAAAAGTAGAAAAGTGACTTTGCAAAATGCAGAAATATTATTCCAGGATAAACTTAAGGACGATGATAGATGTTTGAATTTTACCAGTATCTTAGAATCTAGTTATTTACTAATTGAAATACAAGCAAAGGTGAAACACGTTAATATTTCAAGATATTTTGAGTTTATTCAAACCATTGATGATTTAAACAAATTTCGGTAAATTTATGGCTTGTATTAAACTTCAACTGAGGTAATGGTTCTGAATGGAGACCACAAAAAGGCAAATAGAAGGTAGGATGTCCCCTATCGACGATCGTATAAAAACGTTTGGGATAGACTGTATGCGGAAATCGGAGGAACGGGAGCAATGATGCATAATAATTGATTGATTGAATATACTAGATACATATATACATGCCATGCATGGCCATTACTCAGTTTCTCAACGACCAAAACTACCAAAGAAATACTGAATAGTCGAATGATGTCTTTTATAATTTAAAATTAATCTATTTAGTTTCTTTATTTTATTTCTTCTTCCACGAGCATTTCTACTTTTACTTTCTTCCAATATGCTTAGAGGGTCATTGCCTCGTCGTCTCTAAAAGTGACCATCTCAGTCTATTCTTTGAAAGTTTATATTAAATTACGTGTTACAAATAACATGAAATAAAAAATATTGATTTCATTTATATTGTCAGACATGCTCGAAGCAGCTGTGCTAATAAAATAAAATAGAAATTTCATGACAGTGTACTTCTAAGAACTGTGGAAACTTGCTGATATTAATAAATCCTTCAAGTTATTTTTGTTTTTATTTCATATTGGAAATATCTGTCTATTATTTTTATAGCGAAAACTATAACCTTTGGAATAATATTATATTTAGAAAATGATAAAGTAGCTCTGTTTGTCTGGTACCTACGCTTTCATGGCGGGTACTACTTTGATGAGATGATTGACTAGAGTTTATAAAGTGTCAAAATATGTTATGATATCCACAGGGGCCAAGACACGCTCAATATCTAGTCTTATAATAGATCACTTCTAGACTAGGGTGCTTATCCTTCGACTACATCCTCACCTGCCAACAAGTGAAACGCGATTCTATGAGTCAACAATAAAAAACAAGCAATTCAGTATAAATAAATCTAACAGCGAAGTTAAAATAACTTCATTCAACCATTCCGCAAACAATGAAACTTTTCCCCAAAAGACATAGATTTAACCCATAGACATTATCAAAGTTAAATAGCCATAGTTGAGATATGTATAACTTTCGCAAGTGCTATTAGACGTGGTGGCATGGGCAGAATTGTTAATACCGCTGGCACAATTACTGAGGGCTGTAATTGGATAGCTCAGGATTAATCCCTCAGTTGTGATGTCTAGACCACAGGTCGGTATACATAAATGATATGATAGTTGTATCTTGTACATTTCAATATCATTCATAAGATACAATAGATTAGAAAACAATGATCTGGGTTCTTGCGTTTAATTCAGAAAGATTGACAAAGACAATTCAATATTCCTGTAGTTGGTGATTTTTTTTGAAGGTATTTGTTTTTTCAAAAGTTAGAAGGCTCCAAGCAATTTTTTTAAGTTTAGTTTTTTACGTATCCAGTACTTACATTTCACCAAGGTTCTCTTTATTGAGAAATAAACCCTATAAAGTCAATAAATGATTAATTAACAATTACGTACTCGTAAATGAAACATAAAAATATTTTCCAATTCATTAAAAAATATATGTGAAACATGTAAAATATATTATACCAATATATTTGCCCAATAAAGTAATAGCTTTTCGATTTCATAAATTTTATATTTCAAAAGTGGGCCGTTGAGTATTGAGTTGCATGAAACAATATCAATTTTATTATAAAATTAGTTTGTGTTGTAATAAGTGCGGAACTTTATAACAAAAATAATTATTAAAAATTTTATTTAAACAATCCATTATTTTTATGGTATTTTGAAACTAGCATACATACGAGTACATATAATCATTATCTTTATCTATGAAGGGTTAAGCAGTGGTGAGTTAACACCCATATTTAACCAATCATTGAATTCCATTCCACGCAATAGGGGGTTAGTTGACTTGAGCCTAGCATCTGAGGCTAAATTTGGCCTGTATATTATCTGTCTGATGTTAGACAGCGTTAACCTGCAGATTACAAGTGCCCGCGGCTTTTGGTTCCGTTTATATCGTGTTAGTACAGGTGTGAATGTGTGCATATGCATTGCAACGGTACAATTAGCGAAGAAAAAAACTTCGCTCAATAGCGCTCTTGATGATGCCTCGTGAAGAGGCGGAGCACATGTTGAGGTTTGTACTTCGTACTTGAGGAATGTTGCACATACGACAACATCTCTCCTCGGGTAAGAAGTCTTTTTACTTGCTTATGAGGGGGTGCGGTTCGGCATTCCTTTCTGGCATTCACAATTACAGCCATTGCAAACTGCGTCACTTGCGCCAAGTGTGTAGAGCTTCGAACAAAATATATGAAAATTTCCGCATCCTGTTCGTCGCAACTAGTCGCCGAGCTGTCGTTGTCGCGTGTGGCCTAGTGTGCGCATACGGTTAGTAATATTGGGGTCCTCTTCCTCCACTAATTTTATTTTCGAGAAAAATACTGTCAATGTCACATACACCAACGTATTTATGAATACTACAAGTAAAAGGACGCCCGGGGTCGTGAATTGAAAGCATATACCATTTTAACCAAAGATTTTTTTGAACATTTTTCCATCATACTTATCTAAAAATATAATATATTATATTATGTTATTTAATGTACGGAAACTAACCTGCAACAGGAAAATGTTGAACAATACTTTCGTAGCTGGCTAAGGTCATAAATAGAGTGTTTTTATTGATGCAGAAAAAGGCCTCTCCACGATGGTTCACTTGTTTTAATAAAAAAATATCAACGTAGGGGATTATAGACTGTTTTCCTCTGCTCCGGTAGATTTATTAAGGAGCCAGATTTCGTTTGTAGCCGACTCTAATAACTTGTGTAGAATAATAAAGGGAATTTACTGTATTCGTTTTTGTTTTGTACCTACCTAAAATAATATATGTGACAAAGTATCAAAGCGGACTCAGGACTCCAATGTGAAGGCATTGGAAGTAATTTAGACAACATTATAATGGAGGTGATGATCATTATTTACAATGTTATTGTGTAGTAGTTGCTCTAGTAAAAGACTTTGTAACACAAACAATGGAGTTGAAGTGGAATGGATACCATGGATCCAATGGAACATGCTAGCTTTGGATGCAACCGCTCAAGTGATGCTTATATGACGATGCTTCGTCACTTATTGCGTTATGAAGAAATTCGCGGCCAGTAGTTTGAAATACAAGAATCATAATACCATTCAAAGCCACAGCAACGATCGGGTGAAGTAAAACTTTGCAAGCTGCAGCAAGGTTAAAGTAGGCAATGAGAAGAGCAAATTACATCGATACATTGCTAGTGCACACTGCTGTGTGCTCTCTGCTTGTTACTTTGGCGTGTGGCACCCCGAATCGGCATGTATTACGAATAAAAATCTACAAGATGACCTTTTTGGTCAAATATTGTACTATGTATTGTTTATAGTGCTGCTCACGTGAAATATTGACCTCGTTGCCGCAGCCCATGAGAATCTATTCCAGGGATAAAACCTAATCTAATTTCAAATAACTTAGTAATTTTCGCTTGAAAGAGAAAGATAATACTTTAGAAAGAAAGAAGGAAAGAAAGAATTTATTGGCTTACGAGTATGAACATGGTAGAATACAGATCTTAGAATTATATAACAGCACCATATGTTTAGCCGCAGTATGTGGCGCGCATATTTCAAATATTTCTAATAATACTAATACAACAAATTATTTATAATATTATGTAATTTATGATTATGTATAATTTATGTGTATTATGAACTTATTGATAATAAATAAATAAGTAATTTTTCAAAAAGTAATATAATAGTTAATAGTTGAAAAACTCGGTAATGCTATAGAAACACCCTTTAATAAGCCATTCCTTCAACTTCCCGTAACGTCTGTTCATCGCAGGATTTAGGAGGTAAGTAAACTTTGAATTTTTTTTCGATTCAACGAATAAGAAACGAATACCTACCATTAAGTTATGACTTCTCCTAATATAATTCTTCCTTTGTTTTCTACTATGTGTTCAGTCTAACTTAGATATTTGTTTCAAGTTTATAATCTACTCATTCTACAATGCTTACAATTTAATGTTTATTAATAAATCAATAGGAACCAATAGGCTTTAATTTTATACATGTGATTTTTTATCTTACGTAGGAATAAAATTAGATATTATTTATAATAGATTTTTATAAATAATACATTCAAATTATTAACTATTCAAATAAGTAGTATTATATAAAATTTAGGTAACCTATCTTAAGGTTTAAGTTCTAATCGTAAATATCATACCAGACCTTTTTGAATTCCTCCGCTGAAAGATTCAATAATTGTCTTAAAAGTTTTGCTAAATTATACTCGTAAATTTTCTTGTTGTAACCGTAGTACATGATGGGTAAACCTTCAACAGAGTAGGCAGTAGAACCTTCAAGAACCTTCGAGTCTCGTTGTGCGAGTTCTGTTGCGTTGGTATATACAAAATAAAGAACATTATCCACAGCTACTCCGATACCATTGCTTAACTTGATTGGTAAGTTAACGAGCTTTATATTCGTTCTATTTTCAGGTAAACCATTTAATTTTTTCATTCCATCAAGACCATAAATGTACACTGTATTGTTATTTACATAATATAAATTGTCTTTTTTATCTAAAATTATCTGTTCTGCTTCATCTATTTCACAAATGATATTCTTTTTTGTTCCGTGTTTAGTAATTTTGTATACCTTGTAATTTGCAGATAATACATATATTGTATCATTGTCATTGGCTTTTGCAACATCGATGATATTATCTGTTGTAGTTCCATATTTCTGAACTTCATCATTTCTGCCATCATAAGTATAAAGTCCATCTTTGGTTGCTATATAAACGGTTTTCGTATCATCATTAGCACTAGCTAAGGCTTTACCATGATCTAGTAACTTCCTTACTTCTCCATTTTTATAAATGTATACACCTTTGTCTATAGTTTGTTCATTTTTAGTCTCAGCTAAAATAAAAAACATTGTTACTTCATAATTTTCGTTATGGAAGCTTTTAATATTATTTAAATTGTTTGTGGGTACTAATATTTTGACAATATCATACTCTCCTGTATATATTACATTTTTGTCAACCAAAGAAATAAGCCTAACTGTATGATCGTTTGTTTCAGTAGGAGCAGTACATGCTAACCCTAGTAGGAACAATACTGTGTAATATGTTATTTCCTTCATTTCGTGATCTGAAAATAATATATGGCTTGATTAAAATTTGAAATGGACGACATAATATTATAAACAATTAAAATAGAAATTTTGTGAGATCTAGACATCTGAAAATATTATTAAAAATTTCAATAATCTTGACTGCTCAATAATTCAAACAAGTTGCTGACAAAAAGCTGATGGAACCCACTAATTTTCATTCGGTCAATGATTTGCAAAGGATTTTTTGAAATCGTAACTACAAATATATATGTGCCATATGACACTCGGGAGATAAATGACTTTATTTAGAGACCTCATCCATCAAAATTGGTTCAGCCTCTAGTCCTGTAGAGGAGATTAAAGAAAACCACATACATTCCAATTAGTGTATCGCAGTCCTTCAATGGACATGAGCTTCTCCCAATGTGAGCCACACTGTATCCATTCTGGGTAGACCATACCAGATCAGACGGGTTGGTACAGGGTTTTCATTTTTGTTTACCTTCTTTAACAGTGCTATCGGCTGCGTATTTTTCCGTTTTTTTTTTCTTTTTTTTAAAGGATATTAGCAACCATAACATAAACTCACGCCTTTATCCCCGAAGTGGTAGGCAGAGGTGCAAACACCCACATTTCGCCAGTTTATGTTTAGGTCCCAATGTAATAGGTGGCGAGCGTATTGCCATTAACCAGGCACTTATAAACCTGCGATAAATACACACATAACTTCGAAAAGCATCGAAAAGGCATTGGTGTGTGCCATGGTAAACCTGGGATCGAACTCGAGACCTCGTCTCAGCAGTCCATTACTCACACCACTAGGCTACCGCGGTTTTTTTAGCAACCGAAGTTACTAATATTCCCTTTAACCTCTCCAGCTAAGCTCAATGGCTTCTGTTAGAAGTGGGTGCACGTCGGTAGCGTAATGACCAGGATTCGAACCCGGGACCTCTCGATCGTAAGGCCGACTCCTTAACCACTAAGCTACTGACGCTTCTTTTTGTATCACAATCGCACGTATTCTTTATACTAGAGTAAAATTCATCCAAAATCACTCACCCGAATAAAAAATGACTGAAAATGTGTGCTCACAGAATTATAACATTGAGTGAACTGATGATCTCAATAATAAGTTGGGTAATTTCACGCATGCCTCATTTTTTGCTAATTTCGGTGGTATTTTTCAATCATAGGTTTACCGATGAAAAAATTTAATGGTGTTCTTTTAGAACACATTAGTATTCTAGATATTTAGAAGGAAACAAATAACTGCATTTGTTATAAAAATAGAACAACCACCGAAATTGTCAACCCACCGAAATTGCAAGATCACACCGAAATTATAAATTGTGATATATTTATCTAAACAATATGTACTAACGGCTTGGATGCATGATGCAGATGCTACATCATGCTGCCAAAGGCAATTTTGCTTTTATCGTCCGTCCATCTCGCAGGAGGCCGTCCCACGCTTCGTCTACCGGTACGCGGTCTCCATTCAAGAACCTTTCGGCTCCAATGGCCATCTGTTCTTCTTGCTACGTGCCCCGCTCACTGCCACTTCAGCTTACTAACCCTGTAGGCTATGTCAACCACTTTCGTTCGTCTGCGGATCTCCTCATTTCTGATTCGATCCAGCAGAGAGATTCCGAGCCTAGCCTAGATTATAGCCCTTTCCATAGCTCGCTGTGCGACCTTGAGCTTTCTTATGAGGCCCATAGTGAGGGTCCACGTCTCAGCGCCGTAGGTCATCACGGGCAACACGCACTGATTAAAGACTTTTGTCTTTAAGCACTAAGGTATTTTGGACGAGAAGACGCTGTGTAACTTCCCGAACGCTGCCCAGCCGAGTTGGATTCGACGATTGACCTCCGCCTTGAAGTTTGATCCGTCTAATCGGACCATCTGTCCAAGGTAGACGTACTTGTCTACAACTTCGAGGGTCGAGCCTTCAACTGACACTGGGGAGGGCCTTAGAATATGAGCATTCGCCATAACCTGGGTCTTGTCCATATTCATCTTGAGGCCCACCTGTTGAGAGACTCGGTTGAGGTCGTCGAGCATTGTGTTAAGATCCTCCAGCGATCCTGCCCTGAGCACGATATCGTCGGCAAAACGAAGGTGAGTGATGTATTCGCCATTAACATTAATGCCAAGACCTTTCCATTCTAGTAGCTTAAAGGCATCCTCCATTGCATTGGTGAAGAGCTTCGGGGATATTACATCTCCTTATCTCACTCCCCTCTGCAACAGTATCGCCGCTGTGCTCTGATCTTGTACTCGGACTGACATAGTGGCGTTTTTAAACAAACACTTCAGCACTTCGATGTACCGGTAGTCTATATGACACCGCTGGAGAGATTGTAGCACTGCCCATGTCTCGATCGAATCAAAGGCTTTCTCGTAGTCCACAAACGCTAGACATAGTGGCAAGTTATACTCCTGAGTCTTCTGTATGACTTGCCGCAGCGTATGAATGTGGTCTACCGTACTATAACCTTTTCGGAAACCGGCTTGTTCGGGCGGCTGGAAGTCATCAAACCTGCGTTCGAGACGATTCGTGATAACTCTCGAAAACAGCTTATAAACATGGCTCAGAAGCGAGATGGGTCTGTAGTTCTTAAGAGAGGCTTTGTCACCTTTCTTGAAGAACAAGACTTCTACGCTTCTGTTCCATGCTTCCGGCGTAGTACCTTCGAATAAGACGGAGTTGAAGAGCTTCTGAAGGACTTTAAGTATCGGTGTTCCACCCGCTTTCAGAAGTTCCGAAGTGATTCCGTCTTCTCCTGGTGCCTTGTTATTTTTAAGCTGCTTGAGGGCCACCCTAACCTCGTACAGGCTGATGTCCGGGATATCCTCGGTGTAGTGTCTGGTTAGCTTGGCTCTTGGATCTTTAACCGTATCAGTAGCAGGCTTAGTGACTGAGATATAAAGCTGTCCATAAAACCCCTCGATCCCCCTCAAAACATCTCCCTTAGTCGACACGACACTGCCGTCCTTCCTCTTCAGTTTTGTCAACTGGCTCTGCCCAATAGACAAGTCTCTTGCGAACACTTTGGAGCCTTTATTTCGCTCAATCGTTTCTTTAATACATTGAGTATTAAAGGCACGGATGTCGTGTCGCAAAGACTGCTGGATACGTCTATTGAGCTGCCGATGTGCTTCAGCGTCATTGGTAGACTGCAGCCTCATAGAGCGTCGTTCGGCCATGAGTTTGAAGGTGTGATCGGTGAGCTTCTGTGGTCTATCTCTTCGACGGGGCCTGAAGAATTTGGAGCCCACTGAATGGACAGCTTCAACCAACCTGTTATTTATCTCGTCCACTGTACTGCATTCTTCTAGGCAAGAGAAGCGATTCGAAAGTTCGAGTTGAAAGCTCTCGGGGTACTGTATATGGGAAGCTCTAGGTCGGAGCGTAGACCTCATCAGACGGGATCTCTCCAGTTTAACATTAATATTCAATGTGCCTCTAATCATTAGGTGATCACTTCCGGTTTTCACCCCATGGATCACTGAGACATCATTGAATATCCGTCTATGCGTCGCCATGATGAAGTCAATCTCATTTTTGGTACGACCACCGGGGCCCATCCAGGTCCATTTCCTGTGGGGCGGTTTTTGAAGAAAGAGTTCATCATAAAGAGTCGCTCTTTCTCAAGAAAGTCGGCCAGCCTCCAACCCCTTTGGTTACGCCTCCCATACTCATATTGCCCCACTCTCAGTAGTAATAGTAAATACGTTAATTATGACAAAAAAATGAGTAATTTAATTATTTATTACCTTGTGAGTAAATATCTTACCAAAGATATGGAAACTCATAGCCATTTTAGTATTGATGCAATATAGGTGGCAATAAATCTACCACCGAAACCACCGATATTGCACCACCGAAGTTAGAAACATCAAGAAAAAATGAAATTAAACAAAACTCAGTGATGCATTCGTCACGTGAAATGTATGATTGCTGAGGGTACCTAACAACACACAACATACTCGCAAATCGTAATGTTAAAACCAAATATTCATTCATACAGTAACCCACCGTGATTGTAAAATTTCGTACTCCCTCTTAGAAATAAGAAGGTACTTACGTATTAGCGGGAAAACTGGGCAGAATCGGACATGCCATTACTGCGTAAACGCAAGAGCATGACTGGACCTCCGCGTGCGTAAGAAGATAGATCGTTTAAATTGACGTGTATACGTTGTATAAGGGTTTAAAAAAAACACACCGAAATTGCACTTTAGGCGCGGACGTTCCTTATCGACATTGTCACGATGTCTGCGTTATAATAGAAGTAATGAAAGCAGTAAATATGGTTGCTTCATATATTAATTAACATAATAATCTTAATTTAAGTACTAAATTTGCAATCATAGCGGACTTAAAGAGGTAAATGCGCTTAAAGGTGCATCGCGGACACGCCACCGTTATTGGAATCTAGCATATTTTATTTTTTTTTAAATTTTATGTTTAAGAGAAATGTATTTTCAGTAGTGACTTCATATAAGCTAGTGTTCGTATTACATGAAAAAAAATAGAGTGGTCATAGATAAACGTTTTACATAGTGATTTCATGCGAAGAAACTCTAAAAATGCGGTCGGTGAAATTACCCAGTTACGTGATAACACTTCTCATATCAGTTTATCTTAATTATACTTGGTAATTAAATAATCAATATTCCTAGAAATTATATATTATCTTATCTGTATGAACTATTTATCACAAACTTGGGTTAAGGAAAATTAATCATCTCTAAACAACTTAATTAATTAATTAATTAACTTCTCTAAACGAATTTTTATATGTTTGTTTTGTCGATATTCTTTAGTTTGTAGACTTGAAGTATTTTTTTTTATAAATGAGGTGTCTATGAATTTATTACCATAATGTTATGTATAAAATAATTTATTATTATGATTTTAGGAAGACTTACAGTTTAGATTAGACTTATAGATACTATATATACTTTCTATAAACCTACAACTGTACAATAATATCGCACAATGAGTGCCACAAAAAATCATGCACAGTCGACCAAAGAGGTACGGTACCATTTTTACATAAAACGTTGTATGTAAATGGGGTTTCGTATATATTTTGTTGACTGTACCTTCACTGCCAAAGTGGAGGATTAGGGTGTAACCACATTAATCGACGCGGAATCGGCTGAAGCCGGTTAAAAAAGTCTTTATGCCGACGGAATAAGAGTGTTACTAATAGCTTTCGCATCGGCTCGGCTCGGCCGACGCGACGCGGCATCGGCCGACGGCGAATCGAACCGTTTGTCGATTAGCTGATCGCATCCGTACGGCGCTGAATCCAGCGAAACTTTTCCGCCTGCTGCCGAACAGCGCTGGAGACGGTCGAACGACGTTGAACGGCAGTTGAATCAACCGTTCGCATGCCTTCATCTACGACGGTAGCCGAATGGCGCCGAAGACGGCCGATCGACGTTGGGTAGCAGACTAATGAATCCGGTCGCGTGCCTTCATCTCCAAATGAAAGGCCAGAACGTCCGTACAGCTCAGAGTTAAACTTAAATCTGCGATTAAAGCATTTGTTGATATTTTCGGACGATCACGACTGTCGACTGCCGAACGCTTGCGAACATCCGTCGCGACGGCTGTTTGGAGGTGTCAACTGCCGAACGTAATTGAACAGAGGCCGTGACAGCCATTCGGAGGAGTCGAGCCGTCGTGACGGCCGTTCGGAGAAATCGACTGCCGATCGCATGTTAACAGCCGTCGCAACAACTAATCGGCGATAAGCCGAGTAGTGTGGTGATACGCATTCGGCTTAAGCCGATTCCGCGTCGATTAATGTGGTTACACCCTTAAGGAGGCCAACCGTCGCTTGGACGACGTAAAACGATTGAATAGAATTGTAGTTTTATTAGAGAGATGGGTAAATTTAAGACCTATCAAATATTTTTGATAACAATGGGTTAAATATGGTACCTACCAAAAAAGTAACCCAATTTTATAAAATGGTCAGTGGTTACTTTCGTTTTCGGTTGAATTCTTCTAATTCCCTGTCTTTTCTTGTAATAAATTTCCATCATGTAACCCCTACTGAATTTCTTATTGTATTTTGTTTATTAACTTACCAATTTATTATTATAGCTAACTCGTTATAAGTTATTGCTCACATAATTATTTCTTTAACATAATATCTAAGTATACATTATACTATTCTCATCAACTTATTCCTTTTTATCACAACTGGCATTATAGAGATTAGGTAATTTATTAAGTTAGAAAATGAGGATAGCAAATGTTAGAAGGAAATCTAAAAATAATCAACAATAAATGTATGGATATCAGAATAAATGTAAAGTAACAATCATGCAGTTTGAATATATTCATTCATATCGTTATTTTTGATTTAATTCTGACATTTTTTTTGACAGCCTTAATGCTAATCTTTAACAATTTTACTGTTGACATCCTTATAGTTGCTTTTTTTTTTTACTAATTATTTTGACATCCGAATTTATAATATAAATAATGTAATATTTAATGATTTATTGCTATTCATATTTTTATGTAATTTTTGTAATGATAGTTAAGATTAATAGGAATGTAATGAAATAATGTACCTATGTGACCTATAACTTATATGACTAGTTAGCTGTAAGTATAAGTTGGTTAATTGAATAAATAAATAAAAAATATACAGGGTGTTAAGGGAACACTCCCTAAGCCGAGGGCCCTTGGTAGTACTCCTGGTACACAAATTATTGGTTTAAAAAATATGGCAATGCAATATTCTTAATATTTTTATTATGTTACACTCTCCATCGTATTAGTAAAGCTAAATAAAACAAAAATTTCATGATATAACCTGAAGTCGCCAGATGGCGTCACATATTTTTTTTGTAGTGACGTTTTTTCTTCTTAAATTTCTATTTCATTTAGTTTTACTGATAAGATGGAGAGATAATAATGAGAAAGAAATTAAAAAAAATATTGCATTGCCGTAATTTTTTTTGATGCCAGTAAGTTGTGTACCAGGTCGGAGTACTACCAGGGGCCTTCGGCTTCGGGAGTAATTTCCTTACACCCTGTATGTTTACATTAAAATGTACATCTAATTAGGAACTGTGGAGTTGACTAACTGTGATCTATTAAATATTAGTAAGATAGTTTTGAATACTAGGATAAATTACTAGAACAGTGTAACTTGTACGGAATGTAAGGTCTAGTTATATATCTATGACTGAATGTATGTAACTAAATGAATTCGTGACCAGTCCATTTGAGTTATGAGCTATCGAACTCACTAAACTCTCGACTTGATTTATAACTATTACACAGTTACTGGTTACGGAAATGAAGGTTCAAGAAACTATTATTAATAGTATCATTTGCTACTAATTCATTTTCAGGTTTAAGTTATGTTTTCGTTCACGTTTTTGGTTTAGAGGTTCTACCAAGATCTGTTGGGCCTAAATCAATTTCATCTGCTAGTTGGTACCTATTATTTGACGGACGAAATTCCGATGTATGATTTCTTCTCGGTTTTCGGGGTTGCTTCCTTAAAAGCTATGACAAGCCGTGATAAGCATGATAAGCTATGATAAACCATAAAAAGCCATGATAAGCCACAATAAACCACATTTAACGTTAGTAAGCTATTTAAAACGAGTGAACACAGAGTTCAAAGGTGTTTCCATTTACTTCGTTAACTATTGCATTATGAATCAGGATAATGTTAGTGTCACACTCATTCCCACAGGATTCAACAATTTCTTTCAGCAAATTCACGTCAACCGTATGGTATTTGGTAAGAGAGAGACGAGGTCTCGAGTTCGATCCCAGGTTTACCATGGCATACACCAATGATTGTGTGCATGAGTGTGCATTTATCACAGGTTTATAAGTGCTCGGTTAATGGCAAAAGGCTCGCCACCTATTACATTGGGACTAACATCCATGTGGGTGCTAACATCTCTGCCTACCCCTTCGGGGATAAAGGCGTGAGTTTATGTTATGTTATGTTAAATTCACGTTAACAAAACCACGAGCAAAATTAGTTATCTAGAAAATTAATAAACGAATTGCCCTAATGTTTCCATACATTGTGCAGAAGTCAATGTAAGGAACTACCGAAACTTTGAAAGCCTTAACGACGAACGAAAGACGTATTCGTAGCAATTAGCTAGACGTCATGAAGTCACTGTGGTTATTATGCGTGAAACTTCATTCAAAAACTGTAGATATTTCATAGTAAGCATAGGTTTCATACCCTTGCATAACCTGATTAGTTGATGTGTAGCAGTCACAAACGCTCATGTATTTTTTCGCAGGTAAAGGCAAATCTACAGGTAGTACGGTGATGAATATTTATGAAGAAACTGGCCCAGTTCTATGGGTATGATTCAATGAAGATGGAACGGTTTTGATCATTGTGTTAATATTTCAAATGACTGTCTTATAAATCTAACCTAACCTAACCTAACCTTCCTACCTAGCCTTCTAACCTAGGATTTCTAGCCTTCTATCCTAGCATTAGCCTTCCAACCTAACCTATCCAAAAATCCTAATCCAAAAAACCTATCCTTCGAGTTGTACCGTAATGTAACTTTGTTTCACAACATCATTTTGATTAATGTCAGCTTTTGAATTTCTTCTTCGGAACCAAACCAAAATTCGTACGGAATGAATATTGTTACACTTTCGTTAAGAGTATTTGGAACTTAGAGGTCGCTAATTTTATAAACGATAATTCTAGACCATTCATCATTCCCTGAACCTTTTTCCCAACTCAGTTGGGGTCGGCTTTCCAGTCTAACTGTGATGCGGCTGAACTTCGATATTTTCCGTGAAGCGACTGCCATCTGACCTCCACAACCAATGGTCTAATGACCAATGGCGATATCGAAGTTCCAAGTTAGGCTGGTTGGACTTTAGAGGGCTCCAACTACCCGTAACGACTGCCATAGATGTTAATATGACAACCGGGACCGACGGCTTAACGTGCTCTCCGAGGCACTTTTAAACCTACGATAAATACACACATAACTTCGAAAAATATCGAAAAGTCATTGGTGTGTGCCATGGTGAACCTGGGATCGAACTCGAGACCTCGTCTCAGCAGTCCATTACCCATACCACTAGGCTACCGCGGCTTAGACCATTATGACTCATATTAAAAACATAGTTTGAAATTGATGTAATGAATGGAATCGGTACATGACTCTAGCATTGCCCCAAGAACTATGTATCGGCGATTTTTTTGGTATCTAGGATAGAACAAGGTAGCTCGATCCGTCCTGGTAGCCAACAAGAGGAACTGGTCATAAGTTCAAGCACTGTCTAAATATTCACTTCATCTTTAGCTTATAAGGCGTAGTAAATTCATAATATATTATAGAGACATGTTCAATATTCAGTTCTTAAGTACCGACAGTCGGTGTTAAAAGTGAAACACAAAAAATGTAGGCGCATTGATGCCTAAAAAGTTATGACTTCAAAAATGTGTCACCTGCAAATTGTCAAAATTTGTCTAACAGGTATCTACTATTGATCATATCGCTGAATTGTTGTGATGTGCGTGACTTGATGATGACACGAGTACCACGATTTCATTGCACCTAATGTTTTTGAAACATCGCGCTTAAAGAATTATTTCTACATGAAACTTTTATTGAATTAAAACTATCATGATGAATTTGTTATTAAAGTTATATATTATCAAGACTACTTAGTCCACATAGACTTTGGATCTGTCAAGGTAGGTTTAGGGTCGAATTGGACACTGCGGTCAGTTTGTCTTCAGACAGCTTCGGATTAGATTGAATTAGTTTTGAGTTTGAGGTGTATCTGTAGAAGTGTATATTACAGACATTAATATTTAAACTATGACGTCAATTTAGAAACAATTATAGTATGTAGAAGGTATTGCTTACTAAACGATAGGAATTCAAAGTTAGTTCGGATAATACCAGCAACATGAAATTGCTATGTTTTTTTTATTTAGGACACGTCATTTTGACTTCACCCCGCCTGATGGTAAGCTCAAGGCAAAGTCTCAGGAACGAGAGTCACCATTACAAACACGTAAAGTGTTACAATGGTGGCACTCAGCTTGACGGCCTCATCAGATGCTTTTTCACGCTCCGCTTAAAGGACCCGGGACTGTAGGAAGAAGGAAACACGTGAGCTGGCAAGAATTCCAAGACTTAATGGTGCGCCAGAGGAAAAACTCACCAAACCGCTTAGTTCTTGAAGTGAGATACATACATACATTAAGCTCACGCCCGTAATCCACGAAGTGGTAGGCAAAGGTGTAATACCTACCTACATTTCACCAACTATGATTTTTGGTCCCACGTAATAGGGAGCTAGCCTATTGCCGCCAATCAGGCACTTTGTAAAAAAATTGGGTGCCGAATATTAATTCCTAACCGAAAATGTGGCAGCAAAATAAATTTGGAAAATAAAAACTTGGCCCGATTACTTGCTGTATGGTGTAAATCGCAAGAAAATTATTTACGTGCTCAACCGCACCAGCACTACCAATTAACATCTTGGAGATTCTCAGGCGGTGATGATCAGAGTTAATCACAAAACCGACAGTAAAATTGAACATTTAATGAATTCACGTTAAATATTCACTTTTATAAGGGGACAGAAACTACTCTAAACTCAAAGATTGCTCTCAACAATATAAAATTAGGTGACGAAATCGTCGCTCCTGCAGGGACAATTATTTCCTTCATCGCAACAACTTTTCACTTAACAAAGCTCATTTAAGAACTTAAGCTTTTCCACTAGCTTCCAACTTTGTGGAAATATCTTAACTGCAAGAATACCTTCTACCTTTTGAATGGATGCCCTTTCTCGGGAAGTGTAGATTTAATGCATGTTTTTAAATAACAGATAGTTCACGAAACTATTCTTATATGAAAACCCCACTGAGTTAATTGCCGTAGCTGAGAAGACTGCGAAGGTTTCTCAGGAGGGACAGCGAAGATGGCGTTCAGTATATTACCTACAGAACCATCATTTATTTAGTTTCGTTACTATATTACAGTAAATACCGTATCGCCTGATCATGCGAAATAAAACAAAATTGTTTTTACAAACGACAACCACATTTAATATCAATTGATTGCACCCTACTTGATGCCAGGGTCCAGTCCAAAATATAGTGGCCAAAGTTATGGGTGCTGTGCTGTCCCTGGAAAACGACAACTACTAAAGAAGGTCCTTACAGGTTTGGCTGCACGTGTATGACTCCCCTGGTTTTGCACCGATCCATAGGCCATAGTACCCACCCCTATTAGGTAGGTAGTGTACTTGTCTGTCAATAAGTGGTATATAAAATATGACATGCCGGAGCTGGTTGGATGCGCGAATTTTTAAGTCAGACTCGATTTGGAAATAATCACACTTAATTTGTACCAATTTGTTACGTGGGAACATAGGAATGGATAAATACATACAGGATAAACAGAAAACTCTCTCTTTTTCAATCGTTTTAGATTTAAATGTTTAGATAAAAATATTATTATTATTATTTTTATTTATGGCACGTCAATTTGACTTCACCTCGCCTGATGTTAAGCTGAAGGCAAAGTCTCATGAAAGAGGGTCACCATTGCAAACACGTTCAGTCCTACAACGGTGGCGCTCAGCTTGACGGCCTCATCAGATGCTTTTTCACGCCCCGCTTAAAGGACCCGGGACTGTAAGAAGAAGGAAACACGTGAAAAGGAAGGTTAATATGTTTGTGTTGCGTTTAGGGATTGAAATGATCATAACTTTCAATTCAAAACTTTGAGATAGCCGCAAGGCGAAGCCGGTAAGATTCAATAATAAATATCGTGGCGAAGTACAAGTGTGTTATCAAAATGTGAGACATCTCTTTCATTGCTGTCGGGTAAAAAGGGGAAGGTTAATTTAACTAGGCTTACCCGAAATGCGACCTCTTTCCTACTTAGTTTGCTGATTAAAACGAAAGTCTCAACTTTATTTTATTAAAAGGGTTCGCCATTTGCAGATGATTGAAGTTTTTTCATCCATTTACAAGCATTTTGAATCGTATTTACGCTCGAACGAAATTGTAGGCTTCATATGGCTGTGCTATTGGGTATTTTACCTTTCTAGGGCAAAAGGTAAATAAGGTTATATTTGTAAACAAATTAACTTGATATTTCGTACCGTAATAAGGGCATTTAGGACACGGATTTGGTTTGCCAAGGATAGGTTGACGGATTTAAAATACTTAGTCGTAAAATGTTAATGAAAATTTTTGGCATTTTGTCTTTCAACTATAAATTTAATTTGGTATAAGGCAACGTCCAGGTAGCTTGGAAGCCCTGGAACGTCAAAATTCTTATATAGGTACAGCAAACAAAAGATACACGGTACCACATTTACACACAACATTGTATGAAAAAGTGGTACCGTATCTCTTTTGTCGACTGTAGTGTTAAGACATCATCAGGTCATCTACAATTTTTTTTACGAATAACGAGACAAATTTGTTGTAAGACCAAAACTAAAATTGACTCGGAAATTGTTTATAGTACAAAATAGCATAGATTATTTTTATTCCATGCATATTTGAACTGATATGCATTAAGAAAAAGCGATTCGCATAGCACAAGAGTGATTCCATTATGATGTAACAACAAAGAAGCAACAACCAGACTACTGAGTCAGTCAGCCTGTGACCACGGCCGGTGTAACCTGGTCAAAACTGGCAACTCAAAGGTGTATACCTCCGCTATGATCTCCCCATATCGGAGGGCTAGAACACTATGGTGCCAATATTAGGGAAAGGGAAGAGTCAAAGAGTCTTGATATGTCTTGTATAATAATAATAATAATAATAATAACATGTCTTTATTGTACACCAAGAATAGAATAGTAACACAGATAAATGTTTGCACATGGTAAATACAATTGGCGGCCTTATCGCTCTGCGGCAATCTCTTACAGGCAACCTTAGGATGGAGAGAAATAGCAGTGGAAATGCGTTTCTGGGCAGTTTGGTGTGCAACATCATTATTATCACAATATAATATGAAGAAAATAATAATAATACATAAATCAAACAACATACAATAGCACAACAACACAATAATATGCAATGTATACATATTCCTACATACATAGACATACAATATTACAACATAACTACATACATAATACAATTTTTATGTCTGTCAGAGAGATAAATAGTACTCCCTGACCAGCCTTTTGAACACAGGCAAGGACTGAGCACGCCTAATCGTCACTGGCAGAGCATTCCACAACCGAGCTGCTTGAACTGAAAAGGACTTGTCAGCAAAGTTGGTGCAATGACTTGGCATTTTCAATCTCAGATTCTCCGATGATCTCAAAACCCTAGAGTGCGTGTTGTGTAGGAATTCAAACCGTTGCTTAAGATAAGTAGGAATTTGTGGATTGAATAAAATATTGTATAGCAAGGAAAGAATATGAGCATTCCGGCGAAAGCGTATAGGTAACCACTTGAGCTTTTGTCGAAATTCAGAAATATGGTCATATTTGCGTAGGCCAAATATGAAACGTATAAATAGATTTTGGAGTCTCTCAAGTAATCTCACCTTCGGCGATCAAAGACCCAAAGACGACGTGCGTTTTAGTTGGTTTGATGATCACCTCCACCAACTTTGGCAGAGGTGGTATCTGAAGAGATTTTGCGTACAATAAAAAAATAAATAATATAATATATAAATTGTATATCATGAAACGTGAAAGTTTTAAAGTTAGTAAAATTGTTTTCAAATCGTCGAATTTTGTAATCGACTGGTAATCGTTGGATCGAGAGCAATCCATCACTCGCGAGGATTGCGGTGGTGACGTATTGCGCGGATTACTGGTACACGCGCCAGATTGTTCAATCTGACCCTGGATAGGACTTTAAATATATTGCTCTGCTTTAAATGCGGTTTTGGTTTTTTACTACTTAGGAATAGAATACCAGTTTAAAAGACTATTAGCAATTGAAATTACTAATATTCCCTCTAACCCTTTATTATACCAAACGTTTTGGTGTCAGACAAGCATACGGCCCACTTGATGGAAAGTTGCTATATTTGCAAGACCAGGAGCGTCACATTCATGCTGGGGAAAGAGGAAATGGTTAAGCGAGTCTCTGTGCTGTCAGTGCAGAAGACAAACATGGATTTCTCGGTCTTCCCACTGATAACACAATACCTCTCCAGTGAGCTCTGACTACCGTACTCACTCGTGCTACCTACCCTGTAAAAACCTTCTAATGCCCTTTTTGAAGAACCCTATATTGTAGTCGTTTAGGAAAACCAATTCTGTCCACTTTTTACCTGTCTAACTGCGATGTAGTTGAACTTTGATATTTTTCAAGAAACAACTGCTATCTGGCCTCCACAACCTATAAGTATAGGCGATATCGAAACAATACAGTTAGACTAGTTGTAGAACTTTTTAGGTCTTCAAACTGCCCGTAACGACTGCCATAGATATTGTTAGGACAACCGTGACTGACAGCTTAACGTGCTCAATGAGGCACGACCAGTCCAGTGAAAATAGAAATATACATGCATAAAAATATTTGCACTGAGAGGGGATCAAACCCACGCCTGCTACGTAGTAGTCACGTTCACTACCGCCACGCCACAGAGGTTGTCAATTCCATTGCCCATAATTATTTTAAATAATCTATTTAATGTGCTATAACAACATTCCCTACCTGGAGAACCTTCGTAAACAATCACATAATAATAATGTCGGTTCTATCACACCTCTATAACGCAAGTCAAACATATTTAAACTACAATAATTCATAAGACAGTTTCCTTGTCTCACACACAACGCAAACACACAACTACTAGAACTCTGAACACACACACTGCACCCACTGGGTTCCCTCCCTAGTAGGGAGAATCTCATCCCCGCGGGGTGGGTGTTCGTAATGGTGTTTGGACACGGCCCCGTCCAGCGTCCGATTTAATTTGTGTCAATACGGGTGTATAGGGTATGATCAGAGGAGCTTGTTACCGAACAAAAAATACTTGTGTAATATTAGGTGAATGAATTGTTGTGTCTTATTGTATTGTAGGCAATAAAAAGTTGTCCAAACAGATGATATTATGCAGTCTTTATTACTTTAAGGTCACTTTAATTTGACTATAAATCTCCCTGGTATTGTTATTATTATTTCTTCGTGGCGATGCCGGAGATCGGACGATTGATCCACCCGCTTCACATGCGAGCGACTCCATCCATTTACCCTCCTCTCCCCTTGGAAAGAGTTCGGTTAATCCAGCTGTCACGGCACCCCCTCAAATCTTTTTGTGTCTTTACAGAAGTTCGCAATCTGGTACACCTTCAGATTTCTAAACTCCTTTGTGTTTCCTTTTGATCAATGAGTATATGGGACACTCGGTCAGCAGGTGGAAGCTGGTCTTCTCGCTCTCACCTCCCTGGCAATCTGAAAGCAAAGTCTCAGGAAAGAGGGTCATCATTACAAACACGTATAGTGTTGTGACGATGCTGGTTGTCGTAATGTCTTTTCACAAGTCTCAGTGATTTTAACTTCGGATAATCTGTAATATTTTAGAACATACTAGCACTACCACTTGTACTTACCAATATACTAATGTCTTTTTTTTCCGTGAGCAAATTCCCATGGATACATTTCGCCGTATATACCCACCCCCTGTTACTTGGGACCAAATATCATAGATGTCAAAGTGTGGGTATTGAGATACCTACCCTACACCCCTTCAAATCCTTTCGAAGCCCTTCGGAGATTTCATAACTTTTAAAAACGTAATTATTCACAACATCAAGTTTAAAGTGAATCATTACAATCATCCCTCAGGCTCAGGCTTGTTGGCTTAGCGGTCAGAGCATTCCCCTATAAAAGACAGATCGTGGGTTCTAATCCCGTCGAAGCATTCACTTTTTTCTATCTAAATTTTATTTGAACAGTCAGCATACTTGTCCCTGGTGTTTTCTTGTATTTATTTTTTTGTTTTGTTTTTGGTGTACAATAAAGAGTAATCTATCTATCTATCTATCTATCTATCTATCATACTATTTGCTTATCAAAATTTTTCTGTACACGTGATTATTCTGTCTCGATTTCAATTTACTAATTCAAGGCAATTAAACATACAATGCTTTGATATAATTTAGTCCCTTGAGGTAATAGGACAGTTTAAATGCCTCTACAGAAATAAATCACAATTAGTGAGACAGCTGACCGGCATTACTCACTATTAGTGCCAAGTGAGACGTACCAAGTACCAGGCACTATAATTTATCAAATAATTGATCATAAGGATTGTATTTTTACGAGCTTTTTTTTTTGATTTATGTCGTATACATAAGTGATTGTTACTAGTAGATATATTTTTTAAGAATTTTTATGACCTCATTGTGGTATTATCGATAATAATTTGTTTTATGTATGATCGAACAAAAAAAAATATGACCGTTTTTTATATTCTTACATAGTTAGTAATTGATAGGAGCGATTAATCGTTCTTTAAATTCGTATTCATAACATAAATGTGTAAATAAATTACTAATATACTAGAACTTAATATACCTAGTATCTAGTCCTAAGTTTTAGGCATGGCTTTTATTATAGGTTTACATTGTTTTTTGCTTGTCTGTCACCTATGTGGTAGAAAATAAAAATAATTACTCGTGTCATTCGAATTTAAAAAAAGGTCCTCGAATTATGTTAAATTAAAGATTCTGAACACAATTATATTACAGAAAGTATGAGTTCGAATGGAATTTAAAGTAGGTACTGTTTTAGAAAGATTTCATTGGACTAATCAGTTTTATGCTTTTCGAAGTTATGTGTGTATTTATCGCAGGTTTATAAGTGCCCGGTTAATGGCAATAGGCTCGCCACCAATTACATTGGGACCTAAAACATAAACTGGTGAAATGTGGGTGCCTCTGCCCTTCGGAGATATAGGCATGAGTTTATGTTTTATGTGTTTATGTTATAAAAATGGTGTATGTATTCACGAGCATTAGCGTGTTAGGCAAAAACATTTATTTATTTATTAGTGTATATTTGTTCACTTTGTCATCATCGGCCATTGTGTTAAAGCCCCCTCAATTCAAGATTCTCGTAACGCAAATTAGTATTGGAAAATAAACAACACAACAAAGATGTTTTCCGTATCGGTGGACAAAGGGACATGAATTATGTAATACTTCCCTAATTCTGGTGGTGTTGTCTTTAATAGGAAAGTAAGATGTCTTAAGATTGACGTTATCTAAAAGCAAATTGTTGGGAGTATTATTTTATTAATAAACATGTTTATGTCCGCGGCTCCACCCGCTGGAAACCTTGATACCATTTTCATGACCTATCATAGATTTCGAGAATGGAATCCTATTTCAGGGGCCATACTACTACCTCTTAAAATTTATATTATTATCTCAATTTTTTTATGGTGAGGTTTAAATTTCGGAGACATCAAAATCCGTTGCATAGTTTTAAAGATTTAAGCATACAAGGGGATGTCCCTAGGAACGGGATAGGGATAGGGATATAGGGACAGAGAACGCGACTTTGTTTTATACTATGTAGTGAAGCTTGATAGGCATAATTATTATATACATTGCTCTTGCCTCTTTCCTTCGGGAATAAGCAGTCATCCTCTTCTGTCTTTACATACATCCTGATATACTATGCTTATTTCACAAGTTTGCTCATATAATTGTGTTCTTTAATTAAAAAATTTCAACCATAACTTCATAATATGAGCCAACAATTTCAAATTTGAATTATACAGCTCATGTTCTGACAAGGAATTCCTCTTAATAGACAATTCAGCAAAACAATTTGGCAACTAGCGAGGTTCGCACGCGATTTGTATGCGCACGCAAATTGCGTGCTTTAATAATTGCGTGCGTTGTCTTATTTGTGGAGATTAAGTGGTTATATATGTCGCGTGGGAATGCGTGCTGCATTATTTACGGGTTGTCAGTGCGGCGTAATTTTGGTTAAAATTGTCACCATTCTGTACTAATGGGAGAATGAGGAAAGTTATAAATGATGACTTTATGTAAGGTTGTGTGTGGAAGAAAAAGATTTGTATGGGGATGTCATTGTTAAGAATTATGAAAAGATGTACAGTCAACGGCATAATTTGATGAAACGCTGTATAATTTACAAACCAATGTTCATTACCGCAGCTCCTTGGAAGATAAAGTTATGTTGGCAACTAAAAAACTAAAAAAAGGAAGTAATACCTACTTTAACCTACTTAATTGACCAACAAGCGCATGGTTCACCTGATGGAGAGTGGCTATCGTGGCCTATGGAAGTTTGCCACGCTAATTTTGTTATACTCATGATGCGAACCCTGTAAAGGGGAGGGGAGAGGGGTGAAGGTTAAGCGAATTGTGCTGTCAGGGAAAACATACCAGGATTTAGTACCACCACAGAGCCACACAGCCCTTGGTCTTCCCACTGGCAAGACAAAACTGATCCAGTGGGCTCGGGATATCCTTACTACTGGGAACACAACACAAGGTTATTTTTACCAGGCAATATTTTGTATTCTGTAAGGCGGAGGTACTTCCATAGTCGGACTGCTCAATTTGGACAGGAGACACCGTCATGTTCTTTTAAGACTTTTTCTTTATAAGTCGCAACTCGCAAGTCGGACTTCTCATGGAGTACTACAATAATTTTTTTGTCGGAATATCGTACTACCATAAAATATTCTATCCTCTAATTAGTGGACCTTAATTTATGTAGACATAGTAAATAAAAAAAACATAATTAGTTATTTAAAACAACAAAATGGTAATGTATGCAATTAGTGTGGACTGTCAACCACGCGTTACAAGTAGCAACATGTCGGCTAATGTGGCCATAAGTTACGTCTGTTATGAGACTGTCCGCATTTTAATTACAAACGTTTGTGTTCCCTAGTTTTAAAATATATTTAGTTGTGATCTACCTATGATTAAGGATGGCTAGCCTACAATGGCTACTTTCAATCGTTAACATTTATATTCAAAGAAGGATATTACCTTCTTTTTCGAGGCAATGGCTCGGGTAAATCCAGTTTTATTAAATCTTGTTGGCCTAATAGACCTACAGCAATAGCGTTTTTCGATGCTCTACAGAGATATTACCTTGAAGAGTATACAGGCAGTATAGTATATAAATAAATAAAATGAAGATTCAATGAAAGATTTTTTATTACCTACTCATAAAGCGTAGTCTGAAAGTATGTGAATGAAACATAAATAGGACAGGATAAATTTTATTAGAATATTCTTATTTTTAAGGTTCCTTACCTACCAGTAAGGGTCTAAAATTAGAGATTTACGTTCTCCAAGAATTCTAAAAATGAACACATAAAGCTGTCTGTCAAAATCAAAATCAAAATCAAAATCAAAATGTAAATTATCTATTATAACTAGATACTGATTTTGTATTTACTTAACATTAAAATAATATTTTTCTTATTTTTCAGGTAAGCATCCAGTTATATTCTGACCGAATCTCGTTGGTTATAGAAAGCAGTAAGTAATTGTAGATATATAGTATATTGACAGTAGTTGAACCTTCCGGCTTAGCGAGAAAGAATTTTGTAAAACCCTATTAATATAATAACCCTCCTACCAGTGATACTTACAGTATCGAGTACGGTACCTATGCAAGTATTAAATTGTCCAAATTTTGTACAATCTCATAAATAATAAGACAGTCAGTGTATGAAATACGACAAAACGTTTGTGTAGTTTTCATTAAAAATATATTATTGATGCGAAATAATTTTGTTCAGAAGTTACTACTTTGTACTTTACTGTACTTTTTTTTAATATACCGACCTTCAACGTCAATCATAATAAAATTCTTTTCGGCCAGTAGATTTGAGTTTGTCAAAATTTGAAAATTTTTATTACCTCTCTTTAAGTTAAGTTTTAAAGTCTTTTTAGACGCATTGTGAAAATCACTTTTTTATTTTTATTAAAACTGTTCTACCTTTGGTCGACATTGCCACATTGGGCACATTTTTTTTTAATTGATAACATCAGCATGTTCCATAACATCAGCTGTAAGCTTATATTGGACCTGAGACTGAGGTGACAGATCCAGCCAGCGGACAAACCAAGACGTGCACTAATACTATAGTGATAATATCTGATGTGAGGATTTTTTTAAATTGGGAAAATGACAGAATAGATCTGCATCGAAAAAAAAATCTGATACAGACATAGTTTATAGCCAGTAAAACCCTACAGTACTAAAGCAAAAATGAGTTCTATTGTGTCATTGAAATAGGATTTGTATGATCCGCAGGCAGAGTCCCAGGCCTCAGCTTGGGAGAAGCCAAGGTGGGTTCTAGTTATGGGAGCGGCCTTAGGACTGTAAGTTTTCTCGTTTGCCGCCTGGCTCACCGCGATGGTAGGATGAGCGAGTGCTTGAGCTGTTTGCCGCCCTCCTTCTGTGAACAAGTAATACAACTCGGGGGAGGGGTTTACGTGTGAGAATTTCGCGCTCGATAAAAGAAGAAGGCATCGCAGGCAGTAGCCAGTATAAAAACAATAACATGACATATATTGCAATCCGATTGCTTGCGAAAGACAGCTGCACAAAGCAAACACTTTCTCGTTGGGATATAAATTCAATATGTCGGTAATGTTTTGTTTCCATTCCTTGAGCACGTTTGAGATGAACGCAGATAGTGCATTTTTATTTCCGATACGGGAATTCAATCATGCCTTTTAGAATCCACTGCTGGACATAGGCCTCACCCAATGTTGGGAGGGCTTGGCCTACTGTTTCCACACTTTCTTATCCTGCTGAAAAACCCCACGGATATCACCTCTACTAAAATCGGTGAAGGTTATGTTGGAAAAATGCACGCCGTCCATGGCTCCTTGATTGCAGGAGGTGAGATTATACAAGACATATATCTTTCGCACCCCGGCAGACCCGGGGACATCACTTATGAGATTACATCTCTTTTGAGATAACATCTCTTTTGAGATAACATCTCTTTTGAGATAACATCTCTTTTGAGATAACATCTCTTTTGAGATAACATCTCTTTTGAGATAACATCTCTTTTGAGATAACATCTCTTTTGAGATAACATCTCTTTTGAGATGATATCTCTTTTGAGATAACATCTCTTTTAAGATAACATCTCTTTTGAGATAACATCTCTTTTGAGATAATATCTTTTTTGAGATCCACACTGGTCAGATGGGTTGGTACAGGGTTTTATTTCCAATTTTCCTTATCTCGTATTGAGTCATTTGCGTTTTCTCTATTACCATACGGATAAGACCAATATGAGATTAACGCATGTTATTAGCCTGAACCCGAACCAAGGGGCTATTTCCTAGTTTAGCTCTGACAGGGTCAACGGAACCCAATAATACTTTATACATCCAAAAACTACCAAATATAGCACATTGAATAGTCTGAAAAATGGTACGGAACCCAAATCCCGTTTCCATAGTTACCGCGCAGCACTTAGGGAACATTGAATTTTTAAATCATGACTTATTCAAGCCTTCAGAGCATTCGTAACGAATAACTTCAACCGTTTGGAATCAATTCGCAGGCAGAGCGCGTCTCTTCCTTGAATTTTTCAGTACATAACTCTATGTAGAGTGATAGAGACGAGACGCTGGAATTTTTTTGGAAGTAATTTTTAATGGATTGTACAGTAGGGATTAAAAATATCGATATATTCTTGTAAAGTATGCTATAATACTCACCTTCCTCTGGAATGGTTTTCCCAAGCGACAGAAATATGGAGTTCTTCAAGATGGGCATTAGAATGTTTCTACAAGGTAGGCAGCACGAGTGTAACGCCCTTGGTGTTGCAAACGTTCAAAAGTGACGGTAACCGCTTTCCATCAGCTTGGTCGTGTGCTTGTCTGCCACCTAAATGGTATAAACAATCCCGCGTATTCCTCTCCAGGATAAGCAGTGATATCAGCTTACCATGTACTTCTGGCACATACTTCACGATTTTTGCTCCCAAATTCAAGTTCAACTTAATATTATAGGATTATGAATATCTTCAGACACAAGCACTATTTTTAGTACGTTATTAATGTAGAGCAAACAATAGGTTATCCAACTCCCGACTCTACTAAAAATCCAATAAAATTTTAACAGCCACATGTGAAAAGTCCAACTCAACACAATGGTAGCGCCACACAAGAGTCATAATAAAGCAATGAAATTATAACTCTACAATCTACGGACAGTAAACTTTGCTATTCACAACAGTCTCTACACCTACAAACAACAAGCTATAAAATAATTAGATACTAGGGTTGTGAGCTCTACCATAGAGCTAGCGGAAGTCACCTGTGCCCCTCTCTATTTATGGGATTGTAGTTTTGCTCTACGTTTCCGTTGCACGGAGTCTCTCAAATTGTGTTATATTGTAGAGTCGCAGGCGGCTGGTCCTTTGTGTGTAGCTGATTGTGGGCGAATATGTATATGTTTTCGTTGAGAATTCATGTTTGTAGAGTTAACATGGAACTTTTTTTTAAACTAAATAAATAGTTACTTCATCGTCAATATAATAATTTTCAAATATTATTGATATAGGTAGTTTTGTGTACTAATTTGTGATCTATCAAAGAAGGTGTCAGGCAGACACATATTGCCCTCAAAATAACCAGTGTATTCTAATATATTTTCCATTAAAAAAAGTTATAAAAACACATTAAAAAATTTCAAAACCCCATACACAAAATATACCTCCAAGAAATAAAAAATTAATGATTCAAGCGTTGTCATGTAATCCGCCATTTTGGTGGCGGCGGCCATTTTGGTCCGATTTTCATCAAACCCAACAAATCTCAACTAATACACCTTTCAAACAAAAAAGACTAGATCTTAATCAGCTTATTGTTGTTGTTGTCTCCAATACTCACGCGGCTGTACCGACTTTCCTACATTTCGGGTACAGTGCCGACGGCGTGGAAAGAGGCGAATGTACAGCCGATTCCCAAGAAGGGAGATCGCTCAGACCCAGCCAACTATCGGCCCATAGCCGTCACCTCAGTGCTGTGCAAGGTCTTCGAGCACCTTATCAACACACAGCTCATGCGCCACCTAGAGGATCACTCCCTAATTAATGACCGACAATATGGTTTCAGGCCGAAACGGTCAACGGGTGATCTTCTGGCGTATGTTACCCATCTTTGGGGTGAGGCTATGGACAAGCATGGTGAGTCACTGGCTATTAGCCTAGACATCGCCAAAGCGTTCGATAGAGTCTGGCACAAATCGCTTCTTTCCAAACTACCAGCCTTCGGTCTGCCTCTTAGACTGTGCAATTGGGTTGCTAGCTTCCTGCAGGGGCGCCGTATTCGCGTTCTCTGTGATGGACGAGCATCGGAGTTCCTGCAGGTAAATGCTGGTGTGCCGCAGGGGTCCGTCTTATCACCCACTCTCTTTCTTCTGCATATCAATGACATGCTGTCCACCGGCAGCATCCACTGCTATGCAGACGATAGCACTGTACACGGGAGCTACCACGGACATTCTGCGGCCAAGCAGTCCGATATAGCGGAAAAGAGGCGACTTCTTGTCACTGGGCTTGACCGGATCCTCAATCACGTTTCCCAATGGGGATCTGAGAACCTGGTCGAGTTCAATGCCAAGAAGACGCAGGCATGCGCGTTTTCAGCAAAGACATCTCCTTTCCTTCCTCCTCCCACTCTTCAGAGCACACCACTGCCATTACAGGATAACCTCAATATACTCGGTATGGACGTGCGCTGCAAACTGAACAACAAGAACTATATCGAGAGCATCATCAAAACAGCTTCGCGTAAACTCGGAGTCCTGAACAGAGTGAGACGTTTTTTCACGCCGGAGCAGCGGTGTCTTCTTTATAAGACACAAATTCGCTCCTGCGTGGAATACTGCTCGCATCTCTGGGATGGCTCCGCAAAGTACTTATTAGATGCTCTCGACAGGTTGCAGCGACGTGCGGTCCGCATTATTGGGAGTCCCGAGGTCACAGAGTCCCTCGAGCCTTTGCAGATGCGTAGAGATGTTGCGTCCTTGGCAGTATTTTACCGTCTCTACCATGGTGAATGTTCTGATGAGCTCTTCCAACTAATCCCACCCTCCCCTTTCCTACACAGGACAACGCGTGCAGGGCTTAGGTATCACTCGCATACGGTACAGAATATTCCATCAAGAACCAAGCGGTTCGGTGAGTCTTTTCTCTGCCGTACCATTAAGTCCTGGAATTCCTTGCCGGCGCACGTGTTTCCTTCTTCCTACAGTCCCGGGTCCTTTAAGCGGGGCATGAAAAAGCATCTGATGAGGCCGTCAAGCTGAGCGCCACCATTGTAGCACTGAACGTGTTTGCAATGGTGACCCTCTTTCATGGGACTTTGCCTTCAGCTTAACATCAGGCGAGGTGGGGTGCGCCAAAGTTCACCTAAATTTTCAACTCCGAAAATTGGAACTCCGAAAATGTTCTTCCTAACATTTTTCATCCTAACAATCACAATTCCTAACTACTCTGTCTCTAATGTTTTAATTCCGAATCATTCAACTTCATAATGTCGGTAGCAATAAATATCTATTATACTATTATTTCTTTTCCTATATTTTGTCAACATAACCATGTTTTACACTATTATTGAAAGTCATAACTTTTTTGTTTAGATTTATTTTTATGAATAATAATCAGTATTGTTTACATTAATTTTGCGTAACTTTTACAGTTTTAGTTATTTACACGTACAATCTCGCTGCGGTCATTCAGCCAAGTTCCAGAAACGAATCGGTCATATTTATAGTTCTTGGTTTAGGTTAGGTTAGAATTGTGACCACACAACGCACGAGCCGAGCGAGCGAAGCGAGCGTGCCGCGGTAGCGGCCGGCGAAGTGCCAGAAACGAATGGAAAACGAAAAAGGTCATAAACATAACCGTAAATCAGTCGTATTTTATGATTTTCATTCATTTAAGCCAAAAAATCTGTGAAACAATCTTCAATCATTCTAAACAGTTTTCTAATTAATAGTAATAAGTATGTAACAACAAATAACCAAAAAAAAAACTGTAGGGTCGGGTGTCTCACAATGAACCAGGCAGCTACATTTAACCACCTACTTATTTCGGAAATATGACGTTGCCGATCTGGGCTAATAGGGGTAAAAGAGAGGTATTTACCTTCCCCTTCTGCCCACTAGTTTGACTGGCGATAGTGTGCGAAGAGTTTGTGTGAGAAACATTTTTACGAAAATTGCTCAAAAAGTATTTTTTTTCTGCAAGTTTGTTTCTTTTTTCACGCTTCTGCTGTAAATGATATTGGTTTTTTTATATAAACCCTGTTTTACATAATAACCCAACATATAAATGCATCATAATTCGTTACACTGCGAGATTGTTTTCCCGGCAAAATTTTGAGGTCAGTTATTAAAACGTGGTCTGTCCTACAATGAACCACTTTTGGGTGGTACACATTGAACCATGGTTCACTGTTACCCCAGTTCACTCCAGATGTTAAATTGGACTAAGATTGCAATTATTTTATTCAAATTTAGATAGGAAAAAATTAATGCTTCACCGGGATTCGAACCCGCGATCTTTCCCTTACAATCTTGCCCCTTTCCCCTGTAAGGGAAAGATCGCGGGTTCGAATCCCGTCGAAGCATTAATTTTTTCCTATCTAGATTTGAACCGTCATCAAACTAATTAATTTCAAAATTTTCTACAGATATTTATTTTGATTCGTTATAGGATTAATAAGTGATTGTATAATTGTAGCTTAATAAATTTACTAACAATACACAAAAAATTAAAAGCATTCATCGAAAAATGAGCACGCTACAAGATTTTGAAATTTACCCGGTTCAATGTGAGACACCCTACCCTAAATAAAATATAATTCTACCGACTTATATTTTTATTACATTTGGTAGATAAATGTTTCTTTCTAAGTTTGAGGGACAATATTATGGTAATTATGTTTAGGGATAAAAACGTTAGGATAAAAAACAGTAGTAGCTTTAATATTGTATGTTAACGATTTTATTGATAACAATTTTCGGAAATATGAGTGTTATGAACATCGACGGTAGCACTACAAATAGTATGAATAAAAACTTTAGGATGAAAAATTTTAGGAGGAGTGATCATTCGGATTACAAATCGCTAGGAAGAACAATTTCGGATAAAGAATTTTAGGTGAGTCAATATGGACCCGGCGAGGTGAAGTCAAATTGACGTGCCATAGATAAAAAAAAAAAAAAAAAAAAATTATCTATTCGCGAGCTACGATGCCACAGACACCTACACACACTCACTCAAACTAAAACACACACACACACACGCACACACACACACACACACACACACACACACACACACATATACAAACACAGACGCACGTCAAACTTATAACACCCCGTCGTATTTATGTCGGTGGTTAAAATAAGAAGTAAAAATAATTAATAGTCAACTTTATAAAACGGGTTTTGCTGTCACATTTTGGTAATGGATCCCTAAAAAAGTTTGACGAAAAAACCTCTAACATTGCGAATTCTTATTCATAGAGAAAAGTTATTTTTTAGAATATTCGCATATCATTATCTCAAATAATAAAATGTCTAAAAAGCTGTTACGAACTACGTATATTATTAAAAAAAAGTTCAATAATTTTATATTCAGAACAAAATAATGTTTTTATATTATGAGACTTGAAGTTTTTGAAATTGTGATTTTATAAATAGCAATGCCAAAGGGACTGATTACGAACTACATTATGTTATTAAAAAAGTTTAATAATCGCATGTTCAAAAAATATGTTTTATTACGAAACTTGAATTTGTTGGGTAGGTACAGATTTTGTAATTTTACTTCACAAATAGTATTAATAAAAATATAAGCCTTTATTGTAAGGACTTCAAGTTTGAAATAACGTTCTAAGAATACACTGAAGCATGATTTTTAAATTTTTCGTAAATATCCAAGCCTTATAAGTATGAAACGTCGCAAATACTATTTTATTTAGAGCAAAGTAATCTCTATTTTGAATGAATCATGTGTTTTTTTGCTTTGCAGTTCGAATGATCTAGGCTAGTTTGGTAATAAAAGTATGTACTTTTATTAATTACACGTGTTATTAACCGTTATATGTGTATGGGGACATCGGTTCCCCTACAAAATCTGGTGTATCGCATTTATCTTTTTTTTCTTCTAATCTTTCCCTTTCTTTTGTGATTTTTTACTATTCTCTCAGTAGGCCTAGCATGGCGCGAAGACAAAAGTCCCCGGGGAGTGGAGAAAAATTTGTCTTTCCCTCCTTCTCTCTCCCTTTAGCTAGCATGGCGTCGAGGAGAGACTAGTTTGTCACCGGGGAGAACGTTTGTCCACTCAATGCTACCAATATACGAAAAAGTATTATTCGACCAAATTGATAAAACCTAGCAACGTGCATATTTTATAAGTGCAACATTGACTTTTTAAATTGTCGGTGTTATTTTAATTTCATATAATGTAGATATAGCTAAGTTAGTAAGTAGGTATTATTACTTTGTAATGGGATGTATTGTGTTACGTAATGTGTCGTAATAATATAGGATTATATGTTTGGATTTTTTATACAACTTAGGTGGCAGACGAGCACACGGCCCACCTATTGGAAAATGGTTACTATAGCCTATCGATGTTTGTAATGCCTAGGGTGTCACACTCGTACTGCTGAACGCTGTAGGGGGGGGGGGGGTGGTCCCACTATGACCGGTTGTAGAGTCCATATATAAATACATATATACATACATATATACATATATATACATATATATGTATGTATATATATGTATGTATATATATATATACATATATATACACATATATATACATATATATACATATATACATACATATACATACATACATATACATACATACAAATATTAATACTTTATTACTGGATTTTAAATATTAAAGGTCAAAATTATTTGAGAAAAATATTTAAATCCCCCCTTCCCCATATATATACATATATATATTATTAAAATTTTAATTCATTAATTTATTAATCAAATTCGATGTATTTATTTTTCGGTTACGATTTTTGTCCCCACCTCAATAGTTCGGAGACTAATATCTCTCTATAATCTGTCAAAAAGAGACATATCTTGTCCACTTTACGGCCGCCGTGCTAAGCAAGTGGAGAAAAAGTCCCTTGTCTACGTCACAGCGAGGGACATAAGTTATCTCCTTCGACGCCATGCTAGCAATTAGGGACAAACGCGTTTGTCCCCGTCAATTTGACATAAGCGGTGGAGAGAGATATTTGTCCCGCGCCCGTGTTAGGCCAGCAGGACGGGGCCTGGTCAAATGTCTTAAACATCATTAACTGTTGCTAAATTCAATTACAAAATACATGAAAACTTATATAAATCTGGTATTACTTCTTGATATAACCGAATAGTTACTCGTTTCACAAAGCCAGTCCCTGAATCTTTTTATTTTATAGAATAAATGTGAGTTTAAAACGACGCAGTAAAATTTTACGATATTCAATTGTACATTGAACACGTAGCACAAATGTCCTACACACTAAAGGGGGCCACTCTTTGTTCGATTCTACTAGTATTATTGTAAAATGTGCGCTATTTTAAACACGGGACGTTAGTACGTGATACTCGTGAATGTCCTGCTTTATTTACACTTTAGTTTTTTTGCGATACACTGCATTGTAGTTACTACTTCAAGTTTGTAAGTATTTACACTTCTATTACGTACAATAATTGTCAAAAGAGTGTTTTATAAACCTCTGCCTACCCCTTCGGGGATTACGGGCATGAGCATATGTATGTAAGTATAGGTATTCGTATTTATTATTTAGTTAAAAGTTGCCATCAAAAACATTTTTAACTACAGCAAACTACCGAAATATTAACTACCGAATAATTGGACTAATAAATATAACAAAATCATGGAGTCTTTTCCAACTAGCGCAATGTGTACCATTTTAAATGTTATTCTGCAGAGACATGACAGCGTGGCATGCGCCTGTAACGTTGGCTGTGTCAGTTGCTGAGAGGTTGTGTCAAAATATTCGTTATATTTTGCGACTACCCTTCAAGTGGGATGCATATTGAAAAACTGTCAGAAATGAAAACCGATATTTCGTTGAAATCTTACCATTTTAACGAAATATAAATTTAGTATAAAAAGGTCGTGAAAAAGCATCTGATGAGGCCGTCAAGCTGAGGTAACACCAGGCGAGGTGAAGTCAAATTGACGTGCCAAAAAAAAATTACACGTGTATATATATATATATGTATATTTCGAATTCATATTATAAGCTATGCGTTTGGAGCATTTAATGTATTACTGTGTGCATGTTCCTGAATGAAGAATAATAATGATTGTAAGATAATGATGAGATAATTTCTCGTGTCGTATACGTTCATAGGTTACGATAACTACTTATAGGTGTCCCGTAGGTGTAGGTAGATTGTATTCTTGTCTGCCACCTAAGTAATATAAAAATGACGTAGCAGTCGAACATAATCAATAATAAAATCATCAAATCATCATCTGTAGTTTGAGGGTCAACCTCTCTAGCAATCGTGTCCAGCTTTCCTTTCCGATAATGGACCGACCGATAAAAGTTGTCTAAGGAAAATAGGTAGTAAGCAAACTAAGGCCTCGGATGCCACCAAAAACAACACCGAGATGATGATGATAAATCTTCAAAGTAATCACCACTGTCAGCCATAATGCTCTAAGCTTTAACAAACGTATCATAAAATCATCCAAAACCCTCCAAAGTTCATATAAATCCCATTTAAATTATAGCATCTGTAATCTTATATTAGGCAACTCAAACGAAACTCGAGTTGTGAATTGGAGTTACCGCGATTCAAAACTAGAATTTCGCAAATAAATTTGTATAGCCACGTACACACTAGGCCGAGGTAATGGGAGTCATGAGTTACTGTGACTAGTTTGAAACCGAAACACGAAACCATACATGCGAAACTAGAGTCGTCGCATCTTAACCTCCAATCAACAGCTTTCAAAAAGTATTGGCAAGATGGCGGATGCCACGAAATGGCGGAGCTAATTTTCTTGCCGGAGTCTTCTCAGGCCGAGGCCGCGTTCCGAACCGGTGGTCCATTTGCTCACTAATTTATAAATTATTGTTGAAATATGGTTATAAAGAATTAATGATATCTGAATTTTGAATTTTGAATTTCAAGAATACTACAGTCGCTTAATGAACGTGTCTCCTCAACTGCAGTTATGTTTATGTAATCTCGTCTAGATTTGACGAAACAGTTTTTTTTAGTTTCCCAAGACAAGAAGAGCCTTATATTACATAGCGGATGTACCCGACAGTCAAGATTTAGGGTTGTCACACACACGAGACCGGAGTGGCTAACACTCGAGATGAGATGCTGTGCATTATACACAGCTGAGAAATGGTCTCATTTGCATATTGCCCCTTAGAGCTCCTTTGTAGCGGTTGGATCTAAATTCTAAGTAAACATAATAAGTGTGAAGTTTCAGTTAGTTGGTTAGTTGCGTCGTTGTTGGTGGCATATTAGTTGAGGAGTCGAGCTTACGGTCCAGAGGTTTTAAGTTCGAACCAGTTTGCCAATATGGAAAAACTAGGCCAAAGCATCGCAATGTTAGAAGAGGCCGATGTGTGACTGCACTGGACTGTGATTAGCTAATTGTTTTATTGAAACCCATATAACATAATGTATAGTTATGTGTACTATGTGTTCAGATATCGTTCTATAGAAAGCCCTAGAACATTATTATTACAATACTGCGTACGATTCGCAGATAACTGGAGTTTATAATTTCTTTTTCTTTCATCTAATTTGAGTTCAAAAGAATTTTCTTAGGAAAAATATACTGAATACAGTCATTTCAGCTACTTGATAACGATAGGGTTGCCATTATTCAAATTATAACTAAGATAGTAACATTTAAGCTATCGTTCAATATTAAATTAAACAGCGAGTGGAGTCGCAGGCTTGACTTGTATTTCTCACTTTTAAACTTTCACGTTGCATGATTTTTTTTTTTTTATACTACGTAGGTGGCAGATATATGGTTAACGAAACCCGGATATTAACGCGATCATTTAGTAAATACTATAATTAACCTTTTGATTTGCTTGACGTTTCGGCCAGGTTGAACTAGTCGTGGTCAGTCAGCTTGTGACCATGGCTAGTGCAACCTGGTCAAAACGTGCATGACGTTTATATATAATAAAGTATTTTATTCTATTTAGCATATGATTGCGTTAATACCTAGTTTTCGTTAACGATTTACTTGTATTTTATATTTTTAGACTACCTCATTTTACCCTGCATAAGTTTGTCTGTGTATATGTATTACAAAAAATTGTTCTACCCATGAACTCGGATTACACACACAAAGACACTAAAATGATAATTCGAAGAGTGAGTTTTGAATTTAAAACACAATATAATTTTCTTCGATTCCCGTACAGGGCAAATATTTGTAAACACGAATATATCTGTTACCATATTTACATTGGCCTGGACCAAACTCAATGGATGGAAAAAATATCGAACTTCAACCGCGTTTCTCTTGGGAAAACGTTTAGAGAACAACAAGAATATAACATTACCCACCTAACACAATATGAATAAACATTTCCATTCCAAAAAATATTCAACATTGTTTTCCGGGATGAACGTGTTACATTACATTGTATATTGTATACCTACCAAAGTTTCACACATACTTTGAAATGTAGAAACAAAATGTCGTCGCAATTAGGAGTTGCCGTCCCTATACGCGGGTTTAACAGAAGCCGCAGTAATTACTTTACGGTTGCTAGGGCGACTGGTGGCTTAGATCTCCTAGAGACATGAGAACGTAAATAAGACAGTGTGTGAAATTGTCAAGGCTGGTTTAATGTCTCAGTAGAATACATAATACAAATAACATTCCCGCCCTTCAATCCTTGTAGGCCTAGGCAACAATAAACGCTGCCGGGGTGCGAGAGATATGTCTTGTATAATGTCACTTCCGGCAATCAAAGATCCATAAACGACGTGCATTTTAGTCGGTTTGAGTCCGACATAATCATCTTCACCAGCTTTGGCGTAGGTTGTATCCATGGGAATTTTGCGCACCACAAACTTTTCAGAAAGAGTTTTAAATTTTTCTTTACAGAGTGAATAACATCTTCACGGCGATGGTACGATGCGCGAGTGCTTGGGCAGCCGCCGCCTCCTTCTGCGAGCAAGTTATGCTCGAAAAGGAGGAGGCGGAGCGGGTCCGAAGAAGGCTCCGGGCCCGCACTGCCCGCGATGAGCGGAGGCGACTCGGACGTCGGAGGTCGCAGAATGACCTCCGTCCCCCATGAGCGCGGGCCTGGGGCTGACGGGTGAAGCCGCCTGTCACCCTAGCAGAAGCAGGCCACGGCGATGGCACATAATGCCACACCATACCCAGGGGCTAGATGGGGACGCCATGGTCCCCACTTTTAGGGAAGAGGGTCATCTCAACAGAGATGTCCCCGGGTCTGCCGGGGTGCGAGAGATATGTCTTGTATAATCTCACCTCCGGCAATCGAGGACCCATGGATGGCGTGCGTTTTGGTCGGTTCGAGTCCGACATAATCACCTCCATCGGTTTTGGTGGGGGTGGTATCCGTGGGGATTTTGCGCACGATAAAAAAAAAAAAAAAAAAAAAAGAGTGAATAACATCTAGAACACGTCAATTTGACTTCACCTCGCCTGGAAGTCAACTGAAGCTAAAGTCTTAAGAAGGAGGGTCACTATTACAAACGCGTACAGTGTTACATTGGTAGCGCTCAACTTGATGGTCTCATTAGATGCTTTTTCACGTCCTGCTAAAGGACCCGGGACTGTAGGAAGAAGGAAACATGTGAGCTGGTAATGAATTCTAAGACCTAATGGTGTGGCAAAGGAATTATGCGGTTTAACCGCTATGTTTTGATATCTCCAATTGGTTGTGGAGGACAGATGACAGTCGCTTCATAGAAAATATTGAAGTTTAGCCAAAAAATGATGCATGTACGAAAATGTAAAAAAATCTACCTACTACCCGACATAGTCTTAAACTTTAATAATACTTTCCATTTTCTTATTTTTACTTTTCTAAAAATGATTTATACAGTTACTAGAAAAGTAAAAATAAATGGAATCGGAAAAGTTTATTTCAAGTTGTAGCGTAACTGCAAACTGGTGCATCAGTGATTTATTTCTTTATAAAGAATATTATTTTTCTACAGCGTCCTTGTTCAAACAAGTACATATGAGGATGTGAAATAGTATTTCTTATGTCACATCTGGAGTCCCCGGACCGGTGCCACAAGCTCTTCCAACATAACCGTATATACCCGTAACTGTAAATGCAGTTTTAAACAGCTTATTTCCAACATGTTTCTGTTAGAAAGGAGAAATAAAGGTAGAACATATTTATTGTTGGGTTTCGAAATATTTACCAGAAAATAATCATGCCTGAAAATAAGCTTCTTTCCTACATAAGACAACACGTGCAGGGCTTAGATGTTACCCGTATACGGTGCGGAATATTCCATCAAGAAGTAAGCGGTTCGGCAAGTCTTTCCTTTTCCACACCATTAAGTCTTGGAATTCCATACCGGCTCACGTGTTTTTTTCTTCCTACAGTCCCGGGTCCATTTAGCGGGGCGTGAAAAGTCATCTGATGAGGCCGTCAAGCTGAGCGCCACCATTGTAAGACTCTACGTGTTCGTAATGGTGACCCTCTTTCCTGAGACTTTGCCGGGAGCTTACCATAAGGCGGGATGAAGTCAAATTTACGTGCCCAAAATATTGTGAAAAAAACCTCAAGATAAAGGTTTATAGGGATAGGGATGATGACTGTTTCATTATATTTTTTATTCTTAAGGTGCTATGGTAAAAACTTAGTGAATTAGGGCGCAGGTTGAGTGATAAAACCAGTGACTTTCGCTCCGCCTCGTACCTGGGGCAAAGGTAGGCCATTAGTATTCAGTGGGGCAATGCTGCTAGAGTCATAATCATCTTTACGGTGAGGGGCAGGTTTTCTGTCAACTTATTGACAGTAGAGTGATTTAAAAAATGAACTTTCAACAATTGCCATTCTTGGAAAATGACCATGTTAATAATAATCTGAGGTACTGATAAAGTGTAATTTTCTTACAACGCTTAGTTATAAAGATATTTGTTTTTGGAAATTTAATTTCTAGAGCCACCTGAAAACGTTCTATCAATATCGTTAGAAAAGCGTGACGTCATTCTTTCCCCTTTGGCCGCGTATGATACGAGAGTTTGGTAACCAGTATCATACGAAAAAAAAATGATCATCGTAGGATACTGGTGACCAAGTGATAGGATATATTACTTTTCTGATACCCTTCATCATGTTTGGCAGCCAGTATCCAGTAAGGAATTTCTTAGCGCGTAGTGAAAATGCATAGAGCGCAAGTGAATATCCCATATATCTCAATCTGTACTGCGTTTACAATAAAGTTTAAGTTAGAAGTATATGGTTCGTAATAAAACTTATTTGGAATTTAATATCGATTTTAAAAAGTTATAAATTTGAACTCAAAACAATCAATCTTTAATGTTTTGACCTACTTTGGCAACGAAAAATAAAATAAGTCGTAATTTCAGTTTATTTATCACTACATAGTATAAAATGTTCTCTGTCCCTATGTCCCTTTGTATGCTTAAATCTTAAAAACTACGCAACGGATTTTGATTCGGTTTTTTTAATAGATAGAGTTACAAAAGAGGAAGGTTTATATATGTATATAACATCATGCTGCAACCAATTGGTGCGAAGCACAAGTGAAAAATATTGCGAAAACGGGGTGACGCAGACGAAGTTGCGCGGGTCAGCTCTATTTCTACTAAATAAGCTACATAACTCTCTCATCTTCCACAAAAGAAATCCTCATTTGGACAGCTCCAAATAATGACTAAAAGACATGATAAGACAGGGTCTCTGATGCTCGTGATATGTCACGGAATTCCACGCCACTGCCTTCGACGCGCCGATAATTCCCACAAGAACTATTTATGTGGAATAATATGTAATGAAGGAATGCGCAGTGTACACACTGGGGCCAATAAGAACCCCTTTTCAACCCTGACGTAAAAGCGACGAGGTGTTATAAGGTTGACGTGTTTGTGTATGTGTGTATCTGACTGTGGTATAGTCGACCCAATTTTATTGTAGTTTTTTAGTTTGAAAGGTGAATTATAAATGCATATAACAGACATCAGACCATCTCATGTCATTCAGTCGTTATTTGTAGCTTTCTAAATGAGGATTTCTTTTAAGGGTAGTAGACGAGAGAGTTATGTAGCTTAATGTAAGATAACCCCGCTAAATGAAACAACTTTTTCTCTGTAACAGCTTGTAATACGTTTAAAAATTGTTTCAAGAGAAAAAATTGAATAACCCTGATACTCAAAAAACAAAAACAAAACACTCGTCAGTCCTGTCAAATTCTTCCTGCCAGATCCAAACGGCTTATTGGTAATACTCTTATTTACTTATTAGGTTTCATTAGCTATATTTGATGAGAATCAGTCCAAGATGGCCACCACAAAATTGAGGATTAAATATTCCTTCACAGCTACCTCAATATTTTATAATTTTATAAAAATAAAATAAAATAAAAATATGGGTCTATCTCAGCCCCTTGTGTCAGTTTACACCATTTTCAAGTATTATTACTTAATTTACATCACATTACAGCAAATGACAATTTATTGTCCGTAATTTCGTGAAATATCATAGAAAATAAATAGGTTTGACTTGTATTTTGTAGTTATGACGTTTATGATAGTCATGAAAGTATGTCATAAATGTCAAAACATTAGACATTTTATTGTAGTCTATCCCGCAAAACAATGGCTTAGGAGGGGTAGCTGTTCCCCTAACCAGCAAAAAACAGTTCTTAAACCAGTAAACAGTGAAATAGAATTTATTCCGAACAAAAATATATCAAGATGAGTCCAAATGAAACTCCAAACCAATATTCCATTTCAAATCAACACATTTCACGAAATCGTTCTGAAAATTCACTGAAAGCAACCAGTGTAGCTGCGGCTTTGTGCCCGCTCAATCGGAACGACACAAAAGGGCTGTTTTCTTACTGTGAAATAATAGGAAAATGAACGGTGGTGAAACGAAACGTTAGGGGAGAAATGGTGAAAAGGGGGTAAAATTCGAGGTAAATTAAAATTGCTACTATATTTTGGTATTCATGTTCAATGATTGAGTTAAATTGCTTGGTTTTTTACTGTCCATTTTATACGATATGTGTCTAACTTTTTATCATTGCTGACTACGTGTGACTTTTATCTCAGTTGCTGACAAATACTAGTAATGTTTTCTTTTATGAATCTCTAATTGAGACACAGACAATAGTACAATCTATTATTATATAGGGTGCTCTGAGAATGTTCTAAGGGCAGTAGAAGGTTTTTACAGCAGCTCGAGTTTGATGCCGCTGGTTTAACCTTTACCTATCTTTCTACCTCTGGTAGATCCCATTGAATACCTCATTTTGTAACACCATTATATTTATTAATTCGTCTGATACTCTCCAAGACGTTAATTGGTAGTGCTTGCTAAGCATGTAATTAATTTCCTTGCAATATACATAGTAAATAATCGGGTTAATTTTTTTTTTTCAAATTTATATAGCTGCAACATTTTAAGTTAGGAATTTATTTTCCATTATTTTAAAAAGTGTCCGATTGACGACAGTAAGCTTGCCCCTTATTACGTGGGACCGAAATCATAGTTGGCGAAATGTGGGTGTTTAATTACACGTCTGCCTCTTCGGGGATTACGGGCGTGAGTATATATATGTACAGTAGAACTCAAAAGTGCAGTAGCAATCCTACGCAACTATAGCGTCAACATTCTAACGCTACTTGTGACCTTTTTCTTTTAAGACAAGCCAGCGTCGCCTCGTATTGCATAGTAACATTACACACACATATAAGCGCGCCGGCCGCACGCTAAACCATTTTGAGCCTTGATGTGCTAATGCACTTATGAGCTCTGACTGTACCTATGTAATTTCCTAAAGCTTCGTATTTCTATTTCCAACACTCGCAGATAACAATTAATTGTAACGTGAATCCGTATCGTTACGCTGTCGTCACGGCGCCGTTTGTCATGTGAAGTTATAGACGTCATGTTATTGTTACGTCGTGTTCCAAAATTGCCTGCCTTTGTCGCCTGCACGCGAATCTACTCCAAATTCCCGTAAAAGCGCTATTTCTCAACCAACGTTAAACGTTCGGGTTGAACGGATACACCCCCACCCACAGGAAATGGAGGGGGAAGTACGAAATGCATTTAGAGACGTTTTCCCCCGTTTTTACCCCGTCATTGTAGTTTGTTGTGCCGCTGCATTGTAGCTCGGACAATGGTCCGACGCGATTGTTTTCGTCAATTCGATTGTCAACCCAGTTATGATTTAGTGAAACAAAGGTTGTTTTAATTTACTTCTGTCTAGAACTGTTATTGAGAGCGATACGTTTGGGGAAGATGGCTTCATTCTGTTCAGTTGAATTACCCCCAACTGTCGCGATGAGGTTGGAGTTGATTGGCGCTTTTGTTTTCAATGTTTTGTTATTGGCTATCTTAGATAAGAGAGGTTATTTTTGGAGTATTTTAGTTTGGTATTGTGATAAATTTAATAAACAACAAATTAATAGTATAGAAACTTGTATATTTTATGGCGCTTCATAGAAATGTAAAAGGTATCGATGAGTTACTATAAAGATTAGCAATGATAACCTTTATTTGTGATGTCACGAACATCGAGGCGTGTACGTCGATTCTCATTTGATTTTTACGCTTGACTCCATGTGTCTACCATAGTATTCCAATTTCCTCGTCTTTATTGTTTGTCTGCAAATAAGGGCATTTTCTCAGTAGAATAATTTTCTAGATATTTCCGAATTTCTCTCACAAACATTTCATCACACATATACACAAACTTACACTCGCGTGCAATTAGAATATCTTGGTCCATCAAATTTATAAAAATTGATCGCTTCTCGAAAAACATCGAAGTTCAGTCGCAAAGCAGTTAGCTGATAAAAACGGTCCAGGACTCCGAGATAACAGCTTCGAATGCGACCGAGACATTCAATCAATCAATCAATTAGTCGATCGCGGTCCACTGCTGGAAGATGCCTATATCTTCCAACATTGGAAGACTTTAACGAACTGTTTCCACGCTGACCAGATCACATTAAAATAACATTATTGTAAACAACTTTGTCTCATGTTCCAATACGAATTTCCCTCCGTTCTGAAACAATATAAATAATTAGAGTCTATTTTGTTTTTTCAATGATCCCTTGGGTTCAATTTAGCTTAAGCTTACTGATCGTTTTAAAATCTGTCCTCCCGCTTAAGTGGTTATAAATTAATCCACTTCAGTACGATTTAAATATTCATTTATTTTGCTAAATCAAATAGATTGAGAGTCTCGGCTCGCTGTGGAACATCATTTTTTCATTGCAAATATTTAATCTTCTTCTGACTTTTGACAAGAACAATAAAATCTTTTGATCTTCATTTGTTCTTAACATTTTGTGAATTGGCGAATAAAATTTTGAAGCAATTAGTGTCGTAACTTTTGTTATAAATTTAAATTGTAATGTCAACATTTAGGTTATAACCAGCGTGACGTTTTTACGTAATAGAATTTCAGTAGATAAGCGGAAATAGGAGGGGATGTAGTAAGCCTTCCCAAAGAGCGAAACCTATCCCTCCTATCCCTAACCTATACCTCTCCGTATGTAGCGGCGCTGCCGTGAAACGAATGAACGATGGAACCACAATACCAATTCTGTCACCCAGATATGCCTTCGACTCGACAGAAGAATAAGAAGTAATATAATATTAGTAACTTCGGTTGCTAATACTGAAACGTGGGTATTAATTCACCTCAGCTAACCCAGTGGGAAACAAGTATAAGCATCTGAATGTATGTTTGTATATATTTAAAAACAAAACAATTTTAACACTTACAAAATCGTTGCTATCAGCAAATTACGCTACACACGGGTATTGCCCTAATTAAGCGGAACCATTGTCCATTCAGAGTCACAATTACATAGAATTAAACGTGGCCTAAAATAATATTGGGGTAAATGCGACAAAGTTCTAAATACTTTTGGGGTTTATTGTAGGGTTGGATTACATTAGGGAGTGTGCAGACCTTTCTTCTACTCCCGATCAGTCGGGCCAACTAACAGGGCCTAGTTTGATGTAAGCAAGTTATGAACCCAATTCGTTTTTTACATGGACAATAAAAAATAAGTGGAAGTGTGATGTAGTTCATACACACTTGTCATTGCTGTGCGTATTTACGCAACGCAACATAAATTTGACAATTTGAACCTTTTTGTAAGAATACGTCTAAACGTTATTGTAAATATTCAAGCTGGTTCGGTTCAAAATATTATTATGAAACGCCATAAATAAGTTTTTATCTATAGCAAAGTAATCGCTATTTTGAACGGTTGAAAAAGATGGTGAAAATATACGAGTAGTTACCACTACCTTAACAAGTGTAGTGTGTTTTCGTTTTGTAGTAATTTGAGGTAAAATGGCATTAAAGTTGGTATAAAATATATGTACGATCATACAAAGCAATTATTTACTAGTAATGCACGGTATTATTAACGGTTATATGTGAGTTTGGCGACATCGGCTCTGCTACTAAAATTATCATATCATTTCTACTAGTTTTTCTATTCTGTGGTTTTTAGGTAGCAATTTACTCTCCCCTGTTCATTCTCTTGATAAATCGGGTATACTTCGGAGGTTTTAGGGGCGGGTAAGAGTGAGTTCTGACCACTGGTTTCAATAAAAAGCTTGCAATTAGCTCGGGTGACAATTAACACCCGCATTAATATATAACGGTAGGGCTGTTGGGTTCAGTTTGTGAATTCTTGTGGAGTGAGCCGAATTGGTTTAAGGGAGTTTGTTTAAGTGGCTGCCGAGGGACTGTTTTTTGGTTTCAAATTGGGCCAACTTTTATGAAAAGTGTTTGAGAATTGTGTGAAGCTATTAAACTTAATCGTGTTAGAAGCTGATTATTTGGTTAGCGGTTCAAGTTATATCGTTTATCATTTCTTCTGTGGTTAGCAGAACATTATAATGTCATATAGAGGACTTTTATGTGCATTCTTTGACGATCTCCGTGGCGTAGCGGTAGTGAACGCGACTGCTACGCAGGAGGCGCGGGTTCGATTCCCGCTCAGTGCAAATATTTGTGTGCTTGAATATGAATATCTGCATTGGTCTGGGTGTTTCTATGTATAATATGTATGTATTTACAAAAAAAAATGTATCTATGTATGTTTATCCGCATTCTAGCACAACACAAGCTAGTTAAACTATGCTTACCATGGGTCTAGGTGACGTTGAGTAGATTGTCCTAGAATATTTATTTATTTATTATTTATTTATTCTATGAATTTGAATAAGATCATCATCGCGCTATTAGAAAGTACCTGATGTGTGTAGGTATGTATGTATGTTTGTACGTACTTCATAATAGTGCGATGATAAGTCCAACAATCGAACATGTATTGCAACTGCCTTCGTCATAATCCCTCCCTTTTTTTTTGGTTGGTATGGTGGATATTGGAGTATTCCCTTTTGTGTTGGAGGGACATCACATCCCGTTCCTCCACATATTAAATATGCTATGCTCATGCTGTCCTTACATTGTATGCAGTAAAACATCTCTACTGTGTGAACCTGGTGACCTGTAATTCAGGTCCTTGTTACCTACCACAGGCACCAGCGACCCACAGACAGAATTTTATTATATAAAGTTAGCAATTTCTGATACAAAAAATAATGCTACGTTAGTAGAAAAAATAATATAATCTGTACGCGTCTCTGTATATATAGTACAAAGCTATAAACAATGAAAGGTTTCACCAAACAAATGCTTGGCGCTAAATGATCCGAAGTTCTCCATTTCACTCTTAGCTCAACAAAAACATGTATTAAATGAAAAGTTGCCAAGGAAAATGTTACATAGCAACGCACAGGTACTTTCACAGCGCAGAGACATCTTAATTTGCTGAAAACTCAAAACTTAGCATTGAAAAGGTATACGTTATTATTGCCGACAGAGTAAAGCTTTCGGTCTTTGCCATAAAATGGAAGAGACAGCGGTTTATTGGAACTCTGTTGATTACCTGGACAGATCTAGGTTCGTATTTCATAGAGGGTTAACATTAGCCAAACCCTGGTTTTGACGCGATCATAATCTTAAATTCTATAATTTCGAATACAAAAAAGCAAATTAAAAGTAAATTATATATTATATTATTATATGATGTTCGTGGGGATTTCCGTACTTGAAAAAAGGCGCCGGTTAAGCCCTTCTTTTCTTTTCGTTTGGTTTATATGACTTTAATAGGTGCAATTATCACCTAACCTATCAAAGATGAGAGGAAGACAGAGCTTCTTCAGGTATACTGGTTTGCAGCTAAAGATCTTGGTGGTACCCTTACTGACCACTAAAGGTTGATAATATAAAATATCGTTATCGGTTTTTGGTGTATTAACCTATTGAAGTCCATTTCTGGATTGTCTATGTCCAGTCTTATACTAAATATCCATATTCAGTGTATCCCAGGAAACGTTTTTAGGCCATCACTCCATTCAAAGTCAAAATAGAGAATCAAAAGTCACAATAAAAATCGCTACCTCCTGTACTATACAAGGTTAGCACTGTCGGCATTACACAGAGCTTCTTAACTCTATTTGTGCAAGATGTGTACTCTTGTAGTCGAGGCGCCGGCTGCCTGATTTTAACGTTAACGATCACCGGCTCTACGCAGAGCTGCGGCTTTGAAATGAAAATTGGAGATTTTAAGATGAATTGTGTTCGTGATGTCGACAGACTTGTAAACAGAGATTAATTTTAGTCTACATCTAGATTTATGCCCGTGGGCTGATGTTGGCACTGACGATTAAAATGTTAATGAAGAAATTAACCTAGATACTTAGTCCTGAAAGTTTTGTGAAGGGGTGAACACGTGTCAAGTTTTTAAATCCTACCAGCGGAATTCTTGATGGTATTGAGGTACTTACTGTTGCTCTCAAAAGTTAATGAACCCTACACAAATTGTAATCGTTATTCTGGAATGTGCGAAATTATGACCCTTGGTTCCTCCGAAGAATACATACATATAATCACGGCTTAAACATGGAGATTTATGCAGAGGTAAATTAACACACTTTTCACCAATACATTGCCATTTTTCGGGTAGGTACCTACCTACTATTATTGACTCAAACCTGTCTGAGGACGAGTCTGGACAGAATATTTGTATATCTATCTGATATTAAACAGCCTTATCCCTTAGGTGCCTTGTGCGACATTGTATGGAAAATTCTACTCTGCCGGTAACCAGAATAATGTCAAAGTTAGACTGTAAAAAGTGAACCCTGGACCCCAAGGCAAAGGTCTCGGTTTTGACTGGGTCTCTGGTATAATGTTGTTCGAGGGATATAACAGTTATAATCGAATAAATACTCTCTATATGATATGTATCTAAATACACAAACTCCGAAAAAAACTTTTTTAGCCGGTGGTGTACAAAAAGAGTGCATAGTTTTATCTCCACGTATATATAAACAGATACTCATTTAACCCTCAAATGCTGGTTGATATTGGTGCCGTGCCACCGTTATTTACCATTTACTTACTGAATTCTTTTACAAGAACTTCGTCTGTAAGTTATACAGTCACCGTTCTTCTGAATAACTGATCATTATCTGGGAGCAGGTTCGCTTCGAACGGCTTTGAACACAAGAATCGGTAATTGGTCGTTAAAATACTCTTTCTTTGCTGACTTTTGAATTCGTTTATACGTGAGTACCGTTTCAATAATATATATTTTATGAATGTTGTTATGTACTCTCTTTTAGAAATGAGATTTAGAAATAGTCCGGATTTTTTAAGACATGTCACTTATAGATCCTGTAAAGTGTACAAGAATCCTTGTACTTATGGGATAAAAAAACATTACAAGAAGAAATAAATAATATCACTTTGGATCACTTAGGAATGCCAAACAGCATTTCTTAAAGGTAGTAAAAAGTCTTTCCTAACCGAGGAGAGATGTTGTTGTCGTATGTGTATAATCCACAAGTGCGAAAAACAAACCTCAACACGTGTTTTGCCTTTACAAGGGACTCCTTCTCTCTCCTTTTTTGAGAAACAGTACAAGTAAACTATACCGCAACTCTGAATGCTGGGGAAAACGAAGAAATTAAAATAACCATATGCTTAGTTTTGGTTCGTTCAATTTTAAAATGACAACTGCATTTTCCAAAATGAGAAATGAAATTCCAGAAAATATTGTAACAATATGGTTTTATAAAAAAATGTAATAAAAAACTACGATTATGTAATAATTTCGTTCACTAAACTTGTGATATATAAAATATTACACAAAATAAATAACATCCTTTTATTACAGTCCTTAACAAGGGACAAAGGATATTTCGAATTCGATTTTCTCATAAGAATCTGAATAAATATCATTCCCCGAAAACTCCCTGCAGATTTACCCCTTGACAAAACACCCCGACATATCGACCTCGTCTCTTTTATATAATTAAAGGAACTTCTCAATATATGAATTGTACCAAGTACCTAACTCAACACCCCGGCGGCGCATGAACTTTCTTACTAATAATTAACACTGCCTTCGCAGGCTTGGATTATGTTGGATAAAAGGTATGATTTCAGAACTTTGTGCCAAAAATCTATATTTTGAGCACGATTATTCCAGAAGGTTGAGTACGATAATTAGAGTAGCAAGTATAGGGTTAAGTATAGGTTTATTAACATTTCTCTTTAATCTCTGACACAAAAAGAGAACTGTTATTAAGATATGAAACGGTGTCGTTCGCGTGCCAATTTTCTAATGGCGCCCTAATTTTGCTACGACCTCAAAATTTGGACTTTTGACTTTTGATTAGTATGTGTATATCAACTTTTCCTTATGAGATTGATCTATCACAATCGCTATCTTTCAGGTGAAGTATCTTTCAGGGGCTTCCCCTATGTGCATATTTGATGCTATGTGCCTGACCTACTGCCTCTTCAGCTTGCTAACTCGGTGGGCTATGTCGGAAACTTTCGTTCGTCTAGGGATCTCCTCATTTCTGATTCGATCTTGTAAAGAAATTCTGAATAAAACCCTTTTCATAGCTCGCTGTGTGACCTTGACAATATACAAGTAATTACTTCGATAAAAATAGGCTCTAGGCAATATTTACAAAGCCTTAGGGCGCGATCTATGTTTACAGACGTCTGATTTTTTTCTATCAGTTATTTTCTCACACATCACTCGCCCTTGTATCCTTTCAAACATGAATACACCGGATCAATATCTGTCATTGACGCCTTCATTGTGGAGAGCTAGCTACATTCATACTGATATTAATTCCAGTCCGATATTGGAATTAGGTGTAATTATTCGCCCATGAAGGGGCATTACTGTGTCGTGTACAAAGCAGTGGGATATTAATTGGGGAATACTGGTGTAATATGTTATTTAAGATGGTCGTAGTTTTAGATTCGGGCTAAATATAAATCACCGTAAATGTACCCAACATTTACGGTGATTTATATTTAGCCCGAATCTAAAAACTCATCATCGTTATTACATTGCGTTAATTTCAATTTCGGTCATATCCGAGGCCTTTATTTCGGAGTCTGGGATCCGCTTTCCGCCTTTTGCTTCTCCACTTCGCACGATCTTCGGTACCCCTGGTAGTTCGGTACGCCAGCACTTCTTGGGTGTATCCCTAGCCAGACATTTCATTGCACACATAGGACAAGACGGTACCTCCCGTCCTAATTGAGCAGTACACAATACTGCGGCTAATAATAACCTTGTGTTGTGTCTCCGTCCTCCGGCGAGAACGGTAGCCAGACATTATTAAATAAATAATTCGCGATTTAAGATTGAGAAACCCGTGATTCTTACAGGAATTATTTTATTTCGAAGCAGGGCTTTTTCCCGCGGTATTTTTATACGTCTACCGAGATGGGTGTTTTTTTATTCGTAACTAATTTAACTACGAAACTACTTTACAAATATGCAGTATACTAGTATTTGAGACGAAAAAGCGCTTTAATAACGTATCAAAGGACATGAGATTTGTGGAATCCAGCGCAGAATACTTATATCGAGTGCTTAGCAGACGGCTTATGAATAATTCAGGATATTCGAGAAAAAAAAACCTGAAAGTTCCCGAGTCAAGGGTTCTTCATGTAATAAAGTGCGACTTTTGTAAGTTGAGGGGTACGGCAGAGCTCTAGCTATATGAAATATTCATGACGGTCGTTAACGAACTTTTTTGAAGGCACTTGTCAGAGAACAAAAATAAATAAGGTATTTAAAATTGTAAGGGTAGTTGTAGGTTGGGTTTGTTTGGCTTTGTTGATTTGGTCTTTGTTGTGTTGAGAACTTTAATATATTAGGCAAATTCGTCTTGGGAAAATATTTTAAATTCAATTATACTTTTCATTAGGTTTTTAATTAACAGATAAATCTTTAATTTCATTGAGTAACTAGTTGTAGAGTCGTATACGGTTACCCTGAAATCAAATGATGTAACATCAATGTGCGAATTTCCTTCTAGGGTAGGCAGAGGTGAATGAACATTCACGTTACACCAATCATTGTATTGGGTCCCACGTAATAGGGGTTAGTGATGTTCAACAGTCGTATCCCTAATGGCATTGTACTCTACTAGGAACCTACGTCGCCATTTCCACACGAATAAATCTAAATCCAGTTCATAATCCAACTATCCAGTTTTATCTGCTCATTTATATTTAACCAAAAACATCTTCACAAGATTTCCCACAAGAACAAAGTCTTTTACAAAAAACCGTTGAGCGTCAGTAAAATAAATTAGTGGAACGAGGCGTATCGGTTCGTGAAACAGCAGCTCTATATAATTACTAACGTCTGATTCCGGCCGTGTCTATTACCAGCCGTGATCTATTAAAGGAACGTGCAGAAGCACAAATGCGAAGCATCTTTTACATTTTTTAATAAATTTTATTTTCAGAGAAACGAGTAAGTAAATAAACTTACAAAGATTGTTGTTAATTAGGTATCATATTTTAAAAATATATCGTGAAGTTGAATTTTATGTGCTGGAATGTTTTAATTTTAAGATACGGAATGCAAGATTTCAACCACTATGTATATATAAGATTAAGTCAGAGACTAAAACCTCTATGACCTCGAACTTTAGATAAACATTTTAGACCTTCTACAGTTCGAATCTTCGATTTTGAGTCTAACGGAGAGTCCGTTAGACTAAAAATCATATTCCATTGAACCTAATTTATATAACTGCATAATAATGAAAAGCTAAAATCAATCCAGCACAAAAGTGAAATTTGTCCTTCTTATAGGCTAAGATAAAACTATTATATGCTCGAAAGCGTTTGTAAAAAAATCCGGCAATAAACCATGTCTGGACCTTCAGACAAGCTCTTGAGAATTATACCTACCGTTTTAGCGAGAGCACTCTCACCCTTTAAAGAGATACACGATTATTTTCGTTAAAAATCTTTTCATTTTTTTAAAAAGGCAGCCTTTTTTCCCGTTGATTCATTATAGCTGCATTGTGTAAAGGAATGGACGCCTTCCTAAAACATCAAAGGCCCCGCACCCATTGTTAACATCAGTCGAGCTAAATCAAAAACTTTACCGACTTGATTTTTCATTGATGCCCTTAACGATATAACTCGAAGTCGGGTCAAACAAAAGTCGAATATTTCGAAGTCGTTCCGTTGAGTGCTCCCGAAATTTATTGTACTCGGAGTTTTTAATAAAAAGCGTTGAAGTCGGCCGCGGTCGCCAATTGATTGTAACTGGTTTAATAAAATTGGTAAAATTACGCAGGTGTTTGTGCCTTTTGTATTATCAAAGTTGTTACGTATTTCTTTATGTTTGAACTGTCAGATATTATACCTTATTTGAAACTTGATCACCGGACCGCTCGCCACTGGCAGGGATTTCATCCTCATACATTGCAACCGGGAACGGTGCGCACAGTGCGATATGTATACTCAAGCTGAGAAATGAACTCCATGCTATGGTTTTCCCAAGCGCTTATAATATGGGATTGTTCAAGAAAAGGGCGTTAGAAAATTCCATTCTTCTTAAGTCGAATCGATGTTATTTTAGAGTTGTCTTCGTGGTGTAGTAATTTGTTACACGGTAGCCACGTGAGTACGCCGCTGCTCACGGAGAGGGCCCGAGCATAGGTGCAGCTCTTTGGGAAGGCTCACTACGTCCTCTCCCATGGGTAATGGGATAAATATTTCAAACTGACGAAGCCGCGGGTCTCAGCTAGTATAACACATACATACGCTCCTTCTCATTTTCCTGTGGTAAATTAACACCTACGTTTCTCCAACCATTCCTTTCGATCCCACACAGTAGTGTAGTAGCCTAATGCCGTATTCCGGGCACTATTGTAAACTCGAACTATGCATCTGAGGTTGAGCCTGGGCTGTATATATACAACTGCTGCTAAACAGCCCTATACCCTATATGATACTTTATGTGAAGAGTTGGAGTAGTCCAATTTTACTCAGTTGAGAACCACGCGGAACCAGTAAGTCATAACGTCATCATCATTCTCTGAACGTTTTCCCAAATCAGTTGGGGTCGACTTTCCAGTCTAACTGTGATGCGGCTGAACTTCGATATTTTCCGAGAAGCGACTGCCATTTGACCTCTACAACCGATGGTCCAATGACCAATGGCGATATCGAAGCTCCAAGTAAGACTGGTTGGACTTTTGAGGGCTCCAACTACCCGTAACGACTGCCATAGATGTTTGTATGGCAACCGAGGCACGACCAGACCAGTGCAAACAGCCATATTTATGCATACAACTTTTTGCACTAAGCGGGGATCGAACCCGCGCACCGTGCTTAGCAGTTGCGTGCACTTTCACCACGCCACGTAGGTACTTCATTATTTTGTACTACAACGCGATAATTTAATACAGGTATCATAAAACAAACATCGAATATCACAATAAAGTATAAATAAAACAAATTGTGTCATGAAATGTGAGTCCCCACGTATGTTTCTCTCATATAATTATATGAAGTCGTTTATTTTATGTAGCAACGTAATTAGAGAGCCTACTAACAGTGTCTAACGTTATCGTTAATGAAAATACCTAACGGAGGGGAAATGAATATTTCTGCGATAAAATTGAAAATACTGGCATGAATGAGGAAGACGGAGAAGGAATGTCGTGAAGTGTAGAAGGTTAGCAGCTGCAATTCTGAAAAACTACCTTTGGGCCACCTAAAAAAAGACATACATGCTCAGCACTGATGGGCTTTTTCCAGGTCTTTTCAGATGCAGCTGTATTAGGGTACACTTAGTTGGTAGCCACCTGAGCCGCATTCACTTAATGAGAGACACCGCCCATTACATCATTCATATCAACCTACATAAGTTCACGCCCGTATTCTAGGCCGACGTGTAATAAACACCCACATTTCGCCAACTATGAGTTTCGATCCCACGTAATAGGTAGCGAGCCTATTACCACCAATTGGCCACTTTGTAAGAAAATGAGTATGCTGAAAATAACTACGTAATCAAAAATGTAGCTGCTAAATAAATTTAAAAAATTAAATTGACCCAACTCCTTGCTATGCGGTGTAAATCACAAAGAATTAATTAAATACTTAGCCGCACAAGCACTACCAATTAACGTCTTGGAGAGTATCATATCTTTATACAATGAAAAAAAATTATATTCACCTTTAATAAGTACTACATATTTTCACCAATCTTACATAATTTTTGATTAGTTAAACTATATAAGAATATAAGTACTGTTCCAAACAGAAACAAAAACCAACTATTGGTTTAATAAGTTGTTTGTGAACGAAACGCGATCCAAACAAAAAGGAGTTCCAAAAAAAACCGCTTCCGAAAACATTGTTTGTATCAATTACATTTCAAAGCCACGGATTCCGAAACTCACCGGCTATCCAAATTAATTATCTCCTTTTTACTTATTGCTCATCCGCTTCGATAAACAGATAGGGTTTCGGAATCGGAATGTCGGATCTGTATTATTAACTTCTGCACGACCGCTTCGCTTCCCGTTGTACGAAGCGATATTTATTTATACGGAAGTCTTGGTTTGACCTTGGACACCAAAATATGTTATATTAAGAAAAATGGTATATTGATTTCGTTTTATCGTTGAAGTTGTGGTGAGTGTAGGGAGTAATAGAAACTACTTACGGATATTTTTGTGGCGATATTAGGCAGAACTTATGCTAGTTGTACATTTATTTGTTCAATTCTGACGGACTCATAAACTGCATCAACGTTCAGGTTTACTCTAAAAGGATTTTTTATAATAAGTATGCAAACTTTTTAGATTAAATTATATAAATATGGAAAGACTGGATCTTAATCTTAAAAAAAAATTAAATTTAAAAATAGAACTGCAGTAAAACAAATGAATATAGCCGGGAAAAGAAAATTTACTTGTAGTATCAGATTTGCGTGTTATTTATAGCAAAGTTTTAAATTGATTCTCATTGATTTTTTTTGTTTTGTTAATTGAATTATTGTTACCAGCATAATTGTTGGGTTAGTTTTTTAACACATCGAGAGTTTTTGAACCATAATATGGATACTTCGTCCGAACAAGCGGCACAAATTGTAGCATTGGTGCGGGAGGGCTTGGATCAACGAACGATTGGTAGAAATTTAAATTTAAACCAGTCTACGGTTTCTAGAATATACAGAAGGTTTGTAGAGACAGGTTCTTACAGGAGGAGACGTGGTACAGGCAGAACTCGAGCAACCACAGGTCGTGATGACCGATTTATTGTTATAACTTCCCTGCGAAATCGTTTCCTCACGTCAGTTAACATCAAAACCGAGCTTAATGAAGTGCGTGGAGTAAACGTGTGTGCACGAACAATAAGAAGAAGGTTAAAGGAAGCGGATATTACCCCTTTTAGACCAGCAAATGGTCCAAAGTTGTCTACAGCTCACAGACAAGCTCGCTTAAGATTTGCGCGTCATCACCTGAATTGGACAGAAGAGCAGTGGGCCTCTGTATTGTTCACGGACGAGTGTAGGACATGTTTATATGGTGCAGATGGTCGCACAAGAGTCTATCGTCGACGTGGGGAGCGATATGCTCAAAGTTGCATTGAGGAGCGTGTTCCTTTTGGAGGCGGTTCATGTATGGTCTGGGGTGGCATATCGATGAACGGGCGAACAGAACTTGTGTTCATAGACATGGTCCGTCAAAACGGTAATAGAGGGGGTTTGACAGCACATCGCTACATAACAGAGATATTAGAAGATCACGTGGTGCCTTACATGGGATTCATAGGCGAAAATTTTACTTTAATGCAGGATAATGCCCGGCCGCATGCAGCTGCACAAGTTCAACATTATTGCGAAGAGGTTGGGATACGTACAATGAATTGGCCAGCACGCAGCCCGGATCTTAATCCCATCGAGCATGTTTGGGACAATTTAAAAAGAGCTGTATATGCGAGAAACCCTTCGCCCACGACGGTGGCAGCACTAAGAACAGCACTTTCAGAAGAATGGGACAATATTCCGCAAGATCTTTTAAAAACCCTTATAAAATCTATGCGGAACCGATTAGAATCCGTAATAAGGGCACGTGGGGGTAATACACCTTATTAAAACACAAATAAACCCTTGCATAAAGTTTGTGTCTATTGTTAAAACCAATTTTTTAATTAAACCAATTTTTCTTAAATTTCTGTTTTTTCTTCAAAAAAAGTCTTAAGGTCCTTTCCAGTACATAAACTTAAACTTAAAGATATGACCCTACGCTGTTTTAAAGTTCACGAACCAATCTAGAGGTTTCAATTTAAATCTGTATAGAAAGTATGCATACTTGGTTAAAATATTTATTTCAAAGTCGTCTATTACTTTGATGCAGTTTATGAGTCCGTCAGTGTAGTATATCTATTGCCTAGTTGAGTTAGGTACTACGACTGATCTATGTGGTATGTTGATAATATGTTAAAAAGATGTATGCAATATTTGGATATCTTTTATATACCACTTACGTGGCAGACAAGCATACGCCTCACGTGATGGATAATGACTACCATGGCATATACCTAGACGTTTGCCTCTGCCAATTTGAAAAGGCTTTGGGCTACTGTTGTCACGGTGGCCAAATGAGTTGGTTTTATTTCGAGTTACCCTTCTCTCGTTGTGATATCGTTTGCAATTTTAACAGTTCTTATAAAAGCCCCCCCTACCTCCTCCCTCCTATATAGTCGGCAGCACGAGTGTGACGCCCCTGGTGTTGCAAACGTCCATAGGCCACGGTAATCACTTTTCATTAGGAGGGCCGCGTGTTTTGTATGCAACTTAAGTGAAATTAAAAACACAGCTGTACTATAACTGAATATATCACCCAACCACCCCTGTGGTGTGAGGTAAGGTAGTGAATACGATTGCAACATAAGAGGCATGGGTTTTACCGAACAGATATTTTCGTCTCAATTGATACACATATTCTCTTTACACTCATGTAGATAGCGTTAATCGCCTCTTACTGAGCCCTTCAGTTGACATGTATTGTGGCAGTCAGAATCATTAATCAGTAACATTTAAAGTAATATAGGTACAGCAAAATACAAACCTCTAACTCTTTTTCAGTTATCTTAATTGCTGCTATGAACCAAAGAGTCCCGTCAGAGTCAAATCAAACAAAAGATCCTATGAAACAGCAGCCGTAGTACTGCCAACGGGAATTCAATATTCTTAACATTTTCCCTGAATTCTGAATTCTCAAACAGGAAGAATTTATCCTCTAGGGCAACACCGGCACTTCAATATGATAGATGAAGTAGGTACATATCTAAGTATAAACACGAGTGTTTAATTTATTTAAGACTAGCGCTTGCTTCACGCTTTACTCTTATGTGTGTTCATCAATAAGCAAAGCACATTTTAGATAGAAGTTATTTAAGTTGTGTGTGTGTGTGTATGTGAAAATGCGCGCGTGTGTATGTGTGTGTGTGTGTGTGTGTGTGTGTGTGTGTGTGTGTGTGTGTGTGTGTGTGTGTGTGTATGTGTGTGTGTATGTGTGTGAGTGTGTGTGTGAGTGCATTTGTGTGTAAATAAACAGTTTAACAGTTTAAATAAACAGTAAACAGACAATGATATTCCATAAAACACATATCGTACAGAATAATTAGACGATTGCAATTATTCATGTATACAAAGTCTGAATCATTTTGCACGAAACTTATTTTCATCTGAACTGTAATGAAACCGCCGTAATTATAATGTACATTTGAAATGTTCTCAAGTACGGTGACAACGAATTTGTATATTTTGCAGAATTTTTTTCACCAGCAATCAGGTTTTGAAGAGAGAACTTGTTGGCTGGTAGAGAATGCCTACGCCATTAATTCCGCCTATGTATATGAACATGTGCATAAACTCCATAGAGAATATTGAGGTGCGTTGAGCACTTTCTGATGTGCACTGTGGTGTCGTATTGGACATGACACCATAAGTCCTCGGGTTAGAAGTCTTTCTACTCGCTTTAAGGCGTGCGGTTTGGCATTTCTTTCTATGAATTCGCTATTACTATCGTTGGGATTGTTAAACCGCTGATAAGTGGTGAATTACCTTCCCTTTTCTAATCTGGTAATGGATTCCCATCATGTAACGTCTACTACAATATCTTATCCTAAATTCACCAGTTATTTGTTTTAACTTCTGTCGGTAGTCCCTAAATAGGTACTGTGCTGCATGTTTTTTAAATTTTTAATACTATTACTAAAATACCTCAGATAATAGAATTTTAATACACTATTTACTAGGCAGACAAGTACAGCTCTCGTGTTGAAGTGATTACTGTAACTTAAGTATTATCAGTCATTGGACCAAGAATCTCAAATAGTAATTGTCTGAAATTCGGTATAGGTACAGATAAAACATACTAATACCACGTTATTCATATAATATTATCTCATTGGCCGTGGAAATAAAAACGGAATTCAACGCGAACAAAGCCATGTGCAATAGCTAGTATATTGTATATTTCGGATATATTATACCGCTCAATAGAAATATTTGGAAAATTTAAGATGTTATATATCAAAAGAGCAAACATATAACTTTTGCCCAAACGTCGAATCTATAATATATGTCGTAGGTAAAAGTACCTTCACAATTATTATAACGTGCCCATGTGTTAGAGAAGCACATTATTGAAATTCCAATAGTGTCCCTAACATTCGAACAATTTTGGTGACCCTATTATGAAACATATTTTAATAGGAATACATTATCCTCTTGCGAATTTTTGACCTCAAATCCTCGGCAGGAAAAACAAATATTTGGTCTTCGTAAGCTGATGTTACATGAATATTGTTTAGAGGCGGAGAAACAACATTAAAATGAAGGCTTAAAGGTCTGGAAAATGAAAAATATAATCCTGGTATTCGGGTCAATGCTTCTTTATTTAAAATTAGATTATTATATTTTTTTGTGAACGAGTGTTAAGGGGACGCTTCCGAAATTAAAAACGGTATACTTAACTATTGAATTACTTATAATGAAGTAATTATTGAAATAAAATTAAAACTAAAATGACAAAGAAAACAACAAAAAAGGACTTCAATTAAAAGCATCGTGTAAGTAAGGTTCTCTAGTGGTAAGGTTTCCAGAAGTAAGTTATAATTGTATTGATACTAATATATATCAAATAAAAAAATCTACTTTTGACTAGTTTAACAAAATCGAACTAGTTTTGCAAACGTCCTTAGGCCACTGTAACCTATACTTTGTCAAATATAGGATGATAATTTTGACAGGTCCAAGTAGGGTACCCCATACAGTACAATCGTAAATGAATTTATTCGATATTCGATTATCGTTCCCGTAGAATATGGTATCGATGTTACATAAATAGTAAAACATTTTAAATTTCTTGTTATTTATGTACTTAGGGTATTATAATTTTATAAATATTTGTTTACTTAAGGTGACACTTCATTAGTGCGGCGCGGCATTACCTAATCGCACTGTACTGCAAATATAGATTGATAATTGCTACAGTTACTGCCATTTATAGTATAATATTTATGTTTTATATTATATCTAATTAATTATATTACCAAAATTGTAGCAGATAAGTACATAAACATAAAATTATTTTCATAAATTAATAGAATATGGTCGATTTATTCGATTCGTTTGTCTACAGTCAATTATGCTGTATTCTTACAAGGCACTACTCTACGATAAGTGGGCGGTACTTGTCTATGAATTACGATAATTTTAGAGGTTACAATTTGTTTATAAAAATACGTTACTTCATAGACGTGAACTGTCAAAATTATCATCCTAAATTAGACAGAGTATAAGTAGTATAAACAGTAGTATTAAAAACCATTTCAACAAAATTGGGCTACTTTTTTTGTTCACAATTTTTTTTGTGGCTACCATAATAATTTAAACCTTTTAAACAGTATTACTGTGTGAATTATTCTAATAAAAGGGTTTAAAAATGTGATAAATGTACAAACGTCTTCACAAAGCTTAATATTTATAACATAAAATAGGATAAGTAGAATAAGGAAATCACTTATTTTATTGCTTAATTGTTTATTTTTTTATCATTCTTAATCAATTTAATATCGAAAATGCTTTCAAAATTTTAACAAATTGTTATCTATACTAAGCAAGCTAATTACATCAATAATATATTAAGTCACATTAAAACAAGTAAACAACCTTAATTAATACATAAAATCCTATTTAAATTAATTGTGTCGTCGCAGGTGCTCGCGTAATGCGCTCTCTGCCCTTAATCGCAGATTATGTTCTGTAAACACGTAATTTAAACGTAATAATCGTAATTAAGTATTAAATTTTATATCCGACACAAAGATATAAAGCTTCATATTTAAGAGGGCTATTTAATTTTTGTATGTTTCGAATAATTTTTACATTTTCGGTACCTCAGTATAACCAATTAATAAACATGGTAAATATCCGGTCATAAAAAAGTGGTTCTTCTTTACCATTGCAATGTGTGTGATGATGAAGATTTCTGATCCCGTTCATGCAGCTTATGGGTACTTATTCCAAGAATAGAATGATGAGACTATATATTATATGCATACAACTTTTTGCATTGAGCGGGGATTGAACCCGCGCCCCGTGCGTAACAGTTGCGTGCACTACCGCCACGCCACGAAGGCTGTCTTTGGCGATAACAGTAACGAGTGCATTTGCCAACACGCATTGGCAAACGTTCTATTTGACGTACTATTTAACGAAAGCTATTCTCGAAGCGCGGCAGGGCGTCGGAACGGTATATTGGCCATTCGTTAACGTGTAGAGCGGATATTATAGTAGGATGTCAAAGTTTTTGAAGATGTTCGGATTTTCAATCACGCAGAAACGGTTGAATGAATCTGGCTGAAATTTAGAGTATTTGCCGCCCGTTTTACATACAATTGTTTACTTGTACTTATTGCTATGTCTATATTGTAATATCTTTTTTGGTGTACAATAAAAAGTCATCGATTAATCATAACACACTTGTACTTCTCCACAATATTTAATATTGTCCCTAACCAGTTTTGCCTTGCGGCATTCTCAAAGGTTTACATAGACATTTTAAAATTTTGAGATTGTTGCGAGGCGAATATGATTTAGAAGTACAGGTGTTTTATCAATAATGTATAACAATTATAATAAGTTCCAGCAAGTGCCATCAAACAACAGTACAAATAATATAAAAAGTTATCTATTTATCTAATGGGTAATAAGCTAGATAGAATGTAGTTACATTTTATTTCTAATACACTAACATTATTAAACGAAAGTAATAAAACGTCTGGACGAAAGAGATTTATGAAACACCGTATTATACAGTTGTATAAATGAGAATCTGTCAATGTAATATTGCAGATATTGTTTAGCTTATTTTTATATTTATCCTTACAGATACTTCCATTTTACTCCCAAAGTATATCCTCACAATACTCATTTACGAAAACACAAAATCCCTTATTCCAGTATCATTTCTTCAACAACAAAAACCGTCTAATTTTAACAATAATAAGTCGTTTGATAAATTACAATCTGGAGATGGCAAGACGTTGTTGTTATTTCACCAAAAATACAGACAAATACGGAAACTGAATACAAGCCAATTTGTGCCGTAACGAAGTCCGACCCTTCCCTATTACCGACCGTTCCCAAAGCGGGTAGCCAGTTTTGTAAAATATACGTGCCCCTAATGGCAATACATTGGCGATAATTAGGTGGAGAATAAGGTACGGAACCTGGGTAATAATTTACCTGTACTAGCTTTAGTTGGGTTGTTGAGAGCTTTAAAAGGGCTTGCGGTTTATATTTCTATGGAGCTTAAAATACATTGTTGAAAGCTTTTGATGTAGATTTATGTTTAATTAAAATTTATACTGAATGGTACTAATTTGAGAGTATCGGTTTTGTAAATGTAATATTGTGGAACATTTTTTAACGATTACTTTTTGGATAAGGGCCATCGATGTACTTTGATAGGTAACGGTAGCAGGCTATACACGTTCAAGTCTAACCGCGCAAACCTATACTTGTGCAAATACATTTTAATGAAATTTACACAAGTATCTTCGAACACACGTTGCAATATATTTGTGCAAATATATCGTAACGTATAAATGGTAATGTAAGAGTGTTATGTATGTAGTAGTGTGAAACAATTTATCTATAATGATATAATTATGAAATGGTCCTGTCAACACTACTAGTCTTAGAACCTGCTAGATATAATAATATTACGCCTATATCCCCGAAGGGGTAGGCAGAGGTGCTAGCACCCACATTTCGCCATTTTATTTTCAGGTCCCAATGTAATAGGTGGCGAGCCTATTGCCATTAACCGGGCACTTATAAACCTGCGATAAATACACACATAACTTCGAAAAGTATCGAGTCATTGGTGTGTGCCATGGTAAACCTGGGATCGAACCCGAGTCCTCGTCTCAGCAGTCCATTACCCATACCACTAGGCTACCTGCTAGATAATAGTCTACTTATTAATATAATTGAGTTCAGGCTACTACTAACATGAATTTACTTATTTAGTTATAAAAATTAAAATATCTATCTAGTTTATTTTATTAAAGTTTTGTATAATACTTTTGGCTAAATTAGACTTAGGTTGTCCAAGAATTTTAGGTTTTAAGGTGTCCATTAACTTTTCAGGCTTACTGTACAGACTTTTCTCATATACTATTACAAAACGATAACTAAAACAAACTAAAACAATAAATCTTGCTGAAAGTTTGACTTTAAATGAAATTTCCTATCTTTTTCTCAGAAGACGTAAATTTTATACCGTAATGCATTTGTGGGACAGCTCTGCTTCCTTCCGTTGGAATGCTTTTGTTGGACTAAATGAATGTAGTCGCAGGACGCGCAGGTCACCGCGGTGCGTCCTGGACGAGACCGTTTTGGAATTTCTGATTTGATTGTGAATTTTAAGCAAAATATTTTGAGGAAGTTTATATGAGGTATTTAATTAATTTAAAATCGGTGCAACAATGAACAGTTTTAACAGCCGCATTTTGTAATAAGTGTAAATATGGATTTAAGTTTTTCAATACTTAAATAATCCCGTCCCAATTAAGGAGTCCGACTGGGGAAATACCTCCTTTCTACAGATTATCGCAACTAGTGATGTCAGTTTAAGTTGTGTGTGATGGTATGAAACCCTGCATTGTCTTCTGCACTGACCGCATAAAATAATCTTAACCTCCACTCGTCTCCCCTTCCCCCTCTCCCCCCTAACGTCTACAGGGTCCGTTGCACAAGTGTTCCACTCCTGGAGTTAGGAACGTCCATAGGGCATCATAACTAGTTTCCATCAGGTGCGCCGTGAGCTTGTGTGCCACTTTAAAGGAATAATAAAAAGAAAAAACTTCCTTGGTAGAATCTAGCATATTGAACTCATTATCGTCTTCATTTACCTGCTCTGAATTCAATATGTTCCCCACATATTATTTTCCTGACCGACAAAATTTTCTCTGTTACTCTGCACTACATATATGTAGAAAAAATTTAGGTTAGGTAATTGAAAAGCCCAACTGCGAAATAGTGAAACAAATTGAAGTGAAGTGAAATCGACGTGTCCTAGATAAATTAAAGAAAAACAAAAAACCCGACTGCGTAAACTAAAAAGAAATAAACAAGCTCAATAGTTGAAAATTCATACAATACTCACAGTCGGGGCCCCTTGGGAAGATTTGATGGGTAAAATTTGATTGGGCCCCGACTGTGAGTATTGTATGAATTTTCAACTATTGAGCTTGTTTATTTCTTTTTAGTTTACGCAGTCGGGTTTTTTGTTTTTCTTTAAATTATTTTTTTATTTTATACTTTTTAGTTATCAAAAATATTTTTGTTTGTATATCGTTTATACTTGAAATATAAACGTAAAACAATAAGTAAGGAAATTAGAAAGAATAAATGTTTTGTTAAACAACTTTAAATCGTTATATATCCTAAACTATTATTCAAAATAAAAAATGGTAAAAGAAACCTAAATATGATTTTAAAATACCTATTCAACGACACCCCACTTGACATAGTTCATCGACTTTTTTTTTTTTCATTTTGACAATATGGCGTCTGGTTGTCGCTGTGGTGAATTTTGGTTACTGTCATGTCTTTAGTGACACTCGCAAGGTTAAGACAAATCGATTGACGTAAGAATGATCAAAATCGGCCCATGCGTTTGGTCTCTAGAGCGCCACATAGAAACAAACATACATACATACATACATACATACATAGACTGATAAACACAATACCCTCCTTTGCGTCGCGCAGTCGGGTAAAAAGACAAGTCTCAATTCTATGCTAATACTATCTACAGTTGGAGACGTTAAAGATCATTGAATAATTTATCAAAATTGGTTGCGACTATGAGCAGTTAGAAGCGGACATATGAACGGTTATAATCTCTTGAGTTTCATCACACTTCAAATAAAGCTCGAAAATTCTGAAGTTAAAGCAACACCATCAACTAAACTCTTTATGGTACAAAAACACTTCTCGAACAATCTTAGTTCAAAACACCATACACACAAATTTTATGGAGTTCAACGGTTTAAGATAAAAAGTTTTCACATCTACGTTTATGGGACACCATAGAGACGGTGTTTTGGGAAGTGGATTTTATACGAATGTACTATTTGCCCCCGAAAATTCAAACACACGTCTTGTTCGACTATCTGATCTTGTGGGGAGCGAACACACGGAAACCAATTTACTGGCGTGGCTAACGTGGCTCTATTTTCTGCTGTAGAAGAAGCCATTTTAAGAAGATGTTTAAGTTGAATATCTTTACTTGCAACTAAAATAACTACAGTTGAAAAGAGAGACGGTAAACAGTGTAGTAATAATTGGTAGCAACTATTCCTTCAAAACCTAAGTGGTTCAGCGACTGTTTTCTTCACGACTTCACAAATACTTGGAATTCTTTAACGACACACAGGTTTCCTTCTTTCTTGAGTCCGTGAATAGCATAGAAAGAGGTCGTCACGATAAGTGCCATAATTGTATATTGCATTGTCTGTAATGGTGTTGAGACTCAATGTGATGAAAATTTGCTTTCAGATTAGCATTACTGAAGTTATACTCATATTGACGTGTCCTATTTTATAGTATTTTTATAGAATTCATGCATTCATTCATCACACGATTGAGAGAAAATTTCTATTTTAGTAGTAGTACATAGGGATTATTCTGAAAACACACGATAATACACAAATTGAGATGATGTCCTAATTGAGCAGTCCAACTGGGGAAATATTCCCACAGGAATACCTTAAGTTGCGTTTCCGGTGGTGAGTAGGTACCTTTACTCCTCCCCCCACCCATGCCATGGTTGGCAGCACGACTATGAACCCTCCTTTTGTTGTAAACGTCCAAGGCCACAGTAATCACTTTCTAGCAGATGGGGCATATGCTTGTATCTCACCTAAGTGGTATAAAAAATGCTATCTTAATATTGTGGTTTAATACAGCCAGTTAATAAACAAAGGAAATAACCTAAAAACGTGTGAGGTCCGTGGGACGGTGTAATAAAAGAGATGTTCACTGATTGATTATATGTTTAATAATGCCCCTTGATTACATTGGTATATACCTTATATACTATGTAATGACTACGTCACATGCCCTTTCAAGAAGAAAAAGAAAAGATTATAATATTAAGCTTTTTTTTTTTTATAACAATATTAAAATACCTATAACTATTCTCATGAGAACAATACAAAAGGTAAGTCATTAAGGACTACGTCACAAATTGAATACATTTTTAGGAGTTACTTGATTAAAATGTAGTACATAATATAGGATACAAATTATTGTAAGATTAAATAACACAATACAATATAATTCAAACCTTAGATAGTATCTATTAACAAGTAGGTACAATCCAATCGTTACCATAACAATAACATACATTTGATTAGGTACAGTCACAGCGAAAATGTAAAGGTATGTTTACATTTCTCGAGTATTACATTTGACAGTCATTCCTGGTAAAGTCTAGTTCTGTTTTTATGTATGATTTTGTCTTGACCATTTACTGATATTATTACATTAGGTGTGATATCTTTTACAACAGAGTATGGTCCTACATACAATGGGTCAAGTTTGTTACAATTTTCGTTTTTAACTAAAATCAAATCGCCTAACTTATATTTAACTGGACAAATATTTCTATCATACCTTTCTTTTCTTAATAATTTAGACTGTACAAGATTATTCTTTGCCTCTATTTGCGACTTTTGTATGCGATATTTGAGTTCTAAGGCATAATTATCGAAGTTATAAATAGGATCTATTGTATCTGTGAGATTACTAGGGACTTTACATTGTTTGCCAAACACTAATTCGTATGGTGTAAATTTTGTGCTTGACTGTACTGAAGTGTTATATGAGAAACACCAGTACGGTAACCATGAACTCCAGTCCTGAGCTTGACTATTGACTTGCATTCGGAGATAAAAAGTTAAATGTTTATGACTATTTTCTATAGATCCTAAAGTTTCATGATGAAAAGCTGTTGATTTCAAATGGTTAATACTTAATATTTTACATACTTCAGCCATTGTAGAGTTAATAAATTCTGTGCCTCGGTCAGTTACAATTACACTGGGTATACCATATCTGAGAATAAAATTGTTTACAAAACTCGTTGCGACCGTACGCGCATCTTTAGTAGCTATAGGATATGCCTCGACATATTTTGTGAGGTCACATTGGAGCGTTAAAATGTAGCTGTAATTGTTATCGCGTATGAAAGGTCCTGCTAAATCTAAGTATACTTTCTCGAAAGCAGAATTTCCACAATCTGTAATAACCATGGGCTGTTTAATTGTATTTAAATATTTATACCGTTGACATTTCGTACATTTCTTTACAAAATTAGTAACATCGCGTTCCAATCCAGACCAAAAGTAGTTTTTACGAATATTATTCATCATACGTCGAATGCCTGCATGTCCACTAGTGGGAAGAATGTGATAATCATTCAAAATAACTTTCTTGGTGTCATCGTCTGTAATCTTTTCAACACCTTTTATTACGCATAAGCGGGGTCCGGACCACTTAGTAAATTTATTAATACGTTGAGCTAGCTCCTTTATTAGTTCAAAATTATTATTATCTCGTATTACATATACGGTGTCGATTTTTAAATATGTACAAAAGGATTCCATTTCCCTCACAGAGACAGCTCGTGTACGCTGCGATTGGGTAAACAGTTTCACAAATATTGTACGACTTGCTGATGAATACGCATAATCACCACGCACAAATAAGTCATCCTTCTTCACTTTTGACCATTTTTCATCATTTACAAATACTAATTCTGTGTATTCCCTCGGCAACTTAAGCATTTCTACCACTCTCGGATGATCAGTCCAATTGTTGATAGGAATGTTAACCGCAGAAGTGTTATCACTAGAATTTTGATTCAATTTTCGACTTTGAGCTCTAGTGAGCACCGAAATAATGTGTTCATTCATCGCCTTTAATTCTTCACTATTTATTTCAATCCGGGACAATGCATCTGCAGCTACATTGTCACGACCTTTCACATATACGACCTTATAATCATACTCCTCTAGCGCTAACCGAAACTTCATCAATCTACTAGAAGGATCTGTCAAATTATATAAGTACACTAACGGCCTGTGATCCGTTTCTATTATAAACTTATTTCCATATAAATATGGTCGGAAATATTTCACTGACCAAACTATTGCTAATAGCTCTTTCTCAATTGTGGGATATCTGCGTTCGGCCTTATTCAAGCCTCGGCTGGCATATGCTACTGGTTTACGGTCTGAATTACACAACACAGAACCTATTGCATAGCCCGAAGCATCAGTTTGTAAAATAAATGTATTATTACTGCCAAGTGCAGGATATTGCAACAAAGGAGGTGTACTAAGTGATCTCTTTAAAGTTAAAAATGAATTTTGACATTGTTCATCCCAATTAAAGATAACATTTTTGCGACACAGATTATTTAATGGGACACATATTTCAGCAAAATTTTTAATAAATTTTCTGTAATAGTTAGCGAAAGCCACAAATCTTTTTAACTCATCCGCATTTTTTGGAATGGGATATGTACTTAACACTTTAATTTTTTCGGGGTCGGGACTTATTCCGTCCGCGGATACCACGTGACCTAAATATAAAATTTCTTTTCGTAAAAAATCGCATTTATCGGGATTTAACTTTAGATTTGTTTTGCGTAATCTAAACATTATATCCACTAAATTTTTATTATGAATTTCTAAATTTCGCCCGTAGCAAATCAAATTATCTAAGTAAACAAAACATTTCTCGTAATTAAGACCAGACATTGCAACAGTCATCAATCGGGAGAAAGAACTCGGAGATGTCTTTAAACCCATTGCCATACGGGTCATCTGGTACTGGCCTGACGGTGTGGTGAATGCCGTATATTTTCTACTATCCGAATTTAACTGTACTTGATAATAAGCTTGAGTCAAATCTAATTGAGAGAAATAAATTGCCCCAGATAGGGAATCCAAGATGTCAGTTATATTGGGAAGTGGGAATTTGTCATCTAATATGCGGTCGTTTAATTTACGAAAATCGATAACTAAACGCCAACGTTTTGTAAGATCATCTGATTTTTTGGGTACCAGTATCACTGGACTGGACCATGCACTGTTGGCGGGCTCAATTATATTATCAGAGATCATTTGTTGAACTTGCTTTTCAATTTCATTACGTTGCGAAAAAGGTAACCGATATTGCTTTGTGTAAGCTGGATCCGAGTTAGGCTTCAACTGAATACTCTGTTCATATAAATTACACGTTCCTAATTTATCTCCGGGTAGGAAAAATACATCTGAAAATTTTGCACAAATATTCTGAATTGATATACTTTCTTCCTCATTTAAATGATCTAATTTGATGTTAGTTAATAATTTTCTAACCCTTTCACCGTCCATAGTTTGCTTTTCAAATGTACTAATATTATAATATATTAATTGATCAACATCCGGTTTAAAATAACTTAGTCCTACTTCCGTTTCTCGCGTATTTAATATTTGTATCTTTATTTTTCCATTTTTCGGTTGACAGATGCTTCCCGCTATAAATACACCTTCACATAACTCTTTCGGAAATATCACACAATCCTCTTTTATACAAGAATCAATGTGGTAAACTTTTTCGCATCGAGGGGGCACCGTAATATACGAATTATTACCCAATTTTCCTAATCCTAATGGTACATTTACCGTCTCTGCTAAGTAATTTAAAGTCATAGTATTCTTTTCGTAATTTAAAATACAATTATATTTAATTAAAAATTCTTGACCGATTAGACCATCATGGATACAAGGTAGATATTTTAGAACATAAAACTTGTGTACAAATTCTTTACCACAAATGGAGAATGGAATGTATACATAGCCCTCGGTGTATAATGTTCCACCGATGCCATTTATGGCAATGCGTTCTGGAAGGATTGAAATATTTAAACACCTTACTGTGTCATATTTCATTACCGACAATGAAGCTCCTGTATCTACTAACCATTTATGTTTGTTGCCATGTACTACTACTTCTATGTAATTACTATAGCCGCATGCCAAAATAAAACTACTCACGAAAAAACTGCGTGCCTGATTCAGAACCTTGTTCGTTACGCGTACTACGAGTATCTATCGTAGTATTTCCCTGCTGATTTACGGCGTACGCGTTCTGATTATTAGAATGATTGTAATTACCGCGACTATTAGAATTAAAATATCGCGCTCTTCCTCTAAAATTCTGTCCTCTATGACCTCGTCCGCGTCCGCGGAAAAATGACCTCGAATTGGCCTGGTTTGATCGTGTATGAAAACCATGGTTTTGCGCTCGACTATTGTACGTACCTCGACCTCCACGTGATCCTCTATCTGGCCGCTCAAACCTACCTTGACCTCGGTGTCGACTTGTGAAAATCGACTCAGAGGTATTGCTTGTACCTGGATGTGCCGACTCCTCATCTTTTGCCGCTCGTATGACGTCTTTAAGCGCTGAATAATTCCTAGCTGCTAGAATAGTACTTAATCGTCTATTTCTCAACCCATCTGCAAACTTTTGTATAGCTAATTTTTCATTCAAGGGTCTTAAAATTTGGTATGAGCTTGCGTTTCCGTCAGCTTGAGAAATAGTCAATTTTACGAATAGGTCTTCAATTTTCTTACCAAATTCCTCGATATTCTGAGAGCCTTGCCTAGCCTTTACTAACTCTAGTTGTAGGGCCGTGGCTGATTGCTGTGTAAGTAAATGTTTTTTCATATCAATAATAAGCTCAGCACACGTATTGTAATCCGAGGATAAGCGCAATTTTGCACTTTCCGACAAGCGAGTTTTGAGAACAAAAGATATCAACATCTGTTCATGGTCTTTTTTCATGTTTATGCTATAAAATTCGATGGAATCGATTAATTTTTTGGTGTCCTCCTCAACTCCCGTCATTACAGGTAGGAGAGAGACCGCTGTCTTCATATCAAAGTCTGTCATGGTTACACTTACAACTATAGTTTTTATATCTTCTAAACAAAATTTTTCAATTCTTTGATAATATGCCTCTATCTCATCGCACCATAATAATATGGACTCTACTTGTTCCGGCTTATAGTGGCCTTTATCGATTATAATAATCAAATTCGCCTTTGCAGCAATATATCGCTCATACAATGTTTTAGCCTCTGAATGTTTGTTCTCTAACAATTCCTTAGTTCGTTTTGTTAAAGCTAGCTTTAGTAAATTAACTTTAATGTTCTTAATTTTTGTATGAATATCTAAAATATATTCTAAGTCAGACATTAAAAATAAAAATGCACAAGTTAGTGGGCGATACCCAAAAGGTAAAAATACACAATATTATAATAAAATAAACCTAACAAAATGTACATTATTATTAATTCTCCTTCGATGACAGTCACGCACGCATACATAGAAGATAATATAATTAACTTTATCCATACCTTGTCGAATAATCACTTTTGTTGACGAAATATTAAACTTCACTTGTGTCCTTGCCGGGTTTTTCTCGTTCGCGCTTTGTCCATGAACGTCGAAAACCGCTCCTCGCTATCTCCTCACGCATCCAAGTAGCATGGCATCTTCTATATAGTTTGTACAGTCCGTACTTCAGAAATACGATGAAACACACCAATAATATGCCCAATATAATGTTGGTTACTGTCTGGTTCTCATGTAATTGGGCGATGTCCGCACTGTTCGCTCCACCTGCGGCATTCTGCGCGATCACTATCGGCTTGCTACCAGATTTTCCCATATTCGAAAAAGTTTGACGAAGAACGTTTTACGAATTACAAGCGAGGACGACTCCTTGTGATAAAGTGCCATAGTCCATACCGCACTTAACTAAACACTAGCTCGAAACCCGAAACCGAGCCTTAAATGGCAGGGTCGCCATGTGAGGTCCGTGGGACGGTGTAATAAAAGAGATGTTCACTGATTGATTATATGTTTAATAATGCCCCTTGATTACATTGGTATATACCTTATATACTATGTAATGACTACGTCACATGCCCTTTCAAGAAGAAAAAGAAAAGATTATAATATTAAGCTTTTTTTTTTTTATAACAATATTAAAATACCTATAACTATTCTCATGAGAACAATACAAAAGGTAAGTCATTAAGGACTACGTCACAAATTGAATACATTTTTAGGAGTTACTTGATTAAAATGTAGTACATAATATAGGATACAAATTATTGTAAGATTAAATAACACAATACAATATAATTCAAACCTTAGATAGTATCTATTAACAAGTAGGTACAATCCAATCGTTACCATAACAATAACATACATTTGATTAGGTACAGTCACAGCGAAAATGTAAAGGTATGTTTACATTTCTCGAGTATTACATTTGACAGTCATTCCTGGTAAAGTCTAGTTCTGTTTTTATGTATGATTTTGTCTTGACCATTTACTGATATTATTACATTAGGTGTGATATCTTTTACAACAGAGTATGGTCCTACATACAATGGGTCAAGTTTGTTACAATTTTCGTTTTTAACTAAAATCAAATCGCCTAACTTATATTTAACTGGACAAATATTTCTATCATACCTTTCTTTTCTTAATAATTTAGACTGTACAAGATTATTCTTTGCCTCTATTTGCGACTTTTGTATGCGATATTTGAGTTCTAAGGCATAATTATCGAAGTTATAAATAGGATCTATTGTATCTGTGAGATTACTAGGGACTTTACATTGTTTGCCAAACACTAATTCGTATGGTGTAAATTTTGTGCTTGACTGTACTGAAGTGTTATATGAGAAACACCAGTACGGTAACCATGAACTCCAGTCCTGAGCTTGACTATTGACTTGCATTCGGAGATAAAAAGTTAAATGTTTATGACTATTTTCTATAGATCCTAAAGTTTCATGATGAAAAGCTGTTGATTTCAAATGGTTAATACTTAATATTTTACATACTTCAGCCATTGTAGAGTTAATAAATTCTGTGCCTCGGTCAGTTACAATTACACTGGGTATACCATATCTGAGAATAAAATTGTTTACAAAACTCGTTGCGACCGTACGCGCATCTTTAGTAGCTATAGGATATGCCTCGACATATTTTGTGAGGTCACATTGGAGCGTTAAAATGTAGCTGTAATTGTTATCGCGTATGAAAGGTCCTGCTAAATCTAAGTATACTTTCTCGAAAGCAGAATTTCCACAATCTGTAATAACCATGGGCTGTTTAATTGTATTTAAATATTTATACCGTTGACATTTCGTACATTTCTTTACAAAATTAGTAACATCGCGTTCCAATCCAGACCAAAAGTAGTTTTTACGAATATTATTCATCATACGTCGAATGCCTGCATGTCCACTAGTGGGAAGAATGTGATAATCATTCAAAATAACTTTCTTGGTGTCATCGTCTGTAATCTTTTCAACACCTTTTATTACGCATAAGCGGGGTCCGGACCACTTAGTAAATTTATTAATACGTTGAGCTAGCTCCTTTATTAGTTCAAAATTATTATTATCTCGTATTACATATACGGTGTCGATTTTTAAATATGTACAAAAGGATTCCATTTCCCTCACAGAGACAGCTCGTGTACGCTGCGATTGGGTAAACAGTTTCACAAATATTGTACGACTTGCTGATGAATACGCATAATCACCACGCACAAATAAGTCATCCTTCTTCACTTTTGACCATTTTTCATCATTTACAAATACTAATTCTGTGTATTCCCTCGGCAACTTAAGCATTTCTACCACTCTCGGATGATCAGTCCAATTGTTGATAGGAATGTTAACCGCAGAAGTGTTATCACTAGAATTTTGATTCAATTTTCGACTTTGAGCTCTAGTGAGCACCGAAATAATGTGTTCATTCATCGCCTTTAATTCTTCACTATTTATTTCAATCCGGGACAATGCATCTGCAGCTACATTGTCACGACCTTTCACATATACGACCTTATAATCATACTCCTCTAGCGCTAACCGAAACTTCATCAATCTACTAGAAGGATCTGTCAAATTATATAAGTACACTAACGGCCTGTGATCCGTTTCTATTATAAACTTATTTCCATATAAATATGGTCGGAAATATTTCACTGACCAAACTATTGCTAATAGCTCTTTCTCAATTGTGGGATATCTGCGTTCGGCCTTATTCAAGCCTCGGCTGGCATATGCTACTGGTTTACGGTCTGAATTACACAACACAGAACCTATTGCATAGCCCGAAGCATCAGTTTGTAAAATAAATGTATTATTACTGCCAAGTGCAGGATATTGCAACAAAGGAGGTGTACTAAGTGATCTCTTTAAAGTTAAAAATGAATTTTGACATTGTTCATCCCAATTAAAGATAACATTTTTGCGACACAGATTATTTAATGGGACACATATTTCAGCAAAATTTTTAATAAATTTTCTGTAATAGTTAGCGAAAGCCACAAATCTTTTTAACTCATCCGCATTTTTTGGAATGGGATATGTACTTAACACTTTAATTTTTTCGGGGTCGGGACTTATTCCGTCCGCGGATACCACGTGACCTAAATATAAAATTTCTTTTCGTAAAAAATCGCATTTATCGGGATTTAACTTTAGATTTGTTTTGCGTAATCTAAACATTATATCCACTAAATTTTTATTATGAATTTCTAAATTTCGCCCGTAGCAAATCAAATTATCTAAGTAAACAAAACATTTCTCGTAATTAAGACCAGACATTGCAACAGTCATCAATCGGGAGAAAGAACTCGGAGATGTCTTTAAACCCATTGCCATACGGGTCATCTGGTACTGGCCTGACGGTGTGGTGAATGCCGTATATTTTCTACTATCCGAATTTAACTGTACTTGATAATAAGCTTGAGTCAAATCTAATTGAGAGAAATAAATTGCCCCAGATAGGGAATCCAAGATGTCAGTTATATTGGGAAGTGGGAATTTGTCATCTAATATGCGGTCGTTTAATTTACGAAAATCGATAACTAAACGCCAACGTTTTGTAAGATCATCTGATTTTTTGGGTACCAGTATCACTGGACTGGACCATGCACTGTTGGCGGGCTCAATTATATTATCAGAGATCATTTGTTGAACTTGCTTTTCAATTTCATTACGTTGCGAAAAAGGTAACCGATATTGCTTTGTGTAAGCTGGATCCGAGTTAGGCTTCAACTGAATACTCTGTTCATATAAATTACACGTTCCTAATTTATCTCCGGGTAGGAAAAATACATCTGAAAATTTTGCACAAATATTCTGAATTGATATACTTTCTTCCTCATTTAAATGATCTAATTTGATGTTAGTTAATAATTTTCTAACCCTTTCACCGTCCATAGTTTGCTTTTCAAATGTACTAATATTATAATATATTAATTGATCAACATCCGGTTTAAAATAACTTAGTCCTACTTCCGTTTCTCGCGTATTTAATATTTGTATCTTTATTTTTCCATTTTTCGGTTGACAGATGCTTCCCGCTATAAATACACCTTCACATAACTCTTTCGGAAATATCACACAATCCTCTTTTATACAAGAATCAATGTGGTAAACTTTTTCGCATCGAGGGGGCACCGTAATATACGAATTATTACCCAATTTTCCTAATCCTAATGGTACATTTACCGTCTCTGCTAAGTAATTTAAAGTCATAGTATTCTTTTCGTAATTTAAAATACAATTATATTTAATTAAAAATTCTTGACCGATTAGACCATCATGGATACAAGGTAGATATTTTAGAACATAAAACTTGTGTACAAATTCTTTACCACAAATGGAGAATGGAATGTATACATAGCCCTCGGTGTATAATGTTCCACCGATGCCATTTATGGCAATGCGTTCTGGAAGGATTGAAATATTTAAACACCTTACTGTGTCATATTTCATTACCGACAATGAAGCTCCTGTATCTACTAACCATTTATGTTTGTTGCCATGTACTACTACTTCTATGTAATTACTATAGCCGCATGCCAAAATAAAACTACTCACGAAAAAACTGCGTGCCTGATTCAGAACCTTGTTCGTTACGCGTACTACGAGTATCTATCGTAGTATTTCCCTGCTGATTTACGGCGTACGCGTTCTGATTATTAGAATGATTGTAATTACCGCGACTATTAGAATTAAAATATCGCGCTCTTCCTCTAAAATTCTGTCCTCTATGACCTCGTCCGCGTCCGCGGAAAAATGACCTCGAATTGGCCTGGTTTGATCGTGTATGAAAACCATGGTTTTGCGCTCGACTATTGTACGTACCTCGACCTCCACGTGATCCTCTATCTGGCCGCTCAAACCTACCTTGACCTCGGTGTCGACTTGTGAAAATCGACTCAGAGGTATTGCTTGTACCTGGATGTGCCGACTCCTCATCTTTTGCCGCTCGTATGACGTCTTTAAGCGCTGAATAATTCCTAGCTGCTAGAATAGTACTTAATCGTCTATTTCTCAACCCATCTGCAAACTTTTGTATAGCTAATTTTTCATTCAAGGGTCTTAAAATTTGGTATGAGCTTGCGTTTCCGTCAGCTTGAGAAATAGTCAATTTTACGAATAGGTCTTCAATTTTCTTACCAAATTCCTCGATATTCTGAGAGCCTTGCCTAGCCTTTACTAACTCTAGTTGTAGGGCCGTGGCTGATTGCTGTGTAAGTAAATGTTTTTTCATATCAATAATAAGCTCAGCACACGTATTGTAATCCGAGGATAAGCGCAATTTTGCACTTTCCGACAAGCGAGTTTTGAGAACAAAAGATATCAACATCTGTTCATGGTCTTTTTTCATGTTTATGCTATAAAATTCGATGGAATCGATTAATTTTTTGGTGTCCTCCTCAACTCCCGTCATTACAGGTAGGAGAGAGACCGCTGTCTTCATATCAAAGTCTGTCATGGTTACACTTACAACTATAGTTTTTATATCTTCTAAACAAAATTTTTCAATTCTTTGATAATATGCCTCTATCTCATCGCACCATAATAATATGGACTCTACTTGTTCCGGCTTATAGTGGCCTTTATCGATTATAATAATCAAATTCGCCTTTGCAGCAATATATCGCTCATACAATGTTTTAGCCTCTGAATGTTTGTTCTCTAACAATTCCTTAGTTCGTTTTGTTAAAGCTAGCTTTAGTAAATTAACTTTAATGTTCTTAATTTTTGTATGAATATCTAAAATATATTCTAAGTCAGACATTAAAAATAAAAATGCACAAGTTAGTGGGCGATACCCAAAAGGTAAAAATACACAATATTATAATAAAATAAACCTAACAAAATGTACATTATTATTAATTCTCCTTCGATGACAGTCACGCACGCATACATAGAAGATAATATAATTAACTTTATCCATACCTTGTCGAATAATCACTTTTGTTGACGAAATATTAAACTTCACTTGTGTCCTTGCCGGGTTTTTCTCGTTCGCGCTTTGTCCATGAACGTCGAAAACCGCTCCTCGCTATCTCCTCACGCATCCAAGTAGCATGGCATCTTCTATATAGTTTGTACAGTCCGTACTTCAGAAATACGATGAAACACACCAATAATATGCCCAATATAATGTTGGTTACTGTCTGGTTCTCATGTAATTGGGCGATGTCCGCACTGTTCGCTCCACCTGCGGCATTCTGCGCGATCACTATCGGCTTGCTACCAGATTTTCCCATATTCGAAAAAGTTTGACGAAGAACGTTTTACGAATTACAAGCGAGGACGACTCCTTGTGATAAAGTGCCATAGTCCATACCGCACTTAACTAAACACTAGCTCGAAACCCGAAACCGAGCCTTAAATGGCAGGGTCGCCATGTGAGGTCCGTGGGACGGTGTAATAAAAGAGATGTTCACTGATTGATTATATGTTTAATAATGCCCCTTGATTACATTGGTATATACCTTATATACTATGTAATGACTACGTCACATTGCCTAGTATAATGAGAGTGTTTATTTGCTTATAACGTGTGATCAAAGGCTATCTGTACCGCGAAATAGCAGAGCCGTAATTAATATTAGTTCCTATCTACTACACAAATTGTTTTGTGAAATTCAAATAATAATGTTAGGCATTACGTTCACCAACACTCCAAAAGTCCTTGTACTTACAAAACAAAATTTGAACTCATACACCGTGAAAATCGAACGAACAAAGCATTCCTTTAGAAAAATTAATATTGAAGTTACGTAATTTTTTATATTTCTCCAGAAATTGGAATTCCTTTGTAATTAACCCTCGTTTACCTGGGCGTTGGTCTGTCAGACCCAGTAATATTTATTTTTAGAAGGTTATAAGAGTTTAGTGTGAGCAATATTTTTTTAAAACATAATAATATATTCACGCCTATAAATCCTCGAAGGGGATACGCGAAGATATTCCCCCAAGTATGATTCAGGATCCCACGTAACAGGGGGGCGTGAATGGCCCTCAAACAGGTACTTTATTTGTTTCTATATTTTTTTATATCTTTTCGTTTATTTATTGAAGTAATTAGGGAGTGATATAGGCGTTCGGCCCTACCTCCATGCAAATACGGGTTTATAATTATTTATTACATATTATTTTAATCACTATAAAATAGCCTTTTAAACGTCCTCTGAGGATCACTTTCGAAGTCTCTTATAAATATAATTTAAATGTATGATCTCATTCGCGAAAGTTTAGGAAATGAAGTTCACTCCTTAGGTATGGCCCTATTAAGGTCTTTAAGGCCCAGACTCACCTCATATGCAAACCATTACATCTGCTGATCAAAACAATTTCATTTCGGGTTTCGAAGGTCACACAGAACTCGTAGAAAGCCTAAACCAATTTACGAAGAAGAAAATGAACGGATTATAGTCAACAAAGTCAAAATCAAAATCAAAAACCTAACCTATGCTCGGGTCTTCTCCGTGAGTAGTGGCGCTGCCGTGAAACAAATTACTACACAACGATGACAACTTAAAAATGTCGTCGATTAGACAGAAGATTAATAAATGAAATAATTTTAAGAAAAACAAAAAACCCGACTGCGTAAACTAAAAAGAATGAAACAAGCCTAGTAGTTTAAAATTCATACAATACTCACAGTCGGGGCCCATTCAAATTTACCAATCATATCTTCCCAAGGGGCCCCGACTGTGAGTATTGTATGAATTTTAAACTACTAGGCTTGTTTCATTCTTTTTAGTTTACGCAGTCGGGTTTTTTGTTTTTCTTTAAATTATTATTTTTTTTATACTTTTTAGTTACGATTCATTGAAAAGTTATTTTTTTTTTACCAAAAATATTTTTGTTTGTAGGTATATCGTTTAGGTATACTTAAAATATAAACTTAAATCAATAAGTAAGAAAATTAGCAAGAATGAATGTTTTGTTAAGCAACTTTAAATCGTTATATATCCTAAACTATTATTTAAAATGAAAAATGGTAAAAGAAACCTAAATATGATTTAAAATTACCTATTCAACGACACCCCACTTGACATAGTTCATCGACTTTTTTTTTTTCATTTTGACAATATGGCGTCTGGTTGTCGCTGTGGTGAATTTTGATTACTGTCATGTCTTTAGTGACACTCGCAAGGTTAAGACGAATCGATTGACGTAAGAATGATCAAAATCGGCCTACGCGTTTGGTCTCTAGAACGCCACATAGAAACAAACATACATACATACATACATACATACATACATAGACTGATAAACACAATACCCTCCTTTGCGTCGCGCAGTCGGGTAAAAAAGAACTGTAGTGATACTGTGGTATTAAAAAGGAGTAAACCCCGGTGGTACACTAGTCACTTATCAGCACTTTTGGTCCCACAGACCATAATGCGGTTATGTGTTACAATATGTGACGCGAGTGTTTGAAGGTTAAAGTACCAAAGCGGTATGGGTCGATAATACCCCACTGCTTAATTTATTTGCCGATAAATGAGGTTTCGTAATTTGTGTTTGGCAGACCACTCGATGCTTTAATTGTCTGAGAGAACTGATGACAACATTTTTAATTTATTTTTAATTACTTGAGCATACTAATTTAGACATGTCGGTTTATCTACAAGGCGGTAGGTAGAAGTGTTTTTACGTAATCATTATGGTGGCTTCATATGTGGTTTCATATAGTACAAATTGATGCAAAAACACAATAGTTTAATCGCTCAGGGTGGTCTAAGCTCGAACTCCCTCAACTGAATTTTAATAAAAAAGGTAGAGATGAATATTAAATATAACAAGTCAAAAACCCAGCTCTCTGTCCTTCCGATATAACAAATAAATTCTGATGCTCTAATAAGAAATACGCTTTTAATGCATATTTTTGCTAATTCAGTAATGTGATTTAGGCGATCTAAAACCCCTCACGCTACTGAAGAGATGTTGTGTAGTCAGTAGGCAGATCAAGAAATTTCTGCACTGACAGCACAGAAACTCTTTTAACCTTTACCCTTGACCTTCCCCCCCCCCCCTCCCTCTACATGACATGTTGGCAGCATGAGTGTGATGCCTCTGGTATTGTAAACGACCATAGGCCACGGTAACTACTTTCCATCAGGTGGAACCACCACCACCACCACCAACCATCGTGTGCTTGTCTGCCACTACAGTAAAAGAGGTATAAAATAAACGTTAATGACTAAAGAATTTCACTGAGTACACAAAAATCCTCAACTTTAGTGGAGTCGATTTTCACCAGTGAAATTCAGTTTATTTATTAAAATAAAACTACAAAACCACACCTTTCAACATTTTTAAAATCTAATATTTCTACATTACTCCCTATGCGCTACACAATACCTACGCCGTAGTAAATTAAACTCTACGCCGTAACCGTTTCGTAGCACAACCCATTTTGTGCCCTAGTTGTCGAACGAATGGCACGGGCACTCGGCTTTTAGTCACACTTATTGACAGTGACAACATTAACCGGAACCGGATTGCAGACGCGAGTACTATACAACTGTACCTATTGTACTCATGTATTACTATACAATTTATTCCACTACTATATAAGCTATAGCCCGCGATATTGTTCGAATAAATTGCATTTGTGTTAGAAAAACTATTTTTGGTTAACTAGGATTATTGAAGCAACTATTGTCGGTCTCACATAATAGGAGGCCTATTGCCGTCAAGTGGATACTTTGTCATTTATGTTTGCTATACTAGTTCTTTTTTTGTCTAGGCCACGTTAATTTGAATTCACCTCGCCCGATGGTAAGCTAAAGGCAAAATTACAAACAACAAACACGTATAGTGGTACAGCGTGACGGCCTAATCGGTGATGCTTTTTCACGCCCCGCTTACAGGACCCGAAGGAAGCTGGTTAATATAACCACTACATTTCTTCCCATGGGTGTCGTAGAAGTCGATTAATAGTTAGGGCTTTTTTTATTTATGGCACGTCAATGTAACTTCACCTCGCCTGATGTTAAGCTGAAGGCAAAGTCTCATGAAAGAGGGTCACCATTGCAAACACGTTCAGTGCTACAAAAATGGTGGCGCTCAGCTGGACGGCCTCATCAGATGCTTTTTCACGCCCCGCTTAAAGGCTGTTTTCCCTTTGACTGTAAACATCGTAAAATATCAATAAAAACACTTCTCTGCCTATTAATTAATAATAAACAGGAATGTATGTGAGAATAATACAATAAAAAAGTTACAAATAAAAAATAAATAAAAAACGTTAAAACAAAATACCTGTATATACTTCAAATACAATTAGTGTCAACAAAACCCTTTCAGTACTAATATGTTCATTCAAAATTCACTCACTCACTCACTCGTTCGTTCATTCATTCATTCCCGCGATTGTTTTACAGGGCTATTTGCATTTTTATTAACACAGCGAGTACAACTGAACATTATATTTTATTATTATGAGACCTCTCTTTTGTTTCGGACTTGTATTATTGGTTTTTATTTTATGATTTACATTTTGACGGTCTCTGTGGTGTGATGGTAATGAACGCGACTGCCAGGAGGCGTGGATTTGATTCCCGCTCAGTGCAAATATATAGTTAAATATTGTTTTGAGTGCATTTGGGAGATTTAAAGTAAAACAATTCGCTTAGTTGCGTCGGACTTGGCGACGTAGGTTCCGTACTATTATCTAGCTAATTTAAATTGAATTCGTTGTACAGAAACATTCAGAACCCAAAAAAGAGTACCATTTGAATAAGTCGGTGCTCTGAAGTATACAATTTGAATGAAACTGTGGTCGTACTTTAATGATTATGGTGATGATAGATGTCCTCGCGAATATTTCCACCATATTCCAACATTAACTGGCATATTGAAATAGGCAAATCAATTGCATAAATTACAAGCTGAAAACCATTCCATCATATTATCAATTACTATGCAGCTCCTGTAATTCTGAAGCAGGTCCATCATTAGTTAGCTAATCAAATGAACCGAATATTCAACAAATATACGTCATGGTAAATGTCCGAAATATTATGTGAACTGGTGAAATATTCGAGAGGTAAATGTCTCATTGACGGCCAAAAGCGATTAGCGGATTATGGAAGTCCGTGAGCAAAGGCCTGTAAAATAAAGATTACAAATTGTAATCTACAAATAGTACCTTACAAGGTATAATTCTATGAGTTTCTGTTCTACAAGTTACAAGTTCATTATGGTGGAATATCTAGACAATTGTTGGATCTTTGTTTGTTGGTCTATTCACATAGAATTACATAATCCGGTTCAATAAAAATTTTCTTTTTATAAGTTATATTGCAAGTGTAAATAAATTACACGATGATGCTGAGTCAGTGACAGGTGTCAGAAGTTCACAACTATGTAGAGAACCCTGCCTATTGAACATCTATTACAGTTAACACAGATGCATTTTATCTCTGGAATCGTTTTCCGTGGTAAACGTAAATAGGATTAAATCATACAGGCAACAGCTACTGTTAAATTTACGTAAATATTGTGTATACACTGACGACCGTGACAACAGTCACAGCAACTCAACACAAATTTATATATTATATTCATAACTATGAAATGTTAAAGTTAATAAAACGCTACCTTTATTTTGCTTACAGTGGTACCTAGCCTTACTCACATATTGGAGCTCATACGTTTCCGTCACATTAACATATTTGCGAGCTTCGCATCGTCTGATGGACCAACACTACGAGATAACTGAACAGATGTATAAATAATAGTGTTTATATAAATACATTATATAGGTATTCGTTTTAAATGTAAATTTTATCATTACGCTTTTGAGTGCGTGTTTGATGTGTCTTGCAGTTGTAACATTGTATGTATTTGTAATAATTACCCTCATTCCTGAGACTTTGCCTTCAGCTTACTATCAGGCGAGGTGAAATCAAATTGACGTGTCCCAAATAAGAATTATTTCTTTACTCTCTCTTTCCTCTTTCCTCTGCCGCACCATTAAGTCTTGAAATTCTTTACCGGCACACGTGTTTCCTTCTTTCTACAATCCCGGGTCCTCTAAGCGGGGCGTGAAAAAGCATCTGATGAGGCCCTCAAGCTAAGCGCCACCATAACATTGTAGCACTGTACGTGTTTGCAATGTTGACCCTCTATTATGAGACGTAACCTTCAGCTTAACATCAGGTGAAGTGAAGTCAAATTGACGTGCCATAAATAAAAAATAATAATATTTTGACTAATACAATTGTAAAACTTTCACATTCATATGTGCAATGTGCCTAAACTGAATAAACGAAATAGTTTCTTAGATCTCTTTTAAAGCGCACACGTCCCAGGAAACTTTCCGTATATTACAACCCTTAATGATCACAAACGGGAAGGTATTTGCATCTGCGCAGCCGCCACCCCCCTGGGAAATCAACTCCGCTCCTATGACAATGCGTGTCGCGGCTAAACTATGTGCTCCGGTGTTTTACTAAATGGCTAATATTAAATAAGTTTTAGTTGGGCCTGCATAATTATGTGGTATGAATTAAATTGTGTAGTTAATAGAGATGTTTATTTGTGTGTTGGTTGTATGTTAATGAGTTGTTTGTTATTATAAGTGTATGTTTGTTGATATAAATGTTTCTTTTTAGCCTAGTGGTATGGGTAATGGACTACTGAGCTGAGGTCTCGGGTTCGATCCCAGGTTTTACCATGGCACACACCAATGACTTTTCGATGCTTTTCGAAGTTATGTGTGTATTTTTCGCTGGTTTATAAGTACCCGGTTAATGGCAATAAGCTCGCCACCTTTTACATTGGGATCTGTGAAAATGTGGGTGCTAGCACCTCTGCCTACCCCTTCGGGGATACAGGCGTCAGTTATGTTATGTAGAGGTCAGATGGCATTCGTTCCCTTAATTGTAAGGTACAATGTAGCATAATTAGTATTAAGTTAAAATAATAGTATCTACCTAAAACAGCCTCTGTGGCGTGACGTTAGTGAACGCGACTGCTATGCAGGCCACGAGTTCAATCTGTTCAGTGCAAATTTTTGTATCACGAATATGGCTATTGGCACTGGTCTGGTCGTGTCTCGGAGAGCACGTGAAGTAAACTTCTGGAGTTCTTTGTACATGTACAAATGTACACTCTATATAAAACAATAAGCATTCAATATAATACAATTCTGCTAGTTCTATTGCAATGCAAATAAAAATATCAAATGATAACAAACTGAACAATAAAATGGATGCAACAAATCCAGAGTAAGCAGTTAGAATTGTACGATATATTGTTTACAATTCTGCTAAACTGGCAGATCGTATATGCACATAGATTATGTTATATTTCAGATTACCACGGTAGCCTAGTGGTATGGGTAATGAACTGCTGAGACGAGGTCTCGGGTTCGATACCAAGTTTTACCATGGCACACACCAATGACTTTTCGATGCTTTTCGAAGTTATGTGTGTATTTATCGCAGGTTCATAAGTGCCCGGTGAACGGCAATAGGCTCGCCATCTATTACATTGGGACCTTAACATAGACTGGCGAAATGTGGGTGCTGACACCTCTGCCTACCCCTTTGGGAATATAGGCGTGAGTTTATGGTATGTTATGTATGTTTCACATATTTTCGATTGGTACATTCTATTGTAACATTTTCTCAATTCTTTAGATAAAATACATCATCATTATCACCCTTACGTTACTCCCAGTTCTATTCAAAGCTGTCATCTTGGAGTCCGGGGTTCGCTTTTACAGTCTAACTGCGTTGTGGCTGAGCTGAACTTCGATATTTGCCGCGAAGCAACTACCATCTATCCTCCACGATCTATATGTGCAGTTTGACCAATTGTTGAACTTTTTAGGGCTCTAATTATCCGTAAGACTGCCATAGATGTTCGTATGACAACCGGTGCCGACGGCTAAATGTGGTCTCTGAGGCAAGACCAGATCCATGCAAATAGTCATAATGAGACCACAGAGGCTGTCGTGTACATAGCTTGTTCTTCATATAGTCTAAAAATTAAAAATGAATCAAGGTATTTGTTGTTAAGGGCATAACTTGAAGACGGCTGCACCAATTCGAGTATTTCTATCTATCTATACTATTATATAATTGTAAAAAGTTTATGTTTGTCCGCGATGGACGCAATAACTACTGAACGGAACGGATTACGATGCGGTTTTATTTGTTTGAAAGTATTTGGTCCAACTTGAAATCCTACGTTTGTTTGATTGTAATCGGTTAAGTAGAACCAGAGGTATGATTATTAATTGTAGAAATTAAGTTGCACAGATTTTGTTTTTTATTTATGGCACGTCAATTTGACTTCACCTCGCCTGATGTTAAGCTGAAGGCAAAGTCTCATGAAAGAGGGTCACTATTGCAAACACGTGCAGAGCTACAATAGTGGCGCTCAGCTAGACGTCCTCATCAGATGCTTTTTCACGCCCCGTTCAAAGATGGCGCTTAGGTCGCGATAGCCGACAGCCACGCGGGCGGAGCCGCGGGCATAGGCTAGTTTTTAATATAATCGTTGAATTCTAAGGAAAATTTTCAAGGAGCAGAGATTAAAAGTCCACGTGAGTGGAGCCGCGGACAACAGCAATAGATAATCAGGCATAAATAACTGAAGATCAATAAATAAATGACGCTCGTTAGATAATTTATGAAGCTGATCAAATCAGTTTAGCAAATAAACACGTATTTGAACTACATTTTACAAAATGACTAGGTACATTTCCATTTATAATGATGTTTGTATTTCTACGGGGTACAATAAACATTTTGATTGCGTATCTAACTAGCATAATAGGTATTGACATATTATCAGTACTTATTCAAATGTTATATTTTACAATAATATTAATATGCGATTCACATAATATAACTATTATTCATTTATATAATGTTAACCTGATTAGGCCAAAGTTTATAGTAGCAAGTTTAAAGAAAACTACTATGCCATGTTGCATAATAACGTCCTTGAATATGCACACGTCTTTAGACCATGGTAACTACTTTCCATCTGGTGGGTCGTGTACATGTTTGCCATGTATTAAGTATAAAAATTCCAAAATTTATATGTACGTTGTATGTTTGTATTTACCTAAATACGCCATCATTGACTAAAAATTGTTATAAAGCATAATGTCAAGAATTGTGTCCTGAAAAGTAACTTATATTTACTTTTTATAATGAGGATCATAGTCATAGGCATTCGCGAGTATAGCCACAAGCAATAACAAGAATATATACATCTATTTTTAATTTCACCCCCAAAAATTAAAGCAAATGTTGCAAACTTCCCCTCCTCGTGTAAACAAGGTTGTATTTGCATTAAAGTATTGCAATAACTTCCCATTTTTAATTTATTTCCAGCTTAAATACATTTGCTTCAACATTTCCTTTCTGTTTCCCTTTTTTCGTTAATTAGTTTCAAAGTAAGTTGTTTCCCGGTAACACGGAACAAAAAAATATAAAACGTAGAAAACATTTCACAAAAAGGAAATGGTTGGAGCGAGTGAATTATCTATAAGAGATAACCACGATAAAATCGGATGGCCAGTAATGTGATTATCAGGTAATATGTAGATATGACTACTATATATGTAAAATATATAAAAACAAACCGCGGTAACCTAGTGGTATGGGTAATGGACTGCTGAGACGAGGTCTCTGGTTCGATCCCAGGTTTTACCATGGCACACACCAAAGACTGTTCAATGCTTTTTGAAAGTATGTGTGTATTTATCGCAGGTTTATAAGTGCCCGGTTAATGGCAATAGGCTCGCCACCTATTATATTGGGACCTAAACATAAATTGGCGAAATGCGGGTGCTAGCACCTCAGCATACCCCTTAGAGCGTATAGGCGTGAGTTTATGTTATGTTATGTTTATAAATATAACTATTACGGACTGCAATAGGCTAATTGATTGAATACAATAATAATTAGCCTATTACAGTCCGCGGCTGGTTTGATTGATCTGCATATCCAGTCAATCCCAGCCACCCTTATTGGGACGCATCATACCAACGCTATCAGGCTGGTAGGCGTCGATATGATATTACTATAAAACTACAGACAGAGTTACGAGTTCCATTATTTAAAATAAGTAACATTTTTATTCTAACTGCGACATTTTCAAAGCAATTCCAAGCCACCTTATTACTTGTTGCCTTATACAAAACTTGTCTAGAAGATTGATAATCAAAGCCTTGAGTCAATAGACCACAACTTAAATAAAACTTAAGTGTAATTTCAAAACTTCGCCTAAAAGTACCAATCGTGGTCGCGTTAATTAATTTTGTGTTTCACTTTTGTGGAGTTGAAATGTTTAACAAGGCGCTTTTCAATGTGATTCCATTAATTCAACGGTAATTGTGAGGTCGGACTACCTTTGTGATGTGGTCACGGACATTTATCGGATTTCTGGTTTAATTTAGGTTAATTTGGATGTCGGACATAATATATGTGACATATTATATGGGGGTTGTAATACACCTAATATTGTATAATTTTACCTTATTTGTAATGTGAAGATATTTAAATTTTGTTATAAAAACGATATTCTTGTCTATTTCTCTGTTTGTCCGCGAAGGACTTAAAAATTGATGGATTTTTGTTTAGGTTTTGTTAAGTTTTTAATTTATTAAAATGGTTTATGCAGTAGAATCGCCGCAATTATGCCAGTCTCTAGTAAATATGGTAAATGCAATATGAAATTGATGAAACGCCAATAACTCTCATATATACATAAACTCACGCCTATATGCCCAAAGGGGTAGGCAGAAGCGCTAGCATAAGTCATAAGTCATAAGTAAGTCATAAGTATTTTATTTCATAACAATTTTACATTGTGTTGAAAATTTGTCAAAAACTACATAAATTTAATAACAACTACAAAATAATAATAAAATAATTACAATAAATTCACTCCAATAACAATTGTCAATACCAGTTATATTTACAAATGGTTAACAAGTACATAATTACCTAATTCTAGTGTTTGTCATTAATAAACTCGTCAATGCTATAATAACCTTTCCCCAATAAATATGCTTTAAGTTTATTTTTGAATTTGGTCACACTATAGATAATTTTAAACTCTGTAGGTAGCTTATTGTATAATGCCACTGATTGCACTCTTGTACTTTGTCGTACAACATTGAGTTTTGGTTGTATTGTTGACGGAATATCTTTCCTACGGGTGGTTTCTCTAACCTTTCTTTCTTCGTCAGTTTCAATTTTATGGAGATTTTTTACAAAGTTAGATAGTAGTACCAATATATATAGACATGGGACCGTCAAAATTTTGAGTTTTATAAAATGTTCTCTACATGAGTCTGTTTGCTTGAGGCGAAGCATTGTTCTGACAGCCCTTTTTTGTATAATAAATGTCGTACTTATATTATATTTATAGCTATTTCCCCACAAGACAATGCTATATCTGAACTTACTCTCTACTAAAGCAAAGTATACCATTCTAAGCTGTTCCACAGTGAGTTCTTCCCTCAAATTTCTTATTGCATAGCACGCAGAGCTAATGGACTTAGTTATTGCAAGTGTTTCTTGCTTCCAGTTTAACATTGCGTCCACGTTAACGCCCAGAAACTTGACACTATCCACCACCTGAACCACATCACCAGAGGACACCACCTCAAGACTACTATTTTTTCTCACCGTAGATTTAAATAATAAACATTTTGTTTTGATTATGTTTAGTTTTAAATTATTTATACCAAACCATTCTTCGAAAGCTTTTAGTGCTTTATTGACCTTTGATTCTAAATCTATTATATTATTTGCTGATATTATGGCGTTTGTATCGTCAGCAAATATAATGACTTTAGTGTCGGATATGCGGTCCTTTATGAATGGAATCAAGTCATTAATAAACAGGATAAAGAAAATGGGGCCCAAGACAGAACCCTGTGGTACTCCGCAGGATACTGTGGTCATATTGGATTTACAAATCTTTTCTTCTCCATTCTGCACCGATCTAACTTCTACATATTGTCGCCTGTTATATAGATAGGATTTAAACAATTTCAAGGCTGCGTCTCTAACACCATAATGTTCAAGCTTGTCCAAAAGTATGCGGTGGTCGACGGTATCAAACGCAGAGCTCAGATCCAAGAAAATACCTGCTACTTTACGCTTGACGTTTAAATTACATATGACTTCATCAATTACTGCTTCTATAGCATCAGTAGTTCCAATTGATTTTTGGTATCCGTATTGCTCTTTATTTAATATGCTATGGGATCTTAAGTGCCTCATGAGTCTATCCTTCATAATTTTTTCTAATAGCTTCGACAAAACCGGTAACAAGGAGATTGGTCTATAATTGGAAGGTTCTGTCTTTTTGCCTTTCTTAAAGATTGGGAGGATTCTTGCAATTTTAAATTGATCTGGAAATAGACCTACCGCAATGCACTCGTTAAAAAGTGATGCTAACGGCTCTGCTAATAGATCTATATTATCTTTAATAATAGTCAACGGTATTTCGTCAAAGCCAACCGAAGTCTTACAGGCCATCCTGTTTACCATTGAGTATAATTCAGAGGCAGTCACTAGATCAAGACTCATATTTGTATCCACTCTGTCAATGCTATCATTTAAAAACGTCATAGCTAATTTTCCATCACAGGAATTTAAGCACACTGACTCACTAAACTGTTTCGAAAAAATATTAGCCACTTCCAGAGCATTATTAGTAACTGTGTTATTTACTTTAAGGGTGATTTGATCATCACTAGATGCTTTAGCACTGTTGCACCGCTGATTGACAATCTTCCAGATTTCCTTACTTGAATCTGATGCTTTTTCTATTTGTTTCCTAACACAATTACGTTTTGCTGCGCTAATGACCCTTTTGTACAGTCTGATATACCTGCTTCGATATTCCAATACAGATTTTTCACATTGGGTCTTGTTAATAGAGTTAAGAAAACGTTTAACTTTGCTGGCTATCTGTATTCCTTTTGAAATCCATTTGGGTCTCCCATTTCTCCTAACATTAAGCTTTATGATACGTTTCTTGAAAGTATTTGAGTGTATGTCCCTGAATTTGCTAAGAAACGTATTTATTCCAGTGTTCCATTGTGTTTCTAACATTGCTTCCCTAAAAACCTTTCTATTTTTGATGTTGTAGCTTCTTCTACATAGACGCACATAACTAGGTAGATTTCGAAGCTCTACACTTTCTACGGAAGTTTCACATATTAGCCCTGCGTGTCCATCAGAAAGCCCATTATGTTCCACAATTATTCTTTCAATACTAGTGTTGGGCAAGTTAGTCAATATATTATCTATGCATGATTCCGATTTGTTTCGTTTAAAAGTAGGTGAGTCTATCAGATATCTAAAGTTGTAACACGTGAGTAGCGATATAAATAAGTTACACCGCTTGTCGTTGTTCAATACATTAACATTAAAGTCACCACAGATCATACATTTTTTATTGAGGAAATGCTGTAATAACCTTTCGAGGCTGTCCATAAAATTTTCAAAATTACTATCTACAGGTGTTCTGTAACAGCAAATTATGCACAGATCAGTTTCAATATCCTTGACGCCACAGATTTCAAAGCTATCGGTTCTATACAATTTATTACATATTGGAAGTTCCTCAATTTTCCTATCATGAGTTGTCAATATCAAAGAACCACCCCTACTTTTTTTAAGTCTCGTATTATAAGCCCCTATAATATAGTTACCTAAACTGAACTGCTTTACTAAGGTTTCATTGAGAAAGTGCTCAGAAATACATATATAATTGAGTTTATATGGCAAACCACTTAAATATATCTCAAAATCATCTTTTTTACTAATAATTCCACACACATTTTGATGATAAATATTTAGAGTAGTACATTGTGTTTGTTTAGTTACGAAAACATTTAGCTGTGCTTATCTGCTCTGTGCTTCTATTGTTTGTGTCTATGTCTATCTGGGCAAATAAGTTTATGTCTACTAGAATCTCGCTCATGATTCGCTCATATATTTTCCGTAAGCCTTGTTTCCTTATTTTGCCTGTCGTGTACGAAAACATTTCCAATGTTAAGTCATGATTGCTATCAAATATATAAATATTGTCATTACTTTGTAGGGTAGAATAAAGAAGGCTTGAAAACATTTCAGCTCTAAAGTTAAACATCGGTGCACCTGTTATATACGTTGGAAGGCATACAATAATATTGGTGTGGGTCACTTTTTGTAGAACTACTTTCAAGGCATTAATGTTGTTGAAATAATCTTCCGATTTTACATCATTCTCACCAATAAACAGTATGCAGTAGTCGTATAAGGAGAACTCTTTCAATTTCAGTTCAATGTCGTGTATGAGTTTGTTAGTCGTATTATCAGGTGATACATAGCTGCAGTAGTGAAAGTAATTCGAAAAAACGTCTTCTATTACTAATAATGATCCTTTTGTTCTGTTGCTACTCATAATGCATAACTTGTTTTACGCTTCAGTCCCTCATTAAGATTTCGTGGTTGCATCCTGCTTTGACACAACAACTTGCTATCGTAATCACAAGATTTGTGCAGAGAATCCTTTTCCTTAGTTAATATACGAGAACAGGTATATTCACTGGTTTGTGTCTCCCTGTTTTCCATGATTGTTATATTTTTCTTGGTATTGTTTTGTTTGGCATTTTTGCGTGATGGTGCTATATTTTTTCCGTCAGGCTGTTGTTTACTTGTAGGTTGTTGCCGTTGTTTTGTTACAGGCGTTGAGGCTGCACAAGGCTGGAAAGAGAAAGGCTGTAAAGCCCGAGGTGTAGCGGTACAGATATCCGAGCTATTAATTTTTTTAAATGCGTCAATAACCCTAATGTACTTGGAGGCTTCCGACTTCAGACGGCAGTTTTCTTGGTTCAGATTTTCGATCTCATGGTGGGCTGTTTCCAAATCGTTTGAGAGTTGTGATATTCTTTCCTCGAGTTCGGCTATTTGCAGGCTGTCTCTGTTAGGCGAGTTTGGTACACTTCTAGTGGTAGTCTCAAAAATACTGCTTTCGAAAGTACTGTCATTTAATAAATTTGTGGTAATAATTTTTCTATAAGTTACATTCTCATCCATGTTTGTCAACTCAAGGTGGGTAGATACTGTGCTTTTTTAATGCTCACTTGCTATTGATACACCTCTCAACATCGAAACAATTCCAAAAAGTGAAATGTAACCCGGTCGCGATCTCAGGCCTCATCAACCATACATGAGTGAAAGCGGCTCGCTGCAGTGAGGGACCAACAAGATGTTTAATCACCAATGCGAAATAAATGTCCAGTAGTCACACGTCAAAGTTGTGGTAGGTACATGAACTACTCGACTGTTCCTTTTGTTCTCGCTGATGGGGTCAAAGTCGAGTTATGGTACACTTTTTTGATTTTTTATTGACCGTTATAACTTTAGTTTTTGAAATAACTAGGAATTCTAAGCAGTTTTTAACTAATTTTTTACACAGTTTTGTCACTTGAGTACTCAGGTTTAGGTGTGTACACTTATATTCACTCAATAACTACTTTTTGCACTGTTCTTGAATTAAAAGTATGATAAAAGCTAGTAGCACGTCAGCCCACGATAACGCCGCAGTGGGTCATAGCACCCACATATTGCCAGTTTATGTTTAGGTCCCAATGTAATAGGTGGCGAGCCTATTGCAATTAACCGGGCACTTATAAACCTTCGATAAATACACACATAGCTTCGAAAAGCATCGAAAAGTCATTAGGGTGTGCCATGGTAAAACCTGGGATCGAACCCGAGATCTCGTCTCAGCAGTCCATTACCCATACCACTAATAGGCTATAGCTAAAGGCCAATATCAATCTTTTTAAAATTGTCTACCAGAGAAACGTTAGCCGCGCCAGTAAATTTATTTCCATGTCTCCGCCTCCAAGATCAGGTAGTCGATCAGGACGTGTGGTCGGATGTTAGGGGGCGAATCTTGGTTAGAATTATCTATAGTTTAGGAAGGAATGAAGTTAAATAAGGCCACATTTTGTAGATTTATTGAATGGAACTTTTGGAGCGCCATACATAAAATGAGAAATATAGGTGGTGAGTAGCAAGTAAGGTTGGTTTAGGCACCAAAGGTTCATAGTAGAGTCAAGTACATAGTGAAACATAATACCTACAAATTTCCAAGAAAAACTTGTAGATTATTTGCTATTAAGTTTTCATGGACATTTTTTAGATTATTTCTTTATTTTATTTTCTATTTGTTCTTCAAAAGAATACTTAGAATAAAACATTTTGATGTCTATTTAGATATTATCAGCGATAACATCTAGTAAAATAACAAGTTTTAGAACATAAAACAACTGTGATGTAAATCTTCTAACTTACGGTCTAGATTCTTAACTACAGACCTTTTTTTTACATAAAATAACAAATTCTATCATAAGCTTAACAAATTCATAGTATAACTTGAAACTTCTAAAGAAAGTCAATGAAATGTTGATGTTATTAGAAGGACAAAGTGGTTTTCTTTTAATATTCTAGTTGTGTTGAAGCAAAATAACGGGCCATGTTATACGAAAGAGTCTTGCATAACTACTATGTCCTGCGGTTTTACCCACAGTACCTTGGTTCGCTTCCATTGCACCGTATTTCTCATCCGACGCAACACTACAAGTTACTAAGTATTGTGGGTTTTGCCGTGCCGAGGTGCGAGGAATATGTTCGCTACTATCTTACCTCCGGCAACTAAAGACCCAAAGACGGCGTGCGTTTTATTCGGTTCGAGTCCGACATAACCTTTTTCACCGGTGAGATTGGTATCTGTGGAGATTTCGCACATGGAAAAAAAGTTTGTAAGTATTGTAGTGTGATGTTACATATTTCAAAACCTTTCTCAAGAACTGGTCTATCAAATCTAAAAACTTTTAAAAATTGCATATAAAATGGTTCCAGATATAAAATGCCTCCGTTAGGAGGAGTTGACACAAGAAGGGCTGACTTGGCGTCGTGGAAGGTGACATATGAGATATATTAAGAAGATTATAAATACATAATTTCTTAGATATCTGGATATAATATGTGCAATTATAAAATAATGTAAATGTTTACACTGCCGCAGAATGCGGAAAAATTCCAGGTCCATTTTTTTATCTATTATCACTAATCTATAAATTTTCACATGTATTGTTTCTGGGACGCTCGAGTAATCTATAAGTTTAACATAATCGCCTCCCCTACTATTATATATAGATCTGACATTTATATGCTCCCATAATTACTTTGAAAAATGACGGTTAAGTGCACGAAAACTCATGTTTCTTGATACTACGATAATCTCCTTTATATTAATATGTTCATCGTCCGTTTCGCATCATTGGGTGAGGCGCCTAATGGCCGCGGGAACAGCAATGAACTTTTTGTATATTCCACTCACGGCGCAACGATTTTAAGAGCCTTTTTTCTGGACCATTATCATCTTATTTATCTTGTACGCCCTTTTGGCACAGTTTTTTATATTATACCTAATCCACATTATGACATCAAGGTAATATATTAGGTTGAGAGCATTTAAAACTCGTGCTAGAATTTTTTTTGTAGAAATTAGGTAGCAGACATGGACACGGCTTACCTCATGGTTAGTGGTTACCGTAGGTTATGGATGTTTGCAACACCAAGGGCGTTACATTCATCTACCGACTCTGTAGAGGGAGGAAAGTTCGAATGGTTTCTGTGATATTAACGCAGAAGATAAAGCAGGCAAGCAAATCACCACACAGTTGTGACAACTTAACAGACAAAATACCAGCTGTATAATATTATATTTTAAAGTGATTAGGTAAATTAATAAATACAGTGGAGAAGTACAAGTGTGTTATCAATAATGTATATTCTGTATATACTTCTAAAGGAACTTAAGAAACGTCTAAATTAAGAACATTTCAAAGGTTAGCTTAGCAAAGATAGATGACACCGGCTAGAAACGGAGCGGTCTTTTTCTTTGGTCAATTTACAAATATTTACTTATTCTAAATACAATAATTTACTTTATTAACAAGTTGAGTCAGTAACTCATTTCGAAGATTGTTTACTCTCTAAATAATGTTGAACTTTAACAGTAATTTTTGCATAATTTAGTTTTATTTACATTTCAAAATTTATTTTCAGTTCCCATTTTTCCTTTAGAGAAACCCTAAAGACACAAACAATATTTTCTGTATCAACTACTCAAGTTACTACAAAGGTTTTTTATTACATCAGTCACACGGATATCATAAAAAGCCAACCTTCATACAATATGAAGCTTATTATAACTTAATATACATGCGCCTATTCATAAAATTGTTGCTCATAAAACTCAACACAAAGCTGCAGTGGGTAAATTACAAGAACTTTACCATAACATGACTGTTAATGTTAAATGAGAGAATGTAATGTAGGCAAAACCATATTTTTTTGTAAAGAAATACAACCTTTGTGTCGTCTCTGCCGGTGTACTAAAGTGTGTGACTGGTTTATGAAAACCACCAGAGTGTACAGAGACCCCTATAAAGTCCAACATATGCTGTAAATTTTTCTCAGTTGGTTTAAAAGTAATAAATACTGGTTGATGTCCGCGACTCTGCTTGCGTTTTATTATTTACCTTTCTCATAAGAACCTGTACAAGCAGGAATCAAAAGTAGCTGTATTATATATAACTAAGATTGCAGACAAGCATATAGCCGACCTCAGATGGAAAATGGTTACAGCGGCCTATGGATGTTTGCAACACTAGCGGCATCACAATCGCAGTAGGAGGGGGGGGGGAGGGGTGAACGTTAAGAGAGGTTCTGTGCTGCCAGCGCAGTGGACAAATTGGTCTTCCCCTTGACAGCACAAAAGCTATCTACTAAGCTCTGGCTACCCGGCTTACCACCGGAAATACACCACAAGGTTATTAGCCGCGGTATTCCGTGAAGGTATTCCTATTTCTAGGAATACTGTTAACGATTAAATCGGAAAAAGAGTAAGTTCCGACGGGACTCAAACCCACGTCCTGTTTGTAATTGCTTTCAAATTTCATTACAAATTGTTAACGAGATTTTGAAAGTTCTCGGTAGTAGTACAATTTCTAAAATTGATATTCGGCTGACAGTAAAAATTTCACAATCGAATATTTAGCATTTCATATTCTCACTTGTGTTGAAGACCGTTTACTTCACAGGAGCTGCCGGTGAGAAGCCAGCCCTCTAGATTGACTACCTCCGTGACTTAGTGGGCGTAGTATGCGCCGGCTGTGCACGAGGTTATGGGTTTGATCCCCACACAGGACAAAAATTTGTGTGATCTACAAATAGTTGTTCTGAGTCTGTGTACTTTGTGTCTGTTAGTTGTATGTTTGTAAAGTCCCCCGCGATACAGGGCTTGATCGATAGTGCGAGAGTTGTCTTAAAAAAAATTGTCAACCAAAATGATTGCATTATTATGCGAAACACGGACATCAAAAAATTTCCACATAATATAATAATCTATAGGTACTTTTCCGTAATTCTGATAATTATGTAATTAATGTGGTGAAAAATGGTGAAGCTAATGCATAAATTGAAACAACTGTGTACCCATATACCGCAATAAAATGAATTTGAATTGATTTGTTTTGAAAAGTTTTGTCATGACATCGTTTACAGTCAAAAGCTCTATCACATTGTCGTTTGTCGTGGGAATAAGTAAGTCGTGCTGATTTACTGTATCATCACTGATAACTGACATACAGTACTCTCACTCCCTCCCTTTTAAAAACGATCGCGTTTCATTGTTTATCGCAACTTTAATACACAACATGATAAAACTAAACTAAGTTTTAAAGAGAGTAAAAATGTTTCACAAAAACAAGAAATAAATTCCAGAAAACTTCTAAATTGACATAAGTGGATACAGTTTTGCTGCCTACACGGCTGCTCTACCGAGGTAATCTATGTAACTGAGAAAAGAGTTATAGGGATAAATATTTGTATGTAACATTTGAATCATATTAATAATGTAATTCTTTACTTTTGTTTCAGGTATGAATGTTGGAGTTTGTAATAACAGTAACGCCATATATAATTTTATGGCTGTGCCCATTTGGTAAGCAATTAATTAAACAAGCAATTAATGTCCCTTTTACATTCACCTTTATTTTATATTTTAATACATTTAAACTGACGAGAGAAAATACATGAGTAGCAGCATAAAATACCACGACAAATTTATTATTTCCGACCTAAAGTTGGTTATCAAAATTAGCTGATGAAATGTGGATGAATGTAATAATATATGAGTCTACTTATCAGTGATAATCTTTACCCGTATATAAAACGAAAAGAAATAAACATAGTGATTGCTACCATGAAATGGACTTAGAGTTAAAAATTCCATGGTCCATGTTATAGGACGCGAGCTTATTGTGGCCAACAAAGTATTGTTTGTAGACTATGCTTAGAAGTTACTATTTTTCTAATAGTAACATCAAAGCAGAGTCTACTACTATATTAAGTTCATAATAACTCTGAATTCTGAAAATGATGAATTTCGTTTAATACAAAATTTAATATTGTATCTTTGAACGGGCTTAATATGAATGTAGATAGTACTTACTATAATATTCCAAAGCAGAAATCTTAACTGAAAAACATACATAAAATATTTATTGAAAAAATAGACTTCAGACTTCAGAGCAAACAGACGTGTTTACAACAATAAAAATAATAAATAAAATTAATTGCTGAATCGTGACCTTCTTTCTACGAACAAGTGCTAACGAAAGTGAGTCATATGCAAAGTGAAACTATTGTAGTAATGTATTAGAACAGATAATACCACAACAAAATGGATAGCAGCCCTTTTAGTAGGGGTAGCAGGACCGTTCGCACGCCGCCGCCAACTCCTTCTCCTGCTCCTTGTTGTTCAAATGTGCTAAATCAAATGCTGCCACAGGTAGAAGCCGTCTCAACCCCGGAGATCCAGAATTGGATGACCTCTATTGAACAACAACTAAATGAAATATGCAATATCGCTGCGGAGGGAAAGCTCAACTCAGACCAGAAGCTACGAATAACTACATTATGTCGGAAGGTGGGGCATGGTACGTCTCAAATGGCTGTACAATATCAGTCCTTAAAAGGAAAAACCATCCAAGTCAACACAGCTGGCCAAGCCCTCCAGGAAAAAATCGACCTTTCAAAGCAAATATCTGGCCTACAGCATACCATTGAAGAATCCTCTAAGTGTAAAGCCGCAACATCATTTGCAAATATAGTAAAAAAGGGGACCAACGAATTTATAACTAGAACAAACCTCAGTTCAGTGGTGATATACCCCAACAACAAGGCCAAGTCAAGTGAAGAGACCAAGTCCCTAGTGCAAAAAATTATCTGTCCTGAACAATTGAAATTACAGGTTAGAGGGTTGCGCAAGACGAAGAACGGAGGCGTCATTATTAGCACTGACTCAAAGGAAGACGTAGAAAAATTAAAACAATCAGCCCAGCTAACCAAATCAGGACTTACTGTAGACGACCAGATGAAAAGAAAGCCGAGGGTTATAATCATTGGAGTTCCAACAAATATGCAAGAAAAAGAAGTTTTTACCTGCCTATACCACCAGAACCTAGAGGACAAACTAAATGATTACAGCATAGAAACGTTCCTTACGTCGATTAAGTTAAGTCATAAGTCGGGTAAGAGGGGCGTAGAGTCCTGTAATTATATAATTGAAGTACCTGCAAACGTTCGTAAAGCCCTGATAACCAAAGAAAGGGTATTTGTGAACTGGTCGTCGTGCCCTGTTAGAGACTTTACGCTGGTTACTCGATGCTTCAAATGCCAGCAGTATGGCCATGCGGCAAAAACCTGCAGGGAGACAACACACACATGCGCACAGTGTGGAGAGCAAGGGCACTTCATGAAGGACTGCACAAAGAAGACAGATGAAGTAAAATGCGCGACGTGCTCAAGGTTCAAGAAGCCAAGTAATCATGCCACAGGAGCGGCTGACTGTCCGGCAAAAATGATAGCAGAGAGAAGGTACATGAATTCTATTGATTATGAAGGCGCCTAAGAGCGTCCCTAATCAAGTTTTTTTACTTACTTTGATAGTTTTTATTTATTCTAGTTTTAGTGAAATGACGCATAATTCAATAAATGATATAGATAGCTTCTCTGTATCGGAGTCTAAGACAGGTAATCCCGCACAAGCGGTCGTCATCATTTTCGCTATAACCGATCATAATGCTGCCCTATTAACCCTGAGATGCAAGTTATCCAATCTAGTAAAAATTCGCTTAGTAACAAAATTAAACATGTACGATTTACGCAACATTGAATGTCTGAAACTGGGTCGTCCCAGTTTACTATTCTGATGATTAGCACTTTTGTATACAATACATTATCGAAAGTGTAAAAACTGCAATACACAAAAATACAAGGGTAATGCGATTGCATAACAAAAATTATAACTTGAAACCGTGGATCACACCAGGTCTTATCCGCTGTAGGTAAAAAAGTCCTGTAAAGAATGTCCTCCAAAACTTGTCCTACGATGAAGCAGAGAAGTTAATATCTGTTGTTAAATAATTGTATTAAGTGACATAACTAAAAAAAAAAAAAAAAAATATTGTAAGCAGTAGTGAATCACTTTAGTGTTATTCTTGGCAAATTGTTGGATCAATAAGAGTATTTAAGAATTATTATTAATCGGCACTTTGACGCCTGAAGCACAGGACTACCTAGTTCAGGCGCAATTAAAATAACATACCTGGTAGTACTATGTAAGCCACCCAAATACGCATAAGTTATATATAGACAGACATTGCCTACACATGCACTTTGTAAGAACGCACAGATAGATTAAGTACATAATGTAAAATATTGTAAACCGATTATTGAAATAAACATTATTATTATTTGTGTAGTTTTTTACTCTCAGCTCATCGAGCTGGTATTAACCACATTTACGGGTCGGAACCAAGTAAATGCGGTGTTTGGGAGTGTGATTGAGGGTGTGTAATTTCCGTGTCGTCTATTTGCAGGAACTTTCTCACAATTCTACATGTATTTAATATTGCGGCTTTTTGAATAACTATGTAAGTGTTGTCTTTCAGGTCTATTAGGTTAGTACTATGGTGCAGATGTTTAGGGATGACTCCGGTGGTGGACACTACTATTGGTACTACATATACTTTGTCTTGTTTCCAGATTCTCATGACTTCGTCTTTCAGGTCAGAATATTTATTTATTTTTTCAGTGATGGTCTTTTGTAAGTTATGGGTGTTCGGGACTGCAATGTCTATCAGGTAAGTGGTTTTATTTATTTTATCTTGTAATGTAATGTCTGGTCTGTTGTAATGAATGGTCCTGTCAGTGAGTATAGCGCGATCGTAATATAATTTATGAGTGGTATTTTCTAAAATAGTTTGAGGTTTGTAGTTGTAATATGGAGTGTTATTATTTTGTATAAGATTGTGTTTGTTTGCTAATTTTTGGTGTATGATGTTAACTATTTGATTATGTCTGTGTGTATAGTCTGTTTGTGTGAGTGTTGTACATGCTCCAGTTATATGCTGTATTGTTTCAGGTTGTGTGTGACACTTGCGGCATTTGTCATTTGTAACTGTGGGGTCTTTAATGATATATTTACGGTAGTTCTTAGTATTTATTATTTGGTCTTGTATGGCTATTATGAAACCTTCTGTTTCTGGGAATAAGTTACCTATCTGAAGCCATTTATTTGAAGCTATCGGGTCTATGTGAGGTTGTTCTAGGTCATAGGGGTGTCGTCCATGAAGTGTTTTCTTTTTCCAATTTTCTATTTTTAGTACTTGTGGGTCATCGATATCACGATTTTGTATATTTAGGGCTTCATTTAAGTTCAATGGAGTGTAATTGTGGTCATTTTCAGTTACGGCTTTATGAATGTCGCTGGAGTGACTTTTCATATGGAAAAATGTCTTCAGATTGTGTAGTTGCTTCTGCCACAGATGTTGTATATCAATCAGTCCTCGACCTCCGTTCTGTCTTTTTATAGTGAGCCTTTCTATTGCAGATTTAGGATGTAAATTGTTATGTTTTGTTAAAGTGGTGCGCGTGGATCTCTCTATTTGTTCAATATCCGTTTTAGACCACTTTATGATACCAAATGAATATGTCAGAATCGGAATGGCGTATGTGTTAACTGCTTTAACAAGATTTTTTCCAGTCAGTTGAGTTTTGCAAATTGAATTGATTCGGTTTTTATATTCTTTATTTAATGTATCCTTTATTGCAGTATGATCTAATCCTTTTAGCTGTCTGTATCCTAAATACTTGTAAAACTCAGTTGAATCCATTGCTGTGATGTCGTTAGTGTCATCTACTGCATAGTTGCCGGGCCGTATCTTACCTTTTATTATATGTAATGTCTTGCACTTGTCTAACCCTAATTCCATATTTATATCTTTGCTAAATGCTGTTGTTGTGTCTACTAATTTTTTCATTTCACTATCTGTTTTTGCATACAACTTAATATCATCCATGTATATAAGATGTGAGATTTTCGTTTCGGTAGATGTGTTTTTGAAGTTATATCCAGCTCGACATCTATGCAGAAGTTGTGACAAGGGGTTCAGGGCGAGACAGAACCACATTGGACTTAAGGAATCTCCTTGATAAATACCCTTTTTTATAGATATCTCTCGAGTAGTAATGTTTTTATCTGAGCAATTTAGTTGAAGTGACGTTTTCCAGAGTGACATAATATTACGTAAGAAATGAGTTATTTTAGGGTTTATCTTATATATTTGTAATATTTGTAACAACCAAGAGTGCGGGATACTGTCAAAAGCCTTTTTATAATCTATGTATGTACAATGTAGGTTTCTATTTTTGGTGGTGGCATGTTTATGTATTGTGGAGTCTATGATTAGCTGTTCCTTACATCCCATGTGGCCCCGCCTGCATCCTTTCTGTTCCTCTGCTATAATTTGATTGTGTTCAATATGTGTATTAATTTTTCTGGCTATTGTAGATGTGAGAATTTTGTATATTGTGGGCAAACATGTAATCGGTCTATACTGGGAAGGTTGTGGAGAATATTTAGTTTTAGGTATCATGTATGTTATTCCGGTAGCAATAAATTTAGGTATCTGTTGTTTCCCTAATATAATGTCAGTAAAACTTTTAGCTATGTGTTTGTGAAATATTGTTAACTTTTTATACCAGAAGTTATGAATTTTATCTACGCCTGGTGCTTTCCAATTATGTTGTTTAGCTGTGATACAAGATATATCCGACTCAGTAATTTCTTCAAATTCCATCTCTTCTGTAGTGCTCCATTTATTTATTTCTTCTGCAATCCAACCTGCTTTTTCATTATGTTGAACTTCATTCTCCCAAATCTCTGCCCAAAATGATTCAAGCTCTGTTTGTGTAGGTATTTCTGTATTTATGGCTATATCATTTTCCCTTGGTGGTTTGCATAGATTCCTATAGAAAATCTTTTCATTATTGGCAAACAACGAGTTATTATTTCTGCGTTCCTGTGCTTTTGTGTACCTCCTTAACCTGTGTACCTTTAACGCTAGTTTTTGTTTTAACGTATCTAGAAATTCCTCAGGTTTGCTATTACTATTTTCATGTTTGGTGTGCAGTGCTCTACTTTTGAATATCGCGTCTACTTTCTTAACTACTTTATTTGATCTATTATTATTGATATACTGTGTGAGTCTGCCACAATCGGCTCTAAGCTTTTCTATGTCTTTTTCTAATCTTAACTGCCATGGTGGTTTATTATTATGTTTTGCACTTAGCCTACCTATTCTCTCTATTACTTTGTAATTAAGTTCTTCGGTTATAACTAACGCAGTACAATATACAAGAGTGTGTATATCAGTAAGTTGAGTGTCGTCGGTAAGAAATTGATTCAGTATATTTTGATTAAATAGATTTGTTAATTGAAAAAGTTTATAGCTGTATTTTAACTTCGGTAATTTAGGTCGTACAATTGGGTCCATACCTGAGTATTGTGTAATAGCTGATCTAAATTTATCAAGAATTTCTTGAGTACTATGTATATCTGCTACAGGATTACGTTCTATTAGTGTTTCAATATCGTTTTCTAATGTTAATGTTATGATCTCTGTTTGTGTGGATATGTGTGACGTTTGTGTGTGCGATTGTGACTGTGATTGTGAATGATGTGACTGAGTATGATGTGGTGATTGGTAGTCGTCTCCGTTTCGATTTTGTGTGAATGTGAGTGGGTTTATTTCTATATTATCATCTGTATGTTCCTGTAGTTGTAATCGTACTTCTTCTTTTAATCGGTTCAGTTCTTCTGCAGTCAATAGTTTATTTTTCACTATTATTCGTCTCTGGTCAGATACTCGTTGTTCAGTAACTTTAATTAATGGGTATTTTTGTGAAAAAAGTTCGTGCAATTGTCTCCTATATGTTGTCATATCTGTCTCTAGTTTCGTAATGGTGTAGTATGTGCGCATGATGAACGTATTAACATCTTTGCTCCAGCTCATGCGTTTTCTTGGTTTCCCAGCCTTAGTGGACGCAGGTAAAAAGGTATTTACCTCCTGCGCAACACTTAAACCTGGATTGGGTGGACCTGAATTAAGAATGTGACTAGGGGATGACGGTACTGACGATGATATGGATGGTGATGATACTCTAGAAGGTGTGTACGAAATGGTGCTAGGGCTATATGGTTCTATTGGTGTGTTTGTCCTATCGGTCAGAATGGCATCATCGTCAGTTGTTTCGGCTGTAGTATCCTTATCGGTAGGAGCCCGCCTGCTCAACTCCTCACCGCTGACGGTTCGCATGCTGTGACACCCAGCGTCAGCTCCAGGTGTGCCCCGGCGATAGCCCCCGGGAAGCGGTCCTAAACGTTTCCTTTTCAGCCTTGTCTCCATTTTAAATGGGTTTCCAGAGCCATGTTTGCCGCGCCAGTAATAGTAATATCGCGTGTCCGCCCCCCACGTGAGTCTGATGGTCGACTCGGACGTATGGTTGTATTAGGGGGCTTATTATTATTATTATTATTATTATTATTATTTAGAAATTGTTGAGACAATTTTTTTTCAAAGTGGACAGAATGAAACTCTATTTACATAAAAAATGTATTTCTTTTCTAACAAACATTCACTATAAACTCAAGTTCAAATGAAACAAACAAACTGCAAGATCTCATCTAAAGCTCAGAACTCGAAATTCAAATAACAACGTCTATTTGTGTGTTTTAAAAATTCCTGGTCCCTAGTTTGCTCCTTGCGACACACCTACTCCACTGTGCGATAAGGCGCGAGAAGCGAGACTTCTACGCATTGTTATGCAGGCCCAGTGCCGGGTCGAATTGTCCTCGACACCTACACAAAGAAACGCTTGTGGATTCACTCCCAGTAGTCCTCATTTTATTGTAAATCTGTGACCGCAATGTCGAACGGCCTTTAGGGTTCGCTAGGAGGGAGAGCCGTAATAAAATTATACGCAATTGTGATCGATCGCTACAATTGTTTTAGGCTGTGAAGTGTTCTTATCTCGTTCACTGATCTTTTAAGTACGACTTCTATATAATTTTATTATTTCCATTGTTAATCTAAATAAAATTTAACTGAATACAAATTAGGAAACACTTGATTTTTAACCATACAATAATAAAACAAAATAACATATTTCGTCAGCACAGATAAATTAGAAATAAGTATTCTAGGACATTACAGAACACTATTTAGATTCAACCTAAACATAGTTTGTAATTTGAGTTCTAGAATGTAAATTTACAAGTTTTTTTTTTTTTTTTTTTTATACCACTTAGGTGGCAGACAAGCGCACGGCCCACCTGATGGAAAGCGGTCACCGTGGCCTATGGACGTTTGCAACACCAGAGGCGTCACACACGTGCTGCCTACCCTGTAGAAACCTTCTAATGCCCTTCTTGAAGAACCCCATATTGTAGTCGCCTGGGAAAACCACGGCAGGGAGCTCATTCCACAGCTTGAGCGTCCGCGGGATGAAACTCCTTTCATACCGCACAGTGCGCAACGTTTCCGGTCGTAGTGTGTGAGGATGAACTCCCTCTCTATGGCGAGCGGTGCGATGATAGAAAGTAGGTGTGGGCATCATGTCAAACAATTCTTCTGAACACAGGCCATTATACAGGCGGTAGAACACACACAGTGAGGCGAAGTCCCTCCTGATGTTCAGTGGTTCCACACCGCCTGAGAGTATGGGATTGTCGACGATCCTCAGCGCTCGCCGTTGTACCGAGTCAAAGGGGTCAAGCTGGCATGCAGGCGCCCCGGCAAAGAGGTGACAGCAGTACTCCATGTGGGGCCGAATCTGTGCCTTATAAAGAAGGAGTCTTTGCTCCGCAGTGAAGTACTGCTTCGCCCTGTTGAGCACTCCTAGTTTCTTTGATGCCAGCCTAACCTTGTCCTCCAAGTGACTGCGGAACTGGACATCGCTGGAGATATCGACACCAAGGATCCCGATACTCGAGGAGATGGTGAGCGGTGTGTTCAGGAATTGGGGCGCTACAATAAATGGGGTTTTCTTAGCGGTGAATGCACATACTTGTGTCTTAGTGGGGTTGAATTGGACCAGGTTTAGTCGTCCCCAATCGGATACTCTGGTGAGAGTAGTCTCGATTTCAGACACAAGTTGTTCGCGACTTTCCTCCACCTTAGAGCGAGGGATGTTTGCACGGCCCGTGTAATATGCGTCCCCGGTACTGTCGTCCGCATAGCAATGAATGGCGTCATCAGACAGCATATCATTGATATGCAGCAGAAACAGGGTCGGGGACAGGACGGAGCCTTGTGGGACACCAGCGTTTATGTCCATGCGGTCCGAGCAACTGCCATCGACGACGGCTTGGATGCTTCTGTTGGACAAAAAGCTGGCAATCCATTCGCATAATCCCTCTGGGAGTCCGTACGATGGCAGCTTCGCTAGGAGACCTCTGTGCCAGACCCGATCGAAGGCCTTCGCTATGTCAAGGCTGACAGCCAGCGCCTCACCCTGACTCTCGATGGCTTGCGCCCAGCGGTTTGTGAGATACACAAGAAGGTCACCGGTTGAGCGACTATGACGGAAGCCGTACTGACGGTCGCTCAATAAATCGTTACCCTCAAGGTATCTCAGGAGCTGTGTGTTTATAACACGCTCCATTACCTTCGAGAGGAGGGAGGTTATAGCGATAGGCCTGTAATGGGACGGGTCTGTTCTGTCGCCTTTCTTAGGGACAGGGTGCACGAATGCTGTCTTCCACGAAGCCGGGACTCGTCTCTTAGAGTACGAAAGCGCAAAAAGTCGTGTAAGTACTGGGCACAACTCAGGAGCGCACTGCTTGAGCACAATTGCCGGTATACCATCCGGCCCACTCGACTTCCGAATGTCTAGGGACTTTAGTTCCCGCCGAACCACCCGTTGTGTGAATTTAATATCTGGCATGGTTATACCACACCAGGGGATAACAGGTGGTTCGGCACTCCCCTCATTCATGGTCGAGTTTGACGCAAAGAGTTGGCCTAAGAGATCGGCTTTCTCCTTAGCATCATGGGCTAGATTACCGTCGGGTTCTTGCAACGGTGGCAGACTGGACCGGCAGAAATTTCCTTCGGCAGCTTTGGCAAGCGACCAGAATGCACGACTGCCGGATGGGTAGCGCGCAAGCCGCTCACCAATTCTGCCGACGAAATCAAATTTAGCCCTAACAATAGCTTTTTTACTGGACCTCGAGGCGGCATTTAGTTTCCGCTTCACCTCAGTGATGTTCGGATCCTTCTTAGCAAGCGCCGTGGTCCAAGCCTTGTAGGCAGATTGCTTGATACGTCTAGCATCTCTGCAAGGCCGGTTAAACCACGGACGCTTACTTGCTCCTGTTGCGATCCAGCGGTTGGGAATGTAGCATTCCATACCAGCTAGAATCGCCTCAGCGACTGCTGATGCACAAAAGCTTGGATCATCTGAGGTGAAGCAGAGCCGCCTCCACAAGTATATTGCTGTGCTCTACGAGGCACGACCAGACCAATGCAAACAGCCATATTCGTGCATACAACTTTTTGCATTGAGCGGGAATCAAACCAGAGCGTAACAGTCGCGTGCACTACCGCCACGCCACGGAGGCTGAAGGCATTTATAATATTAGTATGGATAGCGTATCTTATTTATTTGATGCGTTCTTTAACATATGAACACTGGCCGTTATGCTCAAAACTAATTCTCTCGAGCATAGATAACCGACGTTTTTGCTATAAAAGCAGAAATCTTTATCCACGCTCCTTTTGTGAGGCCAAGGGATTATTTTGATAATAATTTACCGTTCTTGTTGGTAATATTGTTCGAGTAAATCCTTTTAGTGGCACTATTTCTTTATTTTCACTTTTTTATTTTCCCGGAGCATTCAAATAAAAGCGCCTTGTGAATAGGATCGCTTTATTTCTGAAACACTTATAACTTTCGTGGATTTATTGTCTGGTAATGGATTATTTTTAGCTTTTCTTTTTATGTAAGGCTTGGGTTATACATATATGATTGTGTTAGGTATGATCGATCTATGGACAGCAAAAGTTTATTTATTATAGATATTCGATCGTACCATAACTTAGTATATGATAGCAATGATGAAGACCGTGTTAAGAAATTTCATATTAATGATCTTCGACCACTCTCTCGAATAAAAAAATATTTAATTTTGATCAACCATCCTTTACTTTTATTCAATGTCCCTCCACCTGTACCACCAAAGACATTTGTAGAGGAACGGAAATCGCTATTGGCGTAGTCAAGAATTAGATCGACAAATTAAAAAAACACAATCTGGTTTATATATGCTAGATTTCCACGAATCATTGGCTCAAAGAAGAAGAACAATCCTTATAATTTATTACCCAAAAATTAACACAAAAATGATAAAAGGATAAAATAAAATATACATTACCCTTATTTTTAGCAGTCAACAATTCCTACCACCAAACAGATCACAGAGTTCTGTTAAGTATAAAATATCAATGCAATTAACATTTCATGACATATGTACAAAAATAATTAACAAGGTTGTTTTATAATGTTCGAACAAAAAATCATTGTCAAATTTAATATCACCTGAGGCATAAGGTAATAAAAAATTTAAAAAATGGCTACAAGGAAAAATAAATGATTGGAGTTGTTTTATAAATTCCTAAATATAATGTTTACAATTTAAACAACAAAGTAAATTACATTCAATTACAAGGCTCGAAGCACTAATATCTATCACCATTCGAAACATTCGAAAGTACCCCTGCCCGTGTTTCCGGTGGTAAGAAGGGTAGCCAGAGCTCACTGAAGAGATTTTGTGTTGTCAGTGGGAAGACCGAGAAACCTCTCTTTGTGTTCTGCACTGACAACACAGGGACTCTTTTAACCTTATTCCCTCCGCCTTTCCCCTTCCCCCCTCTTCTCTATATGGTCGGCAAAACGAATGTGACGCACCTGATATTGTAAATATCCATAGGCCACGGTAACCATTTCCACCAATTTCCATTAGGCGGGTCGCGTGCTTGTCTGCCACCTTAATGGTTTAGAAAAACTAAATGAATCCAACACCAATCATAGAACACAAAAGATAAAAACACGATCTTTGGAGAAGTTTAGTTCAAAAAGCATTATAAATTTGATTCAAGTGGAAGAGTCCTACAAAAGTCATGGACCTTGAACAGTAAGGGGCACAGGGAGGCAGTAAACGCAAACGATAAAGGGTAACACTTAAAGTTTATAAGCCGTAAAACTTAGTCACTGCATTTTGTTAGAGTGTAAAATTACGTGATTTATGTACATAGTAAACGATAATTTATTTGTCCTACCCATCCTTTTTGAATTGCAAATAATGTCCTGAGATGCAGCATCTATACTTAAATGATAAATGTAAATTTTATTTTATTTCTGTCGATTACGTTTTTACCCCTAAACCAAGGAACCGATATTTTTGATTCAAAGATTAGATTAGACCTACAGAAAGGATATAATATTTAATGTTTTGTCGGAATACATACAACATTCAATATTGTAAGCTATTATATACAGAGGTGTACTATAAGACGATTTAACTTCTTCTTTGCCTTCTCAACTGAACAAAGAAATACTTGAATTAGATAAAAAGCTAGTTATACCGTTATAATGAAATACTTCCGACTATTATTTAATAAAATATAGATGTGAATTCAAAATAAATACCGCGGTAGCCTAGGGGTAGGTATGGGTAATGAACTGCTGAGACGGGGTTTTGGATCGATCCCAGGTTTTACTATGGCACACACCAATGACTTTTCGATGCTTTTCGAAGTTATGTGTGTATTTATCGCAGGTTTATAAGTGCCCGGTTAATGGTAATAGACTCGCCACCTATTACATTGGGACCTAAACATAATCTGGCGAAATGTGAGTCCTACTGCTAGCCTGCACCTCTGCCTACCCCTTCGGGGATATAGGCGTGAGCTTATGTTATATTAATTCAAAACTTCTATAACAAAAATAAAATAGGCGAAACATAGTCTATAACCCGCACCCTCCAAAACTGTTTATAATACAATAAACAAAATCTTTGCTTCCATTTTCAGCCTCAATTACGAACAATCTGAAAATAAAGCAATCGAAAAATACCTTTGAAACAGTCCGTAACAATTGTTAAGTCGTTGTTGGACAATAAAACTAAAAGGGTTCCGCAAGGCTTGACGTAGGGTCCCAACTAACGGCTGGTTGTATCACTGTTAATTGCTATGTAATTGGCCTTTATAAGCCTCCCACTAAAGGTAATAGATGGCGCAGTTGGCTTATTAGAGATAGATTCTGATAATTGTTCTAGAAAATAGGGTAAAACTTTGCTTACGTTTATTTTTATATACGTATATATGTAACTGCAGTATATATATATATATATATAGCAGAGTATATATTTGATTAAATTTATTTGTCTCACCTACCCAAAACCATTAGGTATTTCATCTTTAATATTGTAGATAGTACTTAGCAGTACTAACCCATTGATATTTTCCAATCATCCTTAAACGAAAACTCAGAATCAGATTAAAAGATAACAATAAGAAACATAAAAGCATCAACTGTAGACATGTGAAAGATATCGTTAACCTTAACATGAGTGCCATCGAATGGTAATACGACAGCCGACAATACAACCGAATAAGTACCTCGCACTCAAAGCGAATTGCTTCACACTCGGTCCATCGATCGGAAACTATTCAGAGGCAATTTGCGAATCCTGTTAACTTAGCAATGTATAACAACACATCCGATTACGTGCCGTTATCCATACTAGATTTTAAACTTGGTACACCAGTCTTAAGATTCATATTCGTTTGTTCTGATTTCGTAGATATTTTTATATTTCTCTCTTTTGAATACCTTTATAATGAGGCGCTTTTTATTTCATGAGAAGTTTTAATTATGTTATAAAAAGATAATTTTCCCTTTTCACTTCTTTTTTAGATGGACAAAATTTGTAACGTCTAAAATTAATTTAATGTGAGCGAATAAAGTAGAACCGTCAACTTTGTGAACACTGTTGACTGAGAGAGACACATAAAAAATGAATTGCATTAATTTTTTAATAATAATAAAACTTTTGCTGCGTGAGGAATAAAATATTGTGGCAAGTATTATTTTCATAATTGAATGAAACAATCCAAAAATGAAGATTGATTTTAACTTTACTAACATTAATTTCGTGAAAAAAAAACAGCAGCATTAAAAATTATCCTAAGTTGCTAAAAAGTCTTACAAATTTTCATAGAATCATGGAGCGAAAATCAAACAAAGTAATAACATCCGAGTGACAGGAAAAATGGAATTACCTTGAAACCAATTTACCGAATTGGAAGGTAAGGTATTAACTACTCCAAAGGACAATCGGTTTCACACGCTAGAATAATTTTCTGGTCACACAAGCAAATTACAACTTTAGACAAGAACAAGATAAAACTTATAACCGCATGTTTTTGTAGTTTTGACATCTTAATGATTTTTTCATACAAGTTTAAAAAACTTACGGTCATGCGCTTCTTGACCACAATACTAATATTTGGCTAAGCCTTTTACTTTTTAAACCAGATAGATTCGATCGCCCGAACTCGCGAAGAAAGCCTGCAGTAGAGTCTTGTCAATTGTCAAGTAGATGTACTAACTTACAAGTGATTGGTCTGGCCCTGGATGTCTTAGTGGAGGTAATGTAACTTTATACAAATAATAAAAACATATTGATAGAATTGTATTATGATATTTATGAACTGGACTACAATATTATCATTTTTGCTTAATTTATGTAAGATTATGAATATTGTAATTGATGTATCATAAATATTAAGAAACAAATCCTTCAAATATAACATTTTGGCATAAAAAGGTTCATGAACGAGTCCAATTGATATCAAAGATTGAATAGCTGTAATCGAGTGACGCTACAGTGAATCCAAGATTGTGATCCCGAATAGGACAATACAACCCTTTGTGATAAGGCAGCAAAGGCTAATAGCTCTTTTGATCTCTCGTCTCTGTCCAAACAGCGTCTTCGTATCTTGGTATCCATCGGTGGAAGGTGAAGTGTCCGTCAATTGATCCGTTTTAACGGTTTTGTTATTTTTTTACTTCAAATGGTAATATTTCTTGGTAATAAAATATTCTGTGTGCTTGCTTTTGGATGAAACTATTTTGTACTTCCATAATACATCAAAAGGAAGACCTTCCGTGTCCTTTTCAAGTCTCTGTAATTGCTTCTTGTCAAGCGGGCTACAGCAAGCAACAAGGCAGCTACGTATACTTGCAGTAATAGTACTTTAGTAGTAGAACGAACATTATCATCATTCTCTGAGCCTATTCACAACTTAGATGGGGTTGGCTTTCTAGTCTGTCTAAGAGACGGCTGAACTTCGATATTTTCCGTGAAGCAACTGCCATCAGACCTCCACAATCAAATCGGCGATATCGAAGTTCTATAGTTAGACTAGTCGGACTTTTGAGGGCTCTAACTACCTATAACGAATGCCATAGATGTTCGTATGGCAACCGGGAACCAACCTACAATACAGTCTACAAATTTATTACGCGCTATTATATTACGAACTCCAGGTAGGCCAGATGTTTTAGAGACTTCATCCAATGAGTCATGAAACGATATTTTTTTCTTTCAATTGCGAACAAACGTCACGAACATCTGATCCCATTGAAAACAACTTATAAAATCGCGGATGACTCTGAAATTATCACAATGAGCCCGGAAAATAGGCACAAAATTTCGAACAATAAACTAAAATCAACCTTATTCCAATTAGCCGAAGGTACGTTTTCGTGTGCACAGATTATGGGTATTATATTTATGGGCGTTAATATTCTTTTGAAATAACAAAAAGTGTTTACCTAAAGGGGAGATTGGGCTCTCGAGTCGTTGATAACGGTATCAATTACAGTTATTAATTTTGCATTTCAGCCGTGTCCGTTGTTCCCCGACTTCCTCTCTAAATAACAATCATTATCTTTTGGGTCTGCTGCGGGCTCAGGAAATGAACTTTGCATTGTTTCTATGTTTGTGTTTATTTTAGGCTCTTGGATTGTTTGGAAAATATTTTTTTTCATAACATTTGGAAAATGAACCGCTCTTTCAAAATTATTTTGAAGAAGGGTTGCAAATGTTATTTTTTGTTTGATTGGTTGTCGGTATGGGGGATTCAAAACTAAATGGGTCAAGTTTATTTAGTTACTGATGATAGCACGTGAATAGATAGAAGGTATTAGTGGCAGGTTAAAACTAATATTAGGGTTAAAGGTAGGTAAAAGGTTAAAACTTACAAACTTCGAAATTAGTGTCTTTTAATTTTTTTTACATATTATATAATACACTTGTACTTTTCCACTGTATTTATTAATGTACCTAACCGATAACATTACACTAATTACCAATTTTTCACACAAGGTTAGTATTAAAATCAAGTATACCAGCACTTCAGCAATTATTAAAAATTATTAATTATTAAAAAAAAAAAAACAAAAAAAAAATATAAATGTTATGTTCTAAAATTAGCACATAATAATGAGGAGAGATGGAAGTTACGTTGTTAAAGAAGTTCTAAGTATAAATGTAATGGCAGAGATTGTTTTTGTAAAATGGCAAGGGAAAAGTTAAGACAATATCAAAAATCTTTCTGAATGTTGATGATCAACGCAAATTGATCAAAAAGTTTAATTCAAACCAATTTTGAAGATGAATTGTTTGAAGTCTGACCATAGAATATTTTTCGACTCACGGCTACTTATAACACCATTAAATAAAGTTCTACCTCAAATCCTACCCGACCTAACCGATCAACAGAAAAGTGATACCGTGTTGTCCGATCAGTCGGACCAAAAATAGGCGAAAGTCCTTGTTTTATAAAGAATATTAACGTCATAATAATATCAAGGTCCTATGACCTTGATATTCTTATGATGTTAATGAGTGTAGAGATGTTGACATGACTATTCATGTCTACATCTCTATACTATTGGCAGCTATCGAATCTTATATTTTACACATCTCATTTGTTCCATGAAAAATGGTAAATTTTACACTGAACAGCTCAGCTATGAAATAATATTTTATGTATCTTTACGAAGAGGAATATTAAATTTACGCTGTACGATCTCTGCCTTCACCTTTATTATATGTAGCAGATGCAGTAAACCTTTTGAGCGAAACTTTGCCGGGGTTTGTTGAGGAACTAGAAGAAAAATTAAATTCATTGATGCTCACAATATTGCAGAAAATTATGATATACTGTATTCCGAAACAGTTATTGAGTTTAAAAGATAATATACAATTTACAGTAAAATAAAAAGTAATATCAATTTTTATTTACATTTCTATTAGAAGTTGTCCATGATTAAAGCGATCCTTAAATCGAATAATACCTTTATGAAAGAAAGAAACAAATAAAAAGATATATAATTTGATACACTTAAGATAAAAGAAGAATACTTTTATTTTAATGTAGATATAGGCTTAAACAATTAAAACTGTGCAAACACGAATAAGGTCTCCATTTCGATATAACTGCATGTATAACTGTCATGCCATTAAGCCATTACAGTACATTTAAAATGTATAGGTGCTTACGTTTGTGTGTGTCAGTATTTATTTTTAAATTAAATCAACTGCTGCAATAAATCTTTCTAAATTGCATTTCAGATTGTCTGATAGAGATCGTTCTTTGCAATAAGACCATTGATTTTGCTCAATTTTGTTAACTTAAAATTTCTAATTTTAACTCTATTTGTTGCGTTGTTTTTCTGTGATGGAAATCTTATTGAGCGTTACACCTACAGACATAAATGTTAGAATGTAATACGAGATTGTAAATTATTTTCTGTTTTATTTTGCGTGTCTGAAACCTTGTATATATTTAATTTTCTTTGTGTTTTACGCCCACAGTTTTTGTTGCCTTTTTTCACGTTCATAGTGATAATCTCATGTGTTGTCATGTAAAGTTCTCTAAGTATACTAACTATGTTTAATTCATTATCCTCTTTCTAGCTTATATTTGTGTCTATATTTTTATATCGATAATTTCACTGGTAATTTCGCTACTTATATAAAATAAACTAATTCCATAGGTACTTTGTGATATCTCAATAAATCAATTAACTTATCGCAGTCTGTTACTGGACATAGGCCTCTCCTATTTTTAAGTATCTTTGGCTCACTGTTTCCACGCTGACCAGACGGTTTGGCATAGGTTTTATTTTGAGTTCTTCTTCCCTCGTAGTGATATAGACTGTATTTTTTCGTTTGTCAACTTTTCGGATGAGATGCGGTTGTGAAATTCTTTCTCCAACACATCACAGACTTTGTTCTATGTATGTATAATAAAATAAAATATTTCTACCAAAAGAAAACTGTAAATTTTCTTCACCCTCACGAAATTTATTCACCCCCTAGCAATCACACGTACACACAATTCGGCTCGCAGTGTAATCATTTCACAATCAACGCCGGTACAATTATCTGCATCGTGCTAACGATGTCGGCTGTTCGGCAGCTCATACCGACGGTTTCATTGTAGGGAGCTTGTACTAATGATGCTTCAATATAACAGAAAGGCAATGAAGAAATGATGAGAAGAATATGCGATAAAGTTAATATTCATTATTTGCTGCTATTATAACGGTTTTAAACATGAAAAAAATACGGCAAAGCATTTTTTTTTCTTTTGATTTTTTTTTTCTTTTTTTTTCGCATTATTTACTCTCCATACATCAGTAAAGTTAAATGAAACGAAAATTTCATAAAAGAAGGTCACTGCAAAAAAGACAAGTGCCGCCATCTTGCGAGTTCATGTTTTTTCATGAAGTTTATTTCATTGGAGAGTGAATAACGGACATTAAACGGTTTTAAAAAAAATTGCCTTGCCGTAATTTTTTTTGTACCAATATGTTGTGTACCATGATGTATATCAGTGGTGTGCGTAACATAGAGTCAAATAGACTGCATACCCTACCCAAATCCGACAAGTATGAAATGACTACATGTTACTATCCTATCTAAAAACCCTATTCCCGGCAGTGTGTAGGTTAGCCAAACGTCACTGGAGACGTTTTGTGTTGTCAGTGGGAAGACCGGGGGCTTAAGTTGACACCATGTGATGGTCTGAAACCCTGCTTTGTCTTCTACATTGACAGCATAGAAATTTTCTTAACCTTCAGGCCTCCCTATCTCCCCCCTACTCGCCCCTCTTCTCCTTCGCCCTATACAGGGTCGGTCCTGGTGTTGCAAACGTCCATAGACCAAGGTGACCACTTTCCATCAGGTGGGCCGTGTGCTTATCTGCCACCTAAGTTGTCCTTAGTCACTTTCTACCACACCCATGCAAAGAGATGGAGTGACTCTATATTACTCCACCGGGTACCACCACGGCATCATTTCTAACTTACAATAAATTCAAGTTTGCAAAAACATTTTTATTTCAAATACCTTCAAACCTCTTGCCCTCCCGAATTAACCCTAAACCGCTCGATCCATTATAATCAGTCGAGAAGCACCACAGGTGCATAATCTATCACGTTCGTTCAATATTAAGCGAGTTTTACCGCCACCCCTAAGTTTAACCCTCAAAAGGTACACTCGCCTCCCCGGAGAGGTAAAAAGGTTAATGCTGAAACTTGTTGTAGTTTGTAAAGGAGGTGAATTACTTTTTGATAGAAATGAGTGTATATTATGATTTAGTGAAAGAGTTAAGAAAAAAAAATGCAATCTTATGAGAGTTAATTGCAGCGCTAAATTAGTAGTATTTAAATTCCTCTTTATAATATAGGGTGCGTTTTGAAAGTTTTTGGGTACGAAATCGACTAAGTGTTAGTGAGGAGGTAAAAAGCACGTCCTTGATCATTCCCGGACGAAAAAGTGTCCCATCATACCCGCGCTATCGGCCGATGATTGGATCGATAGTCCCCTGTTGTCTCGTTTAAATCTTTGTCCTATTGCTCTTATAAATGCTTTGGTATATATATGCTATGCCCCGGCAGCCTAAGGTATCCACCGCTACCGGTATCAAGAATAACATAATAATTTTCAATTCTCAGTCATCAATAAATACAATTTTTTGATAAAAATTCAACACCAGTATGTCAATCAATTAAACTATAAATTAAAAATGAAATTCAGCAAACGAAATGAACCCACTATACTTATATAAACCGCCTCGGTCAAATAGGTCACAGTTCCAAACCGTCTAAGTATAGAATGTCGCCGCGGCTCAGCTACAATTTTAGTTCGACCTCAACATGCATGTCCGGATATCGACAGCTGTCTCGAACGAAACGCGAGAGTACATTCGACTGCCTTTTTCCTGACCTCAATATCAATATACAAATATGACATTCAGTATTTTATGGACTCTATTTAATTTGTGATGCAAATAACTTAGCATTCTTATCATTATCATCGTTATAACGTTATTTTTGTTGACATCCGAAGTAATATTTGATATACCCAAGGTCAGCAAATTGCATATTCATTCCTCCTTTTCATAAGACAAAGCTTTTCCAGGAATTTATCCCAGAATGTCAGAGTTTTAAAAGGTCAGAGCTGAGTTGCTACTTTGGGAGGACTTTGGGCTCGCACAGGCTGCAATACCAAAGGTGATTCGGGTGTCGGAGATCGCAGAATGACCAGATCCTCCTCTTCCAAAGCAGGTCGCAAGTCCCTGCACCCAAAGATCCAATATAATCACCTTCACCGGCTTTGAAGGCCGCGGATCTGTGGGGATTTCAAGATAAAAACAAAGTTACTGTGATATAAAGAGTCAGATAATGTAGATACATCCAAGTTTGTGTATGAAACACTAAGCTCTCGTTACAAAAACAAAAAAGTCGATGTATTAAGGATAATATAATATAATCCAAGCAAGAAAAAATAAAGGTTACATTTTACGTTGAAAAGTTTCGGAGTATCGATTCCGACCCTAACGGTAACTTGTGAAACATCTTGTCAGAAGTAATTGCTCTAGATTCTCGATAACAGTCTAAAATCTTCCACAATTTGTGAATTACTTTTTTCCTGTAACTCGAGTCGGGACTGAAAATCCAGAAACCAATTTGTAATGCGAATTGGTCCGTGTTTTTGGACGGTGATCCATGTAAAATTATATTGGTAACCTTTTTCCGCATGTGTTTCAATATAAAAACAACACGGAAAATGTATAAAGATATATGAAAAATACGGAATATTTGGAAACGATACAGTTTTTTTCATACATGTATTATATACTACAGAAAACAAAACACAAATGAAACTATGAAGTGGGCGGGTTTCGAGTGTCATTGTTGTGAGTATTTATGCAACAAAGAACAATTCGACAGTATGATCCTTATTGTAAATTAAATTTCCAAATAATCTCAATGAAATGAATACTTAATTTGTATGAAACGTCGTTAATACTTTTTTATCTATCTCTATGGATAAGGTGCATTTTTATTTGCAGTATATATGATTTAAGCTAATTTGATATTAAAGGTATAACGCTACGACCAAAACAGTAGTTACTAGTCATGCAACGATGAATTTCAAGTCATAATAATTAGAATGCCTTAATTTTGTCACGAAGCTTGCACTACTCGTATCGATATTATTATCTTTATTATAAGTAGTAGTTATAGTAGTATATGAGTAGGCTATACACATCATTTTGGGCGAACTGTACCAATAACTCAAAATTGACATATTCCGTAATGTGTCATTGTCAAATTTAAGCAACGAACTGATTTGACGAGTCATGGAATTGATAGGTTCTGTTTCTGAATAGTGCAGGGTTTGACAGATCGAGTTACGTAATTTGTGTTTACGGAGAAATTTGATGATATTTTGTCTTCTAAGTAAATATACGTATATTCAAGCCTGTAACACCACAAGGGTTAGACAATATAAATGAGTTCGTTCTCAAATTCGTGTATCACATTATAATGCAACACAAAATCCCAAAGTTAGTATTCAGAAGATACTTTTAATCAATACCATAATAAAATTCCTTATCCTTCGTCCGACTCGGGAATTTAATCTTTCCTTTGTGAGTCAAGTGGCTGAACATTTAATAAAAAAAAACTTTAACAAGAGGATCGATGGGAGGACGGACGTATCAATCACGGTGAACTCACCTCTCTAGGGAGGTTGTACACAATGCTATTACAATTTTAACGAAACATTTTGTGATTTCATTTTTGATCCAATAAATATATAGACATATTGAGGGTGTATCTATAGGATAGTAGACTAAAAAAACTCGCTAAGGCTCTGGAATCGATGGTTGATTTGCATTATAAAATGTTATAATTTTTTATTGACGTTTTGTAAGTGCCGTTTAAATTGCCCTATCAGAATATTTATTTTATAAAACAAAGGTGGCAGACCAGCACACGGTCCACTCGATGGAAAGTGGTAACCGTGGCCTATGGAAGTTTGCAACACGAAGAGTGCCACACTCTTGTAACCAAACCTATAGAAACCGTCTGATGCTCTTCTTGAAGAAGTTTTGATGTGAATGTTTAATTATCTTCTGTGCCACCAGCGGGGGAGACAAATTAGTTTCCCCAGTGACAGCATTAAAGTTCTCTAGTGAGCTCTGACTATCGTGGTCACCATCGGAAACACAACACAAGGTTATTAATAGCTGCGGTATTCTGTTCGTTGGACGTACTTCCCCAGTTGGACTGCTCAACACCACCAGTACCCTGGGAGCAAAGTCCTTTACACCAGCTGATTGACTTATAAGGTTCTGGTGAAGGTTTACTCCTGAAGTTGTAATGATAGAAGGCAGTCGCACCCAAAGAAACCGAAACCAATCAATAACAACGAGCACAGAACCCAGATCTGCCGATCGTAAAGCCTGATTATCTAACACACAAGCTACCGATAGCATTTTGAACCTCAAATTTCAATATAATGCCACACCAAAAGCTCCAAACTCCATGCGTTTCAAAATTACAATTAAAGACGAATCATCATATTCTAGTGAATAAATCTCTCAAAATCCAAGGCTCTCGAGTTAATCTCTCATTTCAATAATCCGGACCTCAGGGTTCTAGTTAATGGACCGATAAATCAGCATCTGACCCTGTGACATAGAGTTATTAATTGTAAACCTTGGGCATCTGGAATACCTGTAGTTAGAAGCTGTTAGAAGTATTTTGAGGTTCATTGACTTGGAAATAAATGGATATTTGAACTTGACAAAATCTTGATATTAGTAACTGTTGGATTAGGGATTGTAGATTTTGAGATTGTAAGATGTTGATATTGTTATTAGGTAGTGTCACTATGGTATGATTATGTTTTATGTATGTATATGTATATATAGGTATGATAACCACGGTAGCTTAGTGGTATGGGTAATAGACTGCTGAGACGAGGTTTCGGGTTCGATCCCAGGTTTTACCATGGCACACACCAATGACTTTTCGATGCTTTTCGAACTTATGTAATAATGTAATCTCGTAGTCACTTCTGTTTCCTAATTACTATACTGGATAAAATATTAGATTATTACAATTTTACTGTACACCGCAAACTACCCTAATTTCTGGCAGTAAGGCACATACACACTGGTTGTCTGGAAGAGATCGCAGACCGCGATAAGATCGCCCATTGTATAACTATCTAACTTAAATGTATCCATCGTATGTATCCTATAATTGGTGTGCAATAAGGAGTATTTATCTCATCTTATCTTATCTTAATTGGTGATTTGAAACTAAAGAATGTACGTAGCTGTCTGTCTATTTTGTGTCTCAGTTTATTTTCGTTTTCTAAAGACGTTACTGCGGATGCTGAGAATAACCTGACTGCAATAGTTTCTTATGTGTGGTTTTATTTAGTATGGCTGATTGATCTGACATATGGTAAGCACATAAAGTTAATAGTAATACTTCAAGGGGCAAAGTGTGCGACTGACATACATAACAATTCACAAGACCTAGGGGTGACAGAGTTACGGAATATATGAGCTGTGAAACGACTATTTTATAAACCTACCAACGTGTGAGAAATAGCTGGCAGTCGAAAAAAAGTATATATTTGAATTAATTTGACATTTAAAATTCGAAAACGCATTACCAAGGAGGGTTGCTCTATTTACGCTAGTAATAATAACTTAATGCGTAAGCACGTTTAGAAGGATGTTAATTTTAATGACAGAGTTATGTCTGAACAGACTTAAAGATATTAACATTCGAATTAACAACAATTATTTCTTGGTTCATGATTATTTTTTTCTTGAAATTCGATAAAATTACATGTAATTGTTTTAAATATTTATATAACTGAGTTAGATAATTAGTACGGTAGTCTTCTAAATCAAACCTGTGACATACTGATGAAGATTAATTGTGAGCCTGCAGTCCAAGGTCCAGATTAAATTTATATAAAAGCCTTTGGACTTAAGAGATTTCCAGTTTTAAATTATAAATTTTCAGGCGCGCCCCAAAAATTAAGACTGACTGAATGAGGCAAGTATTTTTAGACTTTATGCGAAATGCTAAGCTAAATAAAAATTTATGAAATCCTACTTCATTTTAATGCTATAAAGCACGTGCTTAGATCTTACCCGCGGCTACGCCCGTGTGGTTTTCTAGCAACCTCTTATAGTACAAAAAAGTACTAATATTATTTCAATCTTAATTTACTTTCTTAGTGTGATTGTTATTCGGAAGCCTTCATCAGAATAAATAGGATAGCCTATGACAAAATACCCGCTTGACAGCAAAAGGCTTGTACCTTAATATTTGTTGTTGGCGAAATAAGGATGCTAACGTATCACAGATTAAGTCCACACATTATATATTATGCCCAAATACATAAAGTCACTTCCACCTTAAATGTAAGTTAAATCAAGTACCAAGGCGACAAATAGACTTCAAAAAGGTTCTCGATATAATGCATTTATCATGAAAAGGGTCCCGACACCCAATAAATGACACGTGCTAGCAATAAATCTATGCAGAACCTTAATATGTTAGACCTTAGAGGAATAAGAGATCTGTAGTTTTACCTATATTTCTGCCTAGAGTGAACTCCAGTAAGAGGATACTAGCTAGTTTACCTAATACTTACAAAATTTAAATTCAAGTTTTACGTTGACACAATATTTGGCCCACTTGTAATGTAAATTATAGATATAGATAAATTACTCTTTATTGTACACCAAAAACAAAACAAAAAATTAATACGAGAAAACACCAAGGACAAGTTTAGTAGTAGTGAGAGTTACAGTTGTTCTAATGTACAATGGGCGGCCTTATCGCTGGAAGCGATATCTTCCAGGCAACCCTATATTACAGTATATTATAGTACCGTGTAAAAAATATTTAAATATATAAATCACTTTATTTTTATGTATGCATTTTGATATTTTAAAACCGAAACAAATAGAGGGAAATCAAGACAAATCCTTAAATACTGCTGAATAACTTCACAACATTAAAATTGAAATCGAAGCATCGAAAATCTAACTTAATCTCATTTGGCCGGGCCAGCTTCGTCAGAAAAAAGCGAAAATTTTCTGTAGAGGTAAAAAAGCGAATCTTTTACAATCACATTAAGAGTGGACGCAATATTAACTCAATCCGGGTATCTCCGGATCTCCGGGCATAGCTCAGCAGATCACCCGGGTCTCCAATGAATTAAGTCTCGAGGGAGGCGTCATTCGTTCGATAATTGTTGGATTTCTATCGGGAATAGCGATGTTCGTAATACCCGGGATCGATGAATTTAAAAAAATTTGAGAATTATTGAATTTGGCTCTTTTTGAAGACAGTTATATGAATGTTATTTATTTTGCGTTTATGTTAATTATTACTTCATAAGTTATGATTTAATAGTCCTATGAAATTTGCTTTTCATAGGCTTTTTATTGGTTCTAACTCATATATTTGAATGCAAATAAATGATTATCTTATCTTATTTTATCTAAAGTTCATTAAAAATTCAAAATTTTAATTTATTTTGTATAGATCACTAAACGGCAACTAAGTACACAAACGTCAATATCTACAATATTTTATAAGTTAGTGGGCACATGGACGTCCGGTTCGAAATACGGCCCCGGCCTGAGTAGACTCCGGCAACAAACTCAGCGGGTTTTTTTCTTAGTCTATTTACAAACTCTTCTCAGCTCATTTTCAGGCTTATATCATCCAAATACTTCTCGAACTTGCTTATAGAGTAGGGTAACCTAAGTTTAGACTTGCTATTTTACCAATAATAAAACAACTTTTTTACACCATACAGATTATATTATAATAAAGGATATCAAAGGACGTGTAGAATGAAAGGAGATGTGAAAAATGATTAATTCCTTACCTAGATTGGACACGGTCCACAAAAACTAGAAAAATGAATTTCGGAAGTCAAAATTCATTCCCGCGTCACTTTGGTACCGTGACATATTGTGTTTCAAAAGATTGTCTAGAAATAATGACAATGCAGAGATTTCATGACTTACTCGTAATTACATTATTATATTTATGGCTATATAACGTGGAGAGACTTCAACTGTAGGCAGCGAAATACATAGATAAATTTGTTTTCAATAGATTTTGTTTTTAAAAATTAAGTAATACTTATGTAACGGATTCAGTAAGAATTACATCGGACAATTACCTGAAAAATTAGCAAATACTGAAAAACAGGTTAAACACGTTTTTGGTAGTTTTTATTACTTTATAGACTACACAAAAAGGGTCTACCGTAGGTATTGATGATAATGTTTCAAAGAAAGTCCTATTTAGGACTCCTATAGTTTTTTTGAAACATAGGGCGGTGGGAGGAGATAAAATTTTATCTTCTACTTCCGCCCTACAGAATACTGCGGTTAATAATAACTTTGTGTTGTGTTTCTGTCACCTCTCTCCTCTACAGATTATGGTAACCACTTTCCAACAAGAAGGCCATGCACTTGTCTGCCACCTAAGAGAGGTAAAATAGGCAGTAACAATTATAAGGTTGAAACTTGGAGGTAATACGTGTACGATTACAATAGGTATTTGTCCATAAACCTCACTTCATTAAAAACAATTTTCAATTGTATCAACATAGACAGGAAATAGACCTTTGTAATGTACACACTTTGAATAAGCCTAGGATTATGGTGCTACCCAAGCTTATCTTGCACTTTAACCTTAAATAATTAATGACATAGGCAGACCCTCTCAACAAAAAGCAATTTAATGCTGGTAATACTGTTTGGTTAAATGTACAGGTAATATGCCATTAAATTTATAACGTACCGTTACATTCTGCTGAAGAGTTGGTTTCTGTGTAAAATTTGGTAAAATGGTGCACTGGTAAAATACTGATAAGTTTATGTGTATTTGCATTGGACGGAGCTTTTCTACGGATATATTGTAGATACATATATATTCACAGAATACTGACGTCTTACAAATATAAATACTTAATAATAAAATTTAAGGTAGTTCCTTCCATATCACGTCATAATGAATTAGATTTGAGACACAATAAGCTTACGTTATACTAAATTAAAAAATATATAATTCCAATTTTCATGAAATTCTATTTCAAAAAAAATCTAAATTTAATTTTCTAAAATTCATTATGAATTAAGTAAATTTAAATAATGAACTACAATAATTTGTTGATAATGTAATTTATTGGATTAGGCGTCCTAGTTTTAATTTCGTTAGTCGTTTAACGCAGGTCAATGCTATGAATTCGCCCAAGTTTTTTCATGATTTTAATTCAATCTATCGTAATGAAGACAGGGTTAAACTTCCAAACTGGTTTTATCCAATAAAAATAAATTAGAAAAGAACCCAGGTAAAATCGAGTCAAAACCTGCACAATCAATACATTAAATGTGAATCCCGGGATTTATTTCGATCCCGGACTTTGGCAGCTTAACCGAATGCCGACATTGCTTTTTCCAAACGTCTTCTTAGTATGCTACAGATGGATTAAAATTTGGCTAATTTTAGAAAGTATCTTTGTCATAAATACGAACTTTCAGAGGTCTTTTCAAATTCAACTTGAATAATTTTGATGTCAGTTTTTTAATAATAGCAGTATTAAAGGAGTTGTCATTACAAATGCTGATTTCTATTGTTATTGTTTTTATTGTTATTGCAATATATTCAGTTCTGTAATACTCCAAAAGTATAATATCAAATATTATTTTGAATCTGAGGCCTTACTAAATTCTTTGGGGCCAAAACAATTTACCTGTAAAGCGATGTATAAGTCGAGTGTACTAAACGTTTTTGCACATATAATATTTTAAAATAAGGTTTTTTTAAGAATTCAGAGAGATGACATTAAAAGGTTCTCACTGGAAGTGCAGCTTTAGTGTAATGCACCTGGTATTCACACATTCAGTTGAACGAGATCTACTAATTAGTTTTTTTTAATATGTCATAAACCGCAATTTACGCCTTTCTTTCAATTAACTCAAAAATTATAAGGCAAAGCGGCTGATCGAAGCTACTGATGTTACTTGCTGCTACGGAACCCTTGATGGGCGAGTCCGACTCGCACTTGACCGGTTTATTTAAGGGATGCAATAAAACTATTTTCATATCTATAATATTATTCACTCTTATTATACTAACTTAGTACGAAACACTAGTTAGTTATAACACTAATAATATTAGTTAGTTCTCTTTGTAATATCATAGAGCTATAATTCAATTAGTCAAGTCAACGTCAACTTCTTAGGTCATTTTGTGCCGTATTTTTGTATAGAAACATTTCTACTGAATATAACACGTCACTTATAATCTCAATCAGTGTCAGCCTAAATCGGATTTCTGTCTGTCCTTGGTGTAGACTAGGTGTTTTGATTCACACCGTGAAGATGGATGTTTTTGTCGAAAGAAGTAATTTGTTGAATAAATCGTGACAGTAAACGTGTGAAGTCGATTACACTGTGTATTGGTACTTGACATGACATGTTTAACCTTTTATGTTTTTTTCTGTTTTATGATTTGAAATAAGATTGTTTTAATCAAGTTTCGGAATCTACTTCCATATTGTTTTTTGATACGTACTAATCCTCATTTATTATAATTGAACTAAATCAAAACATTTTTATTTACGCAACTATATACAAAATATATACACGCCTATACTAATTATAATATAAATAAAGCAATAAAATACAAAATGTAACTAGAGAGACTGCAACAACTGAATCCTTATTAACACAGTCGAGGTCTACTTTCCTTGATTTGAGATTCTATTGACTTTTTCGAAGCAACTACATCAAGGAAAATCTGCGCTACAACGGTGTAGTCCAGTTGGAGCACCCACCCTAATAGCACCTGAGCGAGGAGTACCTAACCTTGTTCAGTGAGACTCGTCCTTTACTCCAGAGGTGTATTATCTGTCAGGTGACGCGTACTTGAACCTCAAAGACATCAGGGAACTTCCAAACATCAGTATATTCCCAACGAACCCCGGATCTGTCCCCTCACGGGGTCTTCACAGTATCCGTTGGGAACTGAAGATAATCCAAGGTGGGAGAGTGAGGGTCCGTAGAGAATTATTTTTCCTAACGGACCCCAGATTATCTTCAGATATCATTATCCCAGAAATTATCTTCAGTTCCCAACGGATCCCGTGAGGGGACAAATACACGGGGTCCATTGGGAATAATTCCAAACATCCACATTAAAATGTAAAAATTTTAATATCGCCGTCTATTTCATCGCAAATCCAAATTATTTTACCGTTAATTTAATAAGTTCACCAATTAAATATATTTTACGGATCATCAAAACATCATGACAAATTATTATGATTATACATACATGAACCAATCGTCTTATTCAACCGACTATGATCGAGTAAGATATAGGGACCATATTGCAAAGTTCCATATTACAAGTGTCGCACTATGTTGAAATTCAAATCAGCTTGCCGCCACACTACCTTCAAAGTTCTACCCGTCTGTCACGAGCCTCGTCATCTGACTAATGAAGACATCGAGAAACGTTTACCCATATATAACCATATCCATCTAAAGTTAATAATATATATACTAATATAAATACCGCGGTAGCCTAGTGGTATGGGTAATGGACTGCTGAGACGAGGTCTCGGGTTCGATCCCAGGTTTACCATGGCACACACAAATGACTTTTTGATGCTTTTCGAAGTTATGTGTGTATTTATCGCAGGCTTATAAGTGCCCGGTTAATGGCAATAGGCTCGCCACCTATTACATTGGGACCTAAATATAAACTGGCGAAATGTGGGTGCTAGCACTTCTGCCTACCCCTTCGGGGATATAGGCGTGATATTAAAAAAAATGACAAACAAGAAAATAGTACATCAGAAACTCTAATCTTGTATAAAAGCTTTAATGACAGCATATAACTCTTAATTTCATTACAAAAATAATCCAAAACGACCAATAAAGGCTCTATAAAACAATCACTAACCATTTCAAAACTAAAAGTGTCCGAAACTTTATTAGTTTAGTAATCAAAACGATATCGCAAACTCTGAAGCAGCCAATACTAACAGAATTGCCAATTACTGGGCGGTGTGAAGACGCTCTCATTGCCTCCGCTGTAGGCCGGGAGACGTAGAACAAAGACCTTCGCCCATTTGATAACCAGATGAGACATATTTATTGCAAACCTATACATATACATATATATATACATTTATACACAAACTAGCTGTTGCCCGCGGCTCCACCCGCCTGGACTTCTTACCCCGTTCCCGTTCCTCCATTTCGAATATTTTCATATTTATTCACCTTTCGGACCTTTTCTGGACTACCACAAATAATTCAAGACCAAAATTAGCCAAATCGGTTCAGTCGTTCTTGAGTTCCAGCGAGACTAAGGAACAGCAATTCATTTTTATAAATAAAGATGTCTGAACACAGTCACTCTTTTGATAACTGAATGAAGTCCGAGAAACCCATCTTTATCTTCTGCACTGACTGTACAAAGACTCTTTTAACGTTCTCCTATCCCCTCTTTCCCTTACCCCCCTCTTTTCTATATGGTCGGCAGCACAAATGTGACGCCCCTGATGTTGCAAACGTCTATAGGCAACGGTAACCACTTTCCATTAGGTAGACCGCGTTGTTGTCTGCCACCTAAATGGTATAAAAAACACACGCAAGTTCACAGTAGGCAGGCTACCAATCGCAAAGCTTTGTTCTCTCGATATCTTTACATTACTAATTCGATAGCTTTTCGTATTAAGGGCACTGAACACTGTTTTCGATAGTCAAGATGTCATAAACATGCTTTTACATGAACGACATGCATGCATGCACCAATAATATTTGACATAAAATAAGTCTCGTCAGATGTGTGAAGGTTGATGTTTTACGTCTCCTGGCCTATTCGCAATGATGGCGGAACAACTTCGGTTTCGAAATGGCTAGTAGATCGATTGTTAGCCATTGTTTTGGATTTATGGCCACTGGACGGTTGGGAGATGAGTTTCCTTATAAACTGCGAGGGTTTATTGGTCCATTACTAATCTGTTTAGTCGGAGGATACAAAAATTGTAGCAGTTTATGTGGTAATAAAATTATATTATCTATCTTATAGTATGTTTATTTTTTGTAATCAAATAAAAGTAATTTTTTTATACCACTTACGTGCAAACAAGCACACAGCCTGCCTTATGGAAAGTGGTTACAGTGGCTTATGGGCGTTTGCTGCAATGGCGTCACAATTGAACGTTGCTGACCCTGCACAAACTTTTTTTTTATACAACTTAGGTCGCAGACAAGCACGCGGCCCACCTGATGGTAAGTGGTTACCGTGGCCTATGGGCAAGCGTAACACCAGAGGAATAACACTCGTGCCACAACCTTTGTAAGAACAGAGACATTCTGTGTCGTCAGCGCAGAAGATGTAGGATAAGCCTTTGGTTTTCCCACTGACAACACAAAACCTCTCTAGTGAGCTTTAGCTACCCTACTCACCACTGAAAACACAAAACAAGGTTATTAAACGGCGATATTCTATAGGGTGGAGGTACTTCCCCAGTCGGACTCCTCGATTGGGACGGATATACCGTCATGTCCTACCTTCTTTAAAATCCCCTTTAAACTTTCTAATACCCTTCTCGAAGAACTCTATATTATAGTCAGGATAACGGTATTCAGCGTACAATTTTTTTATTTTAAGGCCTCAAATGCCTCTTCACATTACAGACTTACCATGAGTAATTGGTGACAGTTTCTAACCAAAATCTAATTATGTACACAAACATATCGGCGCACACGCGTAGCGGTAATTACCGATGTCGCTAATTGCACGGACATCAAACATCAGGTCAGATGTTTGTATGGTTTGATAGAATTATTGTGACATGTTTGTTTTGAGGTTTAGTCAACTATAGTAGGTCTTGTGTTTGAGTTTGCATGTAAATTTGGTTAAATATGTAATAATACCTATGTAGTATCATAATACTGCATATCGTATCGTATGCATGTAGTATCGTATACATGCCGTAGATTGTCATTTTGTTATCTTTCAGTATATCTTATCTACTATTAATAATCCATTATTATTTCCAAACTCTAAATGTACTTGATCATTGTTCAAATTTTAAAAGGTTTTATGTTCTTTCGATAAAAAAACTACGTTTAAAAACCGACTTCAAAAACTAAAAGGCAAAATTAATAAATATTTGATACAATAACACTCTTATGGAAACCTAAAGTCTTATTTATAAAATACTGTTATTTATTTTTGCTACCTATTAATAGGCTTAAAGTCAGTGCCACTTCTTTTTTTAAAAGAGAATCGGTCAGTCAATAATAATGCCATTTTGAATAATAATTGTAAAACTTCACGCGACCTCTCATTACAATAGTCGATACCGAACAGCGATATAGAATAGAACAAGGCTCTCTGAATTCTCATTCAAATTAATATTGATTTCTATTTGCATACTACAATTTGCATGATAATTCCCAATCAGTAAGAGAAAATCTTGTTTAGCTGGCTACCTTCATTCCAGCGCTCAAAGTGTTGTAACTTTGTCATCGAGGTTATTAAAAGTATTAAAATCGTTAGCTGATAATACATCTGTATATTAAAACGTAAAGCGGAAATTTTGGATCCCTTTTTCAAAAATTGCGAGCACGTAGGAGGGTGAAACATAATCATCATCATTTTAGCCATAGGACGTCCACTGGTGAACATAGGCCATAGGTTCGAGGCGGTCTGCATACAACGGGTACCCGCAACTATGACGTCCATCCTTGTCGCGGGGGGCTATCCCACGTGTATTCTATCACTACGTGGTCTCCATTCAAGAACCTTTCGACTCCAACGGCCATCTGTTCTTCTTGCTATGTACCCCGCCTACTGCCACTTGAGTTTGCTAACTCTGTAAGACATAAAATTATCGCAAAATAGTTTGACATTGTGAGCAGATTCAATAAACATATATAGTTATTACTAGCTATCCCAGCTAGAAACTTATCGGCAATTCACGATTACTACTCGAAGAGTTCTTAAATGATATTGGGGCAAGACGTAGGCATAAACGATTACGAGTATGTTCTCCGAAAAAACTATAAGGGACTAATGTTCCGAGAAGTTTGGATCGAACTAGGCTGTTAGTAGTAATCTATATTGAGTGATAGTAATTAGAATTTAGGATGTACAAAATAACACTTAGTTTTGTTTATTTATATTAAATAAGTGAAAAAGCAGAAGATAACGATGATCATTCATTTTTATCATTAAGATATTCGTTTACTTTTTAATAACCTTTTTCCATCAAACATCTTTTCACTTCTATTCTAAACTTATTCAAGGTCAACTAAATCCTAAGAAATTTTATAAAATAATTTTAATACATAATGTAGATTATAAAATATATGAACTAAGTTCAATTTTGCATCACAAAGCCTCAGCTAATAAAACACAGAACTTGTACAAATAAATGCCACTCAAACGACGATTATTCCGATCAAATTATCATATTCAAATAATATCTACGCGAGTTACCCAAGGGTCTATTTTGGGTAATATAATTAAACCGGTCTCAAACTAATGATCCCCATTAATTTACACTTTAAATTTGAGTTTAGCCTGAAGGGTTAAAACTAGCAAAGTAAACTTTAAATCAACTGGATTACCATGTTAAACAACTAATGAATATTATTGAGTTTATAAAATCCATTTGGGTCCATATGTTTACAGTGTGATGACAGGATGCATATGATTAATACGTAGACCATAGTATTCGACAACACTATTTATATAGCATTATGTTGTATAGGACTATACAGGGTTTAGGGGAACACTCTTGAAAACGAAAACAGGGAATTAACTGACCATAAATTGGGCTATATTTAATCGCAATTCTTTTTTTCAATGGGTACCATGATTTTTAGTCCTTTTATTAGCATAACTCACTCAATGATGCTATTTAATGTGTTTAAAAGTCATGGTACCAAAAAAAGTATCACAATATAAAAAGTAGTCAAATTTCGTCAAACTAGTCAGTTGTACGTACCTATTCCCTGTTTTCGTTTTCGGGGGCGTTCTCCTAACACCTCCCAACGACAAGGTGGGGCCACCACTTTAGCAGAAGCAGACCACGGCGATGGCGCAATGCGTTCCCCTCCCTATCCAAGGAAAGATGTGGATACCTTGCCATTTCCATGGCATTAAGTGCGCCTTTACATTTGTAAAAAAAGTTTAAATAAATAAATAAACATATTATCGTAATCTCACACATCACTGTCTTACTGGTTCTAATAGTAGGGTATCCGTGAGGATTTCCACAGTTCTACACGTAGAAGAAAAACGGTTGGGGCTTATACAATATTTGCTCTCATAAAAGTCAAAAAGAAAAGTGGGAAAATGGAACGGTACAAATATACGTCTTTAAATGTTAAAATCATGTCAAGATGTTGTCTTGTCAGAAAACAAAAATATAAGGAATATTGTCATAAAATATTGTTTGTAAAGAAAAACCAAGCATGATACAATATTGCCGTCACAAGAGTTCAAAATGAACGCAAATATTCTATTTTTATATTTTTTTGTATTCAAAATATTATTCCGGCCTGCGCCATAAATAAATAGAGAAGGGGTGCTGAATTAAATCCAAGAAAAAATTCGTAAAAGCGTTTTTCATATTAATACGACTTACTCGTACTTCTGGGGTCCATAATGGCCCCACTAAGTTCTACATGCATATGAAGCTCATTAAGAGGGAATCTTGATCCCGGAGACCAAGTCAATCACGTTTAAAATCTGGTACACACGCTGTAGTAGCTGTGAGTAGGGTAGCTCACTGGAGAGGTTTTTTATTGTCAGTGGTAAGGCCGGGGGAGGCGCACTTTACGCCACCACCGCGACCTGCTTCTGCTAGGGTGACAAACGGCTCCACCTAATCACCCTCAGGCCCGCACCGTATAGCATCCTATCCTCAAAAGACACCCAAGAAATACAAAGCATATTTCGAATATATTCCAGGTCTACGAGGTCTATGTAAATGAATGGAAATGGATTCCAAACTCGCTAGATTCTCATTAATGCAAATAACAATACTGTTATAACTCGCTAGCAATATGTTACAGCTGTTTATTATCCTGTTATTCATTATTAACGTACACATTGCCTGTGTTACAGTATTTTGAACAGTTTATTTTTCATGTTCGTATTCGTGGCATAACATACAATGGTTTTTATGAATTTCGGTGGATTGGTACAGCTACGCTTTTTTTTTCTGTTCCATCACCTGCATATGTCAGAAAAATGTAATTGTGTTTCCACTACTCTGCGTTTCATCGAGTGCCTTAGTTGCTTCAGGGGTCTAGATAAGTGGCTATCGTTTTGTAGAATAGATTGATCAATGTTTCGAATTGACATTCGTTGACGCCTGTCATAAATGTCATAAACGTCAAAATACGTGTCAATCTCATACTTTGAACATTACACTCTATTCCATTCTACAAATCGACTACCAGCGAATTGCAACTTGTCTGGTCCCTTGAAACCTTCACCTTGGAGTTAAGAGTTTACTTATCCACATTTTCTTATCAAATTTTCATGATGATCAGTATCAGGAACACTGACACCATTGATTAACGCTCCTACCACTCTACCGACAGCAGGCAATCAAAAATGGCCATGCTGTTGGTAAACAAACGACTCACGATACGTCTCCTGAACTTTGACAGAACAATTCTAAGAACTGTTATAGGGACAATAGCGGGCCACTGCCCCCTCAACAAATACCTATATACTATCGGTCTAACAGACAGCCCCCTGTAGGGGTTGCTTCGTTGCCGAGGAAACGGCCAATGGCCCAAAAAGAGAGGCTATGTCCGAACAAAGGAGTCTCAATACGATAGACGATAGATGCGTCTCCAACAATATCCAGTCAACAATTTTTGCAACATATATCTAATCGTATTACGTATTGGTAACAGTATATAACATTCACTACTCCGCTCACAGATTTTGAAAAGAACATTATGAGAAAGTACATCTGGAGAAAAGGACATTATGAAAAAGGCCATATCGAGAAAAAGACATTATGCGATGGACGCTCAGAATGCGCCTGCGTGATAGAGAAGTGGGAATAACCAGAATGATTAAGTAGTAAATATATTTCAAATCGTTTCTTCTACATTACATAATCTATTCTAAGACCTAATGTAGCAGTCGCTGCGCCACCAAAGCGTTTAGGAAAACTCGTAAGCACTTTTCTCAAATGTGAATTGAGGCGTGAAATCAAACGCGGAAATGCCTTCACTCACACTTGAATTTCCCTCACTAAAAATTTTTGAATTTAAAAATATTCGTACGATTGAATCTTTTCAAATAAAAAATATTTTCTTCTAAGTGTTACACTTACCTATAGTAATCATCTTAGTGTACATCTCGTAGTATGGGACTGCTGAGATAAGGTCTCGAGTTTGACCCCAGGTTTTCCAATGACTTTTCGATGCTTTTCGAAGTTATGTGTGTATTTATCGCAGATTTACAAGTGCCCGGTTAATGTTGGTGCCTGCACCTCGGCCTAACTCTTCGGGGATATAGGCGTGAGTTTATGTTATGTTATGTAATCATCTTTTACCATCTTTAGTAATCATCTATACTGATAGAAGTTAGCAGAGGTGTATTAAAATATGTAAAAGGCATTACTCCAATACACTATTCAATTTAATTAACTAGACTCTTGACTGGCTAATTGAAATGAAACTTTATTTTCATCATGAAAATAATTCGTTATAATAAGTATGATCTCAGCAATCTTCATAACATTTAATTAAACTCCTGTATTCGAAGAATATGCTTTGCCCAAGAAGTTGCACAACCGCTTATTATGACTTTCCACATGGGAAACTTGAAAGGTCCTTTGTTCCTTGTTGATCAGAACCCAAACATATATAAGCACAATATTACTACATACTACACATAACAATACATATAACACTTAATTGTAGAAAGTTTATGTTTGTCCGCCATGGACGCAAAAACTACTGAACGGATTTCGATGCGGTTTTTTTTGTTTGAAGGAGTTTGGTCCAACATAAAATTTTACGTTTGTTTGATTGCAATTGGTTAAGTAGAACCAGAGTTATGATTAGTAATATAGAATTTAATTTGCACAGATGGCGCTTAGGTCGCGATAACGGACAGCCAAGCGGGCCAAGCCGCGTGCATAGGCTAGTAACGTCATAAAACACAACTCTAAATTCTTAATATAAGGCAGTGGACATTAATGACTCCAATCAACTGAACAAGGAACTTATTACGTGACTTCTGACGAGTGTCTTTAACGAATGTGTAGGTTATTATGGTACTATTTTCACCGACGGGGCGCCTGTGCGATCAGCGCCTCTCTCTATCCAGTAGCACGCTGGGGACACCGTGTTACCCACAACAAGTTTCACCTAGTGTTTCCCCCAGGAACAAGGAAGGTGCAAGAGATAATACTTCTCATCAACTTTTGTCTCCTTCGTAATTTTTCTCACATTTTATTCCTGCAATAGGTTCTTATGGTCTCATTCAATATGATTCCAATGGATCCGTTGGAAATTTCAATGGAACGGTATTTTAATTCGTGGAGCCGCGGGAAGCAGTCAAAATATACCATTATCGAAGTTCTCAATGTCAAAAATCATTTATTCTATATTTAAATCATTGAAACTGCACTTACAAAACATCAAAACTTTTTTTTTTTTTTTATAATATCACGCCTATATCCCCGAAGGGGTAGGCAGAGGTGCTAGCACCCACATTTCGCCAGTTTATGTTTTAGGTCCCAATGTAATAGGTGGCGAGCCTATTGCCATTAACCGGGCACTTATAAACCTGCGATAAATACACACATAACTTCGAAAAGCATCGAGTCATTGGTGTGTGCCATGGTAAAACCTGGGATCGAACCCGAGACCTCGTCTCAGCAGTCCATTACCCATACCACTAGGCTACCGCGGTAAATTAAAAAACAAAATTTAAAAAATACATTAATTCCAGTTTTTATAACATCAAATCCTATATAACATATTCATATCGAACTAAGAACCCATAATAGTTTCATCTCAAATAACACTGGACAAAGAACTCATTTACTTTATCTTGTGTTAATTCAAGGAAACTGACGAACAAAGCCAAAAATAAATATAAAAGGAACGTTATTCTCCGTAACTAGTCGACACATCACATTGATATATCTGCCCGTCAATCTTGTATATATCCTATATAGCTTGGAAGTTCCACCCTCATACTGTACCTGAGGTAACTGTCCCACTGCTGGCGATTAGCGAGTTACTATTACTTTTCTAATCTTATGTGAAGAGTAATGATCTCATTCAGAACTTACATATTAGGTATAATATGGCAATCACAAATAATGTGACTGTCTTTTTCAGCAATAATGTTTGTTAGCAGGAATTAACGCAGTCATGGTACATAATTTACCGGATCTTTCGAGTAGGTTACAAAGGGTTTAGTCACAGGTTGACGTTGACTGGCACAGTGATGCACATCCTGTAGTTACTAATACAATGATAGCATTAATTTTTGTTAACATTATTATACAACCATGGATCGCGAAAATTTGAAAGTTAACCTTCTATTAGTAACAGAATTATCAAAATCGGTTCAGTAGGTCCACAGATTATCCCAACGTCAAAATCTCATAAACTCAACATCTTAAAAATAATATTATGGATTATGCTTACACTTGTCTAAAAACTCTTGCTACCTGTTATACTGAACAATGGGTCCATGAGACCCGATCATAGTCTTTGGGATTCAACTGCTAGTCATTACGCATGCTGATTAACGTACTGTTGCAGGTTCCTCTTGGAGTTGGTAGGTCCTCATAAAAAATAAACCATAAGGCAAAAGAGTAAGTAGTATTCAACCCGGAGCAATACTAAAATGATATGAAATATTTTAAATGGGAACTAATTTTAAAGATTATTTTCATACCCGCTTAAAGTGAGACCCCAACTTATTGAATAAGTGTAAGCGTGCGAGACATATCGAACCATTACCGAGCCATCCAGTTATTGCCAGGAGGCGCGGTCATTATCTCAATGTACCCTATACATCGACGCTCTCGCGAACACTGCCTAACATTTATTACGTTCATTAGCTTCAAGCGAATTCGCAATTTGATGGGAATAGGAACATCTAAGGCCTTAATTTGCTAGGAAACGCTGGGTAGTTTTTTTGTTGAAAGATGGTACAATAGACCTTTTTTGGCATTAACTTACTTAGTAATTAAATGTAGATGTTTTGGAATAAATACAGATGATTGAACAATGCTTATTTTGTAGATGTTTTTGTTAATTACTTACCTTACTTACACACGTCTGTCGTACGTCGTCGTAGGTATTATAATATATAATATACAGAAATAAAATACACAGAGAGGTCTGAAACGAGGTCTCGGGTTCGATCCCAGGTTTTACCATAGCACACACCAATGACTTTTCGATGCTTTTCGAAGTTATGTGTGTATTTGTCTCAGGTTTATAAGTGCCTGGTTAATGGCGATAGGCTCGCCACCTATTACATTGGGACCTAAACATAAACTGGCGAAATGTGAGTGCTAGCACCTCTGCCTACCCCTTTGGGGATATAGGTGTGAGTTTATGTTATGTTATGTTTTTTTTAATACAAAAAGTAGAGACACTGCAACTTTAGGCATCAAAATATTCCTCCCCATGGATCTCTACCGGAACCGTACCCAGAAGGCTGGCGGCATTACCACGCTGAATGGCGATGCCAATTCTTTGAGCGAGGTAAAGACCAGCCCTATGGTTTATATAGCAGCAGCTTGGTCAGAGTATTTCCTCTGTAAGGGACTGTTCGCCGGTTCAAATCCTGTTTATCTATCGAAAAAGTTAACACACAAATTGCTTTAAAATTTCATTAAAAAACTATTGCACATACGAAATTATATCGCCTCGGCTAAGAAGTCTTTTTACTTGTTTTGATGAGTGCGGTTTGGTGTTGCTTTCTATGACAATTAGTGATGTTTTGTTATTGCTATCGTTAAGATGTGGTTAAGTGGTGTTTCCCTTTCTCCCCAAATATATTTTCAAGTTTTCAAGAAGACTCAGACATAACATTTTCTAGGTTGCCATCTAAAACATTACCTACAGACATAAAATCACAAACAGAATCACGAAGCGCGTTAATATCCTCGGCAATTTACATGCCAACTCCATTTAGCATATCTACCTATATATTGTAACGGCGACGGAAAGTTTCAACATTTAAATGTTCACTGTTTCAGCCTGACAGCGAGTACATGAATTTCGTGTTCCCCAGTTGTTATTAAACTCGTTTAGGCTTTATTAATATAAGAGTTTTGTTCAGTTTTTGGTGTGAAGTCGTCTACATCTTTCATTTAGCTATTATGAGTAAGTGTTTTTGGAATATCTCTGAGGAGTTTAGGGTGTGGATTCGTGTGTTTTGGGAAAAATAAAGACAGACAGTTAAGTTTTATTTCAAAGATGGGACAATCTGCTTTTAGCGAATTCCCAGCTATGATGTTGAAGTATCTAATGAATCCAGGAACAACGCTATAATAATGATTGTGTGTACGCTACCGATTTCTCTCTCTTTGGGGTGCAGTACCTGGGCTGCTGTTGCCTCCTTCTGCGTTCTGCGAACAAGTAATGTTCAAGATGGAGGCGGAGTGTAGTGGTCCGGAGAAAACTTTGAGCCCCCAACGAGTGGAGGCAACTCGAACATCTGAAGTCGCAGTTGGCCTGAGGGTGAAGTATGGAGCCGTTTGTTATGCTAGCAGAAGGCCGCAGCAGGGCACAGAGCGCTACTCCTCAAATCCGGGGGCTAGATGGAGACACCGTGATTTCCAGTGGAGAATTTCGCACACGATTAAAACAAACGGGTGCCGTTAATTTAGTGCAAATGTGGAACCCCATTACTAAGGCTCCTCTTTCTGCCTGTATTCCTGTTGCCGCGGTAACGCAAAGTAAAAAACCAAAAAAACCTCGTCTGCGAATCCGATTCGCATAAATTTTGACAGTTTTTTTATGAGGGTCCCAGTTGACACACAGTTCATATTAACACAAAATGAAGTTGTTTTAATCCCCGAATGATATAATAATCCTTCTTCGCCAAAGGAGGTCGGGGTGAGTTGTGAGGGGCGAAATGTCCCAAACCGCAAGTCCGGGCCGTGTTTTCTCAGCTGCGAACATACGGGGCCCTAATGACTATGGGATTATGCATGCCCACACCTTAATTGATTGTTTGAGAAATTATCTTGATTTAGGTTGACGGTGGAACTTCTGTAATTGTCTTTGTTTTATGTTGTCTTTGACAGTTAGGAGTACCAGTTAGTTTAGAAGTCTACAGAACTTTTTGTATTATAGTTTCTGCTATTCTACTAAAATTATAATCGTCAAAGTTGTTGGCTTCTTATATTCAATTTCAATAATGTTAGTTATGATATCATAAATATCTACACATTATATAAAAAATAAAATCACTATTAAATAAAATAATGATTAAAAATTATCTGCAGCGCATGCCTCTTGTGGTAATGTTCCCAGAAGACTAGTAACATTGCCACGTTGTATGGCTATACCTATATTATTCAAATTTCACGTTATAATAAATTAAAAAACTGCCTCAAAATCAAACATTATTTAGATGATAAACAAGCTTGCCTATCTTTAGAGGTGACCCGCGTCGGGTGTAGGGACCACAGTGTCTAGCCCCCGGGTATGGGGAGACAAGTATTATTTACCCTGTAGATTATACCAAGAAAACATTTTCTGATTAAAACCTTTCAACACTAAGTTTACAAAATTTTAAATGATTCAACTATAAACTCAGGTTAAGCTTCATTATAACCTTAATACTTACAAGATAAGCCTCACCTCACCTCACCTAATCCCTCTATAAATCAACCCAACCTCCATAATCGTAACATTACATCATACATTGCTCCTCAAACAGTATGTTTAGAAGACAATTGTTTAACAATGCTCGTATTGTATCAATTGTGAATCAACACAATCGTAAACACAATGTGTTATAGTCAAAGGGTACCGTGAAACAGGTGTGGTTGGGTGATTAGTGGCCACCTTCCCCCCTCCCTTCACTGCACGATTAATAGGGATGTCAGTTACGTAAATGAGTTTATTTCTTAGTCGTAATGGCAGTAATGGGGTAGAAAATGATCTTAAATCTCTTGCAGATACAAACTCTTTTGAGAAGATTCTATGGGAACCTGTTGAATATTATCTGTGTATAATATTATGTTCTGCTATTTTAAAAGCCAAAAATTAAAATACGGTGCTAAGGAATTGAAACAAGAAGACATGTTCCATCATCATCATCATCATCATCATCATCATCATCATCATTTCAGCCATAGGACGTCTTTATAAGACACAAATTCGCTCCTGCGTGGAATACTGCTCGCATCTCTGGGATGGCTCCGCAAAGTACTTATTAGATGCTCTCGACAGGTTGCAGCAACGTGCGGTCCGCATTATTGGGAGTCCTGAGGTCACAGAGTCCCTCGAGCCTTTGCAGATGCGTAGAGATGTTGCGTCCTTGGCAGTATTTTACCGTCTCTACCATGGTGAATGTTCTGATGAGCTCTTCCAACTAATCCCACCCTCCCCTTTCCTACACAGGACAACGCGTGCAGGGCTTAGGTGTCACTCGCATACGGTACAGAATATTCCATCAAGAACCAAGCGGTTCGGTGAGTCTTTTCTCTGCCGTACCATTAAGTCCTGGAATTCCTTGCCGGCGCACGTGTTTCCTTCTTCCTACAGTCCCGGGTCCTTTAAGCGGGGCGTGAAAAACATCTGATGAGGCCGTCAAGCTGAGCGCCACCATTGTAGCACTGAACGTGTTTGCAATGGTGACCCTCTTTCATGGGACTTTGCCTTCAGCTTAACATCAGGCGAGGTAAAGTCAAATTGACGTGCCATAGATAAAAAAAAAAAAAAAACTGCTGAACACAGGCCTACCTCATCGACCTCCAATTCAACCGGTGGGGAGCGGTTTGCAACACTCTTAAAAATTAAATGTAGTAGTATCTCAGCCGATTTAGGCTGTCTTGAAACATAAGATGACAGGTCACAGGATGAAGGAAGAGGACAGGTCACCGCACAAAGGGCAGCAGTCACAACCACAAAATGGCATTATCGACATAAGTGCTATAGTTTTCATACACTTCAAATAAACTTGTCACACACAGTTAGACGCCACACGCTACAACGGAAAGTGGAACACCTCTTAGCCAGATGGACTGATGACCTAAAAAAGGTGGCTGGCACGGACTGGATGCGGAGGGCGGAGGATCGGGAGCAGTAGCGCACACTAGGAGAGGCCTATGACCAGCAGTGGACTTCGATAGGCTGATTGATATATGGACTTGTCACAAGCAGCAAATAAACGCTGCTACATAACTACAAGAAATATGCCGGTGGTGGCATTATGTGGTGGTGCTTTTGCAGCGACCTGAACATGTGGCCTACTCTTTTAGTTCCAGCTCTTCTTAGGATTAACTAAGCACATTCGATATTTTTCTGATAATTTTATAGTACAATGCCTATGATGCGAAGGTATCTCCCGACCTAATTTGGCAGTCTGCCTGGCGAAGTACCTCCGCTATACAGAATACCGTGGCTAATAAAAACTTCGTATTGTGATTCCAATAGTGAGTAGGAGTAGCCAGAGTTCCTTCGGGAGGTCATATTCTGTCGGTGGAAAAACAAATTATGGCCTCGAGCTGGCGGCTCAGAAGTTACTGTAACTTCCACGCAACTCTTCATTAGATGGTTTCTTTATAGTCGGCAGCACGAGTATGCCTTGGTGTTGCAAACGTCCATAGGTCACACTATAGATGAGCAATGTGCTTGTCTGCCTCTACCGAAATGATATAAACAAGAGAGTTTCCGAGGCATAAATAAAGCCAAACGAAGGTTTAGCAGCCCTACGCAAGTCTCTGAGTGGGTCCCCTAGGTAAAACTGACGTGACAGTTGTCGCCTTACGAAATATCGTTTTCGGATCACTCCAGGGATTGCAGTTTCTTCAGAAGTACTTTTTGTACAATCTTTGTTTTTAAATTAAAATATCTTTTGTTTTGTTTGGTTGTTTGTTTAGAGGTTTTCGAATGTTAAGAACAATAAATAAGTCCTGCTGTATATTTCTTCGAGATAACTAATCCTTTATAGTAACCATTATATAACCCATATTTGCAAGGATATGTGATAAATGAATTTGAATTTCTTTTCGTACCTAAATAATGTCATTAGTGTTCCAACACATTAGGACCCCTATACCCATCCCTTTCCACAAACAAGGCCTGTCCTGTGACACAGGAGTCTAAAATGACCCTTTCACAGTATGATTAATGTTAGTCGTACAGGAAACTAAATTAATTAATCACATAATACATCATGGTCTACTTACAGCAAGGGAACTGACTTGTAATTATTATGTAAAGTTGTTTGTTTGTAAATTAAGAAGGGATAAGGAAATCAAAAGGGTGTGGGTAATTGTATAGCTATAAGCAGTTTGATTCAATTTGGTGAAAGAAAATTACTAAAGCGCTGGGTTTTACGTTTTCAATAACTGGTTCATATTTCAGTTATTTTCTTAATAAGTAGTGAACGCAACTGCAATGCAGGAGGTTCGAGTTCGATTCCCTCTCAGTGCACATTTGTATGCATGAATATAGCCTGCAATTTGTATCGGTCTGATAGTGCCGGAAAGCACGTTAAGCCGTCGGTACCGGTTGTTAAACCGATATCTATGGCAGTCGTTACAGGCAGTTGGAGCACTAAAAAGTTCAACAAGTGATTTACCTGCAGTATTTCGTTATCGCTTATACCTAAAGGTTGAAAGCCAGATGGCAGTCACTTTACGGAAAGAATCGAAGTCCAGCTGCAACGCAGTTAGACTGGAAAAAAGCGGGCCTAGACTCCGAGATGACAGCTTTAGATGCGACCAGTACTAACGCATGGATGATAAAACCTCGGGGCGTTAGGAGCCATACTAAAACTCGTAGTGCTGAACCAGTATTTGCTGCAAGCAGGTCTGTGCACAGTGTGCACCCCATGATCGCGTACCTGGTGGTGACAGGTGGACCCGCCAGTCATCCTTCCAGAACCATCCGCGCTCCTGCCTATTCGGTGAAACATGTGGACACCGTAGGCTCATACTTGAAGGAGCCTACGGTGCCCTTGAATTAGCAGGGGTATGAGGGAAATGTCAGAGGCTACCTCAATCGTCAATTGGTGGCTCGAAGCGGCTCTTGAAAGGAAGGGCTCCAAGGTAGAAGCATCATTGCGACAGAACAATGTTACAACAGTGCCCTTAGCACGAAAAAATATCGCATTCGTAATGTAAAGATATTGAGAGAATTGCGATTGACAGTCTACCTTTTGTGATTCTGTGTGCGAGTGTAGTCCGCCAATCGCAATGCTCCGTTCTATCGATAACATTACATTACAAATTCGATAGTGTTTCGTGCTAAGGGCACAGAGCAATGTAACGTGTAAAAAAACGACGTTAATGAAAATCTATCTGTTTCACTCATCTCACCAATTACAGCAGTTTTTCACGAAATTTCTTTTTTCCTTAACAGGTGGTGTATGGTCCCTCCGAAATCTCTCCATCTCCGTACCACGAGCCGTCCTCTCTGGAGAGGGTCAGTCAGCTATCCTCAGATGCTCTTATGACCTGGAGGATGCTGCCTTGTACTCCATCAGATGGTACAAAGCTGAGACGGAGTTCTACAGATATGTGCCGCGAGAAATGCCGCCTACGATGGTGTTTCCATTACCAGGAGCATCGGTTGATGTAAGTTACCTACTACTATATACCACTGATCATTTTTTCAAAATGGGACTACTTTTATTTTTGCAATATTTTTTTCTCTCCTTTACTTTTAGGCAGAGGTGCTAGCACCCACATTTCGCCAGTTTGTTTAGGTCCCAATGTAATAATAATAATAATAATAATAATATCTCTTTATTGTATACCAAGTATAAAAAGATACCTACAGATCAAAATACAATGTAACGATGGTAAATACAATTGGCGGCCTTATCGCTCTGCGGCAATCTCTTACAGGCAACCATAGAATGGAGAAAAAAAAGCAGGAGAAAAATGTTTCTGGGCAGTTTGGTGTGAAACAATTTTCTGTGGAGAAAATAATAGTAAAAAGTCTAACACATGGATACAATAAGCTACCTAATATGCAACATGTACATACACACATACATACACACACCCATTACCATATATAAATACATCCATACACACATAATTAGGTAGACACAAATATAACATACATACATACTTCCATACACACATAATTAGGTATACACAAATATAACATACATACATACATATTGACATAGGTACCCGCTATTGTTTTCAGCGAGTATCTACCTATCCCAATAATATTACTACATAACTACATACATAATAATAATTATAGTTCTCCATTGCTGTCAGAGGAACAAGTAGTACTCCTTTACCAGTCTCTTGAATACAGGCAGAAACTGAGCACTCCTGATAATCACTGGCAGTGCATTCCACAGCCGAGCTGCTTGGACCGAAAAAGACTTGTCGGCAAAGTTGGTGCAATGACTTGGTATTTTCAACCTCAGATTCTTCGATGATCTCAAAACCCTAGAGTGCGTGTTATGCAAGAATTCAAATCGTCGTTTGAGATAGGAAGGAGTTAAGAGATTAAATAAAATATTGTATAAAAGAGAAAGAATATGAGCATTCCGGCGAAAGTGTATAGGTAACCACTTGAGTTTTTGTCGAAATTCAGAAACATAATCATATTTGCGTAGACCAAATATGAAACGTATACAGAGATTTTGGAGTCTCTCAAGCTTGTTAAGTTGTTAAGTTGTAATAGGTGGCGAGCCTATTACCATTAACCGGGCTCTTATAAACCTGCGATAAATACACACATAACTTCGAAAGCAGTCTAGTGGACTGCTACCGTGGCTTCCATTACCCATACCACTAAGCATTTTTATCAAAGTTTAGAGGTCTACCACTATACCAGGATTCCCTTCGTTCATCGATAGGTCATTGACTTATTCCAATTTTTTTAAATGTTTAATGGATGTATTCTCCTCACCAGCTGACCCAGTCGGATCACCAGCAAGTCCGTATAGTGAACCTGAATCGTCGCTTGAGTGGAGAGTACCAGTGCGAAGTATCTGCCGATGCGCCTCTGTTCCACACTGATATAAGATCTGCTCCACTGACTGTTGTTGGTAAGTATTAACTGGACTAATGTAGATGTGACGTACCACATGTACCTAGCGCCATCTAGCGACAGCAAGAGTAACTACTCACACTCCGGATCCTGCATCGCGAAAGCGAAGTTCTCGCGCTGGTACAACATACATACCGTTGGGCCGCGGCCCGCCAGGCGTGATCACCTTGCCTGGTCGTAGGATCCTCCCTTTGTGTTGGAGGGACATCATATCCCGTTCCTCCACACACCCATACTTCGACCACTGTGACTTCTGAATACCAGGATAAATAGCTAATGCTGATCTTGGTATTCAGGAAAATGGTTTTAGTCAGTTCAGTTCTGGTATAACCATTTTGCGGTTTCTATGACAAAAATATCTGCTAGAACTCCTTATATTAACATATATTTTATGACTCGTCATATAATGTAGTATTTATTTATTTCGTTCAAGGTTAAATAAAAAATGTATCACAAATAATGCTATTAATATTATAAAAGTTCGTAAATATGGATGGATGGATGAATGTTTGTTACTCTTTCACGTAAAAACTACTGAATGGATTTGAATGAAACTTTACAATAATATAGCTTATATATCAGAATAACACATAGATTATATATCATCACGCTACCATCCAAGGGAGAGTAACAATAATCATGAATCTCAACAAACCCGTTAGATTTCGGTACAAGGCGTTAATATCGCTAACGAATGTTTTGATCGCGGTTGCGCGTAATTTATAAAACGATGACAATCAGGCTATTTATATTTGTATAATAAATATTATAATACATTTAACCCTTCCATATATCATCGTAATGTACAAACATTGTTAGGTTAAAAGCCGTAAATATCGATGATACAGTACAAAATATTGTAACGGTAAGTAAAGTGCTGTATAAGCCATTAGTACTATAATAATAATAATAATAATAACATGTCTTTATTGTACACCAAGAATAGAATAGTAACACAGATAAATGTTTGCACATGGTAAATACAATTGGCGGCCTTATCGCTCTGCGGCAATCTCTTACAGGCAACCTGAGGATGGAGAGAAATAGCAGTGGAAATGCGTTTCTGGGCAGTTTGGTGTGCAACATCATTATTATCACAATATAATATGAAGAAAATAATAATAATACATAAATCAAACAACATACAATAGCACAACAACACAATAATATGCAATGTATACATATACATACATAGACATACAATATTACAACATAACTACATACATAATACAATTTTTATTTCTGTCAGAGAGACAAATAGTACTCCCTGTCCAGCCTTTTGAACACAGGCAAGGACTGAGCACGCCTAATCGTCACTGGCAGAGCATTCCACAACCGAGCTGCTTGAACTGAAAAGGACTTGTCAGCAAAGTTGGTACAATGACTTGGCATTTTCAATCTCAGATTCTCCGATGATCTCAAAACCCTAGAGTGCGTGTTGTGTAGGAATTCAAACCGTTGCTTAAGATAAGTAGGAGTTTGTGGATTAAATAGAATATTGTATAGCAAGGAAAGAATATGAGCATTCCGGCGAAAGCGTATAGGTAACCACTTGAGCTTTTGTCGAAATTCAGAAATATGGTCATATTTGCGTAGGCCAAATATGAAACGTATAAATAGATTTTGGAGTCTCTCAAGTTTGTTAAGTTGGTCTTCAGTGAGATCTAGATAGCTGGCATCAGCATAGTCGAGGATAGGGAAGAGAAGAGTCTGTACAAGCGCAATCTTCGTGGCAGTGGGTAGAAAGTTTTGGAGCCTACGCAGAGACCCCGATGCAGCAAAAATTTTGCGTCTCAGCTCCTGCATCTGTGGACCCCAAGATAGACAATTATCCATCAATATCCCCAGGTTTTTAACCCTGTCACTGAAAGGAACACTTACCCCATTAAATATTACTTGTGGGAGAAGTGAACTATTTATCTTGTTCATCATCCTGGAACTACCGACAAGAATGACCTGCGTCTTACAGGGGTTAACCTCAAGACCGTATGAGGCGCTCCAGGTGCATATTACTGCGAGGTCAGCATTAATGATGTCAACAGCTGCCTTTAGCTGGTCCGGTGGGGCCCGAGAATATATCTGTAGATCATCTGCATAGAGATGGTAGGATGAAGATAGTTCGTTGGTAATTGAGTTTATGAAAACTGAGAAGAGTAAGGGAGACAGAACACCGCCCTGCGGTACGCCAGCAGTCGTTGCACACCAAGAGGAAGTAGCTTCCTTGATACAGACACGCTGTCGGCGACCATACAGGTAACTATGAAACCAGTCAACCACAGTTGGAGATATGTTAAGAGAGCTCAATATGCCAAGCAGAATGTCAAAATCAACGGTATTGAAGGCATTACTGAAGTCCAACAGAGTTAGTACTGTCAGTTCACCTTCTTCCATACCCGATCTGATATCTTCCGTAATATGAACCAGTGTAGTAGTAGTGCTGTGGCCAGGACGAAATCCAGACTGTAGAGAATTTAATAATGAGTTTTTAGAGAGGAAAGTATGAAGTTGCGTGTGAACAAGTCGTTCAAGGACCTTAGAGAGAAAGGGTAGGATGGAAATAGGACGATACTCAGAGAAAGAGGAAGGATTTTTCTTTTTAGGTATGGGGATTATTTGGGCATCTTTCCAAGCGGTAGGAAATGCATTGCTGGTTATGGAGTAATTCAGGATATGGCAGATGACAGGAAGGATTTCGTCGATTATAGGGTGGATCATATTACGGCTGACACAGTCGATTCCCACCGCGTTGGACGTTATTGACATGATACTCTTCTTAACATCACAAGCCGAGAATTGACTAAAGAAAAATGGAGAACAGTTGGGAGTCGAGACAGATGAAAGATGCTGTAATGTATTTTGTTTCGTCATTATATCTAACTAGCTGATGCCCACGGCTTCGCCCGCGTGGAATTTTGTTCCCGTTCCCGCAACCCTTGGGAACCTTTTCCCGGGATAAAAAGTAGCCTATGTGTTATTCCAGGTTCTAATCTACCCCTGTACCAAATTTCAACCAAATCAGTCCAGCCGTTTATGCGTGAAAGAGGAACAAACATCCATCCATCCAAACAAACTTTCGCCTTTATAATATTAGTAGGATTTTGACGACGATGAGAAATGTTGATTAAGTGAGTCTAGATTTATGTGGCCAGGGACTGAGTCTTCACGAGATTTGCCGACTCCCAATGTCTTAAGAAATTTCCAGACTTTTGCCGGATCTCCGTTTTCTACAGAGGCATGGATATATCGGCGTTGTGCATTCCTACACATTCTATTGCAGTGATTTCTGATGGCTACATATTTGTCGCGGTTTAAATCCGAAGGACACCTCTTATATTTCGACTTGGCCGCCGCTTTTTTTGTTATGAGAGATTTAATTTCAGTAGTGAGCCAAGGCGATGGGAGGTGTTTCACTCTTATTCTACGAACCGGAGCATGTACATCATATAGCTGAGTAAGATTCGATGTAAATAGTGCAACTTTCTCATCAACACACTCAGAATTGTATAGTGGACCCCAATCCAAGTTATCGGCATCCCTGCGCAGGCTGCCAAGGTTCATACCACTGAAGTTGCGCTGCAGAAGAACCTTAGACTTTAGTTTAGGTGGGCGTAGTTGATATGATAGAAATAGGAGGTCATGGTAAGAAAACTCATCAGCAGTATACTGACCATGCTTAGCTACACGATTTAGAGAGGAAACAATTATGAGATCTAGCAGAGAAGGGGCAAGATGAGGAGCATGATGAGTTGTGTCGGAAGGAAGCATAGATAGATTGCAAGATTGAACGATGGACCGAAGAGTAGACGAGCGAGAGTCGTTCCTATTGAGGCAGGTGTTGAAATCGCCCATGATTATGCTTTGACCGTACGCAGGCACGAAGGTATCTAGAAGAAGTTCAAAAGAGGAAAAGTAATTTATGTTAGAAGAAGGACAATGAAAAACACCAAGTAAAAGTTTACTGTGCAGGAGTTCAACTTCCAGAAAAATATGTTCACCTGCCTGCGGTGGCTGTGGTGACGTACTTAAAACAGAATATTGTATTTGTGTGCGGAGGTATTGTAGTATTTGGTATTTAGAATAATTAGAATGATAGTCTCTTTGTGTATTTATTGTATATGTTATAATATTATAATCAACTTGCACAGTAACATAAACTTAAAGTAGGTAATGTCTAATGCGTAGTCCAATGCGTAGTGCTAGTGTCCACCATATTCCCGCGCACCCTCTGTCAACCTGACAGGTCGTTCAGGAACCCACAACATCCTCCCCTTTACGATCAGTCAGCATACATAGGTAGTCATTCATCCATTTTGGTGGAACTCTATGACGGACACCTCTCTTTACAATTAAGCTATCGGTATCAGTAACATTTTCATTTACATTGTTCTCACTTGCATTACAAGCTACATTTTCATTTACATTATCATTTACATTATTATCATTTACATTACAGTCTACATTTTCATTTATATTATTATCATTCACATTACAGTCTACATTTACATTATTATCATTTGCCTTAATAAATTCTGAAGATCTTGGAGCGATGCAAGGGGTACTATAAAAAGGCATCTCAGGTTGTGGTGATGGTACCAAATGAAATCTATTTCTTCTGAACAACCCTCTATCTGTCTCCACTATATATGATCTAGGCTCATCTGATTGTTTTAATACTCTTCCATATATTCTCAAATCACTAATCCATACCTTCTCTCCTATTTTTAATTCCTTTAATTCCCTAGTCCTATGTCGTTTGTTATAATAAGTACTAATTTTTTCTTTCTTTATCATTTCTTTTCTTTTAAATTCTCTATTACAATTTACTGACTTTTTTAATAACTGAGGTAACCTAGGTAAGTTGTCCCTTAATTTCCTATTGAAAATAAGCTCAGCTGGGCTAAATCCTGTGTCCAATGGAGTATTTCTATATACTAACAGTGCTAAAAAGACATCTTCATTTTTTTTCAATAAATTTTTTGCAATCTTTACTGCTGATTCTGCACAACCATTACTTTGTGAATAGTAAGGACTGCTTGTTATATGTTGAAAATTGTATAATCTAGCAAACTCTCTAAATCCTGATTTAAATTGGGGTCCTCCATCAGTTCTCACAATCTCCGGAATCCCAAACTTTGAAAATATTTCTTTACAATAATCAATTACTCTATCCTCTGTTAATGAATTTAGCTTTTTAATATCTATATATCTAGAATAATAATCAATTATAACAATATACCAGACCCTATTGTAATGAAATAAATCTATACCTACTTTTTGCCATGCTCTACTAGGGGTTTTTTCTAATACAATGTTTTCTTTTGGATTAACTCTTACTTCTATGCATTTTGGACAGTTCTGCACTAATTTTTCTATTTGCATGGCTAAACCTAACCACCACACTGATTGTTTAGCTCTGTTTCTACATTTATTTATTCCCAAATGCCCTGCATGTATTTTTTCCAACATTTCTGATTGCAAATTTGTTGGTATAACAACACGAGATTTATACAGCAACAAACCACCTCCCATAGATAAATCATACCTGTACTGATAGTAACATTGTAAATCTTCTGGAATATTTGATTGCTTAGGCCAACTCCCCTGTGTATAAAGAATTAATCTCTGACAAATGCTACATTTACTCTGTTCATCTTTAATTTTTTCTAGAAGCAGATCTTTCAATGGAATGTTTTTTAGTGTAAAATTAACAAATAATTCTGAATTGTCTTTGCTTATTTCTTCTTCTTTTTGGAACTCAGAAACTGGATTTCTCGATAAGGCATCCGGTATTAGTAATTTTTTTCCCGGTATGTAGTGGACTTCATAATTAAACCTAGTCAGCTTCATTCTAAATGACATCAGCCTTGGTGTTAATTCATCTATAGGTTTGGTCTGCAAAATTTGTACCAGGGGCTTATGATCAGTTTCTAACACTACTTTAATACCATAAATATAATCTTTAAATCTATCTACAGCCCACGACAATGCTAAACATTCTTTTTCTATTTGCGAATATCTTTTTTCTGTTTCAGATAAAGTTCTACTTGCATATGCTACTATATTTCTATTATTCTCTTGATTTTCCTGCATTAAAGTGGCTCCTAAACCATATGAACTACTATCCGCTGCAACAATGATCTTATAGTTTGGGTCAAAATGTGCTAAAATTGGTGCATTTTTTAACATTTCCTTTATTTTTTTAAAAGACGCCACCTGATCACATCCCCACAAAAATTCTACATCATTTTTTAATAAATTGTATAAAGGATATAACACTTCTGTTTTGTTTTTTACATATCGCCCCACAAAATTTACCATACCTAAAAATTGCATCACCTGTCTCTTATTTTTTGGAGATTCCAAATTACTGATAGCTTCTACTCTATTTTGATCTAACTGTATACCTCTGCTATTTATGACATGCCCCAAATACTTTATTTCCTCTACCCCGAATTTACATTTACTTTTGTTGATTGTAATACCCTTCTCCTGTAAACGACTCAATACCTTCCTCAAAATATCATCATGAGCCTCTATGCTATCTGCATGAATCAAAATATCATCCACATGGGTAACCACACCACTAATGTCCTCAACCAATTGTGAAAATTTCATAGAAAAGTACTCTGGGGCACAATTTAAACCAAATGGTAACCGATGATACATATACCTGCCATAGGGTGTAATTATAGTTGTTAAATGTGCTGAACTACCTAATGGAATCTGATGAAAACCTGCTGTGGCATCAATTTTTGAAAAATATTTAGACCCTTTCAATTGTGCTAATGTAACTTCTAACTTTGGAATTGGGAAAATTGGTCTGAGGATATTTTTATTCAATTCTGTGTAGTCCCCACAGATTCTAACAGTGTTTTCATTTTTTGGTACAACCACTATAGGTGACACATATTGAGTAGGCTCCTCTACTTTAGATATTACCCCTAGTTTACATAAACGGTCTAACTCACTCTTAACTTTAGTCAACAATGGTATGGGTACCACCCTAGGTGTACACTGAATATAGCTTTTATTTTTATCTATTAGTCTAATATCAAATGATTCTTTAAATACCCCCAATTCATCATATATTCTAGGAAACTCGGCTTCCACATCCACAGTACTAATATTTAATAACCTATTCACCCCAAACACCTGTATAATTTTCATCTGTTCTATTGCAGGTACCCCCAATATAGGAGTCTTTAAATTTTGCACCACATACACATCACCACAATACTGACGGTCCTTATATTTCAGTCTGAGTTGTAAAATACCCCTTACCTTCAAATCTGTATGGTCTGGGCCTTTGATTCTAACCTTGCATGGCTCCAAGTTGTGTGATTTAGCTACTAATTCTTGTGGTAACGCCACTATATCAGCTCCTGTATCAATCAAAAACATCAAATTACACTTATATTGCTCATTTCTATACACATCTATCTTTATCCTATACTTGCTGTTTGTCATTATGCACACCTTCTTTTCTTCCTGTATCTGTTCATCTTGTATGTTCCTGATTCTCCCAGCTTTGCAACACCGAGCAAAATGGCCTATTTTATTGCACTTCATACACTTAGCCTTCAAAGCTGGACATGTCTGTCTTGAAATATGCCTCTGCCCAGCGCAGAACCAACATTGCCCTGCAGTTGCAGAATGGTTCTCTTTTTTAATTTTATTGAGATCTGTAGTAGCAGATACACCCCCGGAAAATGACCCCTTTTTCTCAAAATCTTCTACCGTTTGCGCAGCCTCTACTGCCTCTTTCAAGGTTATATTTGTCTTCATTAAAATTTTCTCTCTTCCTCGCCGACTAGCCATACCCACCACTATTCTATCTCTGATCATCTCTTCTTTCATAGACCCATACTCACAATTATCTGCTAGCACATGTAGGCTTCGTATAAATTCGTCTACGCTTTCGCCCACCTCCTGATTCCTGGTGTTAAATCTGAATCTGGCGTACACTGGGTTTCTTTTAGGGTGAAAATGTTCGTCTAGGGTTTCCAAAGCGCTCGCAATTGTGGCGCTATTACTTATATTGCACTGCAAAGCCACCTCCTCAGCTTTGTCACCCATTAAGTATAACAATAGATCAATTTGATCAGACTCTGATCGATTATTCGCCCCACTCACCGCCATGTATCTTTGAAATCTTTTCCTCCACTTGTCCCAGTTTTCTGGGACAAAATCGTAAGGATCGGGTGTAATTACTACACCCGGCATGCTGGTGTTGGCCATTATTTGCTTACCCACTTAATATTATTTTCACAGTTTTTCACCGCCGCTGCCACCATGTAGTATTTGGTATTTAGAATAATTAGAATGATAGTCTCTTTGTGTATTTATTGTATATGTTATAATATTATAATCAACTTGCACAGTAACATAAACTTAAAGTAGGTAATGTCTAATGCGTAGTCCAATGCGTAGTGCTAGTGTCCACCATATTCCCGCGCACCCTCTGTCAACCTGACAGGTCGTTCAGGAACCCACAACAGGTATATTGCTACACCACCAGCACGACGTTCAACACGATCGTTTCTAATGAGTTGAAATCCTGGTAGGGTATAAGGTAAAGAGGGTAAACATGGCTTGAGCCATGATTCGGAAACCAGAATTGCATGTATATGCGCACAGTCAAAGCTTGCCAGCATATCAGGGAAATGAGCCGGAATGCTTTGTGCATTAATATGAACAACATTAAAGTTATTGGGAACATCAGAGAATTGGGACGAAAGAGACTCAGCAAGAGAGGGTACACTCTGGTAGCTAATATTACTACAAGCAGAGACATACTCGTCATTATCACTATTGTAGTCTGAGTAAGGCATTCGCAGTTTCTACAATTAATAATACCTAATTCAGGTTTATGATACTGTATGATACTATTTATCTCCATCTGCCGGTGGCATGTGACGAATCACAACACAATGTAAATTAGGGTAATTTGCAAGGAAGAAACAGCAACAATCCAAGCACATGTAATATGCATATGACGCTTTCAGTCCAGGCACACACCGTCTGCTTATTGTTTACACTAGTGTACAACAGTCCGTGCACAGATCACGATATGCTGCAAGTATTGTGAGGTGCATTTGAGAATGGAACGTGACCATACGTAAATAAGTAGCTGTCAATGTCAATGTCTGTCAAGTGTCAAGTCATTGTTTTGAATTTGTTTTGATAAAAAATATATGATCAAATTATTTTGCTAATACGGGTACACTGTTATAATAAGCAGATTAGTGATAAATACCTTCTTGTAGTCGGCAATTAAGTTAGTGGAGCATTTATAGAATAGGAGGTATTTTGTGTAAACAAAGTTGTGCCTGGACCGAAAGCTTACATGGAACAATGCGACATGCAACCTCACTTTCTGATCGTCACTGCACGTCTAGGTTTAGAGGCGGCTGCTTTCGGGGCGACAGTGGGGCCAGACTCCGACGGCTGCGATGGAATATCCGGGATCTTATTTAATTCTGCGAGTGTTGTCACGCGATGCCTCACGTCCCCAGCACCGAGAACATATACGCTGCCGTCCCTGGTCCAGCTCCTAGCGATGCCAAAGCGTTCACGGGCCGCAACGAACACATCATGTCTGGACTTAGTCAGAAACTCCGACATTGTGATTCCCGAACCCTTGAGCTTTGTTTTGCTGAACCAGAGTTTGTCGCGCATGACATGGTCCCGCAGCTTGAACAGCAGAGGTCTAGGCTTCTTAGATGATGTAGCCCGTCCCATCCTTTGGCAACGTTGAATGCAGTCAACGGGAAAGTCTGACATACCGAGCTGCCGCTTGATGATGTTGCTTACTACAAGGGTGGGGTCCTCTTCCTTTCCTTCTTCAACACCATGGACCAGAAGGATTTTGCGGCGTCTGTGCATCTCAATGCCATCGACAGTACGAGCCATGGCATCCATCTGCTGCTGCAGCATTATAAGTGCCTGTGTGACGAAGGTTCTGTACTCACAAAATTCAGCCGCCAGACCGGATACAGAAATTGGCTCACTTGATGCCTTTAATTTAGCCTCGAATTCTTCCATCTTCCTGTGAATGCTGCTGCTCAACATGTCCATTGTAGCTTGCATGGGGTGCATGTTTGAAACCTTGGAACAGTTTGGTGAAGTTTTGTGTTTCAGTGAAGGATTAATGTGAAGAATATTATTGCTCCCGGCAGGTAGACACTTTATCTACTATTTGATAACATAGAATAAATTTAAAATATAATGTATATAATTAATTATTAAAATTTAAATGGAGCAACTATTTTCCCAACTTGATTTCTCAACTACCCGCGTAATGAATGTACTCTTTGTTGTTCATTTTATAGTCACTAATATTGGCATGACTTGCTTATTTCTACGATATAAACGACAGATTTTGGCTTATAGTTTTTTTATATTACAAATTTTTCCTTCAATAAACTAAACAAAATGCTTCAATCTTTTTATTTTCTGGAGAAGGATCTGGGCCCGCACTGCCCGCGATGAGCAGAGGCGACTCGGACGTTAGAGGTCGCAGAATTACCTCGGTCCTCCAGGAGCGCGGACCTCTGGGGAACTGGTGGGCAACTGTGGGGGTACAGAAGAATAAATAAACTGGATCAACAAGTTGTTAGCGAGATAGATTCTTCTTTTTCCAGCTTTACTTTTAGAATCAGGCTGTAAATGAGATTACAGAAGCAATCATTTTAAAATTGAAAGCGTCTTTGTGATCTATAGGAATAAAAAAAATTGCAATGTATGGGATAAAAAGTCCCTCACTTTTTGGTCAATTTATTGCTCAAATCTAAAGTTAATTATTCAATAAAACCATCAATCAAGCCATCCCAGTCCACAGCTGGACATACGCCTTTCCTAATGTTGGCAGACTATGGCCTTCTGTTTTTCACGCTGGCCAGACTGGTTGGTATAGGGTTTTATTTTGAGATGTGATAGTGGCATTACATTCCTTATGTTGCATATAAGTATTTTTCTAAATATACTCTTATGACCAAATGGCGATATCGAATTTCCAAGTTAGACTGGTTGAACTTTTGAGGGCTCCAACTACACGTAACGACTGCCATAGATGTTTGTATGGCAACCGGGATTAACGACGGGTTAACGTGCTCTCCGAGGTACGACCCGACCAGTGCAAACAGCCATGAATATGGCAATGGCAGACTACTTTTTGTACTGAGCGGGAATTGAACCCGCGCCCCGTGCTTAGCAGTCGCGTTCACTACAATTACAGTACTATAATTACATTACTAGATTTAACAAAAAATACCGTAATTATAATGGATTTCAATGTCGGTATAAAGGCAAACAGACAGCTCTTGTAAATCTCTTTTGAGAATAATTTACAAGTAATTAAATTCGTCCGTCTGTCTATAACAATACTTCAAGTTAGGAATAATTTGATTTCCTTTGTCAAATATTTTAAGTATAATAAGTATGCTAAGAAAATACTTTCTTAAAGAGCTTAATGATAAAATGGAAAAAAATATTTCTGTTCATTGGACAGTCTCGGCCGTTTCAATTGGGGATGGTGAAGTTTAGAATAAACACAATTGAAAAGTTTTAACAATGGTAGTGCCAAGAATCTGTTTAACTTCTTTTTTTTTATCTGATAACACTATTAGATACGTTTTCACGTTTCCATACAGACAGACAAATAAATAAATATTCTAGGACAATTTACACAACGTCACCTAGACCCATTTTAATTGTAGCTTAACTAGCTTGTGTTACAGGTTCTAGAATGCATAAACATACTTAGATACATTTTTTTGTAAATACATACATATTATAGATAGAAACACCCAGACCAATGCAGATATTCATATTCAAGCACATAAATATTTACACTGAGCGGGAATTGAACCCGTGCCTCCTGCGTAGCAGTCACGTGCACTACCGCCACGCCACGGAGGTCGTCGTAAGCCCTGCACGTGTTGACCTGTGTAGGAAAGGGGAGGGTGGCATTAATTGGAAGATCTCATCAGAACATTCACCATGGTAGAGACGGTAAAATACTGCCAGGGACGCAATATATCCACGCATCTGCAAAGGTACTTCATTCATGGTTATTCAGTACTAAGAAAAGATCCTATTTCCAGATCCACCGTTCCGAGCACCTCGTCTGACTGTATCCAGCTTCAGTTACGCGCGTGGAGATGTGCTGAGAGCCAACTGTTCCGTCGATGAAGCCTATCCAGCTCCTAACATTACTTGGATGCTAGATGATCATAAAGTGAGTATACAACCTTCATTTAGAAAGTCTTCAATAACAAGCATCACAAATTTGTCCAACTAAATACAATTCGAACTATGATTTATGGAACATATGAAATTCGACGAAATTCGAATTCAAAAACTATTGCACCAATCACGATAGCATCCAATCTAAATTTGCACTTTAAAGTGTCAAGTTCTGTATTCCTATTTTTGTTTTTATCCAACCCTTTCACTACTAACAAACTATTTTAGTGCTACGTAAAATTTTTACTATTTTAGTGAACGGTAAAGATTAGTCAAAATTATTGAGTAACTTTCATCTTAGAGACCTCTATAATCGACAAAATCTCCATAAACATGATGTTGGCAGAATCAACTGCTAAATTAAATAAAGAAGAATTGTCAGGTCAGCAGATTACTACCCTTCTAGTTCATTTCTTCAGTCTACAAGTAATGTATTCCACAAGTGTAGATAGAACCTTTCTTTATGAAGTATTTCATAGAAGCAACTGCGATTTGACGAACGTTTATGGAGTTTCAACGAGATTTGGGACCGATCCTTTCAGGCATATGTATCTACGGACTGACAAGCACGACTTCCTCTAGAGATTGTTTCCCAAAAAGATTGGACCTTGGAACTCCGAGTGCATTGTGTTCAACTGGGACTAACGTTTAAGGCCACACACATAGCCACGTTTTAACACCCGTAAACAACGCGTCCAAATACGACAAAATGCATTTCCGAAATATATGCGTCAGCGCATCCAAAAAGCAATTTTTTTGCCGAGTAATGTTACATATGAGCGCTGGGCGTAAGGTTAAGGTAAATAAGCTGTTTTGACGTGACGTTTTTGAAGACCTGCGTATATGCGCAAAGCCCTCAGTGAATTTATTCTTCCCTATTATTTTAATCTTTCCAACAAATGGAGACCAAACTTTTTATATTATTATTCTCAAGATATTGCTCCAACGTAACAGCATCCTCTCTCACTAATGAATGAAAGAATGGTACTCATGAAGAAAGCCCATTGTCTAGCCGCGGTCAAAATAAAATGCAAAAACTTTCCAACTCCGCTCACAAAAATATTTCTTTAATATCAGAAACATGAAGGGTTGATATTTAATGAAATTCCGAAATGTTTTGAGCCATCTCCTTAATGCTGTTGTTTCTGTGAAATATTATATTCTGTCTTTTCTCATTTCCATGTTTTTCGGGCTTGTTTATATTGTAATTCTATAGAACTCTTTAAAAGTTATAATTTTGATTTGCTAATGAATTTTGTTGATTAACATTTTTCTTTTTTGGATTAATTATGTTAATTTTTTTACCTCAATTTGATTATTCTATGAAGTAAGGAAGCTAGTAGCATGCACAAAGCTAAGCGGTTAAGTGTTAACTGAGTATGTAAACATGACCATCCATATGTTCCTTTACATCTATAATATAGCTGAATAGATTTTAATTAATAGTTTATCGTTAGATCCATTTTTATTATGACAGTGTAAATTGGTGCCCCGTTGCCGTTCGGGTGCAATTTAAGCCTCCTCATCTCTGCCCATACGGTGTACTATTAAGGTGGTTAAGGGATTCTATTGTTTAACATCAGACAGATATATATTATGCAGTCCAGTCACAGTAACAGATCCATGAGTCGAGTCAACAATAGCGTTCGGTATACGGGCTCATTCCCTGTTAGGTGGGCCCGAATACAATGATTAGTAAATGTGGGTGTAAACTCATCTTTGGTAACCGCCTGGGGATAAAGTTTATAGTGTAGCAGTTTTTTTTTCAAAAACGATATATTTCGTCAACTACAAAAGTCCGTATTGTAGAAAATTATAAAAAATGGTACCAAAAAGAGAGATAATTTGCACCCTAAAGTAGTATGTATATTAGAGAGATGCTTAACCTAGTGTTGTTAACTATGACACAATTCCTATATATATTATGTTGTCGCACGCTCTGCATATCAATCTCTTATAATAAATTATCTCGAGAACAAAATATTTTCCACGTTCAATTACCCTGAAACACGAAGAAAATCCTAAAATCACAATCTCCATGCGTGAACACGAATCTCCGTAAATCATCGAACAGAAATAAAATATTACATCTTGTATTATAATTTATCACTTTGTTTCTACTCGCAAGAATAAAAAAGAACATTTTCTCAGATCTAAATTCAGACCAATTGTCCGATTGAAGGAGATTAGGTAGCTGTTTAGTTGAAAGGTTGTAACGATAATAAAGATTGATAATATTTTTCGGTAGAAGTAATAGGATTGAAACTTCGTGGAAATTTTGGATTGTAGATCCTATGGGAGACGCAGAGATGAGTCCTAGTGACGTTTCTAGGAATGCCAGTTCTCTCGTTCGTCGCCTTGTTCACGGCGATGGTACGATGCGTGAGCGGGTCGGAAGTCGCACCTTGCCGAATGACCCTCGTCTTCCATGAGCGTGGGTCTGGGGGCGAAAGGTGGAGCCGCCAGTCACCCTAACAGAATGGTGGTGCGATATGCGCCTTCCCATTATCCGGGGGCGAAACGAGTTCTGCAAGGGTGTGAGGGACATGTTGACTACTATAATTATGCACCGGCAGGTTAGCGGTTAAGAAGTCGGCCTCTCGATCGAGAGGTCTCGGGTTCGCATCCTGGTTATTACACTACTGGCGGAAACTCACTCCTAACCCAAGCCATTGAGCTTAGTTTTTTTTTAATCATTATAAAAGAAAACTATATTTCATAAATTATACTACACTCATTTATCCTATTTTCGATTATTTATTATTAAATCAATTACGATTCAATATAAGTACGACAAGTTTTAAGTCTAAGGGCACTCTAACTAAATGCTCTATCTAAAAGTATAGTATACAGCCGTTTTAGCGTCCATCGCATACAAATAAAGAAGAATTCCAATAAAAGATATGCTTGGGTTCGCAATCGCTACTTAACATAACCCAATTAAATTGTCTTAAAAGAATGAATACGATCAATTTTTAATTGTATAATAGCAGGTAAAGAGTTACAAATTCAATCAAATGTTTTATGGCAGAAAATATCCCTAAAAAACAATTTCAATCTCTTTTAATATCCAAGAAAGAAGACTACTTTAAAAAATTGATTTTCTCTTATCAGATAGCGGAAACCGTCTCCTGGAAGATATCAGACCTAGACTTCAAAGAGCGTGGTGCCTTCAGCCAACTGGAGGTGACAATTCTCGAGGCAGAGCATTACAAGATGGGGCTGACGTACACCAGTGCTAACCTGAACAGGGCTTATCAAGAGAACTATTATGGATTTGAAAAGGAGCAGAAGGATGATAAAGATATCTTGAGGTTTGTAATAGTGGTGAAGGGTGAAAGTTTTCAAAAGGGAAACCTGTGGAACATATCTAGTTTATAGAACGACCATTAATATAAATTTAAGAATTTCTATCACGAATTTGCAGAGCAAGCCGACAGGAACCGATTTATAATTACTCCATACTTCTGTTTAGCAGATTGTACAGTGGGTTGCAGAAGATGCTACGATAATATACAACTTAAGATCTTTAATGCTAATATCTTTTGGGCAGCTAAGCAACGTCAGTCTAATTTAACAAAATCAAATACAGATGATGTTACCTCTGTCGATAAAATAATAAAAAAACATCTATTTGCAAAGAGCTAAAAGTATTTATTCACAGTTAAGTCAAAAAGGTTACCAGGTGTGACGTCACTTTATACAATTATCTGTAGCTCATTGTATCTAATAATGGCGCCATCTAGCGCTATGAAGCTGAACTACTTCGATACTACTATATAATGGCCCATCCTGTATCGCACAATGAAAGTTCACGCGTTGTGTGACGTATTGGTAACAACGACCAGGTGTGATCTTCGTTTTGGAGGGACTTCCCGTTATATCAGAGAAACAGATAATCACACATCTGTATATCACTAAGAAGGTTAGCAAATTCACTTCGAAACGATTCCACTACGGGCTTCATTACGAACGACGGTATTTACGACAAACCGAAAAATATGGAGGCAAATAAGGTATCCTAAATATTTTCATCAATCAAACGTTCTTCTATAACCCTGGACTTCTTCACCAGGTACACGTTGATCCCTCCAGCAAATGGGCAATTCACGCTGAGCTGTGTGGCTACGATATTCGACATCTACTCCAGAATGGGAGAGCCCATGTACATCAGGGAGGCGGACCCACCTTACCCAGCTTCGGTCACCAGGGAAGATTCTTCAGGTCTGTTAAATGCTTCTGTACATTCTTTTAACTAAATATAGAAGGTCATAAGTTAAATAGCCTTTGTGTGGACCATTAAGGTAAATGTTGAATAGATAGAAATTTAGTTCAGTTCTCTGATACTGGTATGTGCACATTATACATACATATGCTCACGCCAGTAACCCCCGAAGGGGTAGGCAGAGGTGTATTAAACACCCACATTCGTAATAGGTGGCGAGCCTATTGCCATTAACCGGGCACCTATGAACCTGCGATAAATACACACATAACTTTGGAAAACGCCGAAAAGTCATTGGTGTGTGCCATTGTAAAACCTGGGATCAAACTCGAGACCTCGTCTCAGCAGTCCCTTACACATACCACTAGGCTACCGCGGTTTTCGATAAATCTAAATATACAATAAACAGTTTTAATCCTAGAACTCGGTGTTCGCCTTCTATCTTTTGATGCGATAAATTTAGTCCATTTTTTATCGTGCTCAAAATGTCCACGAATACCACCTCCGTCAAAACCGGTGGAGGTGATTATGTCGGATTTGAACCGACCAAAACGCACGCCGTCCATGGGTCCTTGATTGCCGGAGGTGAGATTATACAAAACATATCTCTCGCGCCCCGGCAGACAATTTTTATCTATTGGAAGCTACTGTCATCTGACCTTGAAATACACCCCTAGTTACTTATTTTATGTTTTACAATATTCTAACATATTTTTTTACACAGGTACATCCATCTCGCACAGTGCATTGCTGACATCTGGTTGCGTGGGCGCGCTGCTGCTGCATGCGTTATGATCGCGCACGCTAGCGCACACGCACACACTCAATTAAACTCGCTGATTGTACTGCGCGCGACTGTACATTGTAGATTGTAGCTGTAATGTTTGTATGTGTGGAAGAATGGATTTAGGGAAAAATATACGCGTGCGAAAGTGATTTCCATACAGTGTAGTATGTTTTGAAAAATGTTGAAAAAGACAGAATGATTTGTTTGTGTCTATATAATATTTATGTATATCAATATGTTAAAATTATTATAATACTCTTTTGATTTTTTTAAATTACATGTTAGTTTTGTTTATTCGACCCTGTTGTTTTGTTATCCATGATTAGATGTTAATATACTGAATGTCACATGAAATAACTGAAGGTGCGTCCAGATTTGTGACATGCGGATCGTAAACAGTGGCATCAGAATATGGACATTTCAGGAGAGGACATCCTGGAATTTGAATATTTTGGGAGTTGGAGATTTCGGAATTCGGTCATTTTAGGGGTTATTATGTGGACGTTTTGCACCTTGTGAACATTAAAAACAGTTAGCTAACACTAGTTACGTTATTCGACTTCATTCCAACAAATTTTCAAGTCCTTTGTGGTACAGTGTAAAGCAAATTAAACGAGCACTAACGCAATCACTCTAAAGAACCGACTATCGATACATTCAACAGACCCCCGCAGTAAAAAGAACTGCAAAACACTTGAGAACGACTGGCACTGACGGGCTTTTTATCTGCTGACGAAAAATATACCTTACGCTCATTGAAATAAAATATAAATTTCAGTAGTGATATTTGTAGTCACAAAACTAAGTTATCGCTTTGCTTTATCATTTAAATTTAAATTTTATGCTCATTAAATTAAGTTCTATTTTTATTTGTTGCAATTTTTTTTTTAATACTACGTAGGTGGCAGACAAGCACACGGCCCACCTGATGGAAAGCGGCCACCGTGGCCTATGAACGTGTGCAACACTAAGGGTGTCACACACGCGCTGCCCACCCTGAAGGGTAAGGGGGAGAGCTGGGAAGGGGTGGGGAGGCTAGGAAGGGGAGGGGAAGGACGGGTACAATGAGCTCTGGCTACCCTACTTACCGGCGGGAACACAACACGATGGTTATTATGACCGCGGTAGGGCGGAGGTACTTCCCCAGTTGGACAGCTCATTTCGGACGGGAGATACCGTCGTGTCCTACCTCCGTTAATGCATGAAAATTATGCCGTGATGCGCCCGCTTACAGTGTTGATAATATTACTAGCGTAAATACCTATATACCGCGTTTTCGAAACTAAATAAGTGGCATACAAATTAGTAACTCAATGGCAGTGAATTTTGACGTTTAGTACAGAAACATCTCTGCAATATTTATCTCTGTCAAAGTTGATAACGGTTTATAAAAATCATTTCATGGTTCGCATATTCTATCACTTTCTCACGCCTAGGTTTTGTGTAAAGATATGTATGTAACTCACACACTATTCCTCAAAGGATAGCTGTATGGTTGGTCCGATCTCAGAATTCTCTCTCTTTCTCACTTGCGTATAAATGGTTAAAGAGTGAAAGAGACGAAGTCACGCGCAGTGCAACATTACGTAAGGAAACTGAATGTTGTGATAGATAATTAATAAAGCTAATATTTGTACTAGTCGTTAAGAAATATTGTATATTACACTTATTTCAATGTTGCAAAATTTAATTATATGTGAATATGTAAATAAATTAATTAGTTACTGATTTTTATTGTTTTATTTTATTCTCTTTTTTTATAACACTTATGTGGCAGACAAGCATACGGGCTACCAGATGGAAAGCGGTCACCGTGGTCTATGAACGTTTGCAACACCAGGAGTGTTATTCTCGTGTTGCCTGCCCTGTAGAAACTTTCTAATGCCCTTAAAGAACCCCATATTGAAGTCGCCTGGGAAAGCCACGGCAGGGAGTTCATTCCACAGCTTGAGCGTGCGCGGGATGAAACTCCTTTCATACCGCACAGTGCGCACCGTTTCCGGTCGTAATGTGTGAAGATGAACTCCCTGTCTATGGCGAGCAGTGCAATGATAGAAAGTAGGTGTGTGCGTCATGTCTCTGATATTGACATGGACACAGAACGTCCATGATAGTGCAGACAAAATGCTGGAGCAGCTCAAAGTGCATCTTCCCATATCCTGAGATTAGATGGGGATAACATGGTTCCCACATTAGGGGAAAGGGGTCATATGAAACGGATATCTCCATCTGTCTGCCGGGGTGTAAGAGATATGTTTTGTTTTATCTCGGTTCGAGTCCGACATAATAACCTCCACCGACTTTGGTGGAAATGGTACCGGGGGGGAATTTGCGCCCGAAAAAATAAAGAGGCATGAGACAAATATTTGTCTCATCCCTCTTTATTTCATATACGCTGGTGGTAACAAGTGTCTGGTCATGGCGCCTCCTCTGAGCCCCGGTAGGGAGTGTAAACCCAAAAAGTGCTGACTTGGCATCCTCATGATATAGAAAGCAGACCCCAGGCTTCGAGGTGGAAGCTTCGAATGCGACCAGGTCTAACGCAAGGGTGATGATGACAGGACATCGCACACAGGACCAAGGTGTATACTTATATGCTTATCTTTGGGATCCAAGCCAACATTAACTGCCCGTGGTGCCCTCTGCTGATCAACGGATGAATCTCTGGCCACCCACCAACCCGCATGGGACAACATGCGACCACACTTTTTAACCCCCCAACCAATCGGATTGAAAGTCGATGGGGAAGGACTATGTACAGCAGTGAAACTCCTCTGACTTGAAATTATCTTGATGATGGTGACCTAAGTAGCGCGTGAGCTACTTTGTGTCAAGTTCTGGGTTCAATTCCTGGTTAGAATTACTAACTAGTTTCTTTCGTTATTAAAATATACGCTACTACTTTATAAAGTCCAGAAAAACCCTAGTGTAATATTGTAATAATGTCCAAAGTTACCTAAGTGTCTTAGGAGTCAGTCTTACTCGAGAGGTAGGTACTGGGTTCGAATTCTGGCTACTAAACTATCGACATGAAGCCACTCCTAACTTTGTCAGAAAACTGACAGCACTATCTCCTCGACAGGCACTACTAATTCTCTGTGCAAGATAATATCCAATCACATAGCAAATTGAATTTCCACTCTTCATTTAAAAGCGTCGTTCACTCAACCAAAAGGTGTCAAAACAGATTCAATAACGTGAAGTGTATTACGTCTTCCAAGCCCGAAGTAGGCCATGTTAACATCGAGCGTATTGTTAGCTGCAGATAATTTGTGTGTTGAATCTCCACTCTTACTCACTCCTGTACGCCAGGGACATTTATTCGCTGCATAAGTGATGCAATCAATCGATTAACCTATTGTAGTCCACTACTGGATATAGGCCTTAATTCAAAATTTAAAACATTTATGATAGGAAAATGTAAAATAAACAAAAATTAACTCTGTGTTTGTAAATAGCTGCTAAATGATACGTCGTGTATAGTTAAAAATATAGGTATGTACCTATATAATACAAAAAAGATGGGCTATAAACTACTAACTTTTGCGTGCGGTTCTCTCTTTCATGTAAAAATGTAATCTTTCATATAAAATAGAAGGGTATTAAAATTATTATTTCATGTATAATAATAATAATTTTAATACCCTTCCCATGACTTATAGGAAAGGTGGGGAATTTAGGTGTTCTAATCTATCTACTAGCTAAATTTCATCCAGATCTGTTCAATATTTTTGTGTGAAAGAATATGTTTATTAAGTAAGATTAATTATGGGTGTTGAACATGCAATATGATCATTCTCTGAGTCATTTTGCATTCATTCGGACTCGTTTTTACAGTCCAACACTGTATACGGCTGAACTTCGAAATTTTTCGTAAATCGAAAGCGCTGACTGTACGCTAGATACGAAACCAGCCTTAAACAGAACTTCACATTTGGAGTGTCAATACACCATCCCGGAATGACTCTTAGAAAAATCTGTTCACCTCATAAAGCCGGGTAGTTGGAGCGCCCGACACTAAAACGACATTTAATGTCAGTTTGATGTCAGATGCCGCTGACGTATGTAGTTTTATTGCCTCTGGAATAGTGTCAAAGTGGCACTAAACATAGAACAATGTAGGTATTAGGATAAGAAATATTTTTATTTGCTTTTCTATTGTTTCATTAATTGTGTTATGTAGGAGATGGTAAAGAAATGATACTTCATCATCTTATTGAAGTTGAAGTCTAATTCTAAGGAAAAAGGGTTATCATTACCCTTCTAATCTAAAAAAATCCTTTTAGTTTTTTTTGTATGACTTATGTGGCAGAAAAACACATGGCTCACACCGGATGGAAAACGGTTACCGTGCCTATGGACGTTTGGTAAAACCTCCATCTCAACGATCTAAGGTCCCGATATAACAACGTTTGAATTATTTACTTATTAGTTTATCAGGTGTTTTTGTCGGGGTTTTTTTAATTAATATTAAATTTAATTTTTAATTTATACTTTTTAAATCCTCTAAATTAAATCTAAGAATTAAAAGTTAAGAAAATTACTATTTAAATTGATCTGCTGTATTGGACTAATCAACTATGAAAAGGTCGTAATTTTTTAAAACTACTTATTTCTTTATTTTTATCTACTATTCTTACTTTACTAAAAAAACCACCTGATGTGGCCGTCAAGCTTCGTCACCATTGTAATACTGTACGTCTTTGTAATGACTTGACTTAAGGTCCTTTGTCCCCTAGCTGGGGCAGAGGGCGTCCACAGTGAGTTTCCATCCCGTACGGTCTTGAGCTTCGCGTTTGACTTCGCTCCAGGTTTTTCCAATGGCTTTCGCTTCGTCAATGATAGTCCGCCGCCAGGTCTGTTTTGGGCGACCACGTTTGCGCTTTCCTTGGGGATTCCAGTCTAGGGCTTGCCTCGGTATGTGGTTTGGATCCCTTCGGAGAGTGTGGCCTATCCAACTCCATTTACGGCGTTTGATCTGCTGGTCGATCCGGACTTCACCACAACGTTCCCAAAGCTGCTCGTTGTAAATTTTTTCTGGCCAGTAAATACCCAGGATTCTGCGAAGACATCGGTTGACGAAGACCTGGAGCTTATGCGAGATGTCCTTTGTGACCTTCCATGTCACACCCGTACAGTAATACGGATTTCACGTTGGACCGGAATATTTTGAGTTTAACTCTCCGAGTCAATTTCCGTGATTCCCATACGGGTCTAAGCCGCGCAAAAGTTGCTCGTGCCTTGGCTATCCGCGAAGTGATGTCCTCTTCAGTTCCACCAGTCTCCGACACGCAACTACCGAGGTAGGTGAATTTGTGGACACGTTCCACTCCCTCTGTGCCGATGACCAACGGGAATGAACTCGTTGTCCCGCACCTCATTTCCTTGGTCTTCCCGGTGTTGATTTTAAGCCTTGTATTTTCGGCTTCTCCTCGAAGGTCTTTGTAATGGTGACCATCTTTCCTGAGACTTTGCCTTCAGCTTACCATCAGGCGAGGTGAAGTCAAATTGACGTTCCTTGAAAAAAAAAATTAACCAGGTATTAGATTACCGCGTTGTTATTGTAAACAAATCTTTATAAAAAGTAATGTTAAAGAGATCTCTTTGGAACATGATTAATGATCCATTTAATTTCCGGCACCTAAGTATTGTGACGTTGAAGAGCCCATTAAAATTGATCCAGTCGTTTTGAGTGATGTCCTTACTTAATAAGAAAACGGTCAGATTTCTATGGGTACATAAATTACTTTAGTACCTATGTTCGTAGGTTTTCAATACTGTCACAATGAAGGAAAGATAGAAAAGAAAGAAAAATCGTTTACTGTACACACACGCATACACACACATACCCGAAAACAACAATAAAGCAATTATCTTTATATAAAAATATGAAGAACTGTGCCAGCAGTTATTCTCGAGTTATAGCAAGGTTAGCCGTTCTCGAGTTTAAGCGAGACGAACCTAGCTGAAACTTGAGAACTACTGGTGCGATTTGGTTATTTTTGGTAAAGTTGAATAAATATGAAAATCGGAAGGGAGCAGTGGGAATAAGATCACAAGTTCACGCGGGCGAAGCCACGGGCAACAGCTAGTGTATAAATAAAAACAATCGCGAAATATGTTGCTAAGCTCAAAACTCGAATACGGCTGAACCAAATCGAGTAATTCTTTTACTCTATTTATATAGCGGCAACGGGATCAGAAGTCCACGCGAGCGGATCCACAGGCAACAGCTAATATGAAAAAAAGACTATTTAAAAAAGAACTTCAACGAATATCTTAATTCAGTATTCGTTCACATTCAGCATTCGTTAAGAGTATGTTGAACAATCCCTTAAAGTTATTCCTGACTGCGCCCTATGCTTTCTCTTAGGAACCTGGGTAACCCCCACTCTTTTTCCTAGTTTTAGTGTGACATAGATGACTTTTATGGGTGAGACAGTCATTCATTCAATCTTGAGAAGAAAACCTGATTGTACCCAATCTGTAGCATTTAGCTGAACTGTGACCATTGGTGGGCCGTGTGCTTGTTTGCCACCTAAGTGGTATTAAAAAAGGCTATACTGAACGTACACCTGATTACTGATATAAAAAATGATATTCAAATTTCTACTTTATGCTTATAGACTTAAAGTTAAAAATTAAAAGAAAAAGAGTTCATAACATCGTTCCATTCATTATACCTACACGATATCATTATAGATTTTCTTATCTCTGTAGTAAAGTTCAAAATTCAATGGCATTTTTTTGTAATTGTTAATTGACCCAGGTGTACTGATTCAGTCAGACAGGTCAGGATACCTTGAGCCGCTACTTGCTGGGGCTCCATAAAATCATGGTGTTAGAATGAATATTTTCAACAGTTAATAAGTGTTTACAATTTACTAATGAGTGTCCAGTACATTAATTATCTCACTCGTCCTAAATTACATGGAACCAAAAACATTTTTTGACGAAATGTAGATATTAATATAACGCTACAAACCCCTCAGATTACAGGAGCACAAAAAATAAAGGTCCATAATTAATTCACTGCCATTTTCTACGACACTTACCAAAGATAAGAGGTCCATAGAGGTGCTCTTTAAAGAAAAAACCGGCTAAGTGCGAATCGGATTCACCCATGAGGGGTTCCGTAGCAACAATAAGTAACATCAGCAGCTTCGATCAACAGCTTTGCTTAATAATTTTTGAGTTAATTGAAAGAAAGGCGGAAATTGCAGTTTATTAGGTCTCGTTCAAACCAATTTTCGGTGGAAATTTGCATAGCAATAATGTATACATGATATAATTTTTTTTAGATTTATCATTGTCTTATTTTGGAAGTTAGAGGGGGGAAGGGGGGGGGGGGGCTCACACATACTTTTCCACTTTGGAAGTGTCTCTCGTTCAAACTATTCTGTTTAGAAAAAAAAATGTTAGAAACCTCAATGGCATTTTTGAAGTCCTATCTGTAGATATTATTAAACGCATAGGTTTGATGAAACAAAATGAGTTCTAAGTATGGTAACCTCTAAATTTATTGCGTCTTTTTTATTTTTGTGTAAATTTCTTACTAAGTTTCAATAGCATAGGCCTTATTGTTTCGGAGAAAAGTGGCTGTGACATATGGACGGACAGACCAACAGACAGACAGACATGAAGAATCTATAGGGGTTCCGTCTTTGCCATTTGGTTACAGAACCCTAAAAAAAGATACACAAGCGGCCCAAGTTTTAATATCATTAACAGCGGAGTCCCAAGAGGGAAACATTGTGAAGTATATTAAATGTACCGAAAAATTTTCACAAACAACTTACCCTAGATTTATAATAGCATATACTTTTATCCTCTAAACGATATCAATTTGTCACCAAAATGTTCACTCGATACTAAAATAAAACAATCCGAGATAACTCAAGTGAGATCCGATGGTATTCAATTTTAAATTACGTATTTCACTTCACACCTATCTTATTCTAACTGAATAAGATTGAAAATTGAATGTTTATACCGCATTTATAAGAATGTTTGTTATCTCTACAGTAAATTGTAAACTAGAATTTTTGGCGACTCTATTTTTAAGGCAGTAAAGTTGAAATTTATGTAGCACTTTGGGAATCTAAGCTTGAAGTATAGAGAAATCGTTATTCCTAGGCGGTGAGCGGTGAAGGGCCCTAGATACACCCAGTTTGGACGGAAGCCAGTCTAGTTCTGGAGATGCCACTCCTAGAATTACGACTCACTCCTGTTCAAGCATTGGAATGTTGTTTGATGGTCATTCTGACAAACAAACAGCTATATTACAGATACTTTATTGTTGTAAAAAATTCCGAAGTAAAATATTATGAAACATGTTTTTCTTTTGAGTGCCTTGCAAGAATTTTAGATCCCTAATTTGGGGTGCAATTAGATTCAATACGTTAGCCAACAACCATTTAGTAGCACCTTCCACTATCTGACGACCTCCGTGGCGTGGTGGTAGTGAACGCGACTGCTACGCAGGAGGTGTGGGTTCGATTCCCGCTCAATGCAAATATTTTGTGTGTATGAATTTAAATATTTGCATTGGTCTGGGTGTTTCTATGTATAATATGTATGTATTTACAAAAAAACGTATTTAATTATTATCCACATTCTAGAATCTATAACACAAGCTAGTTAATCTATGCCTACCATGGGCGTTGTGTCAATTGTCCTAGATATTTATTATTATTCTTAATTATATCTGCACCTGCAGATGACGCCAGCTTAAAGAAGAGACCACATCGATTCGCCACTTTGCGCTGGTGGTGATAACACTGGGAAGATGTGAGCGAGGAGGGAAAAAACCTTAGGAAGGAAATTAGGCAAAGCTTCATAAAAATAGGTCTGGAAGGAAACCGAGTCTCCTTCACCATTGGAAAAGTACACGACGTGAGACTGTCCAACATGACAACGTCCAGTCATGTTTACCATGTATAAATGTATGTAATGTATTCTGGTATCCTGAAGCTGAAGAATTTGTATGTTTGTTTGAACGCGCTAATCAGAGAACTTTTTTCAAATTTACATAGCCTATTTCTTGAGGCAGTCTTTATAACATCACGGGACTACTCAAAGGAATTATAAACGTCAACTAATACGATGGATTCTCATACATTATTTGAAATTTAAGACCCATGGAGGTCAAAACTATACCAACGAAGCCGGGGTGGGCCAGCTAGTAAGTTTATAAATGGACTATAAGCGAGCGACCTACATCCATTGCATGTCACAATAACGTAATTAATCAGTATAATAAATGATCCCGTAGGCTTGTCCAGCTTTATAATCATAAACTATGAAACAGGTTGAATTGTTTTATATAAATTTATTAGTAGCTTTAAATGACTAATGATGACATGGTTCACGCTCAATGTAACATACTAATTATGTAATGCCGCGGCCATATTTACGTAAAGGTGCGTCCACATTTGTGACATGAACAGCTGACCGGACAGCGTGACATCAAGACAAAACGTTAAGTGTGGACGTAACAACTTGAGGCACGTGGGCACACAAACTAGAGTTGTGCTGACACGGCCACCCGTCAATCATCCATCGGGATGTTGCCTTCTTCCTACAGTCCCGGGTCCTTAAAGCGGGGCGTGAAAAAGCATCTGCTGAGGCCGTCAAGCTGAGCGCCACCATTATAGCACTGTACGTGTTCACAATGGTGACCCTTTTTCATGAGACTTTAACTTCAGCTTAACATCAGGCAAGGTGAAGTCAAATTGACGTGCTATAAATAAAAAAAGAGTATAGACATTCCAAGAATCTCGCACGTAAACTGTAAATTACATACAGAATCTTGTCTAAACATTCTTTAACAGAAAGAATTGGTGCTTCAAAAAAAGCTGCTATCATTTGTACGAGAAACAAGGCGATTAAATATCTTAAGCCCACCTGGTACCCGGTAACTGTTGATCATTTGTCCTGCCCACCCCCTTGTCCCCAGGGAACAGTTCAACGATTATCGTTAGCATTCCGTTGCAGTACTTGTTCTAGTAAATAAAAATTTGCACTCGTTTCTACAAGATGTTACAGCTTACATCTCCTGGAAGCACTGTAGAAATGCGATTTAAAAATTGTGACAAAGTACTATTGATCTATTTCTTTAAATACATACATATATTCATATGCGTAATCCCCGATGGGGTTGGGTGTATTAAACACTCACATTTCGCCAACTATGATTTTCAGTCACATGTAATAGGGGGCGAGCCTAATACCGCCAATCGGGTACTACATCAGAAATGGGTATGCCGAAAATAATTTTCTAACCGAAAATGTAACAGCTAAATTTAGGAAAAAAAAATATTTGACCTGATTTCTTGTTATACGGTATAAATTGCAAGGAAATTAATTACGTGCTTAGCCGCACAAGCTCTACCAATTGAAGCCTTGGAGAGTATCAGATATAAAAACTGTAGGCATAAGTCAAATCAAAGGGACGAAATGAAGAAAGTTTAGTGCACCGTGAGTTTCGAGAAGGTTTAAGATAACATTTGGAATAACACTCCGGTGTTTTATTAAATCTTTAGGTACGTAAATGTAAAGTTCTTTAACTCTGGCATAGATGATTAAAAATGATTCTTGCTCCGCTTAAAACTACTGGGTTAACAAACCGGTATAACCTGATCCAATAGTAATGGTATTTGTGTGCCTCCAGTTGTAAGAGAGTTGAAGACGTTTCATTTTAACTGTATTGTTTCGCTGTCGTTTTGATATAATAACATTTTTATAGGTACATCTAGCCTATACCCGCGGCTCCGCCCACGTGACTCTCGGTTATCGCGACCTAAGCGCCATCAGTGCAACTTAATTTTTTTATTACTAATCATCGGTTCTACTTAACCGAATGCAATCAAACAAACGTAAGATTTTAAGTTGGACGAAACCCCTTCAAACAAAGAACACCGCATCAAAATCCGTTCAGTAGTTTTACGTCCATCGCGGACAAACATAAACTTTTTACAATAAAATTATATAATAATAGTATAGATAACTCAGAGTTAGCAACTTTAAAACGTAATTCACACATGGCCTTTGTCTCAAAATAGTTTTTTTTTAATCTGTAAACGGCGAGGGGTGCAAACCGAGCCGCGTTAGTTCTTCAATAGGTTAAAATATTTAAAGAAACCCTAGGTATGTTTATTTTTTTTTACTGTGCAATATAAATTATTTCTTTTGCCCTTCGTTTGCAGTTTACTCGCAAGATATCTAAACCAGGAACTTACAAAGGGGCCTAATTGTATAAATAGTTAGTAAGGGTGAAGTTTTAAGTTGAAAATCACTATCGTAACAGTAAACCATTACACACAAAATACAAACAGTATCCAGCAGTAAACCAATATTAAGGGCACCCAACGGTTAATCTATCCATCCATCACGGGTAAGCCATGCACCCATAATTTTAAATTAAAAAATGATCTCTCAAAACCCCATTAAAGCCAATTCACATGTCATAAAAATTGTATGCGGTGTCCGGGCTGGTGCCGGACGGACGAACCGGACGCGCCCGGATCAAGCTCAGATTACCGGACAGCCGGGAGATATTAAAACATCACGGCTAAATAACAGAACGATTATCACGAAAGCTTTTTAAAGGTATATGTGTGGTCTAAGATACAGGCTGTAAGGTTTTAACTGTAAGTGTAATGTATGCTTGTGTCATGAAGTGGTCATGGTTGAGAAATAATCCTCTTCCCACTAGTAGTAGTAGACCAAATCACCATCGACCAATCAGGTCAGGTGAACCACATTTACCAAGGTGAATGCATGGACTTTTTTCTATGAAGACTAAATACAGATTTCGATATCCTCTGAATGAAAATTGAATGAAATTTTACGACACAGTATGCTTATGACACCACACCTATTAAAAATATAGCTTTCTTAGATAGAAGATCTTTAATAATATATACGAAAATAATACGATTAAATAAACACTGGTATGAGATAAAAAGACACATTTGTTTAACAATGACAATAGAAGAATGATGTAAGAGTGCTTGGAGGCAAATGTCTGTCTGTTTATAAAAAGAAAATATCGAGTACAAAATATAGTTATAATTTAATACAAAAGACGCCTTAACGATAGCTCCCAACATCTTATAACTTACACCACACATCCAAACAGTTATATTTTAACAGCCATTTTGAATTGTGCGAGATTATTCATTCGAACGTTTTAATGTCCACGTAATGGAGGCTCTGCGGCCCTAAATAGGGCCAGGCGAGATGAACTGGCGTTTTGAAACGTTTTTATGTGACGTCACGTGGAGCGAGATTTTCGATGATGAAGTGAAACACTTAAAACGGTTCATTGTGTTACAGATGGTGCGTGTCCAAAAGTGTGAGGATTTTTTATGCGTTTGAAATGTTATACGGTAATGTAAGCTTTTAGGAAATATTTCCTAGTCGGAATTACGATGATATAGTCTGATATTTTTTATATAGGTTTTAAAAAATATAACTGGCTGGCTAAGTGTGCAATCGACATTATGTTTTAGTTAGAATGCCTATGAATTCAGAACTTAAACCAGCAATCAGTCCCAGTGCTCTAACCATCTGAATCATCAAAACATAATATTCACGCCGGAGCAGTAATGTCTTCTGAACGAGACACAAGTTCGTCCTTGCGTGGAATACTGTTCTCATCTATAATAATAATAATAATAATAATCTCTTTATTTGCAAGTAACTAAGACTCATGATGTTAGTAACAATTTATTAAACTTATAGTTATGTTAGTAAGATAATGTATTTGGATTCAAAATTAAAACAATTCAAATGGCATGAACTCTGCAACAACAATAATAGGTATTGATAATTAAATGTCCAATTTATAATAAATTATTAAATGCAATTATTATTCATATTGATATAAAATAGATTAAGATAATTCAAGATATATGTAATAAGATCTATATATAATTAAATTCGATTATTTATTAAATTATTTATTATTTAAATTATTACTGTGGGTATGAGTTTTTAAATTCAATCAGATTTCAAATATTTATTATAAATTGTCAATCGAGATAATCACTTGCCACTACTCAAGCCACCTGCAATTCTGCAGCAACGATTCATGATACAGCAGTCCAGTCTATTTGCAATCATTTCCAGTATACCATTGGAGCTGCCTCGAACCCTGCGTACCAAGGATGCGCATCTTTTTCGCATCAGCGCATAAAAACAGTCGACTTGGTTTTCTGCAAACATCTCTGATGCACTACAATATCGAGGCAGCTGCAACAGCACCCTGAAAGCGTCATTGTACTGAACGCGAATTGCGCTGTACGATTTCTGCGTAAATTTTACCCACAGGTTACTAGTGTAGAAGGAACTGCAGTAAGCTTTGAAAAGTGTTATTTTCACACCAAGAGAAGCACGTGCGAACCTGCGGGCAATCATATTCGCCCTCACCGACAGCGCCCTCCGCTCACGCTCAATATCATCATCATCTTTGAGACTAGTCGTCAGTACGTGCCCAAGGTACTTAAAAGTGTGTACCCTTGCTAGGGGTACACCGTTCAGTTTAATGGGTGGTACACTTTCCGGGTATTTATTCCCCGCCCCCAACACCATAACAACACTTTTTTTAACATTATACACTAGGCCATGTGTTCTTGCATAGTTTTCACATATATTGGTGAGCTTCCTAAGACCATCTATTGAGGCACTGAGCAGCACCATGTCATCTGCATAGCTTATGTTGTTGACACATATGCCATCAATATAGCACCCTACCCTGGTGCTGCTCAGCTCATCAAGCAACTGGTTCATATATACATTAAAGAGAGTGGGAGAGCTCAGGCCTCCCTGTCTCACCCCACACTCCAAGCCATAAGGACTCGAATATGTTCCATCCCATCGAACACTATTGACCTAGCCTCCATACCAATATTTAATAATATTAATAACTTCTGGTGGTATTCCAGCATCATTTAACTTTTTCCACAGAATATCATACGAAACCAGATCAAACGCATGCGACAGGTCCAGAAAACATGCGTACACAGGCGTATTACGCTCGGTGTAATACTGTACAGTGTGTTTAAAACTCAGTATTGCACCGTCCGTAGACAAGCCGGGCCGGAAACCAAACTGATTACTATGTATTGCAACATGTTTATTTATTTGTGCATTTATTGCGCCATCCAACACCTTGGAGACCACAGTAGCTAGTGATATTGGTCTATAATTGCTCTTATCACTCAAATCCCCAGTTTTATTTTTAACTATGGGTACAACTACAGTTTTTAACATCTCATGTGGTAGGTAGGCATGACTCATACACAAATTATACAGTAATGACAAGACGCGTGGCAAGTGTGGGCCCGCACCTTTTAAATGTTCAATGCTGAGCCCATCGTGACCTGGAGATTTACCTCTGGACATCGTCCCAATAATATGTTTTATCTCTTTCACCGTGATTTTAACTCCTATAGCCGC